>OX246737.1:54666853-55866853 GCA_945910005.1 Isoperla grammatica | reverse complement strand
AAAATGTGGGATACAAATGTTACAGTGAAAATTCACGATTCCTTGTTTAACTTCGAACTATTTGTGTTACTCCAGCTACTCCCCCCCCCCACAATAAAATTGATTTATGTAGGTATTCATAGTAGTAACACCACTTATTACATAGAAGTTGACACAATTGTGTTCCTGTTCTTAGCCTATGCATTTCCCGTAGTGCCAGAGTAGCCAAAAACGGCAAAAAATTAACACCACTTTAAAAGTGTTATAACGATTTTTGCCAAAATAATCATCACCAATTCACCACCTTTTTAAATGTTAAAAACGAAATTTGCAAAACCTTTATGCACACATTATGTAAGACATTATTTCCACACGTACAAAGCATCAAACGTCATGAAATTACTCTTATCTACTGTGAGATATTAAACGTTGAAATATCACATTAAACAAGTTGCATTTCTTATAATACTAACCAAACGATAAAATAAACCCACTCCAACGATGTGCGTTACAAGATAGAAAGTAAAGTATATTTTCTCGTATGCGTCCAAAATGGTAGTTTTACGACATATTTGGTGGCATTCAGAGTGTTTTTGTGAGACGCTGCACGCGCGTCGTAAATGTGTCGTAAAGCGTCGTATGGGGAGGCGACGCCGCTCCGACCGGCACATTTTTTAGTGAGCACAACTCTCAACTGTGTGCTGTACATACTATGCAGTCACTAATGTTGTACCGCTATTACGCAATATGAGCACGCGTTAACACCGGTCAAGTGCTGCATCATATTGTTTGACTTGACATGTAAGATTACAGCTCCGGGGTGACAGCTAACAAACATGTGTTTGTCTCGTTTGCGTTAAATTGGCTGTTAACTCCGTATCGTTCTATGGGCCGTCATGTTCAACAAAGCCCGTTTAAATTCTAGGCACGGCAAGGGTATACTTCATAATTTCACGTACAATAACTCATGATATAAGACGAAATTTTAAGAAGAAAATATTTGTGTGTACCCCAGACCTACAGCCTTAGTCTTATACAACTTGTTTCCACATCAAGGAGCCTCATAATTCCTGGTATGAGAATGGTTTAATGTTGAGTGAAACGTGTAGACGCATGTTGGCGTAAATAACTTTCTAATGAACTACGACCACAAAGTATTATAATTTATTATGACAAAGTGTTTTGCTAATGAAGTATTAGGTTGACGAATTAAGATCATGAACAATTAACAAGAGGGGGTTTAAAACTATAGAGGGAAATAGTGCGGGCAACTATCAAATAAAGGAAGATTATTAACAATCACATTAATTGAAGTGAGTTGGATGGTAAGAGATTATTATGCAGTACGTCTCTTTGCGCGAAGCAGTCGTTATAGTGAAAAAACTACCTTGATGAACGTTTACAAAATGTGGTACTCTTAACGCACTAGTGCTGTCCGCGGTGGCTCATGCGGTTGGGGCGCAGGTCCTGTGTACGGTACCTACGAACGTGGGTTCGAATGCCGTATAAGGCGTGGACTTTTGTAACTGTCTGTCATCTATCATTCCTCATCGTCTCGAATAGCATCAATGCAATAATACAGACGTAAATAAACAACAATAAAAAACTCACCAAATTTGGTTAATATTCGATTTAATAATCTCGGATTCGTTATCATGATTTACAATAAACATTACATTCGAAATTCTTAGAACTTTCACTGGTCATGTGTGTGTTCGTAGTAAATCTTCGATAAAAGGATAATCTAGACTAGAAATTTGCTGAAACACCTTCTATTTGGGTAACTGTACTCTTAGAAACCACAACAGCTGTTAAATCTACGTTTTGATTTCGAAGAACTAGAGCTACGTTTTACTACTTTTCGCCCATAATACAACACAAGCTGTGATTTCGTAATTAATGTGTAAACAAATTGAGATGAAAGCTTTAAATTACAAAATCCAAACTTGACTGTGAATTTTCCCCCAGATCTCCCGCTTACCCACCTTCCCGACAGATCTCTATCAAGACGTCGAATTGTTAGCCGAGGTTGTCAATGCGCTCTCCTCTCAATTGGGACACCAGGTTCCAATTCCCGCTCGGGACGTATTTTCTGGTGTTCACGTTAATACAGAAGCTGTGTAAAATTAGATTAAGTATTGATTATTTACAACTCCAATACAAACACTGTTTCTACTCAGCAACGTAATGTATATATGTACTAGAGAAGCATCTGATTAATCAACTTTACAGTTTTCAGACAATTCCCTTTTCAGGTGTGTTTTGTTTTTATTTAACTCCGCCAGACCTGAAGCAATCATGTTCTCGCTTTGTGTTTGTATCTCTTGTTGTTTTGAACTTGTTACATCACTTCGTACTCAATTAACACAACCGATTGATTTGAGATACCCAGAGCTTATACACGTAATATTACACTAATGTGATACGATACATCTAAACACAATAAGAAGTGTAATAACCGGTTAAACTGTGGCATCCTATTCAATAGGCAATGTTACATGAAGGCATTACATTCAATACAGTCCCAGTCTGCAGAGATAGCGTCGGTCATTATAACCGTGTGCTGTCATTCCGCGATTGCACCCGTTACATTGGCTTTCCATGCTTCGTCTCATATTTTAAATTGCATTATTATATTATATGATACATTTTACTATCATAATTTTTGCTGCACAATGTTTTTTTGAACTTTGACTATGAGTAATAAAAAAATAATACAGACACTTTAAGGTTATTTGTAGAAATATAATAAATAAGAAGCCCACATAAGAAATGTTTCTTGTGCGCAGGCTGTCTAAATTACAATATGCTTAATAAAGTGGAAACAAAACAATAAGTGCTACAGATTAATATGTGTTACGAACTACATCAAACTAAATCGTCGACAAAAATAGGATAATTTCAAAATTACATTATTATATTACATAAATTATATTATAATAGTACGTGATAAAGGAACAATAGTAACAGCAGATAAGCAGATAAACTATCCCTATTCCCTATTATTTATAAAGTATATTCCAGAATAGAGTTTCAGTCTTAGCAAAACGCCAAAACCCTATTGTAATTGGTAACAAAACACAATTAAAATCCAAAGGAAGAAATTATTATTAATTACGGTCACCCACATTTTTTGGAAATCAGTTTTAAAACTGATTAGGATATACATTAAATAAATAAATAAAAATAATTTGTTTCGGTAAAAAAACTGCCCTTAATTTCACCTTTTCATTTTATTCTTATCGTGTAGTCATTTATGCAATGTGATCAAGAGGCCACGAAACTTTTGTGCTGCAAGATGCATTTTTATGTAGTTCTTCGTTTGACGGTAACACACAATAAATCATTAGTTTTTACATCCCTTGTCCCTCTCACTTAGGAACTCGGACCCAAACTGTGTTTTCGGCGAAAAAAAAATTTCGCGGCGCTTTTTTTCAGAACAGTACATCGACTGATTAAGGAGGTTTTTCATTTGTATAAATAGTTTGTAGATGTTGTTTTTATAACACTTTTAAATACGCTCGAAAACAATGCGGTATGTCATAAAATCGAGTGTGTGTTTCGGTTCGCTGGGTTCCTTCGAATGGTTTAATTATGACAATATTATCTTTATTTTGGAGCCAGCTTAATTATTTCCTGTGTGCACCCTGTCATAATTTGGGCAAAAAGGTTGTCTTGCCTATAATCCACGTTTTTGCTTTTAGTAATTGTCTCCTCAGTGGTTGGGGCGCCGCTCCAACGTCTCGTGTTACTCCGGTCTTCGAGGGGATTATAACACGGTACATACTTTGTGTTTGACTTATAATAACACAGCGCGTTTGATACTCGTATAACCTGCTTTTGAGGACTCGGAACAAACAAATACAAGTCACGTGATTCGGGACCGGGCTACTGTTTAGCTTGCGCGAGAACTCTGTTTAGCTTGCGAGAGAACTCTCGAGGATAGTGATTCCTCTGATGTATTCATGTTTAAGTACGGGTGACTGAAATGCAACAGTCTTTAAACGTAGAACCATGCTAACAGTAACTCACAAATTAATACCACAGATATTTTACGAAATGAAGAAAATAAATACGACCGCTGTTTTATACTGTTGGTAATAATTAATGTTCATCCTATTCAGTCATAGTAAGGCATTTACAAAGTAGAACAATAAATATAACAATAATATAAATATAACATAGATTTTAAACAATAATAACAATCTTGAATCGTCTCGATAAGCCATAGTTGTAAAAATATGAGACGTAATACCCAAATATCATCAGCATCACAAATATTGAACAACATGACAATAAAATTGCAAATAGTAGAGAACATTGAAAACTGAAAAATGATATAATTAACTAACAATATAATAGAGGTACAAAACCATATTTAATAGTAAATAAATGATTTTAAGTAATAAAGCGACTCGTAACAGAGAATCGTTGAGAGTAAGAAAGGCGTAGGACCAATCAGACCTTATTACTAGACCGGCCCAGTGACAGCCGGGCCATGAGCCCTGAGCCGCATCACGACGCCCTGATGCGCTGCTCTGAAGTGACTGGCCGGACAGGTGAGAGGGGCAGATATTACTTTCTATTCTATTAGAAGAAACGTCAAACAATCGCCATCTGGTGACAACTTTTAATAATTTTTCGTAGGAAACCTGCCAAGGAACAATTCATGCACCTCTTCAGGTGACTAACTAACTAGGCATTGTGGTGTTTGGATATAGTTGGGAAGGAATTGTCCTAAGGCTAGTTGTATGACTCAAATCTCAGAATTCACCCTATGACTGATGATAACCTCGGAAAAACCTTCAGTCAGGACTGCCGGTGGCCGGTATCAAACCGGTGCCCTCCCGAATGAGAGCATCGCGTCTTACTACTGAGTCATCTCTATCGGTTAATTTGTTGACATACAATCACTCTAAGCTTACCAATAGGGACGACATTTTATTCGGGAGGCTGTCGGTTCGAAACCGGTTACCAGCAATCCTGACTAATGATTTACCCCAAGGTTTTCTTCAGTCATAAAGTGAGTGCTGAGATTGAGTCGTACTAACAGCCAACGGACATTCTTTACGAACTATCCAAAGATCCTAATATAGACATCTAGTTGCCACCTGAAGATGGGCACAAATGGTGCAATAAATTTGTCCACCGTACAGCAAAGATTTGCACAAAAAAATATTATTATTATTACTTGAGACTAGATTGAATCACTGATAGGAGCACAATCGATGCCTAAGTGATGTGAATCCAAACTGAGTTTATTTGACGTTTTATAATGTACAAATCCGAAAGTTGAGAGGGAACCCTACATATACTCGTCATATATTTATTTAAAACCATCCAGACTACCTATAGCCCGTTCTATCGTGTCCGGAGAGATACAAGATTTGACCGTAGTATGTAGGTAATGGTATTAGCTTTTGACCGGAAAATCAAATACAATAAAGCATTTATATTGTAGAATCACGAAACTAACACGTGAATTGCGATGAGATATACACACTACAATAAAAAACTATTTCTATAATTTTTCATGATCGCTTTAATCATTTTTATTTTTTGAGTGAAATATTAATAACTTATCTGATTTCTTTTTTAAACTTTTAAATATTTTGAACGAGTTGTTTAAAACTAATGTCAGAGCCCATTGAAGGTGGACGTGGAAAAAGCATCTCGAAAAAAATCCATACAAATATTCTTTGCTAACATCTTTTTCTAATTTAAGTGATTGTTGATAGATTTACCTGTAAATCTTGTACATAACAATAAAACGTCATCAGTTCTTGCAATCAAATAACACCTTACTCTGACGAGTGCTAGATAACATAACCATGCCGTTATTGATAGCTTGCGGACCTTACATCACGTACACGCGTCCTATGCGGCATGGTTGCGTTTTAGTTTTGCATCTACGAGCATATATAATATGGTGAATTTAGCTATTTTTTGCTTCCTTATTGCCATTAAAATGATCACTTGCAAGGCATTGCGTAGCATAAACGAATTACTTTGCATGAAAAGGAACTTTAGACTCACGTTAATGGCAACTAAAACCGAAGTTCCTTTCGACTTTATTAAAGAAGCATATTTCTCCGCCCTGCTCTCGAGATTGAGCATCTCTCATGGCGTGTTCTCCATCAAAGAAACGCTTTATTTCGTTTTATTTCGAATTTCGTTTTCGATCTTGATCAAGGAATCGCTTGTATGGAAACGTTCATCTTTGAAATTGAAGCAAACATTGTATCTATTAAATGGAGGGCGGGGGCATTTGGTAAATGTAGATATTCCCAATATAGTTCTAAGCTCTGTCTATCTAGATATTACCATGTATTGCTTACATGCAGTGAAGCTTACTGTGACAACACAACAATATGTTGTTCATTGAAATGGCGATCAAGACATACAATGGGAGAAATACATAATACTTATAGACAATGCCTTTATGTTTCCATTAACAAAACATGTATCTGTATTCCACTTTGTAAAATAGTATCTTACAGCACACATGTGACATGTTTTTGGTTCATTGCAGCAAGAAAATGTTTATTTTAAAAAAACGTATGCGTAATTTGTACATAACTTATATTTAAAAAAAAAATACAGACCATACGATTTACATCTCTGCAAACATGCAAACATTTTGTTGCTTGTTGTTGCAAACATGCTATTCGATACGATGAGGAATGACCGGTGAAGATAAAGGATAGTTACAAAACCCATGCCTTGTGCGGGACTCGAACCCATGACCATAGGTGGCGTAGGCTTGTGGGGCCTGCGTCTCTGGTTGTGCCAAGAACGACAAATATGGCCAAAGCGATTATATATTGGAATAATCTTATCCATTATTAGATGTTGGATGATATTATATTGTATATTATTCATTATTGTATATGAAGTGAATAGAAATATTTACTAGATAAATATAGTATTTTAATTCCTTGGAATCTTACTGACATCACAATCAGCAAAAGTTCAAAATAAATGTATTACTCACATATGTTTCAACTATACTAGCTCCCAGGGTAAATATTTAGTATGTAGAATGTGAAACTCCATATAGTTAGCAACTTTAATATATTTTGAACACGTTTCTCGGCCAGTACCTTCCTAAGACTGCTTTTTGACCGTCGTTATACTAGTAAGAGGGGTACGGGTAAAATCTCGATTAACCTTAATAAGGGTGGAATTAAATTAGCGCAGGGCGATCAGGTAAGTGAGGCTTGGCTTCGGACATAAACATAATCCCTTGTCGCGCAAGTGCTCCATAGAACCTGGCCTGAGATTCACTCTAGCTCAACTGCTGATCCCACACGCACACCCACACAAGCAATTATCTATACACATTCACTGCAATCGGTTTATAGTGACGATTGTTGTGTGGCGGATTTCGCTTTGGCTCAGCATTAATTGCATAATAGACTATTAACGCAACTCGGTGTTATCTTTGTCTTTGTTCATATTGTGCAAAGTTAAAGGGTTTAAACATGTTTGGAGTGGTGAACATATCGTCACTGTGATTATGGACTAGTGTTTGTTAATAAACTGTTGTTATCTACTGTTATCGGCAAGAACATTTTTTTTTAATTACGTGAAAAAAAGAATTTCAAATTTCGGAACCAACTGGGCACTAAATTTGTGTCTCCCACTTGCCATGAGCACACTTTGGCTGTTAGACGAACAAGATGGCTAATAAATATCTTTTTTATACTATAGTAGTCTAGTTTTCACTTAAATATGTTCACCTACAGATTGTTTCCCGTAGCATAGGACGTTTTCTGTATCTGTAAATACCTAGTCTAGTTTAGGTTTACATTTGTACGTACTGTACTCTGTTGCAGCTAGGGTAACACTAACATTGTGCACTTTATTGGCTGTCCACCCTTATAATCAGTTCACACTGAATTTCATTTCTTAACCTCACCTCAGATAAGTTAACTGAAGTTGCGTGACTGCTTTTTTGGTCTGCTCTTCACATTGGTAATTACATTGTGATCATGAAGGTCTTCTGAACACTTCGTTGTCGTTGTCGTTGTCGTTTTCGTTTTCGTTGTCGTTGTCGTTGTCGTTGTCGTTGTCGTTGTCGTGTTGCACATTTTACAACACTTGGCCGACTAGGCATAGCAGCGATCAAGCAATGACTGACGTTAACTCAGTTAAACGCTTAACTGAGTTGTGTGAACGTTGTTAAGCCCATAAACTGCAGTAAGGCCTAACTGAGTTCCGTTCACATTGTTATGATAGCTTCAGTTACCGAGTTAACTGCAGTTAAGCCAATGCGTTCCATTCACATTGCAATGATTGCTGCAGTTATCGATGTAATTGCAATTAGGATTCCGTTCACATTGCTTTGATAACTGCAGTTAGTTAGCGAGTTAACTGCAGTTAACCATAGAACTATACCATACAACCATAATGAACAAATAAATAATGAACCATATTAGAGCATAGTGTGAGTGGAGTGCGTAAACTACCATAACATTAGTCATTTATTTGATGATTTCTTTTTAGATTTGAACTTTTTCTGTTGTTAAAAATGGTCGCTCTACCTCACCCTTTTCAAATCATTTTACCCGGGTAAATCAATCAATGCGAGTGCAGCCGGCGTACGTCAAGCCCATGTGCTGTATAGTAAGGGTAAGAACAGCCGTAAACATGGCGGCAGCTCACGTGCACGCATACCAACCCAGAGTGCACGGCGATCAAAAGTTGCCGTCTCTCTTATTCACCCGCACGGTTGGCTCGGAACAGATGGGTTTTCTCCGCGGTTTAAAGCCACTTTGGACACGCTATCGGAAGTATCACATGAAGTTTAGTTGGAAGATTGTACCGCGCCTGCCGTGGGGATTCAGAAATGTTTATAAACGAGACCCGGATTGTGGACCCGTCTAGGATCACCGCATCTGACAGAAAGTCGGTCTGACGCGAGTATTGGAATTTCCTCTCTTCTCGTTTAAGGAAGAGTTAGAGTGGAAATATGTCTCTTTGCAATTTCGGCAACACTGCAAAATGGACACAATATGTGAACCATGTTAAAACTTAATGCTATGTTGAGAATGTTGCAATTTTTTTCAAAAAGAGATAAGAAAAGATAATATGCTCAAGAATAAATTAACGGCAAGCGTGATAAGGGAGACAATTAACGTAGAACTAGGATTGTTTTAGATTCGGATGATCATACACACACCGGCATTATGAATATGAATTGTAAATGAAATCGTGTGTGTCCTGTTCCAATGCCTAATAAATGAGCATATGTGTTGAGAAAAGGTGTAGTTCGTCTAAAGATATGAATGTGATTCATTTCCGAAGCTACTGCGCTTACTGCAATTTAGTCTTGCATTTTGTTGTCGGCTTTACGCAAACAATTCAGTTTTAACATTTATGTTACGTTATAAAAACAATACAAATACATATTTTATAAGAAGAAATGAAAAACTAGACTATGATTGCCCCTTGTTTCCCGTTTGGGAAACCGTATGCAAACTTGATTAGGAATTTATACCTACCGTACTAATTGAATTAATACCCCACAATGTTCCATTCTGGAGTGCACGTGTACTTTTACCGTCAAAAAGCGCAAACACCCCGTGAATTTACTTTCCTCGCTGCTCATTAATGCGATATTTGCAGGATTTTGTTGTTCAAGATAATGATTAGTTGAAATTGAAATTCTCTCCAAGCTTTACATACAAAGTGTAAGACCTAAACAAGTATCACAGAGTTTTGTCAGGTATGATTAGACGAGTATCAATTACGCCTATATATAGGGTCGTCGGGAAAGAAGCAAGGTTTTATCGTCACGGATTATGTAACAAACGATACCAGGTATCAACCCATTTCCCCTCCACCTTACACCTCCACTCAGTGCAAACGAAGCGCTCGCGAGAAGTGAATGCGGGTAGGGTTGCGGTAGACCCCAGACCTATCAAGCCTGGTGTCATTGTTAACAGTAGCAATCTTTTGATGTGTTGCAATTTGGAATGATCACGAAAAATGGATACAAAATGAGGTTAGAATTTAAAAAATAGCTTGAATATTAACGATTTTGGCGTAGTCTGAAAATCAGAATGATGACGAGATTGCTATAAAATTCACAGTTTGCAAGTTATTTTAAAAATTTGAAGTTAATTTGATATCAATTTTGTCTGCTTATTCCATATATCTGAAAAGTAATTGAGAAACTTGGTCGAAACAGCGTGAACAAAGCCTGCTACGTCAATAGGACTTTCTGCGAACTTGAAACATTTAATCACCAACACTCACTCCGTTCCGTGTATCTTGAATAACGTTTCAATATGTGGCACACAGTACAGATCGGAAGAATAACGCTAAATTGACCACTTAAAACTAACACTTTAATAACCCAATTTAACTACATCAAAAGATTGCTATTTTTAACAATGACACGATTGGCTTGATGAGTCTGTAGGCTACCGCAACCCTCTCCGCATTCCTTTCTCGCAAGCGCTCAGCTGATACCGAGTGGAGGTGGTAAGGTGGAGGGAACATGAAAATGTTTTGATACCTGGCTTCGATCATTACATAATTCGTGACGACAACACCTTCCTTCTTTCTCTTGTTATTCCTATGAGTTTTTTAATGATAATTTTTCGTAGGAATACCCGTTATAAGGTGCACACCAGCTTTATCTGATGGACCCCTCTTCAGGTGACTAACTAGGTTATTACGAGTTGGTACGAGTTGGTACGTTGGCAGTTAGTACGAGTTGGGTGTGTAGCAGTCTTAGTGTAGCAGTAATGTTTATAAACATTAGATTTTGCATTGTTGTTTAGCAATTTTCTGTGTGTTGGCAGTTTTGATTGGTTTAAATATGATAAATGACGATAATACACACAATGAGTATAATGACAGTCGTACGATTGCAAATGAACAATTGGTTTCATTATTTAAATGGTATCGATACGGTGTCAATTTCTATCACACACTGTGCATGGCAGAATTCATTGTAACTATTACGGACAATGTAGATAACTCAAAAGTTCTAATGACGTGGAAAATTGCTTTCCAAACTAGAACAATTTGTGGTTTAAGATCTAGCTACGTATAAAGTGTTCCCGGAAATGATGAATTGCTAATGAAAATGCCATTCAACGGCCAACGGTCGGAGGGTTTTAATAGGAGTTTAAGTTGAGATGTAAAGTAAAACTCAAGTTGTGGATCTGGATCTTAGTGGGCTCTGTTTTGAATATAACTGGGCCGGGCGAGAGAGTCAGAGGCCAAGTTTAACCATCAAACTTGGTCGAAACAGCGTGAACAAAGCCTGCTACGTCAATAGGACTTTCTGCGAACTTGAAACATTTAATCACCAACACTCACTCCGTTCCGTGTATCTTGAATAACGTTTCAATATGTGGCATACAGCACAATAGCACACGCGTACTAAAAGTGTTCATCAGCTACAGTTAGGAAGCAAATATCGCGAGAATAACGCTAAATTGACCACTTAAAACTAACACATTAATAATCGAATTGATTGAATAAAAATCATAAACGTTATGTTAAAACGTTCTCTCAGGCTATACTCATATTTTCCAAGGCCATTTTTGGTCCCCAAAATTTAATTCCCCTATCGATAATTTACACCAAAACAATAATTCAATTCTTGAGAGATAAATAAAATAGTAGCAGATTGCCGACGTACTAAATAAAGCATACTGAGGTTACATACTACGTTGTCTGGTATTTGGTTGCATGCCAATGCGCAGAGCTTCAACTCCAATATATCACTAATATACAGAGCCAGGCCTGATTGCTCATTGGTTCAGTGGATAACAAACTTTTTTAATGTTGCGTACATCGAAGAAGACCAAAAACTAACTTTAACCATTTGCAGTTTCTAAAAGTATACGTACCACTGTTTGAGAAACAGTTTCTAATTATCGTCTTTTTCAAGTTGGTTTATTTCAATTATTGTTGACCAAACGTGTCCAATCGCGTCTTCTTCATCCCAAGGGTTACGTGTGGTCATTAGGACCGAGGTCAGTTGGAAGGTGGCGAGATCAATAATCAATCACTGGAGTCGATGGCGGTCGGTGAACGGCTAGCGTCACGTCGCCACCGGAACGATGGTACTTTGGAAGCGACCATCACCGCAGGTCGGCTCTCCGAGTCTCCGCACTTCCTATTTCTCTTCCTGCACGTAAACGGTTTCCTGAGACTGATGCACTCAATTCTTGAAATTAGATCACCCCTGTATTAGAACTACAATCCCCGGATCGTCACTGTTGCGAGGATGGGCTATAACGATAATCGACTAACTTCATTTAAAGGAAGGATATATTTTATACACAAGTAGGATAGCATTTAGTTTATCAGAAGAGTCGAGACTGATTTGCATGTAAGCAAAAGAAATAGAAGCCAATAAACAACGGAGATAAAAAAGAAGATAAATATGTTCTCGAATGTGAGCCGAAGCAATTTTTATTTTGCTTCTTTTTCTCTTTTTCTTAGTCTGCGAACCACAACAAAGACTTGCATTTCAAAATACAATTGGAAAGTGTCCAAGACCCATATGGGAGTTAACATATAAAGTAACTCTTTTATTAGGTCAACGATTCTACAAACTTTCTCCTACTCAATGGAACAGAAATATCAATATTCATGACTCTCCAGGACTGCGTTAACGAGGCGTGAGGAAGGGTCTCATAAGCAGTCGAAGTAGCCAACGTAGTTGCGCACTAGCACAGTCACTCTATGAAGATAATAAGCTGGTAGTGAATATTTACCCCGAGTTGAACCTTATTTCACTAGAGTTTATGAGGGAACGATGGTATTCTCCCAAACTGCCCTGGGGAATAATACTAGGAAATGGCTTTATTTCAGTTTTTTTTTTCATTCCATTTCAGACGAGAACATATCTTACCTGCAAACGGCTCCATTCTGACAAACAGGCTTTTCCGATTGGCAAAGGGGCCCTTGGCCACAATTCGGTCCGGAAAATCCTTTGAAGCACGAGCAGCCGTATTGCCTACAAGAAGAAAACAAACATATTTCAGCTCAGGCTTTGAACCACTCAGTTTTCCAATTTCTCACAAGCCGAGGACTCAAGGACTCACGTGTAGTCGTGGTTGGCGAGACAGTTGCCGGCGAACGAGCAGGCCGTGGCCGTGCAAGAGTCCGGCCTCGCTAGCTCATCGCGTCCTCTTATCTCGTACGTAAGGTTGAACCCGTACACGTCAATCAAGTCCTCCAGCACGCGCAGGTGATTCCCCTCCAAGCGATCGAGCACGAAGTCGACCTTGAGATACTGCATCGGCGTCATCACCCAGCTGGCAACGGTGACGTTCTTCTCGGTGACGCCGTGGATGACGCGGCTGCCCATGTCGAACGAAACATCGGGTAGCTCCGTGAAGGTCAGACCCGTCGTCACGAACAGCTGGGTGAGGTAAACGATGATGGTAACGTTGTCGGGGTTGTAATTAGTAGCTTTAATAATCCAGTGGCAACGGATAGGAACGCGAAACTCTCCCGGGAATCCAGGAGTCTGGATGATTCCACGTTGGTTGACCAACTCTCCGCCGCACGGCGTTCGGCTCGCTGCCGTGCGCAACGCAACGCACACGAGTAGCACATACGAGATTACTAACATCCGCCTCATGCTAGCTGACACGCACACGCACACGCACGCACGCACGCACTCGCTGGACGTCTTTAGGGCTCACCACACAACACTGTCCGTCTTCGCGGTTTCATTACCGCTACACAGAAACAACTTGAGGAACCCGACTCAAACTTGAACCAGAGGACTACGTTAGAAGTGCTTAAGGTTATACAAGACGCTCAGACTCGAAAATACATGCTAAGGAAGTTAAATATGCCAAGCGTCAGTTAACTACATCACATACTCCGAAGGCATTCACACGAGTCTTGAGATGGGTGTAATCCTGTGATGAAGAGTCCGTTGAAAGTACTTGATTGAAGTCCCACCCTGGAATCAGAAGAGAAACGTGTTTAGTGTTTTTGCTAATTATTTTCGTATTTATAGAAACAATCTGCGCTTAGTTGGATGATTTGCTTTTTTCAATTGGATACATTATGTTAATACTTAAGTCATACATATTTTGTTATTCACTGGTTTTTCAACAGTGTTTGTGATAAACAACTTTTTGAAATCAAAATTCAAAAACCAAATGATTAAAAATGGAAACGAAAGCATTTTTTCATCATATCGTTTAGAAGCTATTGATGCAAAACGTCTAACGTTGTACTACTTTAGAATCATTTATTTATATTTTTTAGCACAACATTCCTGTACTTCTAGTTTGACGTGTAATGTATCATCTTTAATATCACATATAGGTTGCAATTGTAAATAAACACCCACAATATTGTAATAGTTGTTGAGTGAAGTAGGTGGAATACGATTAATATCAAATCAGCACGTTATTGAGTATATAATATTGTCCATGCAGATGTGTATTTAGCTGTGCTTAGAGATGTGTTTACATATTCAATACTGTTCAGCAAAGCTTTGAGGTTTGTTGTTCGTATCTCAAGATCAAGATGATAATTATTCTATATAAACAAGAATGCAATATTGTTCGAGTTTGGATAAAGTGATTTTGCATAATTTAATCCATTTATAATACATTTTTAATAATTTTTTTCAAGAATATCTGATGATCTTGATAATATCCAATAGCTCCGTATAATCCAAACATTTTAAAAGTAGCGATCATTTTTAAAATGCGAACAAAAAATATTTACAATTCTCACACCCTCACACTTTTCAAGCTATAGGCCTACCACTCTCAAAGTACTATGGTCCGAATTCACCAAACTTTTTAATCGGCTTATTTATTAATCTCGGATTGGTTACCATGGTTTCAACAAACATTACATACACAATGCATGGTGGATTCTACTGGGCGCCATTTTTGATCTCCAATTAACAGAAAATCGCCGGATTAAAGTTTGGTCAAACTGGTCCTTGGGGCCAGTTTCATCAACTTTTAAACTCTGATTAGCAGCGAATCAGAGATTTGTTACGAACAAACATCCGACCAATGATCCGACTGCCACATATTTTGCAAGGTCTTCTTGAACGCCACTCGCCGCGCTAGCGGCGGGAGCTCGTATAACTTAGGAGTTATACAACTTGCCGCCAGGCGGCAATCAAGTAGACCTTGATATTTTTAATGTAATTTTTGTTGAATGTTGAAACTATGATTACGACACCGAGCTTACTAAATCAGAGCTTAACTAAGTTGGTGAATTCGGACCCGAATAAATCATCACTTATAGAACAATTCAAGCAAGAATATTACCTTTTAAATCTTCCAAATACAACGACAAAATACCATAATGACCAATTATTGAACTCTATTTAAAGACATGGGTTAGCAAGTTTCTCTACAAAAACGTCGCATATTTTTTTATGTTGATAGAATTTAAAAAGCTAAATTGAATAAAATGGGAAAAAATACGATCAAGACGAGCGAATCGCCCGGGACATATAACGATACTGAACAGTGTCATAAACGCGAACGTATTCGTTCTGGTACATAAGTAACTTTTATTTTGATGACGTTATTTTCGCAATACACACAAGACATTTGTACGCTAACATAAACGTGAATTATGAATATCAGAACAAATTAATTAATTGGACACATTAACTCGAAGCACCGTGACGTGAAATAAGATGTCCGAATAGATGTAAGTACATAGATGTAAGTAATAGATATGTAAGTAAAAGATGTAAGTACAATGTAATGAATTTGCTTCTGTTAATGTACTATGCAACTTATAATTTTCTGGTAGGTTGCTTTGCTTAATTGTGAATTTTAATTCAATTTAAACTTTTTTGTACGATACATTATCAAGATGTCAAGACTGAATGTATAACATATCATCATTATTATTATCATTATCATTATCACTGCCATCACATTATTATTATCATTATAACTACCATCAATAGTATTATTGTCATTACCATTATCATTACAATGAACATTATCATTAACATCATCATTACCGTTACCATTATCAACATTATCATTTTTTGATTGGTTCGATTTGAGTTTTCCACTCTTTACAAACTATAGTGAGTTATATTAATTTTTAGTATTCTACTTCCTGAACCAATTATTCAAATGCACTCAGTGTAACATATTTAAGAAGTAAATTCAATTTTAATCATATAACATTTTAATACATAGCGTTCCACCATTGACTTATAATAGTAAAGTACTATAGTTGAAAGTACATGGTTCCACATTGCGTTCTAGAGTAACGTTTTCTAAGCAAACTCAGAACGGAATCCTGTGAAAATTAGTCTCTTGTAAATTGCCAAGATGAAATATGTGCTCCATATCCCAAGAATCTTGAATTTCATCTTGTTGTTTACACTACTCCTACATTAAATATTCGTTTTTGCTCTTAAATAATTAACGCCTGTATAGACCATTGTTCTGTTTATGGTTATATCCAGCCAGCTCTGTTTTCTGGGTGTTCAGTTTTGTTGCAGCCAGCTCGCGATGTTATCGGGCGGTGGCTAATGTGAACGTGCTAAGACATTTAATGGGCTTGCCCGGGTCGTAACAGTCACTTTAGTCCGAGCTAATTCCAACCAAACTTGGACTCGTGGCCGCGGGTATTATCCGGACACAAAACGAAACAAAATTAACTCAAATGTTTTTAAGTACGATACTTACGATGGACTTACTCCGGTATGTCTGGATGGATGAATACATTCATCTGGTGAGGAGTTAACTTCACCCAACAATTAGAAGTAAACAAACTTACAGGTGGGTAAAAACAAACGTAATGTTGGAATTTACTTCGTTTGTATTCGATTTTTATTATTAAATAATAATTTTCCAATAGATTTTGGATGAAAACGGGGTTCAGTTCACTAATAATTATTAAGTACATAACTGAATAAAACTAATTTTGCAAAGGTATTTAAATACAATACAAATATTGAGCTTAATTTGTAACATTCATTTTTTTATAACTTTAACCTATAAATGTTTATAACATATACAATTTCGGAATACAGTATTCATTAATACTTATATACCATTAGAAAAGGCTGTAGCGAGGCCAACCCAAGTTTCGTCGGGGATTTCTTGAAAAACGTTATCCCACATATAGATGTTGTTTTGTTTATATCTCTTTGGCATATCGAATTGTATGTTCACAAAATAAACGAATAGTTGTACCCGACAACAGGTATTGAACTTACAACATTGGTACTATAACAATAATATTATATGCTATTGACATTGTGTCTGTGTCTTGCACCCAATTTCATCGTATCCAAGAGTAATGGAATCCTCCTACGAAAAGCCAATGTTGTTTTAGCCCTAAAGGTAAAACTTCAGTTTTCTGATTTAAGTGAATATATAGACGAAATGTATAGTCTTATAAGTCAACTACACAATAACGTATATTTTACAAATATAAATAACATATTTGTTACCAATATCTTGTGCCGTTAAGTTCTGAATAGTGTACACATTTTCGATGACATATTATAAGTAATGTGTTGCTTATGTCACATTATATTAGGTAATTTACTACTAGTAATAAAAGTAAGAAGTATTTTTAAATACCCATCCGAACTACCCGACGAACGGGGGGGAAACCATTTCAAGCTATATTGATGATACGCGAAGATGCAACATGCAACAAAATGCAAAATGTGTTTGTATCAGCCGATAGTTTTCAATAAATTTACTGATTTACTATTGAAATGACTTACATAACAATTTCATAACGATATTTAATACTGTGCGAACGCGAATACTAATTTTCTTACTTTTATCTCGATTCTACTATAATAAAGTTCATTACTATTTTCTAAATTTGCTGATGGACTATTTTTTTTTTTAAAGCTGTAGATAGATGCGTTGACAATCGGAGTCTCATCGAGTCATCCATAAAGCATTAACATTCCTGGTCAGAGTCTCAAAGCCAGTGTTCTTCACAGCCAGTGAGCTTCGATCGTTAACAATTGAAAGGTTATTAAAGGGGCTCTGCGGCAACAAACACAGCCCTTAACGCAGGGAACGCGTATAAAGGCAACACCCCCCCCCCCCTCCCCCCGTCTCATAAGGGACGCCGACCAACAACGAAGAAAAACGGGAAGATGAATTGCACAAGATAAAGACACTTGTCTCGAAAAATAAATAAGTTTCTGCGGAATTAAAAAAGTGATGAATTACACATAACGATAATAGCGGCAGAGTATGAAGGATTATTTGCTATTCTGAGATGTAGTCTTCCGCCCACAAGGGAGAGTGGGGGGGGGGAGATTAGCATCACATATGGGCAGGAGCCGCATTGTTTAGAAAAACAAGTATACGAATCCCTTTGAAAATAGACAAAAAATTGATGTTCTTTTTCTCATTTACTGTAAAAAATATAAAATAAAAACTAGAATTTTGTTTTAAAATTACCACATTCTAACACTGTATTTAAAAAACATAAATAAAATAGTTAATTAAAAAATAAGATCCGCATAAAAATGTGTAGTAAATAATTATTGTTACTTATTATCATGTCACAAAATTTATTCGGTGTTGTTTCTAAATATCTAACTAGGTCGATTAAAGCTTGCGCAAATAACGTCAAGTTAATGGATGGATATTTTGAAACAAGAATTTGTAATTCAAAGGCTCTCTCGTAAAATTATCTCCATAATATTAATAATAAAATGAAAACCACTATTCCATGAGAGAGCTCGCGATTATATTTCTCATCACACAAGTATATTCATTAGGCAACATCGTACGAGAACCTCTCACTTCTAGCGCCCTCGCACTATTTATTCAGACTTCGCCAATCTAAAGTGAAAGAACTCGAACTCGTGGAAACCAGGAAGAAGAGAGAAACTGTGGATAAAGAAGCAACCGAATCAAAACCACGTTAACGCGGAACGGGATGTGAATAACTAACGGCTACAGTTTGATCGTATGGTCCAGAGAGTACTCAAGAAGCCAAGGGGAAATTAATTAAATGAAATAAGTTTCCACTAGTCTTAAGTACAAAACCAAAAACTCGTAACGTGCGCTAAAAAGTCTTAAGACGAAAAACAACAGCTCAATGCACTGGAAATTAGTTTGGTGTAAAAGTTTCTTCGAAGGAATGTCTGCTGTAGGGTTCAATACAGAACAGACATTCTAAAGCGCCCTCTAAAATAATTAACCAGTTTTATAAGGTAAACCGTTTTTAAATAATTAATTCTTGCATATTATTAAAGGTCGCAAACCATTGCAACGTTATCTCTTAGACCTAAAATTCTAAGCCCAGCCAATGAGAGGTGACCTTTTATAAATCCAGCCAATGGTGGCGATCCAAGTAAAACAGATAGGTTTATAAAACCTTAAATCTTAATCTTAAATCTTAAGTGTGTAAACCGACCTTAGCACAGAGAAAAACCTGAAAACTTTCGATCATAATTTCCGTTGGCGGGACCTAAACCTTCAACCTCCTGAATTATAAGAGGCATACTGTGTGGTTGTATTCATCCAGTAATATTAACATTGCTTTCAGTACTGTTATTAAAAAAAGAGGAACGTATTATTGGATCCAAACAATGTTTTATCTTGAGAGTTATGATCCGGGTTGATATAAACACCACATAAATACAGACGATCGTTTACAGTTCTTTGTTTGATTTTTTCTTTACATCGGTTTATATCAAGCTTACGATCTGAATACAAAAAAATAAGTTAAATATTTATATTTTAATTTATGTTTTTAAACACAGTCAATCCATAAAACACGACAAAGTAGACAAACGTTTGTGTTACATATTTCCAGCACTTTTACTTCAATATACCTAATTTTTACTCACTGTTTGTTCAGAATGTCACTGCACTCCAGTGTGTTTTAATCAAGTCCACACATATAGGCCTACATGTGTATGGTAGGAACACCAAATAAATTAAACTGCTATTTTGTTGACAGATACGTCACAATGATAGCGCACGCTGCTTCCAGTAGATAGATGTTATTCTAGGGGGGCGTGAGTAAACGAAAAGTCTTCATCGTAAAATACCGTGATTCTCTAGAGCCCCAAGCGTAAGTTTAACGAACTCCGGCGATTCAAGTTAAATGAAATAAGAAGACCTTGGGAAATACCAGAGATGGAAGTGGATGTTCTGTGGCAGTGAAAATTCTACGACCCTCCGTCAAGGCATTTACGTACATCTTACAAAACGATAAACATGTCTCTAGTTAAAATATACAACCTAATTCGTACCAAAACCTGTACCTGTACCAAAATAACCTGTACCAAAATATCTTGCAGACAGTATAAAACTTCTTAACAGTGACCCAGAAAGTAATACACGCTCTACTACAAATTTGACAATGCAAATACCCAAACACAATACATCGCAATACAGCAATTCATTTCCAGTCGCAATAGCTCGTGCTTGGAACCTAGTACCTCCTAGTTTACGGACTTTAAAATCGCCAGTGGCTTTTAAGCAAAAATACCGTTCTCATCTCCTTAATCCTGCCATTTGAAGACAACAGATTAACCATATTTAAGAATATTTACATTACTTTCATTACTTATTTTTCATAACTTTTACTTCTGTATTAAATGTAATTACATATAAATATAGGTGTGTTTGTGTTGCTGGCCAAACAGGCTATTTTGTGCTTATTTTATTTATTTAAATGTGCTTCCGTGATCATTTATAAGTATAACGATTGTATAGTATTAGTTTCAATATTAGTTTTAGATCTAGTTATTAAGTTATTGTAAACACTATTGTAACCACAAATTGTAACGAAATATGTTTGGTCAAGCAGAAGAAAAGGCCTCATGGCCTTAAGCTTCGCCAAACTAAAAATAAAGACTCATTATTATTATTATTATTATTATTATTATTATTATTATTAAACTATTTGAAATCATTACAAAAATAAATTGGTTTACCCTTAATTGAGGGTCTCAGACAATTTATATTGTAAGGTGGTGGTTTTCACGGCAAGTGTAGAGAGTTGGCGGTACTCTGTACGTAACTAAAGTGTACAGTGACTCTGTTCAATGAATGAGCACAATTTGTTAGCACAATTTGTTTTGTTCCCTTACATTCACCCGTAAATCCAGTAAATCCACGAAAGTATTATCCATTCTACTAATTCTCCTGCTGTCCTAGATAACCAGCAACTAGTCGTTACTTCTGTAAAGTGAGCTCTCATGAGGGAAGTTCAACCCACGTCTAACATACACGTTCTCTAGTGAGCTGTTAAAAATAAACCACTTAAAACGTTTACGTTGTTTTAGTCGTTTGACTATGACTAGTTGAAGAGTGTGCGAATTAGACACGATTTCAAGAAGAGTATTCTAGGAAGTGGATGAGGAAAAACGAGGAAGGAGACCAATAGGAGTATTCACGTGACGTCACAACCGGCATGTTAAGGGTGCGTCTCAAGTCCATTGTTTTTGCTAGTGGACTAGCGTAGAAGACTAACCCGTAACAATAAATTAAAACAATTGGTAATTGTTGTGTTAGCTGGCGAGGTAGGCCAAGCAGGCCAAAATACAGAATTGAGATACTGTTTAACTATCCTTCTCCTGTGCTACATGTCCAACGAACTCTGGAAACGCTTTCAAATATTGAAAATATGATTATGATCTATGGCTTTAGTTTTGTATAAGCTACACAATGGGCTAAAAAATAAAATAGTTTTACGATCGCTATATTATGTTTTTGGTAATTATTAATTATTAAATTATAAATAAAATAACAATCGTATAACGATAACAAACTGTGAATGTATTTAAACCCATTGTGTAGCTGATACAGGACAGAATCACCTTCTCAATATTTGGAAGCGTTCTCATGATAGAATAAACAACATTAATTTTGGGTGTTTTTAATACCCATTGCTCTTAATTTGAGCTGGCAATAGAAGACAAATATGCTCGCCTCGAAACATGAGAAGTACATACCCCAACAACTGCAAAAACGTTTATTTTGACATTCCACGAAAAGAATGAAAGAATATGAGTTGCTTTATGTTGCTTCTTAGTAGTAATACCAAATTATTGTTGGAGAACAGAACTTCAACCCACGCCATATTGTGAAATATTACAAGGAATAATGTCGTTTTGGAAAACAATATGGTCACCATGCGCAGTATGTGACAAACAGAGAAGTGGAGGCGCTTGATTGTGAAGGCGAGAAAGGAGAGATTCAGGGGCAAGCTCTACGCCATGTTCAGGGGCAAGTGAAAGATATAAAGCTGTGGGAAGACACCAGTGAATGGAATAACATTAGACTTGACTGACACATACTGTTGGAATTGTTATATTCCGTGTGATAATCCGAAGTAACTTTCGGATTACTTATATTCTTAGTTTTTTCCCACTAGGTGAACGTATATTGTGGGTTGTGGGTGGTTTAATGCATTAGGAAATATATCGAACATTATAAGTATTCACGCTAAGTGGTTGGATCTAATCACACTAGGCAGTGAAACGCAGAAAGCGTTGAATCAAAACTGTAATGTTTGTGGTTTGCAAATACAAAGGTCACGAATTAACTCTTGTTTACGAGAGAGACTACTTACTTATGAAGATATTTATTTTTAAGCGATAATTTTTCATCAGCGTTGGCAGCACTGCATACATGCATACATATTCAATATTATATTTACAATTATATTAAACTTCTGCAACATATTTATTATGTAACGTTACAATTAAGTTATCTTATAGAAATCTGTGCTATACTTTATCTATGTTAAAACGGCTTTAAAAAGAAATCAGATATAGTATGCTCAACGACTTGACGTGCATTCCGTCTTCACAATGGTTTGAAGAAAACAATGTTGCAGTACAAGTGTCAGAATACTTTATTCCCTAATCTATATAAAAACCAAGCAAGCAGTGTTAACTTCCCGCGGTTGTTTAACACAGTATCAAATACAGAAGAACAGGGGTTGGCTTAAGAGCCTGCGGCAGCAGAACGTGGGACTTAATGTTTTCCGTTCGCATCTCTAAAACAACTTTTAAAATCGAAGTTGTTGGAAGATGTACTGGACAGATAATATTAGGGTCCACAGAAAACGAAAACAAATGAAAACGAAAACAAATGTAAACAAAATTCATTACGTTAGGATTGAATGTGATAATACGATACCGGTATTATTGTATTTACTACAAACATAATGCATTTTGTATTTTTTTAGTTATCCGTAGATCCTGATAGTATATGTCTTGTGTATCTTCTCACAATTTCAACTTTAAAAGTTGTTTTAAAGTGAATAGCATCCCTGCTTCCAATGCAGAAGGTCCCGTGTTCAAATCCCGGTCCAGGTAGAAGTTTTTTAACTTCTATTAAGGATTCAGTTCCATTACTTCTTGTCTTAGGAATAAGTAAACAGTGACTTTCGAGCCATCCTAGCAACGAAGCACTCAATAAATTCAAAGTGGTTCTGAATCGGCCTTGTTGATTCTGGCATTTGTCCGCAGGCGTTCGCACTGTCCAATCACTGATTCATATGTTTCGTATTTAAAATATCGGTCTTGGATTGGTTATCACTCACTCGTCGATAGTGTTCGGAGCCCACAGGGTTGGTTCAGTCGCTTTAATTAAAGCCCCCACTGAAAATCAGTTTCGTTGCTGAGTGGGTAGACTCCAAATGTGAATTTATTTTATTTAAACCATAATTTCGCACGACCTGTTGAATCACAAAAAAAGTTTTTAGTATGCTTTCTCACAGTTTAACTTCATTTCTCGTGCATAATTTGTTTTTTAGTGTATAAGTAGAATGATTACAGTGATACATTTTATTGAGACAAATAATGTGGCTTCACATGTCAATTGGCAACGATGCTAACTTGGACCAAGCGAGTGTGATATATGAAGATAACACAATACCACATTTCATCCATACCCAAGCCAGAATTTAAAAGCTGGAACAAGAACCACGGTGTATAGACCACAGCCACTATCCCGAGACGGTGAGAACAAAGACATACTAAAAGCATGCCTGTAATCAACACACACATTTCCACAGTGTAAAACATTATGGCGACGGGTGTACACGTTTAGCAGGAAATGTACATTTGAGTAGTTGTTACACATTTAGTGGAAAGTGCGTGGATGTCAGTAAGGGAGGGAGGCAGTTAGGGTTGAGTGTGCGTAGTCGGGTAGGCAGTTTATGACGAAGTATTAGTCTCGGTGTACTCGAGTACAATCACTCTATGTGTCTAGTAATCACTCTACAACCATTTGTCCAGACCGCCGCATAAAGAGTAGTAACAAATGAACATATTTAAACAAAGTTGGCTTTCAACCGATGACATGGTACTGACGAAATGAATAATGGACACGGTAAATAAATTTCAAGTGAATACGTGGGAGTGGGTTGTTATTTTTGTTGAATGTAAATTGTATTCATCCTTGAATAATGGTTGACATGCATGCACTTAATAGTGATTTTATAGGTTGCTTAAAATGTATTTGAAGATGAATAAATGCAATATTTTAGATTACCGAAATTCATAGTGAGCACAAATTCTACCATCACTGTTGGCGGAATACGAAGCCCTAAATATTAAGAAAACGTTATCAGTGTTTTAATAATTGCCACTGTATTTGTAGAGCATCACACCCCTTGTGACAAGCATATTATTACTAATGAAAATCACATGGAGGTGTGAATCTAAATCCTATTCATGAGTATATACCGGCGCCCCCTCCCCCCCCCCCCCAACAAAAAACTACAAAGAAAGATGGCCGTGTTTGTTCCGAGCCTACCCGTCTCCGAAGCTATTATATTAGAGTCCGCACTTAGGGAAACTCTTCGCGGGACATAAAAAGCAATGGTGACCATAGCCAGCTCGGCATATGACAAAGAAGGTTCGCATGTGTGTCCTAGTAACTCGTTGGTAAGTAGTGTTGGAATTCAAATTTCAAAGCACTCTCCCATTGAAAATAGCGTTATGTTCTCCCTATGATAAATTCAGATAAACATCCTCGGAAAGTGAGTACCTTGCATACGAAACGGTAAGTTTATACGACTTACTTTGAAAGAATCATTTCGCACCCAGTGTTATGGATTCCTTTTGTGTATGGGAGAAATTACATTTTTTTATAACTTTTTCACAACAGAAAAATAGCTGTTTTATAGTTTATTTTCTAAAAAGTGATTGATAAAATGTAATAACATTGGTTTTGTGAAAGCCAGAATTTCTAAAAACCATAACTTTTAAAACATGAGATACTTTATCAATCGATTTACCAGTATAATTTTAGACAAATAGAGATAATGTAATAGCAATCCATTGTTAGGTCTACACGGGCCAACATGTTCATGGTAAAATGTACATTAAAGACGAGGCTAGTGATACATATACTAAACATTGTTGAAGTAAATATGGCAACAAATCTTCAAAATTTATTATTAACAAGTGTAATCGTTATTGAAAATTTATTGAAGGTTGGCGTGAATGCTATTTTGATTGTAATAATAGAGTACAATAAGCATTAAGAATGTATAACGTTTAAATAAATGTTGACGGTATTAACAGATATATCATTAATATGAACAAATTTGCAAGTGAGCTCGAGTGTGCGGGGGCGTAAATATTATTTTAATTATGATAATAGAGTAGATCTACACACTTTATAAGTTATTTGGAATATAGAAGTTTAAACTTTTGTATTCGTTTTATAACCATTAAGTATACATATTATCATTATGATCTATAAAAATAGTTAAGTAAACTTTAGTTCTAGTTTAAATTTATTTACGAGAGCATTCTACAAAGTAAACATGATTGTTTGCTTAAACCAAGCGTGCTTTCATTAACCAGGGTACGCATCTGAAGCCGAAGGGCGTAATCTCGGTATACGCGAGATCTGGACGCCCAGCTCACACCGAGCCTTGTTCATGTGGTGTTTTGCAGAAGAAACTGCTGCAAGTACAGGCGATACAAAAGAACGGATTTCAGACGTTACATTAACAATCAAAGAGCAGAACAAGTATAAATGAGATAAAGAGCTGCAAGAGAAAAATGAAAATGACAGAATAATTAAAGGTTCGATTGAAATCTAAAGAAAGAAAGTCTAGATCCGTTTTTGAGTCTCGTCTATAAAAGGCTTTTCTCTCAATGGTTCGCTCTTCACTGTACAAGGCTTTCTAAGTGTATCTCTTAAATCTCGAAGAATATACGAAATGAAATAAAAACGACAGAGAAAACGGTAAGGCATATGGCTTGAACTATCGGGTAAATATAAGCGAATGTGAGATTTCGAGTAGAATGAGCCAGTATGGGAAAGAAAGCAGTAGGTGGGAATAGAACGGGTTGGGAGTTAAGGAGATCAATTGTGGATTAGGAAGCAATAGGGTTGAAAGGAAGTAGAAACTGGGGGGTGTAATACATCCCGCGTTGTTGAGTCCTCTCTTTACGCTGTTCTCTGCAGGGAGGGTGGCACAGTAAAAACCACTCGCCGAGGAATGCCACGGCTAAAGCCATTTCAGATGAAAGAATTCTCGGCATAGTAGTTGGCGAGTGTCCAGACGATGACGTCGCCCAACTTAGGGGAGGAAATCAGAGCGCGGGTGGACGCAGAACGGGGCGAGCGAAGCGGCACCCAAGACACGACGCAGGCGGATTGTTGCAGCGCGCCGCCCGTGAGAGAGGAAATACGTCACATTTACACCGGAAATGGAAGGATTTACACCTGCGAGACGAGGATATAAATAACACCCACGATTCTGTTTTTTGAAATGTAAACCACCCATAAGTAACAGTTGCTTCACTTAGTATATCCCATTAGACAACTGTATCGATTACATCGTACGGCAGAAAGTTCTGGAATTATATTTCCCCTCTGATTCACAACACAACAAATCTATTTTAAACACTCATTTTTCCATTGTTTCACTCACTTAAATATTCAACATTCGTATCCCATGAGTTTATGAATTATACGTACTTTTGTGAAGTAAGGGAATTTAAACCACCCATATAGTCATTTGCATGTATTTTTTATTTTTTTAATAATGAAAGGCAATTCTCTCATATGTTTCGCGGTGGAAGAGTTATGGGGTTCGAGAGAATTATACCCTAAGGCATACCTGAGCCGGAACAACGTCAGGGCGTTCGTGATTCGATTATTACAGAGTCCACTAGGACAGTTTGCGACCTTTTTTATCACATTTAAAACCCCAGTTTTAGCTCGAAAATCTCCCTCTAAGTTGTTAGTGCACGTTGGCTGTGTTTAAACCTTTGGTATTTCCGTGTTTAAATCTCGTTACTATTCTCGATGAAACTGTCTACATTCTGCTATCTTTCTAATAATGTTACGTTAACATGAGTCTGAAACTTGAGAAAAAGGGTAATTAGTGAATCTGTGATGAATGAGAAACGCAAACGAAACAATTTTATTTCGAACAAAATTGAAAAGCAAAATAAAAAACATGTTACTTAGAATCGGGACACGAAAGTAATAATGCATTTCAGTATTCTTCTCCAAATCTAAACAATAGAGAGGAAAACTAATGTGCCAAACTGGCTAAAATATACATATTGCTACAATATGGAGATGTATAATTTTCTAATAATGTTTATAGTATTAATAATTTACTACATTTATTTTCATTTGCTGATGAGAAAGTTCTGCCAGTTAGTTTTTTTATTTGTGTATTAATTTCCCGGGTAACATAGCTTATTGTTCGAAAAAGGGAAGTTTCCATCGTTCTTAAAACCCGGCACCTCCACCAATCGAAACGACTTTTCTTTCTATTTATGTTCATCCGTTTCAGAGCAACTTTGGATGTTACATTGCTAGGTACTTCCTTTAAATACACATATCCTATCTCATTCGCTATAACTTTTCGCAATTTGTTCTAAGGTAACTTCCTACAGATTGGCATGAAAACCCTAATGCTGGCAGTTTGCCTAGTTTTTCACTTGAATAGGGTCAGTCCAGTTAGCTCACGTGTTGCGTCGCAATAGTGATTCATGGCTTCAAAACTCAATCCACAAACTTTTATAAGAGATCTGAAATTAATGAATGTCCGCTGCTTCCTAGACAGACCGCGCGCATCTCACCGGGCAGATGTTCGTTTTATAACCAGGACAAATTTAACCGTCCGTCTGTTTCAGGAATTGTGGGTTTAACTATTTGTACTGACAACAAATTCGGTTACTGTTAATTATCGCTAAATGTGCTTGTTACATTTATGTGTAACTTTGAAACTTAATAATTACGTTATAATATTTTGTATTGTGTTCAATAATGAATAAAGAGCTTAATTCAAGGGCGTGTGGATTGTGGAAAGGGGAAACAGTGTAGACAGGCCGAGATTGTGCTGCGAGCAACATATAATCCGTATATTATGCATTGTAAAAAATAATTTGCAGAAATAAAAACAAAACTCTTGAATGATAATCCATGGATCAAAATTATCCTACGGATTAATCTAATCCGTGGATTGGTAATATGAAAACAATACATTTCATTGCAATTAAAAAAAACTCATGTTGATCACAACAACGCTCAGACCAGGAGTGGGATGAGTGCTTTTGTTTATGACCCTCGTATTGTTCGTGTGCTTGTTTCATTTTTTGAAAAAGCTAGTTGTTGTTAATTGTATGTTTGGTGCATTTTAAGGACATTCCTTGATATGGGAATCCATCTGCAATGTGGCACGCTACTAAATTGAATGACGCTTGCTTGTTTCATTTTTTGAAAAAGCTAGTTGTTGTTAATTGTATGTTTGGTGCATTTTAAGGACATTCCTTGATATGGGAATCCATCTGCAATGTGACACGCTACTAAATTGAATGACGTAATACACCATTATATATATATATATATATATATATATATATATATATATATATATATATGTCATCGAATGTCATCGCAGATTCGCGAGAGGGAAGGCCTCTGATGATGGAGAATGATACGTCTCCGAAACGTCGGGCAGTGTTGGGTGAGTCGAACACTTACTCGTGTTTACTCGTGTGAAAAAAAAACAAAAAACAAACATTAATATATATATATAACATATATTATAACACCATATTCGAAACACTGTGTTCATGCTTTCTTGCTCAGCGTCACGATGACAGCCCACTCATAAATCAGGATTACTTAGGTTTATCAAACGTGAATTGACGATTTATTGCTCTGTGAAATCATCTTCCAGGCGGATGGGTGTGAAATGTTCCAGAATAACAACTCGTCTGAAGCCAGTTTGATGTGTCTTTTCGCAATAGATTGAACAATTGAAAACTGGAATTGAATCTTACGGGGGTGCAGTGTAAGGGAAGCTTAAGACCCGTTTTGAAATGTGGAGTCAGCTATATTCTAAAAAAACAAATACAATTAATTGAAATTATTTTAAGAAATATTGTCACCATCACTGAATTTGAAGAGAATTTACTGAGTCGACATAGATTATAGCTCGTATTCATGGTATGTAAACGGATGTATTTTATTTAATTAATGTTTTCTAACTGCTTTAAAACGTGATTTATCATTGTAAAAATATAACGTTAGAAAATGAGAATAATATACAAACAAATACAAATCTTGAATATAAAGGTAAACATTATTCAACTCAACAAATGTAATGAAACTAAAAAAATAAAGATTGAGTACGAAGTTAAAACCTTGCAAAAATACTAAACAATATTCGTTTGACGTCAAGGATGTGTTGGGAAAACTAAACAAAGGCAACCGAATTACGGCAAGATACAAGAAAGTTAGAGTAAAATGAAATTCAAAAAACAAAAACAACCAAACTCGCATTTAAAATAATCCTAACTCTGACGAAAGGGGAAATTGGAAGCTTAGAGCTTCAAAACATCAAATAAGAGCAAAAGCATAACAATAATTAATTATTTATACGAGTACGATATCCAAAGTTCAGTACCCCCTATTGTATACACAGTTTTATACTTGAGGCTGTGTATGTCAATCTTTAGAAACGTTTACGTATAGGGCATTGTACGTATACATGCACACCTAACTAGCTGTACACAATATATCGAACACAATTCGTCAGTACGAGAATGTGTAGAGTTTTATTTACTCTACCTATATCAACAAGACCAGAATATTGAGTTCTATGCTAATTAATTTTGTAAAAAATCTAAAAACTTGCTATACCATAAAATTAATTCCGGAACATGAATAATATTATTATTGTGGAAAAAAGTAGATTTTCGTTATTCGTCAACGAAATCCACCCAACATATTCATATCAGATAAAAAATTCTTCCTGAAAGTACCAATCTCTGTTAATCGAATTTATAATATGTAGAATTTAATAGAATATTTAGAATTAATAATCTATAGGGATAATTTTTACAGTGAAGTTTTAGTATTAAAGTTTGTTATAACAGGTGTGTTATCACAACGAGGAAAGTTCATATGGAACTGTTACGTATAATATATGTGATGCGGTAGAACACCCACTGTGATAAGATTGATTGGGTTTTAACAAGGGGGAGGTTTGATGAGGCTCTTCTTAGAGCCCCTCAATGTCATCACAGAGGTCATTTCAGCGCAGAACCCGCATCAACACAATTACCAGTGGCCCTAAAAACCCATGAAGAATCACATATATGTCTATGTTAAATCCAGCATTACTGATAATCTATGCATTAAAGCACGTTATCAATATTTGACTCGACTGGAACCCAGAATCCAGAACATCCGGCTCTACGCAATATGTCAGTTACTGGGGCGCGGAAGTAAACCTATTTTAAATTGTGTTTTGTTTTGGTGATTGTTGATGTCGACTCACATTTTTATGTATGTCACGATATGTTTTTGAAATAAACCGAGTCAATGAACAACGGATTAGGACATTTTTTTCACTGACGTTTCGTCTGTTACGTCATACATTCTTAAGGTGACTGCGAGGTTCCATCATCCCTATGTGGCTTATCAAAATTTAAAAAAACATTACTTCAGCTATTCTGGGCCGCAAGATCTACACGAAGCCATAAATACATCAAGTTTATAATTGGGAAGTGTGAATATAGTTTATAAGATACATCATTTTTTTGTAGTGCGCCACTGGACTTTATCAAATCTGATTGTACGCACACTATTTGTTTCGTAGAATGCCCAGTTGGATATAACGTGCCTGGTGTGTCCCATTTGAGGGGACTTAATGCATGTATACATTTATTTGATTGAAGTTATGATGACCGAAAGCTCTAAATCCGCAAAGCATTCGCCTTATGATTGAGTATTAACCATGGATTTCCTTATTATTAAATATTTTATTCCAGATCTCGCAGTACATTAATATAATATACATAATACAAAATATTATGAATAATTGAAGACTAAAGTTCTTGGCTCAATTCAAAATAAGTCAAAAAAATATTTAAAACGTCACATTAGTATTTTGTAACCGTGGTGCCAGCACCGTAAAGTTGGAAGTGTACAGACGGTACGCGTTTAAACATGTTTTTTTCTTGTTTTTTCTGGTCATACTCGGGGTGACTCGGGTAAAGATATTTTGTTGTTGTAGCTTTAAAAAATGTTTTCAAGACTGTGTGCGAAGGGGAGAAATAGCCTTAAGGTAGGTATTGTATCATTTTGTCGCCCATATATCAGATTTTTCTGTGGCTAACCAATTGGAAAATAATATTTGCCGTAATCCACCCATGCTGTAGTATAGGTTTGTGCAGGGAAACACTATTTTATTGAGATAATTTATATAATGTTGTGAATTCACAAAAGACAATTGTCTCCACAGCTTCCCGGATGTATACTAAAAATGTAATGCTTATGAATCAAATAAGCGATATCTTTTTCAACCTAGAAAATCTGGCATCAAATAATATTTGTACCTTTTGCGAATCGTATCTTCTTGGTTAATGGTTTGATCATAACAGTGAGTAAAATCGATTTTATTGCAATATCCTCTTATCTCATCCCATTCTAGGTCTAAATGCAGATTTAGTGAGCCAAGCAGATGGAACAGCGAGTCCAAACCATTGGGCACGAACCAAATACAATGTCTTCCAGGCACCATTATACACTCTAACACAACTCTAGTGCATCTAGGGCGTTCAAACCACCACCACAGCACTCGAGCATAGTTATTGGAACCAGCCAGAATTAGTATTGGCGTCACACGTTCCAATTATGCCACTGATCGCTTGCCGAGAAGTTTTACATGCGCACAATTTGTAAATTAAACGTTAACGTAAGTGTATATACCCGATTTACTTTTGTCGTTCTAATTCAATTAGTCTTTGTGATTTAAAAACAAGGTTTTTTCTTAACTAAGCAAACTGGTACCGGTATTGTAATGACGTTTCATATTCCAATTACATGACGGGGGATAAAGAAAACTAACTACGGACTGTAAAAGAAAGCATTCATCATTTTACTTATTCACAAAAGTCTTCTTAATATATCATAACGTGAAATTTATTTTCACTTGTTGGTACTCGAGAATTTTAGCTTTCGAGTAGCTTCATAAAGTTATAAAGAACTTTTGCTGGCGGGCTTTGATGCATTCAGCAAGAAATATACGCCAGATTGCGGGAGTAACAAGGGAGAACCGTTCTCCAATTTAAAAATAACGTTAGTAAGGAAGACGATGAAAACCATTCAATTCACTATTCATGCTGGAACGACAAATCCGTCAGCTTGATTGAATGGGTGTTTCAATCGCAACAGAATTCTATGTCAATGATTGAAAATACGTGTTAGGCTACATAAAATCAGTTTAAGATTGAGTTTGCCTGGCTTTGGCACGTCCAAACACTTTAACATGTTTCATTTTTAATTAAATGCAGTAAGCCTTAAAACGACAAGAAATGATTAATATTGAAGCATATTTTCTTAAATCAAGAACCAGAAATTGGGTGAAAGCTACGATTTTAAAAAACCTTTTAAAAATGTGAATAACCTAAGGATCAATTTTGGGTATCATATAAATAGTCTTCGTTTTAATGTAAGTACAAAAACACTATTCTAAAGGAACTAATTATCATTACTATCATTATTATCATTTTCATACTTATCATAATTAACATTATTATTAACCTTGCTCACATGGTGACCAAAAAAGTTTATTTGTAAATGGCTTGTATTTTAATCAAAATATGATTGATGAATCGTAAACGTGGTTATAGCTACTTCGTTTCAAAATATTGCTCAATCTAATTCAATTCAATTCAATTCAATTCAATTCAATTCAATTCAATTCAATTCAATTCAATTCAATTCAATTCAATTCAATTCAATTCAATTCAATTCAATTCAATTCAATTCAATTCAATTCAATTCAATTCAATTCAATTCAATTCAATTCAATTCAATTCATTTCAATTCAATTCAATTCAATTACCACATTTTACAAATCAATATGAATTACAATACATTTGTTTTTACGTTGATCAATACCTACTGACAGAAGTTAGTCTTGAGAGTCAGTAGGTATAATATCTGGTGTGTGGATACTGAATAATTTAATATATTTAACTAAGTAATAACTTAAAAACTAGACTATAACTATGCATTTAATTAAAAATTATAAATAACTAGTAAGATTTTGTGGGTTGACGAGACGATATTGAGGACTAGGATTATTCCTTAATATTTTAATTGATGCAATGCAATTGCTTGCAATGTTTAATGAGAGGTGGCTAACAAAACCAACAAACAACACATTGTACTAAAATATTCGTTAGATATCTTCTAGTTCCCGAATGTGCTACCCACAAGACACGGTCTGGGATCCTTTGTACAACAACCATGCTGAATACTTGATTCCAGGTTAATTGACCTGAAACCTTCCTAGTGATTCTCCAAGCGTCCCCGTGAGAGAAAGGTACCAAGCGAGAGTCTGGCGTTCCATGCGAGTTCACATCCTGTTATAACCGCTGGTTCCCGTGCCCCCCTCCCCCCCCCCTCCCCCCTCCCCCCACCCCCACCCCCACCCCCACACCCACTCGCCGAGACACCGCCAGGCCATGCGTCTATGTCATCGCTCACAAGTCAACCATTTAGCGCGACAAGGAATTTCCAATTACCTACTGTACACATGTACTGGGACGCTGTGTTTACTGCAAAAGTGTACCGTGTAAGTTACGACCTCTTGGTCTCGTAAGTGGAGATAGGAAACTGCTCATTAAATGTAGGTAAACTGTAAAATTTATCATTCATGAGGCAATTATATGCAAATGCCACAATCTAACAAGTAAAGCGTACACGAAGTGTTATATGCTAAGGAAAATATTAAATACAGTGAATTTCTAGACATTGCATTAACTCTGGTTTATGTAAACTCAACTTTTGTATTATTAAATATTTAATTTATTTGTTTATAGTACGAGATTCTGAAGTACTCATACAAAATCTGTAATCCATACACAATTAACAATTAAACACGTGCCTCGAACTAATGACGACAACCTTAAATTATGTACTTGCATCTAAACCAAGAGATATATACGAAAAAGAATGTATATACCTACATAACGTTTAGCGCCATGAAGATATACAACCGTGTTATTCATTCTAGAAAAGTTTGTACTTGAATGCAAGCAGCTTTATCGGCGGAAAGCAAACAGAATTTGGCTTTAAGGTTTATCGTGTTCAATTTCTGTCTAAGAAATACACTGAATGGGAAAGTATGCGTACGTAGTCGGAATATAAAGTTGTTTTCTACATCAAAGGCAGTGAAATTAGCGACATGAGGCTTGATATTCATAGGTTTTATTTTTGTAATATTTTTTTTAACAGTCAACTTGACCCAAAATATGTATGGCATAATTTCAAGTTTCGTTGAAATAAAACACCAAAGAACAAAATAAAAAATATATAAGTTCAAGGTAACGACGAAATGAAAACGAATACTCAGTTACGAATTTGTTTGGTTGGAAAACTCAGCGCGTTGTGTAAACGAATAAAAAATAGAGGATAAGTCTATGGCCACATAAAAAAAAAAATTGGGAAATCTTCACTAAAGAGTGCCAGCGGGTAAATGCAAACAACAAAGCCGGCTGTAAACGCCGAGTGACGATTGGAGTGTTTGGGGGATGGTTCCTCTATCGACGCGCCAAACGAAATACTTTAATTACTTGGTCGATTCATTTATCCAGCTTAAGCCTGAACACGGAATCCATTATTGCGTAATATCTCCAAAGTGAAGGCTTTGCGTAAGGTCACGTGAGCCACTTAGTGCGTTGTGTGGTAGCGCGTAAACAATGATGGCAGCGGCGGGAAAACTGAACTCGGCTCAGTTTAGAACGCCGAGAAGTTACGCACACTGAAACTTTATCAACATAACCAAACCATATATTTATAAATTAACTTTTTATTGTATAAACCTAAACCTACTTAAAAGTTTAAAATTTCAAAAGTATTTTCCATTGTTTCTAACTTGTAAGGATAATTATTAAACTTTGTCACAGCAACGAGGCATAATGAAATTGTTAACTGGATGGACAAGTAATATATAAAACTACACTTTCTTTATCATAAAGAGAAGTTCACTTTTATATTGAGAATCCTTATTGATGTGTATTCAATTCTGCTGACGGCATGAAACGTACCCTTTTCCATTTGCATACGACATACGAATTTTACACTGTAGCAATAAAAAATAATTCTTTTTCAATGCACACGTAATAATTTTTATCTAGAGGGTTTCAATTTAGTATATGGTTTCATGTCATAGCATATATAAAACACAATTCAAATTAGCTACGAAGTTGAGTGCCCTGGTCCATAAAATCACTAATGGCGTAGAGCCTTTGGAGAATAAAATTGGCATGCCACAAATAAATGTTCTACAAAACTTTATCTCGGTCACTGGCGTCGGAACCGGGGGGGGGGCAAGGGGGGCATTGCCCCCCTAACTTTCATGCCATGGGGGCATGGGGGGGCAGATTTTTAGAGTTGAAAATATATATTATATGTATGTGGTATTAAAAAGATACGTTTATAAGCCTATTGCAATTAAATCATGTATTCAAAAGCGTATTCAAATTTGTGTACTCAAATTTTGTATAATCATTCATATTATATAAAACAACTTTTTTTAATTCATTTTTGTTTACCATTACCATCTAAATTGATAACGGAATTTCCCCCCCCCCCCCCCCCCCCCCTATAACAAAAACGTTCCGACGCGCCTGATCTCGGTGAATGGCAATCACACACACTTCCATTATATTTTGGAGCATTCTTAGCTTTTCTAGCTGTATTAAAGCTGAACATAATTAATGTGCTCGTATTTCTTCACTCTAAGATATGAATAGAAAATTAGCAGAAAGAAGTATTTGACACATGATGGAAACGTTGAATTTTCTTGATAAGGGAAAGCAACAAGTGTAAAAAGATTAAAAACCTGTATCGAAATATTGAATGTAAAATAGCGTTCGTGTAATAGGATCGTAGTTTGAGAAATGAAGTATTATGGCGTTTTCCAATGACCACATTGGAACCCGCTGAGTGCGCCTTTAACAATAAGAGCAACAATACCCAACAATAGAGTAGATGCACCAGTGCAAGCCATTGGCAAACAGCATTAGTGAATAGTGAAACAGTACAGGGTGGGTAGCCGGGTGTATGCGTTTTAGTTGCAGTAGCATTGAAGGATAGAAAGACATTGGCAGATAAGACAAGAGAACCAATCAAATATTGAACATTTGTTAGTTATAACGATGATAACAACACGTTACACTGAACCTTGAGACATGTTTCAGTCGTAACATTTAAGAAATGTTTGTCGAGTAAGATTTGATATTTAAACAATGGTTGGCAATTATTTGCTTCAATGTTTGCTTTGAAAATGACATAACATACTCCTCTCTTCTTTGATCAAACTTATAACTATTCACTTACATGAATGTTACATTAGCGTTCCTTGATAACGACCATAATGCTGCAAGTTAAGCACCTTTCTAAATGGAAGGATGGTCAACGGTCATCACTATGTTCTCTCTCGTAGTCGCAACCATAGCCCCAGTCCCCATCCCAGTCCCAGTCCCAGTCCCAGTCCCAGTCCCAGTCCCAGTCCCAGTCCCAGTCCCAGTCCCAGTCCCAGTCCCAGCCCCAGCCCCAGCCCCAGCCCCAGCCCCAGCCCCAGCCCCAGTCCCAGTCCCAGTCCCAGTCCCAGTCCCAGTCCCAGTCCCAGTCCCAGTCCCAGTCCCAGTCCCAGTCCCAGTCCCAGTTACAGTCCCAGTTACAGTCCCAGTTACAGTCCCAGTCCCAGTCCCAGTCCCAGTCCCAGTCCCAATCCCAGTCTTAGCCCCAGTCCTCGTCGTAGTTGTGGCTTACATTCAGGCTCATAGTGTTGATAGTGGGTACGTTGGAACGTGCATCACACATCACTCACTTCTAGATTCCAGCAAAGAGGCTGGACAAGATGTCAGACTGGCAGTACAGGAGTTAGTATAGAAATACATCAGACGATGATGAATAAAATATACGAGATGCTATATTGTGTTGTATTTATTGTATTTTACTCGCCCGGGAGCTGGCAGACCAATGCAGTGCACAAATAGCCCTCTGTAGCCTTGAACAAAAGTGGACTTATAAACTAGACTAAAGTCTAAGTACTAACAAACAATATAAAGTTTCAAAAAGGGGTCAGAACACGTGAGGATGGACAAGGCCCAAAAACAACCGAGATCACTAGACAAGAGACATGGGATGCTCTAGGCTGTAATGAGAACAAGACTACGTGCTTGATCTATTTATAACATATTGGGTCAATGTATCAATCATCCGTGGTGCTCTTAGGAGGTCGTTGGACATGTGTCCTTTTTAAACAACTTCACATAGTGACGAGCACATTTTATGCTCCCACCTTAAATTTAAACACAAAACTAAAATCAAAATTATGTTTCTCTGTCCTGTTTGTACTCATATGGGAGACTCAAACTAACAATAGATAGCGCTGCTAAGCTACCTGCTTATCTGCGCCATTGATGGTTTCAACAAATGAACGATGAGTAATCTCCTTCTTATAGAACTTTATTTGCTTGAAACCAGATTGCATCTAGTCTATTTTAAGTGGCCTATTGGAGCAAGTATGTAAGCGTTCTCGCATGCTTTTACAATAATCACTTGGGCTGGACTTACATGTGCCAAGTGAGTCACGTCTGTGGGGTGTTTTATTATTTTTTCCCCCTAAACATAATTATAAGTTATAATTTAGACACTAAGTGTGCTAACCCTAAATCTACTCAAGTAGGAAGTTACGAACTATTTTTCTCTCAGTTTTTGTTCCAGGAATTCCTATTTATCAATCTTTATGTTTGAACACCTTGTTCTTATTATTTGTCAATCAAGTTATTATTATACTTGGGCTAAACAAGTACACGCGGAATTCACCGATTACGTTGTAGATGCAATAACACTTATTACGGAACTAGACTACGCGGTGAAGCTACACAGCAATAACTCGAGCCGATGTTGCACAGTTGAGGAGCTCTGTACTGAAATAGGGGGCGGGGTAAGCCAATGTTACGGTCAAGTCCTTTGCTAATCCCTTAGCTTATGGTGAGTGAAGTCCAGAATAGTTAAGTGTGCCATGTCGCCAGGTGCCTGCATGCTGATTTACACACAATTAGTTCTAAATTATACAGTCCCTGCTATTTTAACTTTATAATGTTTGCCGTGAACTGAGCATGGGTACACAAGACGAGCATGGTCGTGGTTGTTCAGATTCTTGCCAAACATCAAGTATGATCATGGTTGCTGTGTTAAGAATAAAAATAACTTGAGTATTTTAGTCAAAAGAAGAGCATTTGGAAGAGTATCGTGACCAAATTGCCAACGATTCTTTATTTCACTGTATTAACAGTTCGTATCATATTTCATAAAGAAGGACAAAACGTTCACCATGTGGTCGTTTTTTGTAACGGTAGTGTTCCATATTCCTTTCGTTGTGATAAATTGCAATTACTGTATATTAATTTGTGAAGCTTTCCGCTTGATGAGATAATAAACAGTTATTTCCACAGCTGTTTAATAGTAATGATAAAACACCATATAAAAAGCAGTTTTCCGTTAATTAACTACCTCTATGTAATCAACAAATGATTAATTATTTCATGTTTTCTAACCGCATCTAAATGAAAATGTGATAGTACTCATGATTGGGTTCAGCACGTTCGTTAATAGGTACAACAATCAAACTTAATTGGAATTTCTATTGAACAATTAAACTGTCGGTGTATTTGTGCCGTTTATATATTAAACTATTTTGTTGTAAAAGATGTTCTGAATAACAATAACAATAATAGTAATAATAATAATAATAATAAAAATAATAATAATAATAATAATAAAAATAATAATAATAATAATAATAATGTGAATATGAATGATAAAGTTTGTTATTCAAATTAGTGTTAGTTTTAGCATAGTAGTATGAAACTGGCGTACCAACTGGTTGACTGTCGATCAAACTGTACTTGAATGAGCATTAATATCCAGCTTAGTTTACAATCTATAAAATCTACACCTGTACTTTTACGCTTTGCCAATAAGTATATCAATAACTGAAACTAAATAACTCTTAGTAACGGCAGTAAAGCACAACAACCGTTCCATTTAATTCATTCATGTATAACAGTACAGAAAAACGAGAGGTGGATTCAATAGAAATCTACGTTCAAAATAGGATATTAAATTTGTATTTAGTTTCCTTTAAGATCATTTTAAACAAAGCACCATTGTTTAGCATTTCAATGAAATATCTACTCGAAACAAGGGAGTACATAATTAACAAAGTTTGTTTTTACAAATGAATACTCGGTAGATCTACTCATTTGCGTAGCGATTGTTTCTGAAGGTGTTGAGAGGGGAGGGGGGGGGGGGGAGGGGGGATAATAAAGCTGCCGTAGATATAAGCAGACTAATAAACTTCTAAAGCGCTGAATAAAACGGACTGAAGTTCGTAGTAATTTTTGTTATATTAATATTTGTTTCGTATGAATACAAATCAAATCGGGACAGAAACTGTTCTCCGAGCCTACTGCTAAAACGTCTCGAATGTTGTTGGAACAGAGAGTATAATCACTGGGCAGCTTTAAGTATAGATAAATCTCTGGAACTACAAAACATTTGAGTTAAATAGTAGTTTTAATAGACTAAAAAAGAGCCACGCTCGAAGAGAATTCTTTTAGTAGACAAAAATTCTAAGAAAGTTTTTAGTTGAGAGTTTTCACGCATAAACATGAAAACAAAACTAGTAACAGCGGGATTTACAGTAATGGTCTACATTTGAGAATGCATACTTTGTGATTTGAGACTCTGATTATGATTTAAAGAGTGTTGCTATGTTTTGATGTTGATCTATCAACCATGCCTTTACTTTATGGTGCTGCTGTGTGGGTTCGAGAAAAACTAGCTTGTCTTCAAGTCATTCTCTGCCCTTTTAAACGATGTATTATGTTTCTCGTGCGTGTTTATCACATGTTATATACGCACACAAGTAACTCAGAAATTGAAAATAAAGTATAAATAATTTTATGAGAAGTAGGTCTACAAATTATTTATTTGATTAATTATATTCAATATGAAATGGGTAAGAATATGTACGATGAATATCGACCCAAATGCGTATTAAACATCTTTCAATTAAGCGATTCTCGGTGACATAAGGTTGGGGCACAGTTCCCATACGCGCTAATCCAGGGGGGGAATTGACGGTGGGGATGAGGGGAATTGTCATTCCACCTCCTCTGATCATTTATCCTTGGTTCTTTTTTACTTAAAGAAATCCCCCCCCCCCCCCTCTCGATGATGGCCGAAACCTCATCTCTTTACACGCCTTTCATATCAATTGACTTTATCTTATAATGTTAATAAATATTGCGTTTGTACACATACCTATCCAGGAAATCGTATGTACTAAAATATGTGAATATTTATTTGGAATGAGGGGCTTCAACAAGAAATGTTTTCATTCAGGGTTTATTTTGAATTTTTTCTAACAAACTTCCTATGAGTAATAGCACTGCATGTTATTTTGTTTGTGGTTCACTCCAGACCTTAGAAAAGCGTTTTTCAAAGTCTGGGTCGTTCCCAAACTTTGGATACTGAGGATTTTCATTTAGGATGTTCAGAATAGCTGGATAATGGACAATTACAAAACGAATTAACATAATTGTTTTAAACTAGATTAAAGGCGAGAATAATACATTTTAATGACTAGATTCCTACTCCTTTGTTTCAAAATAATACCGTATACCCCCACCATCATCATCTTGGTGGGGATGTTGCATGCTCTAGCATCCGCTTACAGTTCCAGTGCCCAAAACATGTTTCCTCCAGGCCCGTTGTTACCCAGGTAAGTGTTGTTGGAATATCACCTCCTGTGTTAAGTCGACAGTTCGCACCCTGGTATGCCACCAAGGAACGTGGGTTCAAATCCCGCCTAAGACAAATTTATTTTTGTTCCTACTACATCTATTACCCCTCGTCATGAATGGCATGATTGTAATAATGGAGATGTAAAGCATAAAAAACCATCACTATTATTATGTTATCAAAGTATCAGTATCATCGTGCGTGTTGTGGGAAACTGGAGACACCCTATAACAATGCCTGCTTACTAGAAAACTCATTTGCCGCAATTTTGGGATGTTTGTTTAAACCATTGACACGTGCGTAGAATGTAGATTATTTTGATTGGAAAATTGCATGTTAATGATAAAATAACTCTCTTAATTGCCAATTTTGGTTTAGCTACAATTTATTTTAACGCTGATAATGTCCATATACGAGTTTTAGTAGACTGATCGTATACTGGAATCATAACTATGCTCTTGAAACTTTAGGCGAATTATTTAAAGAACCTTCCGAGTCACTAAAAAAATAATCAATTAATTATTTGAACTTGATATCCGTTATAAGCTTGACATGTGTTGATCCTTTATCCCCGACTCAATGCTAAATATAAGCCAAGGTTTGTATTCAACACACTCATTAATTTAAAGCTTCGGAACTCAAATAATATATATTTTTATATTTTTGAGTGGCTCTTTCGTCGAGTTGGTTTATCCTACTCCCAATGCAGAAGGCCCAGGGTAAAATTGTCGGTTTGGTCTGTTTTTGTTTGTTCGTATTTTTTAACTTTGAAACCTGATTTTAATCTATCTATATGATCTGGTGTTTATGTAAAGGGTGAATTTTAATCCGTCATAGCAATAAAGCACATAACATACATATTATCATACATGGTATAATGTTGTTCAATTGAAAATGAGTTCTTGTAACGATCCTTCAGCCTTGGTGGCATTTTCGTTTATTGTTGTTAAATATTGCTATTATATATAGGTCCGTGTTTTAATAAGCTATATCTTTGATTAATTAAAATTATGAATGAATATTATATATTCTCGTTTGAATCTATAAATCCAATTCCTTTGATTAATAATAAAAGATATGACATTAACATTACGAAACGGAAAACTTCATACTAAGAATGTGCTGCAGGCATAAATCAAACCATTTTGAATTACTTGTAGTTTAGTGACGTGTGGATTAGTAGGACATACAAGGGAAAAGTCGAACTATGTAAAATGCAAGTGATCGAATTGGACTATTTCAATATTACCACTATATTCAAAATGTTAGTCAGTCAACAGTTTTTTTTCTTTTTTAAATAAAGTTTGATTTTTTTTTACTTGAGAGGCCAATGTGTCGTGTACACCGCCTTCAAACCAAGTCACGTACTCTTGTAAGACAACATGTACGTCACTTGTTCCCCCCTCCCCCTCACGTCACTCCAAACGCCCTCATTACATCGCCTTAATGTTCTTTGGATAGATTATTGATGAAACTGCGTCGAATCTGGAGAATGGAGAAGATGTGAACGAAAGGGCTTTGAAAGCGACTTTAATAAAATTCAATCCTTGATAGAACAGACTTGAGAATGTTTGTCAGCTTGCTATTCGTGCGATAAACACAACGAACGCAAACATTTCAAGCGTTTCCAATATCAGTCACGTGTCACTTTTAATCGCCGTGTAATTATTTGTAACTGTCAAAACGTCCACATTCCAATGCGCGACGACAGAAGAAATCGAAAATTGACAGCTTATTTTTGACGATCACTTTCATTGCTATTGTGACGTGGAGCCACTCATCACTGCGCACAATGACGATGCAAATGTGTTTGGTCTTTCCATGTCGTCCAATCCGCTGTGCTAAGTGAGGATATCTAGTATTGTGCACGCACGATAGACGCTAGCGACTCTAGCGGCACGGAGTAACACTACTCGCTCATGAATAACCCACGAGGACATCCAGGCAGCGCAGTTCAACATAAGGACTTGAATCGCGTTGGCAAACACAGATCCTCCATCTCAGGAACATCAAATAGCCCATCAACCTTTTCACGAATATTCAAACAAACTTGGAATTCTTGAAACGATGGGGTGGAAAATATTGGTTGGCACTCGTCATCTCATCAATAATGATTTAAGAAGGGTGCGAGGATTTCGGGTAGAGTCAAACTTTGGGGCCTCTGTGCCTGATAAACAGCGGCGCTTTAGCTGCGGTTCGGTAACGTAGAGAAAGCTTGCCGAATAATAAAGTTGTTAACAACTCATACAGTGCATGGCAGCATCGCACTGGATTTAACGAGGAAAACTTTTTACCGCGTGGTTTTTACTAAGAACATCGAAAACACGAAAGTGCTCTCCGGAATATTAAGTAAGATACAAGAACCATGTCTAAAAGTGGCAGATTTTATCAATGCCGAAGTTTAAGTAAAGCTTTTAGTCAATATAAATCACTCACCACTTATCGAACTATTGAACTATGAACTGTGCCTATGAGTGTCGAAGTCAAAATAGTTCCACGGGTGAAGAAACGTGCTGCTGCTACATCAATAAATACAGACCAATAACACACTGACTCACTTTTGTTTTCAGTAAATTAAAAGTTATGAGAGGGCATTTGTTAAGTCGGTGACGACTTGTTTATTAAGTTATTACTTCAAATTCAACCTTGCACATGGGTATCACGCAGTGCAAATATATATTTGTTTCTTACAACGAAAGGTTACAATAAAATAATTAGTATTAATTACGTTATAAGGGAGAACAATACTCTTAATCGGACATGATCACAACGCTCCGACATGAATGTTATGAGTCGTGAGAAAGTTAACAAATGCAATCGACAATAATTAATGTCAAGATTAAAGCCCTCTCTTTGGAACATCCTGTACAGAATTAGAAAAACAGTCGTCGTCAGAGGTAAAACGCAGCTGTTGTTAGCAGTTTGTAAAAAAAAAAGAACGTTAAGAGACAAGATGGTTCTTATGAACCATTAGATAGATACACATTCTCAATCTAAGCTCAGCTCTTCCGCAAACAATGGCTCGGACTGCTTTCAATAATACTTCTGGTTTAGTTCCCACCGAAGCCACCAGTTTCGTCAAGATAAATGTTTTAGTAGGATATCATTTACTTTTATATTGAATGTCGATTCACGAACGTTTTAATGTATTTTATAGAACATAGTTAAAAAGTAACTCAAAGAAAAGTTAAAAAACACACTTAAATCATATTTATTGCGAAAAATAAAAAAGTGCCAAAGATAATTCTGACAACTTTTGAAAAACTAGATAAAAGGAAGGCAAGCGACTTCTCATCTAATTTGTGTGTCAGTAGAGGTATACGTATTATGTGCGTATGTATGTTTCGTTTAGTCGTGTTAAAAAATTATGCACTAGAATGTAGGTTTCCCTTATAATATAATATGTTTCAGAAAAAAAATGAGTTTTAACAGGATTTGAATTACGATGCCATAATAATCAAGTGAATAACATTCATTTAAATTGAGAGCTACAGAAATGTAATTTGAAGAGATAAAGATTATATTCGAATAAGAATTATATTGTATTATTAATTTCAAAATCTAAGCCTGGAACATAAAACCGTGACAAGCTATATGTTACAACTTTAAGTACCACTTTGTTTTACACATAACATAAATGGGCCCACATTCTCTGGAAACCCCGTTGGGAAACAGTTTCATTTACGTTTAAACGCGTTAGCACGTGTGAACATTTCATCCAAAAAAAAATGGCTTTATTAGACTTGAAAGCGAAGAGTGAACGAGCTTGCATGAAAACACTAAATAATATATTACGTTGACGATGACGCATAATATCTACGTATTGTATTCAACATAGACGCTAAAAATTCGGTACAACTAACAACACAGGGTCCAAAATTGCACAGAATGAAAATGCGTAATCCAAGTGTGCAAGAAACAAACGTTGATGTTTAGTAAAGAAAGGTGATGGCAAGTACAAGACTTATTCTGAAACATTCAATAGCCAACGCACTCTTTACAAGAAGAATGTATGTGAATTGGCATTGGGTTTCTAGGCAAACGGAAGGGCTTAGTTGCACGAACTTGGTTAAATGATGTATATAGAAATGCTACGGTAAAGTAATAATAGTAGTAGTGGGAAACATTTATGGGCCTACGGGAAAGGAGCTTGAGCGGGACTAAATTTTAACTAATTGTTAACTAGGGCACTAAGAGATTGGAGACAGGCAGTGGCATGTTTATCTTTGAGAAGGTTAAAACCTATCATACATAATGATAGTGGTTATACAGCAAAGTTCACAAAATCTCCGCATGAACCGCACGCTTTTTAGTTCGACGGGGATCCGCTAGGAAATTAAATGAACTTTGGTTGTCCTGTACTGATAATATTTTTACATGTTCAAAAACTCACTCAATACACTGTCGGCTCTTTTGGAGCCCTCATACGACTGACACCACTAACATGGGTCTAATGAGACAGATGTATAATTAAGTAACAAAAACGAGTGGTAAACCGCCGAGTGATTGGAAATTTAGTAGGAATTAACCGATGTGCAATTGAGAAACAGAAATTGTCAGGGAACAAATTCAGATCTAAACTTAAACACCAATTATCGGATGTGAACTTGTGAAACAGGAATTCACTAGATATTACTAATGTGAAGTTGAAAGATAAGTATTCACTAGAAATTATCCGAAGTGAAATGAATCAAATGGAAAATGGATAACGTGAGATATATAGAGGCATTATTAATTAACTGGTTACATAGTTAACCAGATAGTTCAACCAGTGGCGTTCTACAGAGAACCAGAACCTATTTGTTGGTATTATCCATTTGTGTATTAATTTCTGTCATTAACACAATGGTGTGCAGTGATTTATAAACAGGTCTATACATGGTAGTTGGTAGTTTCACGGTTTGGAACTATCACTGCACAATCATTAATTGGCTCATTATTACTTCGAGTCGGACAAGGTCAGAATGAGTTCACTACATTGTGACGTTTGAGTAATTTGTGATACGAATCATCATTGTGAAATAAAATCGACTCAACCTAACAATTCTCAACTTAACCCTGCAGGCAGGTTAGCAAAGAGAAGTGGTTGAAAGATGGAGAAAACGGTCCTAATTCTATTAATCAGCTCGTGAACTATGTGTAGTTAACTACTCGCTCACTAAAATTATTGTTCTTTTGATAGGTGTGTATTGATTTCCTACCATTTGCATCAAGTTATTTGAAATGATCGCATACAGAAAATATATTATGTTGATAGGTAACGCCATAGTATGGGACCCTTTTCTCTCATTCACAGCTAATATGTCTTAGGCCCGGTTTTTCAATGGTTAACGGGTCGTTAGCGGAGCCGTTAACTGACTGTCCGTAATCTGTAACCCAATAAACTCTATGCAGCTAACGGACCGTCAGCTAACGGCCCCGTTAATGACTGATTGAAAAATCGGGCCTTAAACCAACTCTGTTTAGGTTTTAGATTTTCTTTAACAAAAGTAGATGAACATCTATCTTTGTGAACGGTTTAAAACGTCTCATCAATAGTTGGATATCAAGACATGTGATGATAATACAAACTTACTTCCCTAGAAGAAGGGACGTCTTGCTTGAGCCATCGTGCTGCAGTCGGCTCCTAGAGTTCCGTGGCTACTACGCCGGCCGACAGGCCTGAGTATGCGGGCTGGGAGGGGGGGGGGGGGGGGGGGTCTAAAGTAATCGCTACGTTAAAAAATAACGGTCATTTATCATTTTCGTTCCTCATGTTCAATATCTCCTCCGTCACATTTATTCCTCGAGCATTGAAGGCAATAAAGAATGTAACAAATCGCTAGGTGGTCCTTATTTTTAATTTTTATCTTTTGGTTTATATTTATCAAATGAGATATGTATCAAATGAGAAAAGAAAAAGAATATACAAGAAGTTGATCACATACTTTATTAATTGTATGTTGCATTTTAACCTATATACAGATTGACTATAAATGCATGTGTTTTTCCGATGATGACATATATGCTTAATAAATGCAATAATAAATAAATGCATATGCTTCTGTGTACGTTCAAATTAATTCTGCTCCGTTAATGACCGATTGAAAACCCGGGCCTTATTATACTTCTATAACTAAATTAACGGAAATTAGTAACGTACACATTTTATTAGGAAAAACACAAAATAATAAAATATATCAACTAATTGTCCAAAACATTGTACCAAATTAACAAACGTTGTCTCTTACGATAAACGCACGCGTGTCTGTGACGGTAATGACATTAGAGATGACAGACGCTACGAAAACTGAGCTAGGTAGTTTTAACAATGACGGTGTTGGACTAATAAACACCCCGTTACATCATGCGCAATTACTTCGAAGTTTTGTCTCAACTTTCCAAGGTAAAACGTGTCCTGTCTTAGCAATGTTTTGTCTGCAATTTGCAGAGAATGAAATGTGATAAGTTATACTCCAAGGTTGTTAAATCCTTTAGGGCTTTTAGTGATGGTACGGATTTCAATGATATTAACAGAACAGAAATAACAAGTGAATCTTCTAACCTCAGTAATCATTATCATAAAAACCAAAGGAAAATTAAAATATGGTTATTGGTTTAGTTAAATTGTTGAAAATAATTGTAATAATTGTGTTGAAAATAGTTGTAAATAAAGGGGTTGTATAAGGGGTTCTTAATTTCAGTAGCCAAACCAATGCTTTAATAATGTATTAAACAGAATAACCAGTCCCACGGTTTCGTCTCGATTTACAAAGTAATGACGCCTTATTCACTGGGTTCTGAATGTTTGATAATCATAAAATGCAAAAAAAAAGTATTCTAAAATATAAAGTTTTGACGACATGAAAATATCTCCGTTGTTAGGTGAATGCAGAACGCCACGAGAAAAGTTTAAATTTTGCTTTCAAAATTATAACAGTTGCCTGTATCAATCAAGACTATTCATAATTTGGAAATGCTCTATAGTTTTTCTTTTTTAAGAAAATGTAATCCGCTAGCATTTATAGTGTAAGTGTGAACTTTTACTAAGTATTTATTTATTTTTGGTTTATACGGTTTAAACCCAATACCACTGATCTGAAGAGCTCTACGAACACGCACACCTATAATGTTGATTCTATTACTTTAAATAATTATTGAATATTATGCAGGCGGTGTAACGAGACGGAAGTGACAAATGTGGACCGAGGTGGGAGACCACAGAACCGAGAGTCTGTGACAGTTCACAAAGAACGCACATACAAAAGTCACAAAGTTTATCAATGGCGTTCTCTTGTCTGATGTGGCTATCATCTTACTCTTCCACAAATACCTAGTTTAGAAAGTGTCATTTGTGCTTCTCAAACAAGGAACCCATGGACAAAGATCGACAGTGTAAAATGTGTAGCGTTAATCAAGAAAATGGCCCTTGTCAAAGGGGATGACAACACATTTTATTGATTAAATGACATGACGCCGGTAAATGTCGTGACGATTAACGTCTAGACGTATTTATTTTGTCGTTTTATTAGTCCAGAGGGGCTATGAGCGGTGAGTGTGCGAGCTAAGATGGATGACGCCAACTATACGCGGCGTAAAGAGGGTATTTTTGAACTCGGAAACATTTTTTTATGAACAGACTCTTCACTCGAATGTGAAAAGAAGTCAACTGTAAAAGAAGAGATAATCCACCTATTGATACATTTCACGCACCGCTTCTCGCTAAACGTTGTGTACACAACTGCTCATTGATCCAATATATACATTTAAAAAAAAACTTGCCAAAGTGTTCAGGTGCATTTATAGGCTATAGATGTTATGATATACCAAATTGTTTAAATACATTTTAAAATGGACATGTTTGCGAGAATAATTAAAATGGTTTCCACTCTTTTCAGTTTTTCATAATACGCACAACACACATATTTAAGCATCCAACTGCAAAATTGAGATGTACCAACAATACATTTTTCATAATTTTTTTTTCAATTTTTTTACCATCGATATTATTACTTTAATCCACTTGACGGCATTTAGCTTCTCGTAAGAAAACATGCCGGTGATAAAACTACTTTTATTGCGCTTAAAATTGTCTACATACTTTGTACTAAGACATAAAGTATTTAAGTGCATTATGTTTAATAGCACATTAAGTACATGTTTCCACCACCGGAACATGCAGCATATTTATGGGATGCACACCTAGATCTTTACATTCTAAGCAATTTACCGTGGATGTAAAACCTTGAGTTGGGTCGTCTCTGTGGTGGCTAATATAGGTAAATGTTTTGCGGAAAGCGCGCACCAATCCAAATGACAAACTTTAGGAAGCGTGGTCGCAACAAAAGAATTAGCTATACGCCCTGCCTACATACTCCTGCATCAGTTGACATATTATTTTAACCATATACTTCAACTTCTTTTACTTGGAAGAGTTCTTTACAGATTACTTGAAATTTATAGAAAATCTATTTTAATGAGTGGTCTTTAATTATGATTAAAACTTTAAAAGACATTAAACACAATCACAAAGCATATACCTAACTACTTTTATAGTGAAACAGAAACAACGAATGCATAAAAATCCATCCCATTGGAACTCAAAACTCTGACCTTCTGCTTGGGCTGACGCTTTCCATTGAACCACAGGGCTGGGTGATGTAACACCCGTCTTACTGTCAGGTCTATCGTACTGAAGCGAGGACTGTACATACTTCAGAGACGTCTAGTTTACAATAGGTCAGACATAATGCTATCAGCTACCTTATAGCAAATATTATTAGCAACGAAGCACTCAATAAATTCGAAGTAGTTCTGAATCGACCTTATTGATTCTGGCATTTGTCCGCAGGTGTTAGCAATGTCCAATCACTGATTCATATGTTTCATATTTGAGATATAGATATTTGATTGGTGATCGCTCACTAGTCGATGGTGTTTGGAGCCTACAGGGTTGGCTTAGTCTCTTTAGATTAAAATCTCTCACTGAAAATCAGTCTTGATACTGAGTGGATACACTCTATGAATACGAATGTATTTACTTATTTTTATTATATTTCAGCGTGATATATGTATTTAGTTAATATCTAAGATCTTGTAAATATGTTTACAAAAAAGGTAATTTTTTTTAAATGTGTAAGTAGGCCTACTACTTTTTAAAAACAAGAAAACGATAAGAAAAGAGTTAAATAATTGAAGTAATAAAAATACAAATAGATTGTATTAACAAAAACTATTTACGCGAGAAAATATGTTAAATAAAAACGAAAAGTGTGAGTTTTAATGTATAATGAAACTGAATTAATCCATCTCGACGACCCATAAATTGTTTCTAGATGAATAATAACAAGATACTCAGATGTCTCTGAGTCGAATACATAGCTCAGGTAGATGACTGTTGGGAATGTCGTTAAACAATGATTAAATATAATTATAAGAGTTCATATAGCCTATTTTAAATAACACACACATTGAACACATCACAGTTAAAGCCATAAACGCACTCATCAGCACTTAACATTATGACATCATCCATTGCCTTCGTCGGACGCAACGCATACTCAACAATGATCTGCTTCAAACAACAGCGTTATTCACTTTGTGGATATATTATTGTACAACAAAACTGAAAATTTATAAATGTTGAAACTCTCAATCCATTCGTTTACGTTGTGACTAATATTCGGGTCCGAGAGTGATCCTAGATATATTCTTCAAGACGAGCTGAGTAAAGATTATTTATAAGGGTCAACCTTGCCTTCAGAAGTGCGAACGAAACTGACCCTAGGCCAGGTTATGACCTTAAAACCAGCCCAAGTGAAAATGTTCCTCCAACTTCATCTTGGTTCAGGTTTCCTAGACATTCCACAACGAAACGGGGCGAAGTCTTAACTTCCTCCCTCTAGGTTAACCAGCAACTAAGTTGCGCGGAGATATATATTTATAGGGAACACACAATGAAACAATTTAGTTTCCCTCTATTGTTATTGTTGTCCCTGTTCTCCAATATCGGCCGCAGACTCAACAGCGTCGATTAGTAACTCGCGTCTCAGAATTTCAAGTAGCAGGAAACTCCCCTCGCACGCCCCCCCGCCCCTCATGCTACGTCAGGGTCGGTCAAAGAGACAAGCCCTACATAGACCTACCCCACACAAAGCATGATTACTGATTAGCTTTCTAATACGTACTTTAAAATAGTACCGGTCGAGCCGGGTTCTTCCTCGTGGTGATTGGTACCGCAAAGAGGGTTCTCGTACACATCTTTTTTCATTCTATTCCTAATTCATCGTGATCTTTCTCACATTTCCCCTTTCTCGTACCTCTCTTCTCAAATTCATTGATTCCGACACTCTTTGCGACCGTACTGTCCCGATATATACCTTAAACCCCAAAATATGTTTCCGCTTATGATGACCTTGACGTTGTGTGATTTATCTGGTGCGTTTGACGTCGTATGACCTAACTGTTGAGTACGTCGTAGAACCAAATAAAAAATACATTCAATTTAAAATTGTACAAGGAATAAATATTATCACACCCTTGATAATTTAAAGCAATAAGCTACAATTTTGTTTCCAATAATTATTTTTGTAACGTTTCTGTGAAGCACTTTCAAAATAAAAACATTTGTTTTCTAAGAAACAAAAATATGTATTTTAAACAAACTAACATTCATGAGACATATCAATATTCCCACAGGGATGAAATATTATTTTCTTGTTGTGTGCTTGTTTGTTCGTTTGCTTGTTTGTATGAGAGGCTGTGCTTTTTTGGAGTGAGGTACTCGGTAGCTCCAAACATTTCATACCGAGGTTCGATATAGAAACCTATTGAAATCAAATACCTCCATTGTAAGTGAAACACTGAGAGTTGCTTGACAACACCTACACTAACTTTTCAAAAAATTATCCGTATGTTCATTATATTATTGTGCGAAATTATGGTCGCCAACGTCTTCGCATTTAACAATGTATAACAATACACATTTAAGCACGAATAAACCTACTGGACCAACGAGCACTAAGAAGCACACTATATCTACTTGCATTTATATTATTATTATTATGTAGTATATAATATGTATTCTACTCTTCAGAATTGTCTAATGAATTGAAAATTAAACTGAGTATACTTCATTTGTCAACATTCATAGCTGATATACACAATAAATAAAAAAAATGAACATAAAATCATGAGGCGGCCATCTCCTTGCTTCTCCACTATGCTTAGATCATATTAAAAGGTACATTTTTATGTTTAAAATGTGATAACATTTATTTTACTAAATGCCAACATCCAAGTTTAAAAAATATCTGTGGGGCATTCACAACAATTGCGACACTCACAAGAACGGTTAAAACTTAAAAGCGGTTAAAAGCGGTACAAAGCTGTGTGCAGTTCTGCAGTTAAATAGTTAGGTGTTATGTGGATACGAGAAGAACACAACTTAACACCACTCCATTGTCGCACACCACAAACATTTAGTCTTTTGTAATATGCTAGTCTTATTCTAGTAAACGAATTTCTCAGTATTTTGTAACTCCATAAAATAAAAAGAGTTTACACATAAGTTGTCTCCACCACCGCCGAAATGTGGGTAGTTGGAAATATTTTGTCACACACGACCTTAGCAGGGTGGAAGCGGGCTCGTTTCCACGTAAATCTACACAGCACAGTTTTATGTCGCGGAAAGTCGTGAATTTCAAACAACCTGGTTTCAATGGTTGTCAACCAAGTGTTGGTGACGGCACCTCCAACGTTAAATCAAACTCGTATCCTAATCCTCGGTAATACAATAATGTTACGATCAGCTGTTTGTTCACCGCGAAATGAGGGAGAACAGTTTATGTACAACTTGGCTTTGAAATAGTAGACATTTTGATGAAGCTAACCGAATATAGGAACATTTACGAAAACATCTGTTATAGCATCCACAATTCCACTTTAATATACATACGTACAAAACAAACTCCCAACATGTAGTACAAAGAATTGACTAATAATGTTGAAAACATACCTTTCGGAACGTTAAGTTCGATGCACTTTTCGTTTTAAATTTAGTAGCAACAAGCCAAACTCATTTAAATTTGGCTTCCTGTTTATGTGTGTTATGATTACTTTTCAACAAATTGGAATCTGAGAATAGGAGTGTATTTGTAGTTTTACGATGCTGTGCAGTTAAATATAAATTATTTCATTTACGCGATACAGCAAGCATACAAATAACAAAGCTTCAAAACACAAATTGCGAATCTAAAGTTTAAATAAAAACATAATGAAATCACCGAGTACAAACAAAAACACAGTATATACTAAAGTCATAAACACGTGCATTTCGTTGCGTACATATATTATTTACACGACACAGTAAGCTCACACGTTACTAAGTTATACTTGTACAGAGGGTACTCAAAATACTGAGTGTGAATCTGATGCTTAAACTTGAAACAAGAAAACGCTAAGTATAAATAAAACCGCACGAGACTCTAAAACCCAACACACATTTTACTTGTATAATGAAAAGTAAATAATCTGTCTATGCAGTATGTATTTCATCCTATCAGAGAGGGTTCCAACGTCAAGTGCAATATACTGCCACAATGGATTGATGATATTTTGATAGATAATTTAAAGTAGCTCTATTATCTTGGAAACGCCATTGATATGATGTAAGATGAACATTGCTTTAAACATTTGGTAAGTATACACACGACAAACAAACGTCTCCTGGGCTCTGGAACTATTCGAATGCTTTTACATTCCCCATTCCCTTCATTGAATTCGTCTTCACTGTTGGCAAACCGGATTTCGTGGAGCGTGATTCTCTCAACCTAACAGCGAAGAATACCTCTACGGCAAAAACCACACACAATTTTCATTTTTTAATTATATCTCAAGATTTAAACATAAAATCGAAAATCTGAGTAATCGTAGCGCTGTGGTTTGGTAAGCCCTACAGAAATGTATGTGAAAACATTATAATCAGTATGACTGTGATTTTCATTTCATTACATAACTAATTAAATAAGTATCACAGTCATACTGATTATAATGTTAAATACATTTATCATTCAGTCTGTAGGGCGTACCAAACCACAGCACACTGATTACTCAGATTTTCGATATCGAGATGCATTCTTGAGATATATTTAAAATATGAACAAATCTTGTGGTTTTTGACGTAAAACCGACTCTTCCCTCTTAACTTACCGAGTGTATCAAGATATCGAATCAGCCTGAATCAAAGGGAGATTGACACGAAACGGAATAATTCATGATGCGGCATTCCGTGTAACCGTGTAATCCCTTCAATTCAACATACTTGACTCGGTGTAAACGGTTGAGAGACCAATCAGACGCGCTAACATATATTTATACGTCTTGATGGTATTCTGTTTTAACTAGTTGTAGAACTCTAGTTGTTGTAGGCATTAAAGGCATCTCAGAGTTCCTATTGACTCTTAACTTAATTACTGCTGTACAGACAGACCAAAGCTTCTAAAGGATAATAGGCTTTGAATTGAAGTGACCACGTCTGGGAGCTAAATGCTACTTACAACGAACCTGGCACTTCAATGAAAACCCAAGAGTGAAAAGCATCTCATTAGAGATGTGTTAAATTAGCATATTGCGCTATAAATGCCAGCTATACCAAACCACTTCAGCGAGCGAGTCAAGATTTTACTACACGATAATTATATTTCTAAAACACAATAAAAGTACAACTTCGCCCCAGAAATAACGTACATGAAATATCTGAAATGGAGTGATCGTCGCTCTCAACCTGTCTTCATTCCTGGCAATCACATGCATACATGATAACGGGTACAAGAAAATAAACACGTAACCTCGTAACATACATTCCGAAGGACGGTCGGAGCGAATATTAACCGTGAGAGAAGCCAATTCTTCAGCATCGAACCCGCTGTGACACGAATGAGTAAGAATACATTCGAAATGCCAGGTCTAATAAAAAAAATTAAAAAATGTATGATTGATATTTTCTGACTTGAAATTTCTTATAAAAGAAGTTTCGTGATTGTATTGGACTGTTGCTACACTACACTCTGACTGAACTGTATTTTGTTAAAACTAAGTACATTAATTTTAGTGTATTAAGTAAATTACAGGGTAATTATGTGGTGGCAAAAAAATAAATTAAAATCATTTGCACGTTAATTCATATTTCAAACTGTTGTCATGCACAAGTGCTGTGAATTTTCTATTTTGTATTCTGTTATATTCCTATATAACTCGTACTTTCTATGCCCGCGCATATACAATACAACCATACACAAATAGTTGAAATGTGAAACAAACAGTGGATTGACTGAAATTAATACAAATAATAATTGTGCAAAAATACCATTATAAAATAAATTGCTTTATTTCAGGCCGAAAACACTTTATCGTACAAAATATACAGTATTCAAATAATTATTCATTAAAATATAGTGGTATAGGAAATTGTTTTGCTTATTAATTTGGCCAACCTACGGTGCCCTGAATTATTAGCGGCATGCGGGCGCCTCCCCCCCCCACTCACCACGCCTACCCCGTTGATAATGAAATACACAGCGTATGTACGTATGCAGCTTATTTGTAGGACCGAATCTATTATTAACACAAAACTTCCAAATCGAAACTGCAAAACTATGTTCACGAAATAATTGCACCAAAACACTGATATATCCCTGTTCAAATCAACGTATTTAGTTTCTTTTTTTACATTCAGCATACGCGCGAACAAAAAGCACGTGAGCGCCTTCCGACAGATGTGATGCTATGGTGGTCTCTTTTTATACCCTTGAACTACAAATAAAGGTCTGGCGGCACGTTCGCTGTAATCATGTCTTGTACTGGATGTGCGGTGCGTGTGTTGTGAATAGCTAATAAACCCAGATGTTGTGACTTGTGAATTTAGCAAACAGTGGCGCAGTAAACGTAACGTGAAAAAACAAGTTACTGTCATGTTATGTCGGACGGCCGGTGGAACTTTTGATTACCACGCGGAAGGGTAAAACGAACATCGCCGAGGCCCAACGAGTTATAAATTTGTCAAATTACCCGCGTGCGGCTACGGCGCCGACCCACAATGCTTTGCTGCCAACTGAACGGAATGGAGCGGCGATCTCGTTTTAAACCATTCGTTCGTTCGTCCACGGTCGCGACACTGATGGATGGGTTATGATAATACGTCCGCTCAATTGCAAAACAGGTGAGCACGCGTTATCGATGGATAGGTTAGGTTTGGAAATTAAAGTGTTACCCAATTAAGTACAGTAGGCCTACATGGAAAAATTCTGAAGATAATTGCAGTTTTGGATTATTGTTTATGAACTAACATTTCGATTATCGTTATGATTAGATTAACTCGTGGAATTAAAACGTGGTCCTGTAAACAAGGCAACCATTTATTAAAACAATAAGCTGGTAATATTGTACATTTTATTCCTTAGGGAATTACAACTATATGTGTTTTGTACATTATGTGAGAAACGTAAGAGATAGATTAGGCGAGGGATTCAAATTGTGACCATCAACCAGGTAACCGTTCAATAAGTATGAGAATGTTAATTTGTTCCGGTTGTTTGTTAATTTCTTGAAGGAATACCTATTTCTAATATCAAATTTGTAGGTATACGATGTAGATGATAGAGAAATGCGATCATTGTTAAAGATTGTAATATTAAATAATTATTAGTAGTCAAGTATTATCAGGTAGTGATACAAATTTTGATCATGTGCTCAAGAAGTATTCCCTAATTACAGTGTTTTCTAATGTAACAAAATTATAAGTTGCTTCGTCCGCAAGCTGATGATAATGTCAAACACTATACTCGGAGAAGTTGGTATCAGAGATTTCCGGAAATTGATGATTTCGCCCTGGAGGCTTGACTGTGTCCAAACATAAAGTAACGTTTTATAATCTGGCCACATCCCGGGCAGGCGTTGTAGAGCAAATCTGACCCGAAACCAATAATGTGTAACTCATTTTTACCGCGAGTCGAAGCGATAAGCATTCGCCACGGCAATGCTTGGCCCAGTTGTTTGCGTGGCGGTGGAACTGGTAAGCGTAAAAAGCAAACAAAACAGACGAAAGCCCTCACAAATTCATACTAACCGAAGTTGTATTTGCGATTCATTTCATTAATTTTATTTAAACTCTTCAATTGAATAACAGCCCATTTCGTCCGCTGAAATTTAATTAAAAAATATGCACTATAGCCAATCCCCTAAAATAAAATTACAATTTGAAAACTTAAACTTTCTACTTGCTGAAAAAATTTTTCGATACCAGATTTTACATGATAAGAGAACACGACTCGCAAGAAAGCTTCTTGTTAAGAAATGCATGCCCAGTAGAATATGGCATCACGTTAAGCTTTGGCTATATGTCCCTGTGAAATACAAATACAATGTATAGTTGGAAGTTTTTGGCAGAAACGCTGTCCCTGCAATGTATTGCTTTTTAAAATAACTTACTATAAAAACCATGTTCCAAGTATGAATTATAGCAGTAAAATATATGTATCAAAGTTGATATTTTATGAGAACTTTCAAAAAACGAAAAAGGCTCCTGAATAATGATCACTGATTATAATTAACGAAAAGTAATTACAATCGGGTATACTAAAATGCCACATAATAGGTCACGTTTGCTTTTACCGACAGAATTTAATCATTCCACACAATGGCATTTGAAAGCTATGCTAATGTCTGTAATTTGTGTCAACAGCTTCTCATCCCGACAACATGTCCTCATTTGTAATTTAATTTTAGTTAAAACCAGAAATGAAATGTATAAAAGATCTAACCCCAATCCAATCCATTTCACCAGAAGAGTTTTAGAATAATTTATAATTATTCCATCCAACAAGGTGTAATGCACGTAAATTATATTGATGAAAGAAGCAACCGATTATTGTTTTAAATTCATCTCCAGCGGTTTCTAAAGTAGCTTCTTTTTTTAATTATTACAAAAATATGTTTATTTTATTTTATTAATAAAAAGTTACTCAAGTCTAGTAAGATGAACGATTGACCTAGCTGGTTACCTTGCCACAATGGAACAACCTGATTCAGCCTCAGCTACATTCGGACAAGTGATAATAGCCCGGCCCAAGAGCGTTGTAAAAAAGCGACCCGGATCAGCCGAATTCTCCCATCTCTGGTGAATTCCAGTGGCCACATAACTCAGCTCCTACCATACACGGAGCACAGAAATAATGGTTGCAATATTTATAATTGTGTTTTTAGAGGCACACAACACTGGGTATTAATGCATACTTAATTCGTACGCGAAAAATATCATCCCTGAAAAGGCTTTAAAAACCGAAAGGGTATCAACAAAATGGGTTAGATGAATCGAAAACGATTGGCAGCTTAAAACTAAGTTGCGTAGACCTGTTCTCTCTCTCTCTCTCTCTCTCTCTCTCTCTCTCACGCTCTCTCTTTCTCTCTCACGCTCTCTCTTTCTCTCGCTCTCTTCCCTTGCGCGAAAAGCTTGCTGACTACTGTAGCTTTAGTCTTTGCACGAGAAGGTTGTCACCCTAACTAATGAAAGATCAATGTAGCTAGCTACCCCATAAAGCAATCCTATAATATTTTTCGCTGAGAAGTCGCAAAACCGATCATTAATTAACTCGACGCTATAGACAAAAGAAAAGGCGTTTTCATTAGGTATTTTGAGCCAACCGCACCTGGAAAATACCCGATAGAGGGGAGGGGGGGGGGCTAAGTAGTGAACAAATGGGCAAACCACAGAGAGCGCTGTTTGGCATTGAGCGGCGAAGATTCCAACTAACCGCACTACACGTATATGCTCATTCGCCACTTTAACCGCGGTTTAGTTTGGCGGAGTAATAAAACACACATAAGCGCAGGGTACAACGTTTACGTTCGATTTAGTCCGACAAGAGAAACCACTGCAGAGGCACCGGGAGAGCCACAGTTTATTAGATCATGATACCGTACTCGAAAATCCCCACACGACGATACATCACTCGGTAAAGCAAACAGAGTTCTTTAGAAAATCGCTATTGGTAGACCACAGTATGATGTGAAGAAGAGAACTATTAAATATTTAAAAGGGACAGTATACATTAAGAATGCTTTGTACATCCCTCGGTGACTGATTTTTTGGACGTTTAATATTCAAACAAAAGTTATATATGTAAAACGAAACAGGGGATATCCATCATTAAAAGTCTCGCTGTGTGGCTTGTGACGTCACTCGGCCGAGCGCAACGCTTTCTTCACTTCGTCAGCTACTCGGTAAAAATAAACTAACGCATTTATATCGCGGACTAATTGATCCGAAATAAAACTCACTGCGGTGCATTATTCTGCCAATATCTGAAGCAAACTTGTTACTTGTTTATACTTGTTTAGTCCTGTGATCATTTTTGTTGATGATATTTAAGAACCAAAAGTACTTCTTTTGGCCATAAATGTGCATAAAATGAAACATTTTTGACAACTTTAGAATTGTTCCAAACTAAAAACTTGTGCATAACTACATGCAACTATGCCAATTTCGTTTTTGTACATACATCCAGTTGATGGATGGATTCAAGAGAAATCAAGCAAGACAAATAAATACCACAGAAAGAACCGGCAATCAACCCCTGGACCTTCTTCATTGGAAGCAACCAACAAAACCAAAAAGCCACACTACAGAAGAAAGTTTATGTTCTCATTCTCTCGATGGATATATGTTGGTGGCTCTCTCTTACATAGACTATGTTTCTGACCAGAAAGTTTATTTTACCTTTGAGCGTGACCGTACACTATCGTAACTTGTGTACATAGTGGCTGTGTGAAAGCGTGCCCATACATCACTACTTTATTTATTTTACTCTATAATCGGTATTTGCTAACATTTTAACCGTTTCACGGTTTACTTTTTGTCTAGCCGTGATAGATGGTGGCATATGTGTATTCCATTGTACCGCGTTGAAAACCCAAAGAGCTTTTTGATTGACATCCTCGACGTTAGTAAGGTACGAGTTAAAAGCACCGTAAAACGCTAACACGTTAAACGCAAGTTTCAGAAATAACGAGTCGAGGTAGGGATTTTGGAATGTGTTACACGGATTGCCACTTCAGTACCACAACTGTACCGCAATGCACATGGTCTGCAATGCGGCAGGTAGAAAAATGTGTGATTGCAGACGAGCGTGCGTGAGAATATTATGCAGAGGCTTTAAACATATCTTTCGAAAGTAGACGTATCGATATTAACATTTATTAAATAATTATCTCACTTTTATTTGCTCGATCAGACAATTTCTATTTGAGAGTGTTCTGTATGAGATATCCATAAAGATTTACATACTCGCTGATGTAATTGCAGGAAGCTACTTCAGAGGCTTCGCTTTAGAGCCAGATCCGAGACGGTTTCCTGGTGCGTTATTATTTAATTTTCTTTCTTTCTTTGTATTCGGCATCGTTTGAGTTGTTCAAAGATATTTTCAAACACGAAGGAGAAGACGAAATAGCTATATTGATATTTTCTCCTTTGATATATTTGAGAGGATTTACACATTTCATTCACGCCTACAAAACACGCAATATTAAAAGAAAAAGATGGGAGTAACTGATTAATTTCATCGTTGTGCTAAGAAGTTATTGTTAGGCGATAGATTTTTGTAAACATACACTAAGACTTATCTATTTTGGGCAGTGATATAGGGATGGGTAATAAACAACTCTATGTCTATGTCAGTCATCTTTTACCATGAATACAATCCAAGTCCGATACCCCAACCTATACACGAACTAAAATAAGTTATGATTTTTAACTCTGCTCCCTAAGAACAACTAGTTCTTCATTTCTAAATAAACTTTACTACTGACTATTGTCCATTTACTTATAATAAATGTGTACCTTCTTGCGTTAAGAATACATGTAATTGCTATGTAAATAACCTTACTTTTTGTGGATTTGATTACATTTAATAATAACAAATAATTTCTGTAAAGCTCATTTAGCGAATGACATCGTTCTACGTTCGTAATCTTGCTTTTGAAAGGAGATAATTATTCCCTCTTAAAATGCGCACACCGTCGGTATTTATGGCAGATGATTGCTTGCATTCTCAAAGAAGATCCGCCACGTACACCGAATACATAAACAATTCTTAAGAGCTTGCGGCAGCAGGTCGTGAGCATTTAAGGTTTCCGTTCCTGTCTATAAAAACAACTTACACGTCGAAAGTGTGGGAAGATACACTCATGACAGATATTATCAGACAACGCAAACAATATATGTGAAATTCATAACGTTCGGAAGTAGTACGATAATACAGTCAATAAAAGTGTCGCATTTAATCCAAAGGTCCAATTGTGCATAATTTATTTTCGTTATGTGTAGACCCTGACTGAAGCTGTTCATAATTTTGATTTTAAAACTTGTTTTAAAGATGCGAACAGAGGACCTTAGTAGAGTCTCACGATCTGCTGTCGCTGACTATTAACGGTGAAGTAAACTTAACTTTTTAAATAGAACCAGTGAAATTATTGGTCTTTACTATAGTGTACACAAAGCACATTTTATTTTCATAAAAGCAATAGTAATTTAAAATGTAATAAAACAACGTAATACAAATAAAAGCATAATTGTGTTTGTGATTTTATTCAAATTTGAAACTACATTTTTAACTTGCTTCACTATTCTTTATTAATAATAATGTAAGCAATACTATTAGTATAAGTTTATCGTATTTCGCTGTGAGGAACAAACTAATACACAAGAGAAACATACTAAAATGTGTCCTTTTCAGCGAAACATTTTGTATTGATAATTCGACAGCAGAGTTCGTTAAATTTTAAATATTGTTATTATTGTTAAAATATATTATCAATAGGTCTTACTGAATGTAGAGTACGCGTATCACTAGTGACGTGGCAACGACTGTCCCGTGATACAATACATGGCACGGGACTAACAGATATAACCATTACACCACCACGTGGACTGCTTGCCAAGCATTTTGCGTCGCAATAAATAGGTCGATTTCATCAACTGGTCTATTTCACGCTGTCATGCACTCTGAACAGCCAAATATTTTGTTGATTCCGTACTTTCGGTATACATTATTCACCTTTCACGTAAAATATATTGTTTAAATAAAATATGCATTGGTATTAATAAACACATATTAAAACATAATTGTCGAGTACGTCGTTAAACAAATAGTCAAATACCAAAATTGTATTAAAAGAAAAATGAAAAAAGCCTATAGGAAAATACTTATAACGTAGAATGATTTTAAACGTGGTTGGTTTATTATTCCGTTATGTATATCCTATACTTACATGTTTTGAAATAATCTCCACCGTTTCAACCTCGTATTTCTCCCAACGTAAATGCTACACACATACACCACAGAAACAGATATCTGTGTTCGTTATCTAGTGGAGAGCTGCACAAATGACACTAGAGCTGCACTAAACAACACAAATGAACTCCGCATATTTCTTGTCTGCCACGATCAACGCGCGCAACCGCAACTGACCAGTCTACAACGCGACGACATGGAAAGCGCAACGTTCTAAATAAAACACAGCCGTAAGAAGATTCACTTATTCGGCGCAACATAATCACATGCATGATGCAGATATAGCACAGGTCGTCTACCCGAAGAGAAATAGCCGACGTTTTGATTTGAAAGGTAGTGACGTCATGTGACGGACTCGTACATCTATACTGGCGTCGGCGTAAGAAGCAAGGTGTTGACGTCAATGTGACGGAGTCGTACGTCTATACTGGCGTCGGCGTAAGAAGCAAGGTAGTGACGTCATGTGACGGACTCGTACATCTATACTGGCGTCGGCGTAAGAAGCAAGGTGTTGTCGTCAATGTGACGAACTCGTACATCAACACTGGCGTCGGCGTAAGAAGCAACGTGTTGACGTCATGTGAAGGACTCGTACATCTATACTGGCGTCGGCGTAAGAAGCAAGGTAGTGACGTCAATGTGACGGACTCGTACATCTATACTGGCGTCGGCGTAAGAAGCAAAGTAGTGACGTCATGTGACGGACTCGTACATCTATACTGGCGTCGGCGTAAGAAGCAAGGTGTTGTCGTCAATGTGACGAACTCGTACATCAATACTGGCGTCGGCGTAAGAAGCAAGGTGTTGACGTCATGTGAAGGACTCGTACATCTATACTGGCGTCGACGTAAGAAGCGAGGTAGTGACGTCAATGTGACGGACTCGTACATCTATACTAGCGTCGGCGTAAGAAGCAAGGTAGTGACGTTAATGTGACGGACTCGTACATCTATACTGGCGTCGGCGTAAGAAGCAAAGTGTTGATGTCAGTGTGACGGACTCGTACATCTATACTGGCGTCGGCGTAAGAAGCAAGGTGTTGACGTCAATGTGACGGACTCGTACATCTATACTGGCGTCGGCGTAAGAAGCAAGGTAGTGACGTCATGTGACGGACTCGTACATCTATACTGGCGTCGGCGTAAGAAGCAAGGTGTTGACGTCAATGTTATGGACTCGTACATCTATACTGGCGTCGGCGTAAGAAGCAAGGTGTTGACGTCAATGTGACGGACTCGTACATCTATACTGGCGTCGGCGTAAGAAGCAAGGTGTTGACGTCAATGTGACGAACTCGTACATCTATACTGGCGTCGGCGTAAGTAGCAAAGTGTTGACGTCAATTTGACGGACTCTTACATCTATACTGGTGTCGGCGTAAGAAGCAGGGTAGTGACGTCAATGTAACGGACTCGTACATCTATATACTGGCGTCGGCGTAAGAAGCAAGATGTTGTCGTCACGGATCATGTATAGTGGACCCAAGATTACTTTACACCTGCTTTCGTCACATCCGGGGCAGTCGTAGCCAACCGGTGAACCGCCCGAGACACACTAGCGCCAATGCCGATCGCTGATTGGCTTCGAACCAGTCGCCTGTGACGAAAGCATGTGTAAGGTAGTCTTGGGACAACTATAATAGTGAAGTGACGCCCCCCACTGAGGTGTCTTTTGTGACCGACTCGAGCCGGCCCCCGGTAAGGGTCTGGACTCACTGGCAGTCGACAGCTCAGCCCATGAGTCCTTCAACCCTTTTCGTTTGTCTTGCGGTCAATAAAATACATTTTATTTCTAAACACGGTTTTCTTAAATAATATTCATTTTCTTGCTGTAGGCCTGTATTGTTCGTGGCTAAATATTGATCATGATACCTTTTTGAGTTTGTGTCCTACGACTAAAACAACTGATACAATTTAATGGTGATTGGAATCAGTTAATGTTTTCATCGTAGAACAAAAAATCAAAAAGTCCAAAGATCAACACTTAGCCACAAACAACATTCAAAAAGAAAATTAATATGATTTAAGAAAAACGTGTTCAGAAATAAAAAGTATTCCATTAATCGTCAGACAAAAAAAAAACGTTGGGACAGGTTTTAGTCGGTTACATACAAAATACAAAATACACCTCAGCGGGGGCGCCTTATACATTCAATGGTATCAATGCTGTGTCACATGCTTCACTTCACTATTACATCATTCGTGACGACAACGCCTTGCCAACGACAGTATAGCCTACGCTTGACAGTAGGCGGGGGAAGAAAGGGGATGTTACTCCCGGAAGTTCGGAACCAACGGTCCAGGGGGAGAGGGCGAGAAGGGTCGGGGGGGGGGGGGCGGGGGCTACAGTATAAATAAACGATATGCATTTTATATTAAATGTTTATTAAAAACAAAACTTCAAAAATGTGATTTGGTATATCGATTGTGATGAAGTTAATAAACTATTGTATTACAGGTCCAATAATATTCCGTTTTGTTTTCTTTTTTTTCAACTCAAAGCTTTTCAAAGCATTTTCAAACTCATGAAATCGTGTTAAATTAAAAAGAGTAAAATAACGTAGTTGTGGACTGTGCTGAAGAGCCATTCCCCCCCCCCCCCCCCCTCCAACCCTTCGTTAATATAACTGTCTACGCATCTGCTTGACAGGCGCACCCTAATAATAAGTAGCAAAGGAAGTGAATTCTCAGTTTCCCGCAACTGACGGCTAACTACGTTTATTTGTCTTTCTCACTGTCTGTTTCTCCGTCCATCTGTCCGTCTGAAACGCTTTCTCGCTCAGAGTTTTACTACGCAGACCTTAAGTTATTAATTAAGAACGCTCATTTTTTATATACATATTTTTCCTTAAGTTACAGACTCAAATTGTTTGAAAACATGCATGTGTGTTATTTATGATTTAAAATGTTGATTATTATAAAGATTTGTTCACAATTAGCTGTTTTTGGTATGAGTAAGCCAAACCCTCATATATAGCAAAAATGAAAACGATCCGAGACACACACAAACTAAAAACTTCGACAAATAAACTCCAAACCAGATTTTCTCACATTTAGTAATTATGGTTTCAATTAAAAGAGCACATGTCTATTTAGAGTGCTTTTGAAAAGAGCGTTATTGTTACGCAATGCTCACAGTTGAAGTCGGTTTGAATTATATCACAACCACGAAAACGAATCTAGGTCTTTGTAATGACCCGTAAACACAAAACGTGATTTCTAGCTACGTAGCCATCCAATCTCAAAGGCAGTTCACCCGTAATAATCAAAATCCTGAATTTCCAAGTTTTAACCCGAAACTTGAACATTACAACAAGACTCGGGCAAATGGCCCATCCCAACAGCTGCAAACTTTTCAAAGATAGTAAGTTTTCCTCGGAACACGCCGCATCCAATCATTATAGTATACATGAAATCAGTGAGCAGCTAATAAGATAACAATGTTTTCAAGTGGTTTCTAGTTTTTCAACGAGTTGGGAGCTGTTTACAATATTGTATAATTGGAATTTGAAAATTATTTAAAGATAAGAACTATGTGTTGTGTGTTGTCCGTGCATTTATCTTTACAGTTTAGATGAAATGTATTCGTATTAAGTTCTCTTTCATATAGACATATTTTCTACTGAAAGATGCCATACGATCCATCTGTTGTGATTAACTGGTTATATGTGTGGTGTCAAGTAGGATAAAATCAAAATATTTAAACTTACATTAGTGAAAATCTAGGGGATGTTTTTAGTCCGGACTGCCAATGGCCGGAATCGAACCGGCGACGTCCCGAATGAATGTCTCGCATACAACCATGTGCTTATTAGGTCAACCGGTAGAAATTGGCGCCATTATGTTGGCAAAATACATACTTTTCTTCAGTAAATTATCACATAGTTTAAGTTTCAAATTATATAATAGGCATTATACACTAGAATTTATCAATACAGATATCACCAAAACCCAATATATATATATTGAATATATTGTATTTAATATATATGTTTTTCTTACGTAGTACGGGGAATATGTCCTACAATCAAGTCTTGGACGTTCCTTGCTATGCTACTATCACCATGAGTTGTAGAGGAAAATATTTTCCTTCATTAGTATCATGTCCTGTTTGTATTACACAAGGAGAAATACAAAAATAAACCCACCCGTAGCCGATTCTCCTGAGACAATGTGGTATGCAGGCGTGTATGACATGGATTAAGTCGGTCTCGGCATTCGGCATTGGACACCTTCGTAGCAGACGTACGGAAAGAAACTTAAGTCCCGGGTTCAGATCCAAGTCTAGGGGATACAAAATATGTTACCGTTTCTCTTTACTCTCTACCCTACAACACAGTTTGGCCAGTGCTTCCGTCTTCCGGAAGAGTGCACTCTGGTGTACCCAACACACAAACAAACATCCTTAACCATGCGTTCTCGTAGTTTCCGAGACAATTCCCTCGCGGATCCCGCGTTTTCAGTTGCGTTCTTGTTCTACGTCAGGTTTAGAGACACTGACATGTCGACTGGAATAACACAGGAGTAACTGTCATGCCGCCGATTTGGACTCACTTAGTACTCGCTTTGCATGAAATTAGCTGTTGGAGCCTCCGTCGCGCGGAGGACTCGAACAATTGCCCCGCTAATCGGATCCAACAGCAGAACCCTTTCATTTCTGGTTGAGTAAAGACGTTTTAGATTATTAAGGTGACATTATAATGTATTAGTTTTTGTGTTCACGCCTTGCTGCGACGCCCTTGGAAATTTGGTTATAAAATCAAATGTTTGTAACCCGTAGCAGACCTTTGGTTTAATTATTAAAACGGGCAGACGTAAAGTAGGCTAATTAAAATGTGAATTTCAAACAATTGTCAGTGAAGCGAAAGTTCAAAGATGGAATACATAAACTGGATCTATATACCACCCCGAGAGAGGTGGGTAGGACGTTGTTACTAATGCTACTAATATTTTAACGTCCTCCAGAGTGTTATATAGACCAGACCGTCGAACAAGTTAAGTCACAAGGAAGTTTTTAATGACTGGAACATCCACTGTTTGAGTTAACTCAATTTTCCTTTTACATCGGATTAGAGCGACGCACGTCGGTGTGATGTGCTCATAAATGTAAGTGATATTGTTTGCGATGACGTCTCTGAACAGTAAAATAATTAAATTTCATATTTTATTTCAGTCCAATACATATGGCAGGTCGTTCAAAACTAATTAATATATTCTACCATTTAAAGCAGTCAATTTTTTTTCTGCTCTCGATGTTTCAATACAAGAGTTTTATTTGTAATTAACTCTTTGTATCTAACCTTACGCCTTCTTCAAGCGTTGTCTATAATACATATTACAAAATTAATACATACTGTGTTTGTCAATGTTAACTATAAATAAGTATAACGCGCGGAATAAAGTCTCAAGAAAACTTTACCTCTCTAACAACCTAACAACAGCAGCACAACCCATGTTATGTAACTTGCTTATTTCTAACTCACATAGGTCTACTTTATACTTGATGTCAATATGTATTATTATTAATAATAATAATAATAATAATAATAACAATAATAACAATAATAATAATAGGAATAATAATAATAATAATACTAATACTAATAATAATAATAATAAATAATGTAGACAATGATATATTAAGTAGTATAGCCAAATGTGGGCATTTGAGAAGCAGAAGAAGAAGAAGAAGAAGAAGAAGAAGAAGAAGAAGAAGAAGAAGAAGAAGAAGAAGAAGAAGAAGAAGAAGAAGAAGAAGAAGAAGAAGAAGAAGAAGAAGAAGAAGAAGAAGAAGAAGAAGAAGAAGAAGAAGAAGAAGAAGAAGAAGAAGAAGAAGAAGAAGAAGAAGAAGAAGAAGAAGAAGAAGAAGAAGAAGAAGAAGAAGAAGAAGAAGAAGAAGAAGAAGAAGAAGAAGAAGAAGAAGAAGAAGATATATTAAGTAGTTCTAAGTAGATTTTAATAAGGTAAACACATGGAAATACTTGACATTTTGTGTCCGTACAACATGTTTATGCCGGTTTTGACCGAGTTTGTATGTATTGCAACAATAAAAAAATAATAATAATAATAATAATAATAATAATAATAATAATAATAATAATACAGTAACGACTGAAGTTGAACAAGGTACCTCATGAAATACTTGACATTACATCTGTATTGTCCTAATAACATGTAAACACCGGCTTTGACCGAGATTGATGACTGTTTAAACTAGTAATATGTGATTAGTGAAGTTAAAAAAGGTAGACACATGGAAATACTTGACATTACGTCCGTATAACATGTTAACGCCGGTCTTGACTTGACCGAGATTGTATGATTGTGATACATTCAATAAAATAATAATAATAATAATAACAATAATAATAATAATAATAATAATAATAATAATAATAATAATAATAATAATAATAATAATAATAATAATAATTAATAATAATAATAATAGTAATAACAATAATACTACTAATATGGAAACATATAGCTTCTTAGTTTTGCATCATATGAATACTCATGAAAGAACAAAAAACAAAAACAACTAGATCTATTTTTACTTGCTAGTAATTGACAACCTGGTTATCAAGTATGCAAGCAATTTAAAATTTAAAGAAACAACCATAAAGGAACGTAAATTAAATCTGTCTGTATGTTAAAAGCAGTTTTTCCCCGTAGACTAAATTGACCTATTTTATAAACATGAATCGTTGAACATCCATAATGAGTTTTACAGTATTTTCAATCCTTTAGAGAAACTTTAAGCTACGCCCTAAATTTGATAAGAGTACTGAGCAGTGACAGTTTGTGTCAGTGTTTTGTGTGTATTTCAAAATGTTGTATGTAAACTTCGAAAATGTTACCCCTTTCGCTCCAATACGTTTGTGTTGGAAGTAGGGAGTGAGAGCGAGAAAAATGTATACAACACCGAATACCACATATATTTTGTAACTTCCGCTTTATCCCCTAGTCAGCACGTCTCTACGCACAGAGAAGTAAACATCAAACAATACATGGTTGAAGACAAGAGTACAAAAACACTCGCCCATGCAGACTTTGTCTTTTCAATACTATTGACAATGTTTTAAATTAAACCATCCGTAACATGGAAATCATCAGTTCGAAAAGATTTTTAGTCTTTCTTGAATTCAATAAGTTTGTCGAAAATGTTGAACCGTGATAGGTTGCTCTATATGAGAAATTTCAGATATTCAATATGAGTTTTAGGAAACGCCGCTTTTGACACTTTCACTTTCACATGGGACGCTGCAGCCCTGCCCTGCCTGACAGACGTAATATCTTCGCATATCGGGACGGTATGGAATAATTACCCTAAGAACGAAATAACGCTTTAACTCATCATAGAAGCCAGCCATAGAGCCGCTATAGAATAACTCACTCCTTTAGAAAAACGTAGTCATAAATTTACGCAACACCCGTTTCTTAAATTAAGTATTTTATATCATGTGAAAATTTGCATCATATATTGATTGACCTGAACGTTGGAAATCATATTGATATAAATTTGTTCATATAATAACTAATTACTTATATAGTTATTGAATCGATATACTTTTCACCAATAAATGGCATTGTTAATACTAATTAATTACGAATCTACGTATAACTTCTTTAGACGGGCCCAATGGACACAATCATGTATGTAGACTATTAAACATTAGTTATTTCCTTAAATGTTGTTAGTATGTAGTATTAGAAAATTAAATACAAATATTATTTCTATTCTTACATAATGAAAGGCTAAATTATTGTTACCACACATTCCATGCGTTTATATTGGGTGGGTGGGGGGAGGGGGGGGGGGGGCGTGGTTATCCACGCCAGCCTAACTTCGTCCACCCTCTAATATAGAACATTCCCTGGCTAGTTTAATTAGACTTGTCTTCGATTTAATCATTCTGTCTGTTTCCATGAACACATCTAGTCTACAACCCCGGGCTCTGTTCAACATCAATTATATTAGAAAAACATCTCGGAGCTGATGTATTCGGTGGTTCTTGAATCATCTCAACAACGAAAATGTTCCGTTGTCTCCCTAGCGTCAGTTTTATTATTCTGCATTGAACCTTCTGCGTGCAATACTTCTGCCTCTATTTCCATTCTGTAATAATACACCACGTGCCCATTCAGAAATGTTACATCAGACTTCGTCAATGTGGTGTTTAACCAACCCAATCTACACACAATAGCTACCGGAGTATTTAAAATTTACATGCGCATAGCATTGAACCAAAAATTTCATTGTTACCTATTTTAGGATGAAACCTAATTAGGCTAACTATGGACTGCGATTGTAAATTATTGGGTAAAAGCTTATGGCGTTGGGATTAATAGGGATAGGGACTTCGCATTCCAAATAACAAAATAACACCGATTTGGTTCAGGAATGAGGTTAAGTGAATTTTTAATCGTTGTGTAGTAAGGCCTACATGCGTTTAACGTTCACTCATACAAAAATTCTGCAAGCGTGTTGAAAATAAGATACGTGAGTAGTTAGATTTAACATAGATGCAAAAGGAGCTTCAAAGTATACTTCGTAAATATATTGTAAAAAAAAAGAGAAGCGCTCTCCACAACTTCAACCAGATGTCTAGAAAATTAGTAATTAAGTGAAATGGTTTCAAAATATTTTTTTTTAAATTCATTCAAAAATATTATAAAGATTGTTTTATTCGTGCGTAACAGAGATTATAATATTTGTAGGGGTAGATACGTTAGATAATAAATTATATGAAGCTGTGTATTCAGAGTAACCGGAAATCTCGTATTATGGCATCCTATGCTAACTTTCGACATTCCCAAAACGAATTCATGAAAAATTCTTGTCGCCGTCTGCGCTACAAACTATTTATTTTTTATATTGTTTAATTGCTAATGTATTTGTTTATTGATTGTCATCATTTGGAGCCTAAATCAACTGACAGGATGGAGAAAGGTAAACATCCGTGTTCTATTAAATTTTCTATTACAACTTCTGTAAATAGTTATAATATATCTGGCAACGAGTGCAAAGAAATGCTCTTGCAACACTAATATGTGACATCACGTTGTGCTTAACTGATGATTGCTAACAACTGCATTTGCTAAATGGCCAAGATGGCCCACGAGGAATCATTACGGTGGTGATTGATAATGACAATTTATTATATTATAATCTATTGATATCTCTATTAGAGATCAGTGTCTCTTGGACGTACCGAGACCGTCCGCTGGTGGGAAGAGCGATATGCCAGAATGGAAGCAAAAGTAACAGCCCCCACTAGTGGCTCGCCTTCCCGATTTCCGTTATCGATAACACCGACCATTATTATAACTTTAGCGAATTCATATGCTAGCTAAATAAATTCAAACAATGGTTTGCTACTTTACCTTAAAACCAATTAAAAGTGTGAATCATTATTCAGGAACTTTACTTCGTTTAAAACAGTGTACATTACACTAGTCCTCTGTTTATCAACACCTGGGCCCGGATTCGCACAGGTGATTAAGTGCTAAGACGTTCTAATTTAGGCAAATCTTAGTGATATAAATCACGTATATGTAGTTCAGCAATTTCATAAAGAAACTATAGTAAAATATCAACAATTTAACTTATAATATTTTCTTTGCGAAGAGATGATTTATCTTGATTTATCTAGCTAGGATTTGCCTGACTGGACAACTTTGAGTTGGGCATCTTTGTAAATCCATGCCCTGTATTTTAATTTTTAAACATTTTGTTTTCAAAAAACATTAATTTACAAAACATATGAACAATTTGAAACGAATGCAGCCCTTTAATTTTGTGTCAAATCTGGAACTGGACAGCGCTGCTATCGAAATATGAAAATATTCACTAAAAGTAATGCTAATTGTATCAACTTGTGTTTGTTATAAAATAACACGGGTTGACTACCGGAATAGTCCCAAATGTCCACTCTAGGACAGTGGTGACGTCATGCATGATGTCACTGGTGCTTTGGTCGACGTCAACGCCAATTCCCACACATCAGGACATGCACTGATTTTCCCATAAGGCACACAAGTGCAAACATGGTTGTACACTCTCAATATATGATCAAAGGTAGTCAGGTTACATTTTTAACAACTTCTCTTTGGATTATTTCCTATGACATAACCCTTGAACTCGCAATTTCTACAGCTCAGATTCCTATACCAGCGCTGGTTGCCTATTTCATACTAAGAACACGCTTTTGTTCTAGACATGAAATCCTGCGCTAAAGTGAGAACGCATTTAGCGACGTGAATAATATATGCCAAGCATATTTTAACATCCTCTCCACTTTGGACTAAGTATATTAAAATTTCAACAGGCAATACTACAACTATGTAATAATTCGCTTTTTACAGCGTATTTATTTGTTGAATGTGTTTAACTTAACGCAACACAGTATAGTGTGCCCCCGCCATCCATGGAACTCACTGTGCTCTGTTTTTCAACAACAGGTTAAAGATTATGGGCATTAAAAAATTTGCCTGTTCCAATCCAACTACACACTTGCATTAACTTTCTTTACTGCAAATATTGTTTATGAGTACATACATATTTATTACAAATTAATGAAATTACTAATAAATTAATGAATGCATACAACAAAATAACTTTTTCACTTCAACTATAATATAAAAATTATGCCAAGACATGATCTACATTGCAGGAGAACGCCGCAAAAATGCATTTCACAATTTTGAATGGCATTAACGAAGTCCACGAAATCGCTAAATGCGGTAAGAAAAATACCATGTACATTTTTATCTGAAGTAGAGCAAAAGATTGAAAGACTGACCCCTAAGGCGCGTTATCATCATAAATACCACAGCTAAAATAGAGAAAACACAGTTTGGTGCAGATAAATCAGTGTATCATAATTCAATGTTTTGAACATTTACGGATCTATGCAATTCTTACCAAAAAAACTAAAAAATGTCATTAGTAAATATAATAAAACTAAAGTTTTGCCATGCATCCTAGTAAACAGGGTTGACTGGGAGTTTCAACAGCATCATGGCTTAATTAACATGCATCATTGAGCGTTTTTGACAATATAATGACTGTTTTAACTACAGATAATCAATACTATCAATCAAATTATCACTTTCTGAACTTCTAATGTCAAATATTGTGTGTCTTCTAATTAATGTTCTTAGTAGATAATTTGCATAATTATTTTACTTTGATAGTATGGTATAGCACTAGTCAAATTTTTCTATTTTATTTACTTCCACAAACGTGATTGTCTAATAGCGTGATTCCACAACCTGCGCCCTCAAATATTCGTCTCAGGTCTGTAACTCTAACCCTGTTATTGTTTCAGTTCTCGTCTTTACACATGAACCACTTCGGCCGCAACGCAGTAATTTGTCAAAAGAAACATTCTGCGAAATCGCTAAATGTTCATTGTGTGTTCATGTATTCGTATTGCAGCGCAATGTAGTCTACTGAAATTAATTGAACTGTTGATGAGAGTAAATTTTCGACGCTACGGTAAATGTATTCACGCATATGTACCAGGATTGTTTACACCTATAGATATCATGGAAATTATTCAGGTAAATAAATTAATCGACGTTTTGCCTTTCGTTCGTTAACTATAATTTTGTTAAATTAAATGTAATTGAACCGAGCAAAATACGAAAACAACATAATCACCGTTTAGCATATATTATTCGCTCAATGAACTTAACTATTTCGTCTTCTATAAATAGCTTCTTTCAGAATGGGAAAAACTTTCTTTATAATATAGTAACGATACCTGAGATTGCAATTTATATATAACGCGAGCTATCGGGGACAAAGGTTGCTATTGAACGAAGAAATACACAAACTGAAGAGAAACAGGAAATAATCGAAAATTTTCTGGAATCCAGACACATGTTATGTTGCGTATTAATTCCCAAGGATTAAAATAGATACACCATTGAATGTTGATTTGAATAGCTTAGTAAATATACAATAAAATGAATACACATAATAGTTGTAACTGTGATAAATTGATAACCGAATAATGTGGATTAAAAGCAGTTGAAATGAGATGCGTTCACGTATCGTAAATAATTATGACTGAAAATTTATCAAAATGTTATTTAAAAACAATACAGTTCTAACAATTGTTGGGCGAGCGTTATTGTGGACGCTAAGTGGAATAATTTAACTAGTGCGAATAGTGTTATTTTAGTTTAACCGTCCATGCTAACGTGTTTGCCTGATAAACCACTACTGCCTATTGACACAACATTATTTCCCATCACAAAGATAATCCCAATATACTAATTATTGTCAATAAATTCACTCTATACTTCATATTAATACATTTATGGTAAAATATCAAAATGGATATCATGATAAGGTAATGCAAGCTTTCCCTAATACTAATATTTAATATATACACGTTAAACGCAGGTTAACACCTATATTTTGATTCGTAGGTTAATGATATTACATTTCCAATACAACTGCTGATCAGTAAAGTTCCCAATACAGTACAACTATACATTGGCAATTTCGATTTTCCCGATAAAATATCTCTGAAACGTATTTCAATATTCTGAAAATGCATAAAAATAACATTCAACGCTCTCAACCCGCTTAAAAGAGTGCTCGACCGTTCATTGGGGAACATCTGCCATAAGAACTTTTAAAAAGCTCAATTCAACGCTAAAAAATAACTTTTCTAAGTTCAATCTCTTTTAAAATCATTTTTAAAAGTTAACTTCTTCTAAATGAACTAAGTTCTTCTGGAACCACCCCGCAGACCAGTTGGCTCGACAAATCTGGTACACACGGCAGATAACGTGGTAAATAATGCGTGCTCATTATGCGTTGTATGTACATCTGTTTCAGAATCATCTTGATTTCAATGCTGTGCTGCTGATAATTTTAGATCTGTTCAATAATAAACGTGTAATGGCTTCTTGAACGTGACCAAGTTGCAGTTCAAGCATAGGGAAATGTCGTACAGTATATTTAGGGTGCCCAAAACGCACGTTAAAATCAACTTCTTGCTAAGTGGTAACGCCGCTGCACATTGTGATTCGTAGGTAATTTTGGTAATGGCTCGCGCCTACCATGTATAAAGGCGCTTTCATAGCAACATGGCAACACGTTTTTTTCGGACCGGCAGATCACGTGAACCAATCAGAAACTTGCCGTGCCTGCCCTGATTGGTTCACCTGACTTGCCGGTCCGGAAAAACGTGTTGCCGTGTTGCTATGAAAATGCCTTTAGGTGCGTCATTAACGTCGCCGTAATTCTACATACATTTTCACCTGTGTAAAGACCATTAATGTATAGCTGACATGTCCTGGTACGAAAAAAGTACAGTATACAGTATTTTGTATTTTATTTTCGTTTCGCAACACTGTACTAGTTAAAAACCTATATTCACTAAACGTATATTGAATACTGCGAATGATACAAATAATCGTAACCGTATGCATTAGGTTCATCATAATGCATGTGTATTTCATGTGATATAAGAGTTCCAGGAATATTCTACGTTTGGAAAATGTAATCATATTAACACATATTGTATGTTTTTTCCATCGGTATTGATGCCAGTCCATGGGAGCATTGGAGAGGGATGATGAGGTGAGGAAAACGGGTTGCGATATATTCTAACTTACAAGACGTACATTGGCGGACCATATTTGATCATAAATTATATGTACAATATATGTGAGAGCAGTAAACAAAAACATATTGTCTACATCATATCGCAACAATATTTACAATTTTCAAAATGCATCACATAAACCACGGTAGTTATGTCGTAAAAGCTTCACCGTCTTTCAAAGTAAGATTGCTGTTTTTTTAACCACACTTCAGTGAATACAGCGCAAGATATGACTCCAGAGTTGTAATAAACGGGTGAAGTGACAAAGAGGACAAGGAGCTTGTTGAATGTATGTCTGTAATTGATGAAGCTTTACAACGAGCTTTACCGCTTATTTTATTTCCAACGTTTCAGTCTTCTCCGTGGTAGATATAAACGTAGTTGTTACATTTCTAACCTAGCTACCATCTAGAGATGCATAGTATATGTGCAAATGTGCAACGTAAGTATTCTCATACAGGCGTCGGAATCTTATGTTCTGCCCCTTTCCTTTCATGCACGTTATTTCTACGAACTTCGAAAGATATTTCTTATTACATTCGGAAATGCAATCCGATGCAGTCTTCCGCTTAGCCGAGTGGCTCACTAGTCACGCCCCCTGTAATAGGGATTTCCAGGTATCAAATTATTCCTAATGCATCTGTTTGGAGTAGGTGGTAGAACCAGAGAAAGAAAACATTAAGTTGGTAGTATTTCATTCCACTATTTCGTATGAGACTATAGATACGTTGAGGCAAGTTTAACGTAAGGCTGCTTGGTAAGTGGTTTCACGATTAGTAAAACAAAACAACGTATATCTATCAGGGACGGAATAGGTCGGTTTGAAAAATACACAACTGATTGTATACAATTACTCGCACAAACATATTCTATTAGGACAATGTGCAAGAACTAATTTAATAGGCAGGGATCTAAAAATTGTGACACAATGTGTGTTTCAAGTGTATTTTTAGTTTTCGTTTTATATGAAAATTACACTGGTTGAAACATTAATTTTTCCACTACATCAAATAAATATAGTTTGATTCTACAAAGTAAATTTAGACACATTTATTTATTGTCTGTGTAACTTACCACAGTATTATGGGTAGGTCCGTCTGGTTATTTTCATATTAGATGTTTTCCGACTCGAACATTCCAGTACCAAAAACACCAAACAACCAAAATTTACGATATGATGAGTCAAGTTTCAAAGAATAAACGGTTATGTAGTTACTTAAAACTCAATAATTGAACTGGAATTTTACTTGTGTATATTAATACAACGTAACACTGAGTAAAACAAATTTGTGTATCGTTTTATAATAATATTCTTGAGGTTACATTGTTTTTTTTAAATAAATATTTATCATATTATAATTACACTCAACTGAAGATTTACTACAGCAGTATGGATAGGGGCAAATGTATTATGACTGTACAGGAATGTATAAAAGAACACATTTACTGAAAGTGCAAAATATAAACGAAAACTGGTTGGTTTCCTTTCCGCCGGAAGTGCCAGGTAACAAAAGTGGAAAGCCCCAAGAGTGAAAAAGCGTGTGAGTGCATGTAACATTACGAAAGTGTAAATCCCCTCGTTTGTAATTTCACCTAAGTGCAATCTCTCTCTAGAAAGTGGAAAAACTCAGTTTTGTTTCACAAACGTGAGTTTTACAGTGTTGATGTTTCGTTACAAGTCGAGCTTGAGCGCAGTCACGTGCTCGTGGTTTACCGGAGATACCGGAGATACGTTGAGTCGTGTTTAAGTTGATACATCTGAGTGCCGTCCAGTCGCATTCCAATAAGTGTATTGCATGTTTAGTTCTGAGGAGATTGGGTGATATTATATACTAGGAAAACGCTCCGCGTTGCCAGATGAGCGATTTTTTTTTCATAGTATCAAATCAAATAAATCATTTGCATATCATATTACTCTTAAAAAAAAAAAAAACTTTATAGTAAACATATGATTTTTTTACAAGATGGCGGATCAAGTTACAACCTTATTACTTGTGTATATTATTTCTCGATATGTTGCTAATAAATGCACGAAATATAATTTAAATCCGTCAAGATGTTTTCTTTAAATAAATTAAAACCTGTAAGTTGATTTTTCAATGGATTTTCGCATAATTTCATTCGACCGTGGTCTACTTAATAGGCTCTAATTCATAAACTATTAAGCCTACCAGTGAATGGAAAGTTCCATAATGTAGATACAGACTATATCTAAAATGTAATATTGTTGAATCATACAATTACCCGCTTTTAAATCATAATAAAAGCTTTTTAATTTGTCGACCAAGTTCGTTAACTTTTGCATGTTTGCCGTGAACGTCATTAAATATAACACGTCATTGTAGCCATTCTATGAATGCTATCAAAATTCCAAATACATAGTGAGAAAGGTCTGACTGCGTAAGCCATTTCGGCAGCATACTATGTGCATCTAACTTCAATGGTCCGCAAATGCGAATCATATCGGTGGAACACTGTAAAAACGAAGAAAATCACTGCCGTAAATAAACAATATTTGTTTATAAGATGGCGGTTAAAGCTACAATTTTGAAACTGTTGTCGAATGTTGGTACTTTTGATGTGGACTTACATATCAAAAATTATTTAAATCGGTGTGTAAGTTTTAATTTTATTAAATAAATAACAAAACATGTGTTTCAGTTGTTAATTTTTTGTAGGTTGGCATCTAACGTCATTGTAGCCATTCTATGAGAGCTATCGAAATTCCAAATAATAGTGCATTGGTATTGTTACGTACGCTATGTTTGGTGTATACAATGTGCATCTAACTGCAATAGTCCGCAAATGCGAATCATATCGGTCGAACACTGTAAAAATGAAGAAATTATAGTCGTAAATAAACAATATTTTTTTATAACATGGCGGATAAACTAACAATTTTAAAACTTTTGTCAAGTGTTGGAAACGTTAATGTTAATCTACAAGTGAAACATCATTTAAATCCGCGTGTAAGTTTTAATTTAATTAAATAAATAAACAAATTTTGTTTTTCAGAAATTAATTTTTTGTAGGTTGGCATCTTGACGAATTTTGCTGGTTTTGTTAACAGCATCGAGTTTAGTGATCACAAACGTTGCCCGAAAATTTCAGCCAAATACGTCAAGCCGTTTGACCTGTGCGCGACGAACAAAATTTGGCGAACACACACACACACACACACAGACAAAGCGCCGATCGAGTTGTATGGAGAGATTCACTCCGCTTCGCTACGCTCATCTAACTAGGAAAACGCTCCCCGTTGACAGATGAGCGATTTTTTCAATGTATCAAATCAAATGAATCATTTGCATATTATCATACTACTCTTTTTAAAAAAAAATACCTTTATAATAAACATATGATTTTTTTACAAGATGGCGGATCAAGTTACAACCTTATTACTTCAGTATATTATTTTTTAATATGTTGCTAATAAATGCACGAAATATTATTTAAATCCGTTAAGAAGTTTTCTTTAAAGAAATTAAAACCCTCAAGTTGATGGATTTCCGCATAATTTCATTCGACCGTGGTCTACTCAATAGGCTCTAATTCATAAACTATTAAACCTATCAGTGTATGGAAAGTTCCATAATGTAGATACAGACTATATCTAAAATTTAATATTGTTTAATCATACAATAAGTCGCATTTAAACTATAATAATAGCTTTTTTAATTGTCGACCAAGTTTGTTGTTATTTTCTGCATGTTTGTCGTGAAGTCGTAAAACATAACACGTCATTGTAGCCATTCTATGATAGCTATTAAAATTCCAAATACACAGTGAGAAAGGTCTGACTGCGTAAGCCATTTCGGCAGCATACTATGTGCATCTAACTTCAATGGTCCGCAAATGCGAATCATATCGGTGGAACACTGTAAAAATGAAGAAAATGTCTGCCGTAAATAAACAATATTTTTTTATAACATGGCCGTTAAAGCTACAATTTTGAAACTATTGTCGAGTGTTAGTATTATTAATGTGAACCTAGAAGCAAAAAATTATCCGTATTTATCCGTGAGCAAATGGTTATTTAATTCAATAAATTAAAAAACATGTTATTCAGTTATTAATTTTTTGTAGGTTGGCATCTTACGTCTTTGTATCCATTCTATGACAGCTATCGAGATTCCAAATAAAAATGAACATGTATAATTACGTACGCTATGTTTGGTGTAAGATATGTACATCTAACTGCAATAGTCTCCAAATGCGAATCATATCGGTGGAACACTGTAAAAATGAAGAAATTATTGTAGTAAATAAACAATATTTTTTTAAAACATGGCGGATAAACTTACAATTTTGAAACTTTTGTCAAGTGTTGGTATTGTTGATGTTAGTCTACAAGTGAAACATCATTTAAACCGTTCGTAAGTTTTCATTTAATTAAATAAATAAACAACTTTTGTTTTTTAGTAATTAATTTTTTGTCGGTTGGCATCTTGACGAATTTTGCTGGTTATATTAACAGCATCGAGTTTAGTAGTCACAAATGTTGACCGAAAATGTCAGCCAAATACGTCAAGCCGTTTGGCCTGTGCGCGACGAACAAAATTTAGCGCACATACAGACATACATACAGACATACATACGTACAGACATACACACAGACAAAGCGCCAATCGAGTTGTATGGAGAGATTCACTCCGCTTCGCTACGCTCATCTAACTAGGAAAACGCTCCGCGTTGACAGATGAGCGATTTTTTTCAATGAATCAAATCAAATAAATCATTTGCATATCATATAACTCTTTAAAAAAAAATTCCTTTATGATTAACATATTATGATTTTTTTACAAGACGGCGGATCAAGTTACAACCTTATTATTTTAGTATATTATTTCTTGATATGTTGCTAATAAATGCACGAAATATTATTTAAATCCGTAAAGAAGTTTTCTTTAAAGAAACTAAAACCTTCAAGTTGATGGAGTTCCGCATAATTTCATTCGACCGTGGTCTACTCAATAGGCTCTAATTCATAAACTATTAAACCTATCAGTGTATGGAAAGTTCCATAATGTAGATAAGGACTATATCTAATATTAAATATTGTTTTATCATACCATAACTCGCATTTAAACTATAATAATAGCTTTTTAAATTGTCGACCAAGTTTGTTGTTATTTTCTGCATGTTTGCCGTGAAAGTCATAAAACATAACACGTCATTGTAGCCATTCTATGAATGCTATCAAAATTCCAAATACATAGTGAGAAAGGTCTGACTGCGTAAGCCATTTCGGCAGCATACTATGTGCATCTTACTTCAATGGTCCGCAAATGCGAATCATATCGGTGGAACACTGTAAAAACGAAGAAAATTACTACCGTAAATAAACAATATTTGTTTATACCATGGCGGTTAAAGCTACAATATTGTAACTGTTGTTGAGTGTTGGTATTATTGATGTGGACTTACATATAAAAAATTATTTATATCGGTTTGTAAGTTTTAATTTGATTAAATAAATAACAAAACATGTGTTTCAGTTTTTAATTTTTTGTAGGTTGGCATCTTACGTCATTGTAGCCTTTTAATGACAGCTTCCGAGATTCCAAATAAAAATGAGAAAAGTATGATTGCGTACGCTATTTTTGTGTTTACTATGTGCATTTTACTGCAAAGATCCGCAAATGCGAACGATATCGGTGGAACACTGTAAAAATGAAGAAATTATTGTTGTAAATAAACAATATTTTTTTATGACATGACGGGTAAACTTACAATTTTGAAACTATTGTCAAGTGTTGAAACTATTGATGTTAACCTACAAGTGAAACATAATTAAAATCCGTGTGTAAGTTTTAATTAAATTAAATAAATAAACAAATTTTGTTTTTCAGAAATTGATTATTTGTAGGTTGGCATCCTGACGAATTTTGCTGTTTATGTTAACAGCATCGAGTTTAGTGGTCACAAATGTTGACCGAAAATTTCAGCCAAATACGTCAAACCGTTTGACCTGTGTGCGACGAACAAAATTTGGCGCACATACATACGTACACACAGACAAAGCGCCGATCGAGTTGTATGGAAAGATTCACTCCGCTTCGCTACGCTCATCTAACTAGGAAAACGCTCCGCGTTGCCAGATGAGCGATTTTTTTTTTTTTTTTAGTAAACTAGGAAAACGCTCTGCGTTGACAGATGAGCGATTTTTTTCAATCTATCAAATCAAATAAATCATTTGCATATCATATTACTCTTTAAAAAAAAAAAATACCTTTATAATAAACATATGATTTTCTTACAAGATGGCGGATCAAGTTACAACCTTGTTACTTAAGTATATTGTTTCTTGATATGTTGCTAATAAATGCACGAAATATTATTTAAATCCGTTCAGAAGTTTTCTTTAAAGAAATTAATACCTTCAAGTTGATGGATTTCCGCATAATTTCATTCGACCGTGGTCTACTCAATAGGCTCGTATTCATAAACTATTAAACCTATCAGTGTATCGAAAGTTCCATAATGTAGATACAGACTATATCTAAAATTTAATGATAATTAATCATACAATTACCCGCTTTTAAATCATAATAAAAGCTTTTTAATTTGTCGACCAAGTTCTTTGTTAACATTTGCATGTTTGCCGTGAAGGTCATTAAATATAACACGTCATTGTAGCCATTCTATGATTGATATCAAAATTCCAAATACATAGTAAGAAAGGTCTGACTGCGTAAGCCATTTCGGTAGCATACTATGTGCATCTAACTTCAATGGTCCGCAAATGCGAATCAAATCGGTGGAACACTGTAAAAACGAAGAAAATTACTTCCGTAAATAAACAATGTTTGTTTATAACATGGCGGTTAAAGCTACAATTTTGAAACTGTTGTCGAGTGTTGGTATTATTGATGTTGACTTACATTTAAAAAATTATTGATATCGGTGTGTAAATTTTAATATAATTAAATAAATAACAAAACATGGGTTTCAGTTGTTAATTTTTTGTAGGTTGTCATCTTACGTCATTGTAGCCATTCCATGACAGCTATTGAGATTCCAAATAATAATGAGAAAGGTATGATTGCGTACGGTATTTTTGTGTTTACTATTTGCATCTAACTGCAATAGTCCGCAAATGCGAATCATATCGCTGGAACACAGTAAAAATGAAGAAATTATTGTAGTAAATAAACAATATTTTTTTATAACATGGCGGATGAACTTACAATTTTGAAACTTTTGTCAAATGTTGGTACTGTTGATGTTAATGTACAAGTGAAACATTATTTAAATTTGTTTGTAAGTTTTCATTAAATTAAATAAATAAACAAAATTTATTTATCAGTAATTAATTTTTTGTAGGTTGGCATCTTGACGAATTTTGCTCGTTATGTTAACAGCATCGAGTTTAGTAATCACAAACGTTGTTCAAAAATTTCAGCCAAATACGTCAAGCCGTTTGACCTGTGCGCGACGAACAAAATTTAGCGCACATACAGACACACACACACACACACACACACACACACACACACACACACAGACATAGCGCCGATCGAGTTGTATGGAAAGATTCACTCCGCTTCGCTACGCTCATCTAATTAAATAAATATTTTGCACATCATACACCGCTTAAAAAATATACTTTGATAACAAACATATGATTTTTTTACAAGATGGCGGTTTAAGTTACAATCTTAGAATTTCTGTATGTTATTTCTCGATATGTTGCTAATAATTACACAAAATATTATTTAAATCCGTTTAAAATTTTTCTTTAAATAAATTAAAACCTCCAAGTTGATTTTTCAATGGATTTCCGCATAATTTCATTCGACCGTGGTCTACTCAAAAGGCTCTAATTAATAAACTATTAAAGTTATCTGTGTATAGAAAACTCCACAATGTAGATACTGGCTAGATCTAAAATGTGATAGTGTTTTATTATACAATTACCGCATTTAAATCATAATAAAAGGTTTTTAATTTGTCTACAAAGTTCGTTGTTAACATTTGCATTTTTGCCGTGAAAGTCATTAAACATAACACGCCATTGTTGCCATTCTATTAACGTTATCGAAATTCCAAAAGTAGTTTTAGAAAGGTCTCTTTGTACACGCCATTCGCCATGCATAGTATGTGCATCTAACTTCAATGGTCCTCAAATGAGAATCGTATAAGTGGAGCACTGTTAAGAAACCAATGTAAGTTCCCGTAAATAGAAACTAAATATTTTTTTACTAAATGGCGGTTAAAGTTATAGTTCCAAAACTTTTATCCGGTGTCGACATTGTTAGTTTCAATATTTATTTAAAACATTATTTAAATCTGTTCATAAGTTTCAATAAAACAAAAATAAAACTGTATTTTTTTCACTAATTAATTGTTTGCAGGTTGGCATCTTGACGGATTTTGCTAATTATGTTAACAGCATCTATTTTAGTGGTCACAAATGTTGACCGAAAATTTCAGCCAAATCTGTCAAGCCGTTTGACCTGTGCGCGACGAACAAAATTTAGCGCACATACAGACACACACACACACAGACAAAGCGCCGATCGAGTTGTATGGAGAGATTCACTCCGCTTCGCTGCGCTCATCTAACTAGGAAAACGCTCCGCGTTGACAGATGAGCGTTTTTTTAATGTATCAAATCAAATTAATCATTTGCATATCATATATTACTCTTAAAAAAAAAATACCTTTATAATAAACATATGATTTTTTTTCAAGATGGCGGATCAAGTTACAACCTTATAACTTTAGTATATTATTTCTTGATATGTTGCTAACTAGGAAAACGCTCCGCGTTGACAGATGAGCGTTTTTGTTCAATGTATCAAATCAAATAAATCATTTGCTTATCATATTACTCTTAAAAAAAAAAATTCCTTTATAATAAACATATGTTTTTTTTACAAGATGGAGGATCAAGTAACAACCTTATCACTTAAGTATATTATTTCTTGATATGTTGCTAATAAATGCACGAAATATTATTTAAATCCGCTAAGAAGTTTTCTTTCAAGAAATTAAAACCTTCAAGTTGATGGATTTCCGCATAATTTCATTCGACCATGTTCTACTCAATAGGCTCTAATTCATTAACTTTTTAACCTATCAGTGTATAGAAAGTTTCATAATGTACATACAGACTATATCTAAAATGTTATATTGTTTAATCATACAATAACTCGCATTTAAACTATAATAATAGCTTTTTAAATTGTCGAACAAGTTTGTTGATAGTTTCTGCATGTTTGCCGTGAAAGTCATAAAACATAACACGTCATTGTAGCCATTCTATGATAGCTATCAAAATTCCAAATACACAGTGAGAAAGGTCTGACTGCGTAAGCCATTTTGGCAGCATACTATGTGCATCTAACTTCAATGGTCCGCAAATGCGAATCATATCGGTGGAAGACTGTAAAAACGAAGAAAATTTCTGCCGTAAATAAACAAAATTTGTTTATAACATGGCGGTTAAAGCTACAATTTTGAAACTGTTGTCGAGTGTTGGTACTATTGATGTGGACCTACATATAAAAAATTATTTTTATCGGTTTGTAAATTTTTATTTAATTAAATAAATAACAAAACATGAGTTTCAGTTGTTAATTTTTTGTAGGTTGGCTTATACGTCATTGTAGCCTTTTCATGACAGCCTCCGAGATTCCAAATAAAAATAAAAAAGGTATGATTACGTACGCCATTTTTGTGTTTACTATGTGCATCTTATTGCAAAGATCCGCAAATGCGAACGATATCGGTGGAACACTGTAAAAATGAAGAAATTATTGTTGTAAATAAACAATATTTTTTTATGACGTGACGGGTAAACTTACAATTTTGAAACTATTGTCAAGTGTTGAGACTATTGATGTTAACCTACAAGTGAAACATAAATAAAATCCGTGTGTAAGTTTTAATTTAATTAAATAAATAAACAAATTTTATTTTTCAGAAATTAATTTTTTGTAGGTTGGCATCCAGACGAATTTTGCTGGTTATGTTAACAGCATCGAGTTTAGTATTCACGGGTGTTGACCGAAAATTTCAGCCAAATCCGTCAAGCCGTTTGACCTGTGCGCGACGAACAAAATTTGGCGAACACACACACACACACACAGACAAAGCGCCGATCGAGTTGTATGGAGAGATTCACTCCGCTTCGCTACGCTCATCTAATAAATGCACGAAATATTATTTAAATCCGTTTAGAAGTTTTCTTTAAAGAAATTAAAACCTTCAAGTTGATGGATTTCCACATAATTTCTTTCGACCGTGGTCTACTCAATAGGCTCTAATTCATAAACTATTAAACCTATCAGTGTTTGAAATGTTCCATAATGTAGATACAGACTATATCTAAAATGAAATTTTGTTTTATTATACAATAACTCGCATTTAAACTATAATAATAGCTTTTTAAATTGTCGACCAAGTTTGTTGTTATTTTCTGCATGTTTGCCGTGAAAGTCATAAAACATAACACGTCATTGTAGCCATTCTATGATAGCTATCAAAATTCCAAATACATAGTGAGAAAGGTCTGACTGCGTAAGCCATTTCGGCAGCATACTATGTGCATCTAACTTCAATGGTCCGCAAATGCGAATCATATCGGTGGAACACTGTAAAAACGAAGACAGATATAGCTGAAAATAAACAATATTTTTTTACAACATGGCGGTTAAAGCTGCAATTATGGAACTGTTGTTAAGTGTTGATACTATTGATGCAAACTTACAAATAAAAAAATATTTATATCGGAGTGTAAGTTTTAATTTAATAAAATAAATAACAAAACATGTGTTTCAGTTGTTAATTTTTTGTAGGTTGGCATCTTACGTCATTGTAGCCATATGACATTTATCGAAATTCCAAAATAAAACGAGAAAGATATGATTGCGTACGCTATTTTTGTGTTAACTATGTGCATCTTACTGCAAAGATCCGTAAATGCGAACGATATCGGTGGAACACTGTAAAAATGAAGAAATTATTGTTGTAAATAAACAATATTTTTTTATGACATGACGGGTAATTTTACAATTTTGAAACTATTGTCAAGTGTTGAGATTATTGATGTTAACCTTCAAGTGAAACATAAGTAAAATCTGTGCTTTAGTTTTAATTTAATTAAATAAATAAACAAATTTTGTTTTGCAGAAATAAATTTTTTGTAGGTTGGCATCCTGACGAATTTTGCTGGTTATGTTAACAGCATCGAGTTTAGTGGTCACAAATGTTGACCGAAAATATCAGCCAAATACGTCAAGCCGTTTGACCTGTGCGCGACGAACAAAATTTAGCGCACATACATACAGACATACATACATACAGACATACATACACACAGACAAAGCGCCGATCGAGTTGTATGGAAAGATTCACTCCGCTTTGCTACGCTCATCTAACTAGGAAAACGCTCCGCGTTGCCAGATGAGCGAGTTGGTTCAATGTTTTAAAGCAAACAAATCTTTTGAATATCATATTTCTCTTAAAAAAAAAAAATACCTTTATAATAAACATATATTTTTTTTACAAGATGGCGGATCAAGTTACGACCTTATCACTTAAGGTTATTATTTGTCGATTTGTTGCTAATAAATGCACGAAATATTATTTAAATCCCTTAAGAAGTTTTCTTTAAAGAAATTAAAACCTTCAAGTTGATGGATTTCCGCATAATTTCATTCGACCGTGGTCTACTCAATAGGCTCTAATTCATAAACTATTAAACCTATCAGTGTATGAAAAGTTCCATAATGTAGATACAGACTATATCTAAAATGTTATTTTGTTTAATCATACAATTACTCGCATTTAAACTATAAAATAGCTTTTTGAATTGTCGACCAAGTTTGTTGTTATTTTCTGCATGTTTGCCGTGAAAGTCATAAAACATAACAAGTCATTGTAGCCATTCTATGATAGCTATCAAAATTCCAAAAACATAGTGAGAAAGGTCTGACTGCGTAAGCCATTTCGGCAGCATATTATGTGCATCTAACTTCAATGGTCCGCAAATGCGAATCATATCGGTGGAACACTGTAAAAACGAAGAAAATTACTGCCGTAAATAAACAATATTTATTTATAACATGGCGGTTGAAGCTACAATTTTGAAACTAATGTCGAGTGTTGGTAGTATTAACGTGGACCTAGCAAAAAACAATCATTAATATCCGTGTGTAAGTTTTAATTTAAATAAATAAATAACAAAACATGTGTTTAAGTTGTTAATTTTTTGTTGGTTGGCATCTTATGTCATTGTAGCCATTTTATGACAGCTATCGAGATTCCAAATAATAGTGCATAGGTATTGTTACGTACGGTATTTTTGGTGTATATAATGTGCATCTAATTGCAAAAGTCCGCAAATGCGAATCATATTGGCGGAACACTGTAAAAATTAAGAAATTATTGTTATAAATAAACAATATTTTTTTATAACATGGCGGATAAACGTACAATTTTGACATTATTGTCAATTGTTGGTACTGTTTATATTAACCTACATGAGAAACATTATTTAAATCCGTTTGTAAGTTTTCATTTAATTAAATAAATAAACAAATTCTTTTTTTCAGTAATTAATTTTTTGTAGGTTGGCATCTTGACGAATTTTGCTGGTTATGTTAACAGCATCGAGTTTAGTGGTCACGAACGTTGCCCAAAAATTTCAGGCAAATACGTCTATCCGTTTGACCTGTGCGCGACGAACAAAATTTAGCGCACATACATACAGACATACATACATACAGACATACATACACACAGACAAAGCGCCGATCGAGTTGTATGGAGAGATTCACTCCGCTTCGCTACGCTCATCTAACTAGGAAAACGCTCCGCGTTGACAGATGAGCGATTTTTTCAATTTATCAAATCAAATAAATCATTTGCATATCATATTACTCTTAAAAAAAAAAAAAACATTTATAATAAACATATGATTTTTCACAAGATGGCGGATCAAGTTACAGCCTTATAACTTAAGTATATTATTTCTTGATATGTTGCTAATAAATGCACGAAATATTATTTAAATCCGTTAAGAAGTTTTCTTTAAAGAAATTAAAACCTTCAAGTTGATGGGTTTCCGCATAATTTCATTCGACCGTGGTCTACTCAATAGGCTCTAGTTCATAAACTATTGAACCTATCAGTGTATGGAAAGTTCTATAATGTAGATACAGACTATATCTAAATTGTAATATTAATTAATTATCCAATTACCCGCTTTTAAATAATAATAAAGGCTTTTTAATTTGTCGACCAAGTTCGTTGTTAACATTTGCATGTTTGCCGTGAAGGTCATTAAATATAACACGCCATTGTAGCTATTCTAAGATAGCTAACAAAATTCCAAATACATAGTGAGAAAGGTCTGACTGCGTAAGCGATTTCGGCAGCATACTATGTGCATCTAACTTCAATGGTCCGCAAATGCGAATCATATCGGTGGAACACTGTAAAAACGAAGAAAATTACTTCCGTAAATAAACAATATTTGTTTATAACTTGGCGGTTAAAGCTACAATTTGGAAACTAATGTCGAGTGTTGGTAGTATTGATGTGCACCTACATATAAAAAATCAATAATATCCGTGTGTAAGTTTTAATTTAGTTAAATAAATAGAAAAACATGTGTTTCAGTTATTAATTTTTTGTAGGTTGGCATCTTATGTCATTGTAGCCATTTTATGACAGCTATCGAGATTCTAAATAATAGTGCATAGGTATTGTTACGTTCGCTATTTTTGGTGTATACTATGTGCATCTAATTGCAAAATTCCGCAAATGCGAATCATATCAGCGGAACACTGTAAAAATAAAGAAATTATTGTTGTAAATAAACAATATTTTTTTATAACATGGCGGATAAACGTACAATTTTGAAATAATTGCCAATTGTTGGTACTGTTGATATTAACCTACAAGTGAAACATTATTTAAATCCGTTAGTAAGTTTTCATTTAATTAAATAAATAAACAAATTTAATTTTTCAGTAATTCATTTTTTGTAGGTTGGCATCTTAACGAATATTTCTGGTTATGTTAACAGCATCGAGTTTAGTAGTCATGAACGTTGCCTGATAATTTCAGCCAAATACGTCAAGCCGTTTGACCTGTGCGCGACGAACAAAATTTAGCGCACATACATACATACATACACACACACAGACAAAGCGCCGATCGAGTTGTGTGGAAAGATTCACTCCGCTTCGCTACGCTCATCTAACTAGGAAAACGCTCCGCGTTGACAGATGAGCGAGTTGGTTCAATGTTTTAAAGCAAACACATCTTTTGAATATCATATTTCTCTTAAAAAAAAAAGAAACTTAATAATAAACATATGATTTTTTTACAAAATGGCGGAGCAAGTAAATACCTTATTACTTGTGTATATTATTTCTCGATATGTTTCTAATAAATGCACGAAATATTGTTTAAAACCGTTAAGATGTTTTCTTTAAATAAATTAAAACCTTTAAGTTGATTTTTCAATGGATTTCCGCATAATTTAATTCGACCGTGGTCTACTCAATAGTCTCTCATTCATAAACTATTAAACCTATCAGTGTATGGAAAGTTCCATAATGTAGGTATAGACTAAATGTAAAATGTATTATTGTTTTATCATACAAAAACCCGCTTTTAAATTATAATAAAAGCGTTTTTATTTGTCTACAAAGTTCGTTGTTAACATTTGCATTTTTGCCGTGAAAGTCATAAAACATAACACGCCATTGTAGCCATTCTATGACAGCTATCAAAATTCCAAATACAAAGTGAGAAAGGTCTGACTCCCTACGCCATTTCTGCAGCATACTATGTGCATCTAACTTCAATGGTCCGCAAATGCGAATCATATCGGTGGAACACTGTAAAAATGAAGAAAATGTCTACCGTAAATAAACAATATTTGTTTATAACATGGCGGTTAAAGCAACAATTTTGAAACTAATGTCAAGTGTTGGTACTATTGATGTGGACCTACATATAAAAAATCATTAATATCCGTGTGTAAGTTTTAATTTAAATAAATAAATAACAAAACACGTGTTTCAGTTGTTAATTTTTTGTGTGTTGGCATCTTATGTCATTGTAGCCATTTTATGACAGCTATCGAGATTCCAAATAATAATGCATAAGTATAGTTACGTACGCTATTTTTGGTGTATACTTTGTGCATCTAATTGCAAAAATCCGCAAATGCGAATCATATCGGCGGAACACTGTAAAAATGAAGAAATTATTGTTGTAAATAAACAATATTTTTTTATAACATGGCGGATAAACGTACAATTTTGAAATTATTGTCAATTGTTGGTACGGTTTATGTCAACCTATATGATAAACATTATTTAAATCCGTTGGTAAGTTTTCATTTAATTAAATAAATAAACAAATGTTATTTTTCAGTTATTAATTTTTCGTAGGTTGGCATCTTGACGAATTTTGCTGGTTATGTTAACAGCATCGAGTTTAGTAGTCACAAATGTTGACAGAAAATTTCAGCCAAATACGTCAAGCCGTTTGACCTGTGCGCGACGAACAAAATTTAGCGCACATACATACATACACACACACATACACACAGACAAAGCGCCGATCGAGTTGTATGGAGAGATTCACTCCGCTTCGCTACGCTCATCTAACTAGGAAAACGCTCCGCGTTGCCAGATGAGCGAGTTTTTTCAATGTATTAAAGCAAACAAATCTTTAGAATATCATATTACTCATACAAAAAAAACCTTTACAATAAACAAAATTCTTGTTTACAAGATGGTGGTTCAAGTAACAACCTTAGAATTTGTGTATATTATTTGTCGATACGTTGCTAATAACTGCACGAAATATTATTAAAATCCGTCAAAGAATTAAAACCTTCAAGTTCATTTCAATGGATTTCCGCATAATTTCATTCGACCGTGGTCTTCTCAATAGGCTCTAATTCATAAACTATTAAACCTATCAGTGTACGGAAAGTTCCATAATGTAGATACAGACTATATCTAAAATGTAATATTAATTTATTATATAATAACCCGCTTTTAAATCATAACAAAAGCTTTTTAATTTGTCGACCAAGTTCGTTGTTAACATTTGCATTTTTACCGTGAAAGTCATAAAACATAACACGTCATTGTAGCCATACTATGCTAGCTATCAAAATTACAAATACACAGTGAGAATTGTCTGACTGCGTAAGCCATTTCGGCAGCATACTATGTGCATCTAACTTCAATGGTCCGCAAATGCGAATCATATCGGTGAAACACTGTAAAAATAAAGAAAATAATAGCCGTAAAAAAACAATATTTATTTACAACATGGCGGTTGAAGCTACAATTTTGAAACTTTTGTCAATTGTTAGTACTACTGATGTAAACCTACACATAAAACATTATCTATATCGGTTTGTAAGTTTTAATTTAATTAAATAAATAACAAAACATGTGTTTCAGTTGTTAATTTTTTGTAGGTTGGCATCTTACGTCATTGTAGCCATTCTATGACAGCTATCGAAATTCCAAATAACAGTGCATTAGTATTGTTACGTACGCTGTGTTTGGTGTATACTATGTGCATCTAACTGCAATAGTCCGCAAATGCGAATCATATCGGTGGAACACTGTAAAAATGAAGAAATAATTGTAGTAAATAAACAATATTTTTTTATAATATGGCGGATGAACTTACAATTTTAAAACTTTTGTCAAGTGTTGGTACTGTTGATGTTAATCTACAAGTGAAACACTATTTAAATCCATTAGTAACTTTTCATTTAATTAAATAAATAAACAAATTTTATTTTTCAGTAATTATTTTTTTGTAGGTTGGCATCTTGACGAATTTTGCTGGTTATGTTAACAGCATCGAGTTTAGTAGTCACGAACGTTGCCCGAAAATTTCAGCCAAATACGTCAAGCCGTTTGATCTGTGCGCGACGAACAAAATTTAGCGCACATACATACATACATACATACATACACACACACATACACACACACAGACAAAGCGCCGATCAAGTTGTATGGAGAGATTCACTCCGCTTCGCTACGCTCATCTAACTAGGAAAACGCTCCGCGTTGACAGATGAGCGATTTTTTTCAATGTATCAAATCAAATAAATCATTTGCATATCATATTACTCTTTAAAAAAAAAATACCTGTATCATAAACATATGATTTTTTTACAAGATGGCGGATCAAGTTACAAACTTATTACTTAAGTATATTGTTTTTTGATATGTTGCTAATAAATGCACGAAATATTGTTTAAATCCGTTAAGAAGTTTTCTTTAAAGAAATTAAAACCTTCAAGTTGATGAATTTCCGCATAATTTCATTCGACCATGGTCTACTCAAAAGGCTCTAATTAATAAACTATTAAACCTATCAGTGTATGGAAAGTTCCATAATGTAAATACAGACTATATCTAAAATGTAATATTAATAATTCATACAATTACCCGCTTTTAAATCATAATAAAAGCTTTTTAATTTGTCGACCAAGTTTGTTGTTTACATTTGCATGTTTGCCGTGAAGGTCATAAAACATAACACGTCATTGTAGCCATTCTATGATAGCTATCAAAATTCCAAATACATAGTGAGAAAGGTCTGACTGCGTAAGCCATTTCGGCAGCATACTATGTGCATCTAACTTTAACGGTCCGCAAATGCGAATCATATCGGTGGAACACTGTAAAAACGAAGAAAATTACTGCCGTAAATAAACAATATTTGTTTATAACATGGCGGTTAAAGCTACAAATTTGAAACTGTTGTCGTGTGTTGGTACTATTGATGTGGACTTACATATAAAGTATTATTTATATCGGTGTGTAAGTTTTAATTTAATTAAATAAATAACAAAACATGTGTTTCAGTTGTTAATTTTTTGTAGGCTGGCATCTTACGTCATTGTAGCCATTCTATGACAGCTATCGAAATTCTAAATAAAAGTGCATAGGTATGGTTACCTACGCTATGTTTCGTATATACTATGTGCATTTAACTGCAATAGTCCGCTATTGCGAATCATATCGGTGGAACACTGTAAAAATGAAGAAATTATTGTATTAAATAAACAATATTTTTTTATAACATGGCGGATAAACTTACAATTCTGAAACTTTTGTCAAATGTTGGTACTGTTGATGTAAATCTACACGTGAAACGTTATTTAAATCCGTTTGTCAGGTTTCATTTAATTAAATAAATAAACAAATTTTATTTTTCAGTAATTAATTTTTTTTAGGTTGGCATCTTGACGAATTTTGCTGGTTATGTTAACAGCATCGAGTTTAGTGGTCACAAACGTTGCCTGAAAATGTCAGCCAAACACGTCAAGCCGTTTGACCTGTGCGCGACGAACAAAATTTAGCGCACATACAGACATACATACATACATACAGACACACAGACAAAGCGCCGATCGAGTTGTATGGAAAGATTCACTTCGCTTCGCTACGCTCATCTAATTATACAGAATACGAGACACCTAACTGCTACTGATAAAGATTGCTTCACGTGAGCAGCCGATACATTTATTCGGGAAGTCGCGAGTTCGATAACCGGTACCATTTTATGCAAGAGTTATTAATTTTACATTTTCCTCTGTCACGAGGTGAATGCTGGGATGTAGCACTAGCATGCAAACAAAACTCGGGAATAACTTTCCTTTCCAACCCACCAAACCAAGAAGAATTATTCTTAGATGGGCCTTCCAGGGATATTTTTGTAGATAGGTACGTACATACAGATTATTATATCAATTAAAATGCAATTTCCAATCTCTGATGTATTGTTGAGTAATTTGAAATGCTGTTCCTCTCTAGTACTCGAACCCAGAAGCTCCATTAAAAACATTGTGCCAGTGATATTGCCAACTGAGATAACGTGAACAAAATAGCAACGTTATAATTACTAAATTGAAATGTGTGTCGTAATGTTTGGACAACTGATGGTATCGTTATTGTAATCGTAATCCGGAAATCATGAAAGAGTTAACTTACTTTGTTCTTATGGCGCTGTTCACAACAAAATCGTAACGTCGTAATGGATTGTAATAGTTAATCATATTTCTACAATTGTGATCCCGACTAAAATTACGATGCCATCAATTGTGGTTGGGCCTCAAACAATAAGATATGATAAATCAAGTGACGAACTATCTCTCAGCACCATGGCGAGGCGACCTCCTATTATATCCCACAGCACAATATGCTCAGAAAGTTAATGTTAATGACTTTAAATTCCTGAATAAACACCTGAAAGGTAAATTTAACACTGAGGGTTGGTGTAAATATACGTTATTTACACTTTAACTACAATAATCATCCCATGCGCAATGCTTCCTCAAATTCTGGAAAAGACAATTGTAAAATGGTTCAGTTGAAGCAAATTCGTGCATTATTGAATGCAATAAATAAAGAAATTAACCCGTTTTTAACGGAGTGTTGGATTATACGCTGTTATTTTTAAGACATTTGTAAAAACATCACGAACCACAATTGAAAGCGAAGTCCTCTAAATCTCCTGAAATTGTTTAGTCGAACGTCAAGATGACAATTTGGCTTTCTTTCTTGAATGAACTTTAAGTACATTTCATAGAATTGTCTAATAATAATAATAACTTTCGTAGGAATACCTGTTATACGGTGGACACCAGTTTTATCTGACCTGACGTGCGCCCCTCTACCGGTGACTAACTAGGAATGCTAGGGTGTTTAGATAGTTTAAAAGCAATATCCAAAGGCTGTTATAGTATGTCTCAGTGCCAGATTATCATTTACGATTGAGGAAAACCTCGAAACACATTCAGTCAGGATATGTTGGTGGCCGGAATCGAACAAGCGACCTCTTGAATAAGATCATCTAGTCTTACCGCTGAGCTACCTTTATCGGGGAATCGTGAGGATGAGGCAAAACTCATAGCATTCTTCTAAAATTCCTGCTTCATTGTACGCTGTTAGGACAAGCGTTTTATGGGTACTTTATATATATATATATATATATTTTATTAAAATAATACCATTGGGAATAACATGAAAACATAAGTAATCAGGATAGAAGAATGATATGTGAATAAGTCAACTTTTAACCAACACCCCTACCCTGAACCTTGCGTTGCATTCTCAAACCACTATGACGTGTTCGGTAGTTTTGTTCATAAACCAGATACGTTTTTTCGTGAAGATGGCATTCAACTGCATTAATGGGACTCATTCTTCATCGAACAATTTTCCCTATGCACCGATCTGGAAAATTGATTTCTGTGTGCGACTGAATGAGCTCAGCCAGACTTGGACTCAATCTCGATATATATGACAGCACGGAGCTAAAACGTCAACACTAGTTGAGACATTTCAATTTATTTACATTTCAATACACTCGTATGTTTAAGGAAATGTTAGGCGCTTCTTTAGATTTCTGGTATTGAGTCTTCAAACTCTTGAACGGTGAAAAACTAATTTGGTAGAAAGTGAAATTTATGGTTACAGTTTCGGCACTCAGGCTATATTAAACCTATGGAAATGAGCTTTTTTTTATGAAGTGTGAGTGTGACAAAATGCTAAAATGTCTCTTCGTTGGAAAAGAAAAGCTCGCGTAGCACAGAAGAAAAACATAGACATGCTCTTTTATAATGGTGTTTTTGTTGAGGCAAATTTTCGTGTGTGTATCCTGAAAATTAAGAAATAAGTACTTATCAAAACAAAGTCTTCCCAATTTAGAGAAAAACGTTTTTCTCTTCCTTTCAAGAATATTATATCATTAAATTTAGTGAAATTATTATTGTTTTTATTCGTGGTATCACTTAAACCAAACGTACATTCAAGTAATAGCTAGGTGTTGCTTGATTTTATTAGTTTTCCAGGGGTTTTTACAATTCATGAGTTAGTTACCTGTTTACATGGAAGATGTGTTTAGTATATGTGAGGAAAGATTTCATGTAATAAATTATTCAGAAAATAAAAAATCATGTACAAATTGTCTACCTTCTTAGTCCCATTAAAATACAAAACCTACAGACAAGATCCATATTCCATACTGTGTGGAACTTCCCATTTGAAAGTATTCAGTACCATTAAATTGGTTGTGTGATCAACTTAATGAGTGATACACTGACACAGCTCAAATTCGCACACCATTCCCGTTCGACTCTTCACAGAAAAGCAATATGGTCACCTTAAAAATCACCTTAACTTTGGCATCTTATTAGCAATACACATTGTTTGAGTAGTTTTCGTTTATGTTTGAAATAATATTGAATTAAATGTCCACTCAGAGCAGTTTAAGAACATTCTTAAACAATATTACTAAATACTTATACATCTCTAATGACAGTATAGTAAGTAAATAATAATATTGAGCCAACGGTTTAGCCGCGGTCGCTTAGCCGGTTCCCATACGAACACCGAAGTTGAGCAACCTCGGGCTAGATCAGGAGGTGGATGGGTGACCACTCTCCACTCTCTGAAACACTAGTTATCGTTGGTTAGAGCTGATGGGAGGGTTAGAAAACTTGTCTGACAGCTTTGTTCTTCTCGTCAACTGCTCGGAAGAAAAGGTTAGTGGAGGAACCTATATATTACTAGTCAAAGTTACACCGTACTTTCGGATGGGACGTAAAGGCGATGGTCTCCTTGGTACTTTTCGACAGGAGTCGGCTACGTGTCGTTGCCAGGCTTCCCCTCCTCCCTTCCTCATTATCATTCATCACTCGTCACTCATCAGACTAAAGAGGGCATTGTGCCCTTCACTGGTCTTAATTACAATAAAATAAATTCCGAAATAATAATAATAACGATAATTATGAAAATAATGGTTTTAATAACAAAATAATTAATGATATTATTATAACTTTTTACTAAGTAAACAGATTTAGTAAAAAAAGTAGTATAATAAGCGATAACTACAAAATAAAACTTTTCAGTAATAGTTTGTATGGATTTAACTGAATTATGAGATTGCATTTTTTTTCATCGACATCGACAAATTATTTCTACATTGCGAAGAATTCAAGCGTCAATAGTTCCACATAAAATAAAATTCTTACGATACATTCACGATTTACCAAAACTTTGTCATTTTAAACACTGTATAAATCCATAAACGCATATACTGTATATATACGCTGAATATAGCAAAATGAGATGTTAACATTAATGGCATGAACTTGTCTAGGGTAGCCACACATTGCCTTAACACTATGTCAATTCAAATTAGCCTCCAGATTCACATCTCCAGTAAATTATCTCAAGCGAAGCGAGACAATAAACCAAAAAGATCCTAAACCCTTCACCCAGAACTGTTATTACTTCCGGTTATGAATTCCCACTTCTCTTCAAGTTAGTCTCGCCATCAAATTTTAACTCTCATATATTTTAATCTTAATTTGCACTTGACAAGCACTTTCAAACGGCTGCACATTGTGTAGGGTTCCGAAATCTCTGCGGCGTCTGATGAAGACACATTTGTACAAGTTAGAGCGCTTGGTGCCGTAGTGTAATGAAAAGATCATTCTCATGGGACGCGGCAAGGAAACGCTCCTGGCAATACAGCGTTGTAGCACATACGTAGCTTCAAGGCACTTGGCTCGCTCAGCCAATAAGAGTGTCGCCGCCTTCAACATTTACTTTGCCAACACATTCACAAATCAAAAAGCAATTTTGTAAACGTAAGCGTGTAGTAGAAAAGTTGATTTTGGTAATACCTTTTCAAGGAATCTCTTGCAAATGAAGCTGATGTTTACAGTCAATTCTCCTACTATCTTCTGTTGGGAGATAAAAATAAAAATTTGATTTTAAAGGGTTTCATTTTGTAAAAACTAGTGCATCTGTAAGAGTATTACTTTTTACTTTGAAATATTGTACAGCAGTTTACTTGTAGGGTACTCAATGCTATGTTTTTAATTCGTTACGTCTATTCTAGTCAATCAAAGGCGACTAAGTTTTAGGTCTAGTATAATAAATTAAACTATCTTAAAGATTTCAATTGTTAATCATTTCACTTTTTGTGCACTAAATTAAGTATACACCATTGTGTGGTAATTCAAATAGGTTCTATTGTATACAATTGTATACTATTTGCATAACTGGCACGTAGGAGTCTATTCTCATATGACTGCTTATTAGCCTAAGCTATTTCGCAGTTTGGTTTGAAGTATTGTTTATACACCCAATAGGATTGTACCACATCCCTCTTGTTTAAAATGAGCATTGCTTACTTTAGATACGCGAAGAGCATATATGTTTCCTGAATCCAGATTTTCCCGGCGGAGCACTTTTATGAAATCACTACACAATATTTATGTTACTCCATTAGAACCACATTCTACTTCGAGTTTAATTGCCGTTGACCCTATTTCCACCAGTACCAGTTCATAATACATAGAAGTTTGTTTAAATTGAAACAAAACGTTTCAAATATACTTCAGATCCAGTTGAAAAACAAAAAAAACAAAGGCCAAATGACCAAACAGTTGATGTAATGGTCTACGTGGTGACTACACTCTCCTTTAATTGCCAGTTACAGACTTCTACGCCGACATTTCAAAAGATTGCACCGTCTATAAGCCTAGACTAAGGTTGAGGTAAGTGGGGAGTACACAAGCGATAATCTAGACGCCATTTTGGGACCACTTGAACGAAACAACGCACATGAAAATGAAAACATAATATAACGTGTTTTTAATTATGTATTCGATCAATGTTCCGATTGTGTTATTGTAGCTGTGTAGCTTGACCAAACCTTGAAACATGTTTTATTATCAGATGTAATATTTAGGCTTGTACCAGTGATTGTACGGTGTGGAAAGCAAAAATTATGACAAAAACTGCGACAGCCAAGGCCATGTTTTGTCAGCGACAACGTTGAAAAGACATAAGAACGGGATTAATATTGTGTTTTAAGTATTTTTAGGAGCATATAAACAGCATTCACGTGTAAGTACTGTGCTCCAAGGATTCTTAAAAATAAAAAATTGGTTTTTGTATGACTAATAAAATTGATTACAAAACTGAGATTCAGAAAAGTAATTTTTGCCACAAACATTGAGTGTCTCATAAACCAGTATAATGACCCAGGGAGTCGTTGCGCAACGTTAATTTTCAAACACATGTGAGATATATCCAGTGACCCAGCACGAGTAAAATTCAGTTTTATTTCAACGAATTTAATTAAGAAGGGCGTCTGCTGGTCTGACTCCGGGGACGAATGCCAGAGATACCGATCAAGTCTTCCACATTCCGTTCTCAATTGAACCATATACGTAATCAACTGCCTAATGAACGCCAGTTTTATTTCAATGCAACCCTATATTTATTTGCAATTACAATGGAGGATCGTTATCACACTGGGGGCTATCTCATAAGTATGTTTAGGGTATGACCGATTACTCTAAAATATCTTACTATGACAATGGTTGTTTACTTGAAATATGTGAGCAAATTTTAATGTATTCCAAATATTTTAATACGATAACAGAATGAAGTCATTGCAATAGTTATAAAATTGCGAAAATATATTGTTTCTGATACCTATTATCTCATGTGATAAGTTATTAGAGCCTAATATAGGAAATAAATAAAAGAACTTAGTTTAGACATAAGATTAAATTAGTCAAATTATTTGTAAAGTGAAAAGAACGAATGTATCTACTATCTAGGTTATATTACTGTTGTACCAATTTTATTTAGTTGAAAGTGATAAATTACTATTGTTATAGATATCAAACTACATTAACATTTATATTTTGGTTTATTTAACGTAAAGTTTGTGTTATGTTCAAGTTGACACTTTTGTGGCAACGTTTTTTATATTACTGTTTATTTTTACTTTATTTACCCTTTTTCGTTCCTTCTCTTCACTTTGCTGATCATTTTCTCTTTTTTACAAACATTATTTTGTTATCTCAATTCATCTCTTCTTGTGTGTACTTTTTTGTGACTATAATAATATTCATTTTCATTTTTTCTCACATGTCTGTATTTTTGATAAACCAGTTTGTTATTTAGTTTTTTAGATATATAGTATATACCCATATTATTTATATATTTGTTCTTTATTCTTGTAGTAGTTTTGTTTTCGTTTGTTTGATATTATCGTTGTTGGTGCTTTATTTAATTTTGATCAGGCTTTGTCTAATACTGCAATTTTATATTATATAGTTGTATTTATTGTCCTAGTTTGTCAATCAGTTTGATAACCGAATATGATATGAATGAAATAAACGGAGTCATAAATATTAAATAATTCAATTACTTTATACATAATTTTGTTATTTATGAATTGTGTGTGAATATGAATGTTATGAAAACCGGACGCACTGTGAAATTATATGCATGACAGTTCGTGTGGCGCTCAGTTCTCTTTGCTGAGCGTGAGGCGTTTTATTATTGTTTATTAATGAACTCTTTGAGCAGCGCTGATTGAACATTGTAATATGTACAGCGGTCAGTAATCAACTACAATCAAGGTTTTACGAACAGCGAGCTACACATGTTATCAAATAATTAATCTGACGTAAGCAATCGATTAATAACCGTTTTATCAGGAAATATGTTGAGAGTATGACGGATTTTGAATTTGTATAGGAACAATGCGGTTGTAAATTAAAATTAATCTATATCGTTCACGAGTTTTACTACAGGAACAAATATAGTTTCCACAGACGACGGCAAATATTAATATAGAGATATTGTATATTTAAAGAAGTCAATGAGTAAAAGACTGCACGGTACGCAAACGTGTTTTGTTTATTAACCATTTCATAAGTATAAGTACACGTACACTTACATATAGCCAGAAACATTTTATCCTATAAATACAAAGTGTATGATTTATATCAAATAAACTTATATTACAACAACTTAATAATAAGAAACATATCGAAGCGCACTTAGCGTTACAGTTATGGTGTGTCCAGCAAAGACAATATCCTTTGAAGTTGGTGGTCTCCTAAAACATGAATATGTACAACGACGTCATTTTACCTGTGTTGAAGACAAAAATATGGTCACATAAAACGATACATTTAAATATGATCCATATCTTAAAGTGTCCTAATATAAGAGAATAAACTAAATTAGTAGCACATGAAAAGTAACGTCACTCGTGCAACTTAAATAGAAGTATATTAAAGTGTGTTCAATAGAATAAACAAAACACACCGAAGTCATCAGCGGATCGTGTTAAATATAAAATAGTAACATTTGTGTTTAAACATAAAAAGATTAACATTTCAACACAGCCAGTGATTTTAAAATATTAAGTAATGCGAGTTTCATTTTTTCATTATTTAAATATGTCGTAGCTTATATATATGTGCGATAGTGGTTGGGGTTAAGGTAAAACTACCCCCATTTAACCAGACCGTCACCAGGAATGTAGATAATAAATAATAAACATATTACTAGTCCGAGTAGATATTCCTACATTTGGATGGTCACCGCACGATATACAGCAACCACATTGCAAGTTGCACTTTGCAACAATGTACTGTAGTTTGTTGCTGCTTTAGGGCCGGTATTTCAATGTCCAGTTAAAGTGCCAAGTAAATTTAACCGTCAGGTAAGCCCGGTTTGGTGTGTTTCTATTGGCCGTTGTCATGGTGAAAACAATTTAACTGAAAAGTAGATTTTAACTGGACATTGAAATACCGGCCCTTAGTCGCATTACCGACCAGCTAACAACCCTGAGTGACAGTGTCCCAATTCAATCCCAGTTTTAAACCTGTCCCATTCGTTCATTACCCAATCTTCTCATAATCAGCCATTTTCATGAATCTCCAAAGCAAAGATTTCCTTCACGGCTTTTTATTCCTCTCTGCAATATATCTTTCACTCTTTAACGAGAGTTTTAATTGCTATTTTCTTCTATAGAATTATGTTAAAAAAGATAGTTAATTAGGCTTGACATTATTCTAGTCGTTATAACGAGTATTTCTGCCGGATAGAATGGTCACGATTTCATGAAAATAATCACTTTTTACAACAAACGTTAAATGATTTATTTTTATCCCGTTCCCAAATGTAATTAGATGACAATGGACGCTTGATATAAACAGAGAAGCAGGGGGACCTGTTTTCTCGGGAGAGAACATATATTTACGGAGATTTCCCAGACCACTTCACCAACACGGATTATGCTCAAGATTTTCTTATATAGCAGTTAGGGAGGAACCGTTTCTTGGTATCTGTCGGAAACTAAGCGAGCTTGAAACTAAAGTACCCCTGTAAAGCAGCTTGCGGCAACCAGCGTAACACGAGGCGAGGCCCTACGATTTAAGACGCCATGAGTCAGGGGGCTCAGTTTGCACCGTCCCCAGTGAAAAACTAGCCGGTATTTGTGTGGATCCAGATACTGGAATGCATATGAAAAACCTATTTGTATTCTAACCTTGAGTTCAAGCGTTGTTTCAGGATTTGTGGATATTAATCTTTTATATCTTAGTTTCTTCTTTTCCGGGGTTGATATACCGTTTATTTTATTTTTTTGCCTGGGGTAAATTTAATTTCGAGTTTGTGTTATTCATCGAACTGAGAAAATAGAAGTTGGAAACCACAAATAAGTTAGATCAATGTTAATTTTATTCTCTATCGTGCAAATAATCATTTTGTTCTGAAAGTGAGAGGTAATTTATAATTTCTCTAATTTGGAAAATGCATTTGCGTTAGTTGTTGGATAACATTTCATTCGAAGTAAACAACAAAAACACGAAATATCGGCTCTATCCATGATAAAAACAGAAGCACCTTCTAGTTGAACTTTTAAATACATATATAGTTATAGTTATAACTCTTGCACCACGTTTTCACATGTATGTTCTCAAGTTGTAGAAAAGTTCTCAATTTTTTTCTTTTCGTTCTATGCATGGAAGTTGCACATAGTTTATGTCACGTTCCATATAGTTTTATTTCCTAATCTTACATTTACTCTTAAAAGCATTTTCAAGATTTTCCTACATTTCCAGCGAAGCACTACTACTAGTACGAAGTACGTATGGACGGTCCTTGAGTCTCTCTGTTGTGGATGCTTCTTTTGTGCATCCAACTGGGCTAAATCCATGCAATGTTCTCTTCCTCTTTATACTCTGGCAATCTACTTAACTCCACGTGAAGTTGTTTCAATTGTCTACGTATTAAAGCAACTCTGTTGGATTTCCGCAATGACTTGGTAATATAATTAAGGCTAACACATAACCACTGCACTCTAGCTTGACAACTAACGTGCCATGCTACTCTATTCATTCTCAAAACGTTAATTACTGATTAGTAAAATGCATGTTCTTGAAGGAGAAATGTGTGTCCCCAACTGTGTCTATTTATCTTGCCTGACGTTGAACGCCGTTAAGCTAAAAAGGTTCAATCAGGGTTATTTGGCATGGAAGGTTTAAAGTGTGTTCAATGAAGTATATGGCACAGTAAAAACGGAGAACGAACGCTCAAGACAAATTGAATCAGTATAGGCACGTAAACGATACTGGCACTCATAGGGTAAATATAATATCCCCCCCCCCCCACTCCCCCCCCCCCCAAGAAAGAAATCCGATATCGGTACTTCAATCATTTAGTACACACGAAATGATCAAAGCACATTCTCCACATACTTATGCGATTCTGTGTGTGGAAAACTGAATAAATTGCTTCAATAAATTAAGCGAGCGAAGAGAGCGTCTCCATAAGACCTTTATGGCACTTCATTCTGTTTTTTTATTTATTTTTTTATGTCTGTCAATAGCGGTCGAACGAAAGGCCGATCAACTTGAAGTTTGAATCATCCACAAGCCTTGATGTGGATTGAAGGTGTGTAGTTTTGTGGCAAAAACGTTCGAAAAGTTACATAGTTACACCATAGTTACTGTAAAATATTTTTCTGAAACAAAATGGCGGCAAAATGTGAGACAGCTATATTTTTAAGAACATTTTTCCGGTCACAAATATGTTCATTTTATGGCGATCTGATACGTATTGGCAAAGTTACACAAAAGTTACTTGAAAATAATCTCCTGAAACACAGTAACGGCAAAATGTCAGGTATCAATATGATAGAACATGTTTGTCCGGTCACGAATATACTAATGTAAGCGCGATCTGATACGTATTAGAGGCAGAAATTACATTTCTCTTGGTTCCCCATATTTGTGTTAGTAACGGTGGCGGACCGCGGTGAAAACACTAGACAAAATGACAACGAAAAATCGTAGCAACGCAAACCGCACGACCTCCAACAATGTCGGGAAGTATAATAGCTACGGCAATTAGAAAAATGTTTACAATGCGCATTCTTGTATTGTTGTAAACTGTTGTTTTTATTAGCTTTGAATACTTTTCGCCAGAAAGTTCGTAGATATATGGACGCGCTCGCTTATAAACGCGTCAAACAGAGCGTTTTCCTAGTATAACACAAGTGAATCTATTGGAGAGGAATTTGATCGTCTGGGCCCTCATTGCAGAACAGTTTTAGGCGGTTATAGCCGGGTGTAAAGTTGCGCCCCTTATTCCATAACCCGAGCGCAAGGTGCAACCGGTTGCATCTAACGTACTTGAATAAGGGCAGTTCACACAAACTCGAAGACTCGACGCTAAGAATTGAGCTTCCTTGGATATAATTTAATTTCCATTAATATTGCTTTGTTCGATTATATAAGACATTGTAATGATTATTAAGACATTCGGCGGCGCCCCCGAGAGCCTGTTTTGTACATAGGTTGAATCCTCGTTAGATTGTGCATTAATATGGGCATGGGAACAAATAGAATAAATTTGAGGCGAAATACCTCGTCAACTAGGCGACAAGATATTTCAGGAGCATGAAATGTGAAAATGCATTTGAATTATATTCGCCCCCCCCCCCTTCCCCCCTCCCCACACAGTCTCCAGCATACCGACAATTCCAAGCGGATGGTTGATAATTAGTGTTGCTTTAATCTCTATTATTGCCATCATGCTATTCAATTCAATATGATCAGAGCTGATATATAAAGATGAAGGACAATGACAACACCCACGCCTTATACAGGATTCGAACCCATGTTCTTAGGTTGTATATAACTGGCACCCAAACCTAATGAGCCACCAAGGACGGCTAACGTAAAGAACAGAACAGCAAAATGAGTTATAAGTGAGAGAAATATATATTTCAGTTTCAATAACTCTTAAGAAAGAAACAACTCAGAATCAAATTATTAAACTTAAAAGGAACTTGGCCTAAGATATTTTAAACCCAGGAACGCGTTCAAGAAATAACGTTTACGATCACAAGACAAGACAAGACAAACCGTAACATTTCTCGTGACAGTTGTTTGTTGTTGGGTTTCCCATTTACTTCCCTAGTTTTCAAGCAAGGTGTTTCCCCCACCCACCACCCACCACTCACCACATGTATCATTTCACCGTGCACGTTTTTTGATTGGGTGGATATACAAGCTTCTGCGCGAGTAAAGTGGGAGACTATAGTCTCGATTACCCTCGTGGAATAAACATGCGCGTACCGACAATCATCTTGAGCGCACAGTGTATGCAATATGCAACGATCTTGAATGTACAACTGTGAATATATACAATACATGAATAATATTTTAGTAAAAGTGCATGCGCAAACACGTGCGCAGTAGCTCACTATAAGGTGGTGAGAGTATTCGCTTGATTAAGTCACTCGAACGGGAGATAACGTCCTCTAATGAAGCTAATCAGTGTTCTCGTGATAAATGCAGTCACTCACGGACAGCCCTAAGGAAGCCCATCTCTCCAGTTCGCAGCTCAGTTCCTCCTGGAAGGCTGCCCGAATCAATGTAACTCGACTAGTAACTCACTTGTTCTAAGTGTCGGTCCGTCGCGACGCAGACTTATGATAGACAAAGGACGACGCCTCGCGTGCGGGCACACGACAGATTGGGGCCGCCCCTGGAACCTCTGCAATCCTGCAACACACAAGACAGGCCAGGTCACGTCACATGCAGGGCGCCGTTCGGTCTGATACAAAGGAAGTCTAGACGCCTGCAGTTCAATTCTTTGCTCCAGTGTGACACGACCTACAGAACGAAACAAGACAGAATGAATAGTGGCTTAGAGGAATAACGCTGATCCTCGGTCTATTGGCTTCAAAACTGCAAAGTTCCGTTCAAAACAGACGTTACAGATTTTTTGGTAGTAACGGTTTCCACGAAATTGCTTCAACATATCGATTGAAACGAAAAGTTATATTATGGATGACAACACTCAATTCTGATATATAGAAAATGGTTTGACGAGATCGAGTAGCAGACTAGAGTTAAAAATTAAATGCGAGAAGTGAAAGCTCGAACTCTCCGGGTGCGGGCCACGTTTTCTGCGAGGAGTGATTCAAGTCATAAACTAAACCCTACGCTTCCCTCGCCAGGTGGCTGGCTGCGTGGCTGCTCGGCGCGGCGCTATCAAAAGCAAAATATGAGATTTTCAAAGTTTCTATCTCTTTTCTAGTGGTTCTTTTCGTCGAGCGTCTACGGGTCGCGAGTGGAGCGCGGGTTGTTGGAGGGAGGAAGTTGTCGCTGCGAGGGATGATTTGTGTCCACGGCTTCACCTCAACCACAATGCCCCGCTTTAGCCTCTCTTGCTCCAATAACTTCCGCCCTCGCGGCAATCGGAAGTGCACAATCATCCATATAAACACGCCACAAGTATTCGCGCCAACACCAACAACGAAAATAAACGTATTCGTTTTTTTTGTGATTAAAAAAAAACACAAACCTTGGGAGAAATTAAACAACGATTTGGATGAGAGCGTGGGAGTTTATGATCAAGTTTTTGCCGCGGCTCGTTGCGAAGCTCCGACGCTTAGTCAATAATTAGTTTCTTGCTTAACTCTCCGGCATATTGATCTTCGTTTACTGCTCGAATGGTTATAAGAAATACTTGAGCTCGAGTTTAATCTGTCGCCTGGTAATAGAGCGCCCGCCTAATATTTCCTCGGGAGACAGCTTTTTAACAAGAATCCGACCCATTGTTTTCTTCGTCACACCACTAACTACGGTCTAAGAGAAATTGTTGACTAACTAAGTCGCTAGGCTTTCTGCGCAGCCCGGCCGCGCATTCCGCCATTGTGTCCCATGATTTACATCGCGTACTCCGGCAGCTATTAAACTCAGCCAGCACGTTAAGAACTTAGGACACTCCAGCTACCCAACAAATGAAACAGGGACATTATCACCCCCACTCAGATTACATCTTTATTTACTTTCATATTAGATCTTTCATGTTGGGCCTTGACGATAATAATAATAACGTGAAAATTGTATGTTATTAATGAACTCGGGTTGAAAATGTCGTAAAAAGCGCTGCAACATTTTATTATCCAATCTTAAACCTTCTCGGAACGAAACGAAAGGAAACGATTTTTCTCTTAATTGTGTGTCTAATTTAGTAGGGCGCTCTGTTCGGCGCGTTGCCAATGGCGCCGAGACACGTACGACAAGGAAGATGCATTACCGTTAGATACGAGCCGAGACAATTAAATATTTAATTAGTAATCCTGTGCATCCCCTAACTTAGGGGCACAATATGTAAGAATATCCTGATCGGCGAACTAAAGGAAAACTTTTATTAAATAGGTTTTTAATTAAATTTCTCAAGTCACATTCCTACAAATTAATCTTGTTTTAATTATTTCACTACAAGACCCCAAGATTAAAAGGAAATCCAAAAGTTGTGCTGTTATTAAATCTCTGTTGCAATTCCTTATAAATTAGTTATTATTCAGTGCGTAGTGGATAGTTAAGCGAAGCCCCAAACTTCCGCAAACATTGGCGTGTCGACGATACAAGCCATGCCAGATTTCCTACCTTCATACATCACCCCAAACAACCTGTAGCATGGGAGCTGCCTGGTTGCGTCTTACCAGGGACCGTTGTAATAAGTAAGTGACGAGTGCAAGGAACGCTTCAACACCGCTTACGGTGGCAGCGCGATTTCTCAATATGTCAATGGAAAGAAAAACATAACGGATGATGCCCGTGCTGAGAGTTTGTGAAAAACTTTGGGAATATGAGTTGAAGTGAGATGCAACATTTGACACTGACAGTTAAAATAAATTTGATATTTTTGTCTCCCGACGAGAACTTCTTGCCTATCGTATTTTTCAAGGAGACGAAGGGAGTGTTCCACCTAGATAAGGGTGGAGCGGGGGTGGGGGCGGCTACGCGTCCGTCCCGAGGAGGACGATGCTATCCTGCCGGCGGTGGGCATGGAGGTGGCACGTCATCTATTACCGCCACCCCCGGGGTCCCCTTTCAGCGAATGTACTCTTGTTTGTAATTTAGTAACTAACTGCAGTCTAATATTGTTATTAGTGGACTCGCCTTACGACGCGACATGTAAAGCAAGACGGCTACGCCATACAACGCCGTGTAATATTCCCAAGCAATTCGGCGTAGCTGTTTCTATTACACGGGTTGGTCCCCGTATGTTGCGATGTTGGGAGGTGTAAGCTATGGCTTGTTACCATGCTACGAGGCGCGCATTTAAACCGGCTTATTGGACTCTTCGGCAAGGCTCATGTCACTAATCTTCCACTCCTAGAGGAACCGCAGTATTCACAGCCAAATACGACGACCTCTACATTTTCCGTCTTTCCACTATTTAACTCTTATACGAATTTAATCTCGTTAACACACAGGAATTCAGTGTTGAAGCGGCTAACGTGGCGACGTGTCCATGCACGTACGTTGCAATTAGCATCGCCCTAAAACCGCGAGGGTGAGACGGTTAGGGCCACATCACCCGCAACAACGTAGAAAAATTCTTGTTTTCAGTTTAGAAAACAACGCCCACTTTGGGACGATCTACAAATTACATTAAGTGGGTCTGTAAAACGAAGTAAAAATGAAGTGAGTTTGGTACAGAAAACGAAACAAAAAAACATTTTATCTCTTTTGTTTGTTTGTGTTTGCGGGCGCGCAGGAAAGTCTAGTTTTTAACTGTTTCTTTACTCTCGTCTACGTTAACAATGACGTTTTCATGTCAACCAACCATTTTATTCCATTTCCGACTTCTGAGACACATTTTGAGTTCGACTTTTTTACGATTAGAGTTCGAATGTCAAACTCTTTTCTGGGAAAATCAACAAATTACTCTGTGGAACAAATGTTTTTCTAAATGCATGTTGCTTTTTTCCTTTTACAAAACTGTTAGCAAAACTCTGAGAGAAACTTGTCCTATATTGTTAAGGAAATTACACCAACTTTATAAAACACGTTTTATATACCCACGTGTATCCACGGATTGCGTTTCTTACTCTAAGGAATTCCGACAATTACGTTGGTATAACAAAAAAGAGAAAATAGTTATTCTCATCAGAGATGAGTTTCAACTTAAACAAGCTATTTTTATTTCTCTTTTTACTTTTAAATTTGATCTGATCAAATTACAGGATGTAGTCTAATTTGGGATAAATTGATACAGTGCACTCCAAATACGAGTTATGTAAGGCGAAGTGTACGATACTTATTTCATTGTTTCATCATGAGATAAACGAGTGGGTTGTCATACTTATAAGATACATGAATAAATAACGAACCCGTTCTTTTAATAATATTAAGGATAGTAACTAAATTAATATAATAACAAAAAATCATGTTTCATATATAATGTTTTACGTTTTTTTTTTTTTAACTATTGAAACAGAACACGCGTCTTTTGACTACTGCGAAGATAATAAACATATTTTACTATTATAAAATCCTATACGAAGCCAAAAATGTTCCATACCGTACATCGTTTTATTCCATGTTGCATTTTTTCAAACAAAAACGATTAACTTCTGAGTAAAATGTACATTTATCATTTCAGTATAACATTGGCTTCTAAATGTTAACATCATAGTGTGTGACGATCAAAGTTTGGCACCGGTTCAAAAACCTTTGGTTTTATTACATTGACTAACCTATACATACCCTGCTCACAGACCTACGTCAATATCATTTAAAAGTCCATCAATTGTGCTTGATAGGGTCTCGTGTTAAATGTGACCATCCACTGTTGCGAGTCAACGAGTTACTCCCAATAATATGATCAAAGAAGTTCTGGACCGGCGCCTCCACCAACATAGGACATATTTGTTTTTATGGCAACGCGGGTGGGTGTGCATCAACGATAACGCACCATTTTTATCTCGTCATTAATTTGCGTAATTGACCATCAATTATGTAGGGGGCGCATCGATACGGTGATTTTAATTCCCCTTTCACTTAAATTGCGCACTGGTTTTATTGAATTTATTCATATATACATTTTTATACGATACATCTGTAAATTTATTAAGAGCGGATGGACCCAATGCGTGGGACCACTGCCCAGGCCAAATGGAAAAGTCTCCCTCTGGATGTGCATTCCGTTTCAATGTACTCTTCAATATTTGGACAATGTTTTGTGAAAGCCGTCAGTGGTGATATATTCGAATGCTTTATAGAAATGAAAACCAGCTTGAATGAAGTATTTTTAAGTATATAAATATAACGGAAACGAAAGTTGTGAGAAAAAATATGTAGAGACAATATTCTATCTATAAAACAATTTTTTCCGATAACTGTCACTTTCAGCATATTTTTAAATGTACCTGTTGGAGAAAATTCTACCATAAAACTGTATTTAAAACCATCTAAATAAGGTTTATCTGAAAATGGTTTGATACGCTAAAATTTTATTTTAAACGCTTAGTACATATAAGCATAACGATAAACGGACTTTCGGAGGACAGTTAAGCAATACAACGTGCTGAGCCATCTCTCAGCAAACCAAACTGTTTATGGTAATAAAGCTCAGTAAACTGCAACTTAAACGATGTACTATCAAATCTACAACGCGTTGCACTAATGGAACCGTATTATAGTGTTCGTACAAAGTACACACTGTTCAGTTACATACACGAGAGAAGAACAGGTCAACTTTGAGCCATTATAAACAAAAATGAATAAAAACTAGATTGCCGTAGCAAATCAAATCTTATCGCGATAAATTATCTCGGATATAAATACTTAAATATAATACTGAAGCTTGATTTAGACTTATCTACTTAATTGTGGCTAGAGCAACGTTTTGGTTTCGATATCGGTATATTTGGACTTTTAGAAATTTGTATCGTGACTCCAGCATGAGTTATCCTACCAAGATTTGTAAAATATGATAATTGTGAATCTAGGCTTGGCATATAACAGTTCATCGTTTCCCAAACTTTATATTTTTAGGTTGATTACGTTCAGTATGTGATTCAAAATTCACATAATGAGATATGATTCGAAATAAATTAGACCACGTTTAGCCTACTTATAGTGTAAAATCAAATACCTTAATAGTAATACCTTATTAATCTATTTTAAACAATTGAATTGAGAGAAATTTATTTACCATCAAATTGTTATTATTGTAAATCAATTTATTGTCAGCTGTCTTATATACATCAGGTGACTAAAAGGATCCAGCATACTAATTACATACATAAAAACAAAAAATACATTATAAATACAAACGGGTTTCACCAATTTCTATGTGATATTATGCAAATGATTTTGTAACAAATAGAAACTAATGTCTTCAAGGATTGATAGTTGTACGCCATTATTTCTAAGGAAATGAATAGTGTTGGTTTGTGTTCCTTGACTGCCAAGAGCGGCGGGTGTTATCAGGTAACCATGGGCCACCTATTGTGCGCCCACAATGTCAGTCAATCGGTTTGACCAGCCCACCGCGAGGGTTCAATACTTCCGAGAGCATTCGAAAGCGATTTGGAAGCAAATCGTTTTGGGGCGAAATGGAAATGTATATCAAACAGCTGAACCTAGTTGGCCGTCAATACGTTATCTAACGTAACGTTTGTTACGTGATGTTACGTATACGTTATCAACTTGGTTCAAGATGGGAAAACCCAATAACGTAATTGTTATTTTTGAAATGTGTGCTGCTCAAGAAAAGTGTTATTTGTTGTGTAAATATTTCGAAACAAAACTTATGATTTTTTATATTCCTTGTGACAATAAATATGTAATGATATGTACGATCGATTCCTTCCCGCGTATAATCCAAATGTAATACAAAGTGAAATTATTAAAACACGAATTTTGAAGAATTTCACTGTCACCCGCTCTCGCAGCACAATTGTCACAAACAAAGTCACAATTTAAAATTTAAAATTATGTGGTGTAGACCATCCAACAATTACCAATAGTTGCAACGTGTTTAATAAATCATAATGTACAATAGGATATAACAAAATTAAATCTAGTCTAAAAAACTGTATATAGTAAACGAATCAAGAAGTACGGCGTCAAATCAGTTGTCAGGTACTAAAAGACTGATAACGACTGCTTGTTAAAAACTATCAAATATGTTAATGGAATAGGATTCCAGATCATTGCACTGCATAGTGCTTGGTTATAGGTAAAATACATACCCTGCTTTTAGCGGAAACAGCTTTCAGTATTTGCCTATACGAGAGTTGTTTGTTTATGGTAACAGTTTTGCTGAAAATACGCAATTTAAATTTCATGTGAAATCGCAATACATAAAATTTGCTTCCCTATCCAAATAAAGCTCCCACTATAAATATATTGACATGTCATAATTAAATTTAGTGATGAGAGCTTTGAAACCGACTAGGTGCCTGGTTATATGTTTGCATGTTTAATAAATATGGTACAAATATATAGCTCTAATATATTGGATGATATATATCATCCAATATATTAGAGGCCTGTACCTCTGATATAAAAGTGTGTTTATGTTTCTTTATTAACTTATTGGTTAATTAAAAGTATGTATGCCATATCTACGTGCATTTTGTACGTATCAGAATTTGTACGTATAAGACCTATACAGTATACAAATTTAAATAGCTCATTAAATTTGGAAGCCCAAATTTGGAATTGAGGTAATATCGGTTGTGTAAGAGAGAAAATGAGGAGTTATGCGTCCATATAAATAATAATATGCATTGTTGTAAACATCCATGACAATGAGCATTAATAATTAATGTTGTGCTAGAGTGTACGAGATGTGTTACGGGTGTTTTAGAGTTGTAGAACTTCCAAGTTTACCAAAAACCTGATACCGTAAACACGCTTCTGGCATTTCTGAGTTTCCTTGCTTACTTAGGAAAACAGATGGTAGAAACTAACTCCAGTTATCGTAGATCAGTCGATCGACTTCGCAGCTGTTAGCTTTACACCACTATCCCGTAACCCATCGCTCTGGGCGAACATTCTTCATTCTATTCTTTGTCTAGTCTCAGACCATTTGGAATTAGATATAAGGAATTAAAATTAACTCCTCTGAAATATTTCACGTGCAATGGTTTATATTTACCATCCGAAGTAATAACTTCATTTGTCTTGTTATTAGTGAACTTTTGTTAAATTGTAATGATATAATATCACTTCATATGGTTTCTGGGGGAACAGTTATAATAGCATTTGGGTGTTGACTCATCTAAAACGAGGAACCATGCTCTACACAATCTTGATATTGAAAACTGATTTAAAATATTTCAGGAACTTGAATCGATTCAAACGCTATCATTACTAATCCCACAGAAATAAAAGAGAAACATGTTTAAAACCGACCGTGTTGTGGCATCACAGTAGACTGAAGGATTAACTGAAATTAAAAAAGAAATGTAATATCTCTGTGTCCCTTTCAAAAGCTGTTCATTTTAGCCAAGTCAATATTGGACATTGTAAACATTTAGCTTCAAATTTGTGTGGCCGTGCATTAAATACATCCAAACTTTATTTACTCCGTGCAACGTGAGTGAGTGCTTTATGGCGTCTGTTCAGAGGCGCGGAAAAAAACAATTTCTCGCACATATTTTCAAATTGAACCATGCGTCGAACTCAGCCGCTAACTGCGGTGGCTCCCGCTGGCATCTCTGTGACGCCACTAGCGGGGTTTGCGGGAACTACATTGCGCAGCAAGTGGAGAGCGCTCTTTCAGTTGCTACTTGGCACGACAAACCACAGCCGCACGCATGCATGCAATATCCAACACTGTGGCTAGACTTGAAAAATATAAATAAAACGTTACAAGTACACGAATTGCATTGTATGTCGTAGTTGGCGGAATATGTTCTTAACAAAGTATTGCCTTGACTGCGACAAACGTACAATAGCCTTAGCATTGAGGTGATGTTCAGGTTAGAAAGGACTAAACACAACAAACAGTGCTATTGGCCGTCCAGGTCCACTAGATCGCTTGTAGCGCGCGCGCAGCGCGCGCGCAATTACTCCGCTAGGAGTTAATCCAGTAGTCCTTGTCCGTGATTGGCCGTCATAACAGATATCCATATGGACGCAAATCAGGGATATACCCCATACAGGGATATACCCATACAGGGATATATCCATACAGGGATATACCACACATTCTGTGTGTATTCTGTGTTGTTCGTTGTGATGTCCTTAATGATTCATACGCGCCAATTGAACAAAATTAATAAATACATAAATAAATACAAATATTGAAGATAAAATACTCCAATTTACCTCTTTAAGAAATGGAATCGCACCTCTCACTTAAATTTTAATTTTAGAATTCACGCCAACACTGTATTGTCATTTGTCAGTGAATTAAAAGTACAAATTACGTTTATTTGTTTGAGCGAGAGTAGTACAAATAGTAAAATATTAACAAGTGTTCTGTGAATGAAGCAGTGGTGTACTTTTGGCCGTGATGCCAAAAGTTGTCCATTTTGTGTTGGTGTCACATGCAAACAAAATGTTTTCACACAAGTGACAAGAGCTTGGAAATAATGCAATAATTCAGTAATACGAACACATTACTTTGTTGTATGTGCGTTGTACAAGAGTGGAAGGTGGCATGCATGGAATTTAATGTGTTTAGATGATCGCATTAATAGTCGGTTTTTAATTATTTTGTCAAACGATAAGTGAATAAATAATTAAAAAATTACACATGGACAAATATCATGTCAGTCAGTCAGTCAGTCAGTCAGTCAGTCAGTCAGTTTAACAATAAACTAAGTAATGATTTATTTACAGTACCACAGCTCTCTGGATATATGTTGGTCAGCTGATGCGTAATATAATAATGTGTAATATGGCGTAATTTAAATTAATGATTTCTACTTCTCACCAACACTTGAACACTTGAATGCTACAAAGTTGAAAACTTAACTCTGGCTCGAGGTAATCGGCCGTGTATCGCCGTTAAACACGTATTGTATTATGTACGTGGCCACGTTCATCTAGCTTATCTGAGTGTGTTTTAGTTAGAAAGTGATTTAAACATACGTTGATTAGAATACCGACATGCATACATACATACATACATACATACATACATACATACATACATACATACATACATACATACATACATACATACATACATACATACATACATACATACATACATACATACATACATACATACATACATACATACATACATACATACATACATACATACATACATACATACATACATACATACATACATACATGCATGCATGCATGCATACATACATACATACATACATACATACATACATACATACATACATACATACATACATACATACATACATACATACATACATACATACATACATACATACATACATACATACATACATACATACATACATACATACATACATACATACATACATACATACATACATACATACATACATACATACATACATACATACATACATACATACATACATACATACATACATACATACATACATACATACATACATACATACATACATACATACATACATACATACATACATACATACATACATACATACATACATACATACATACATACATACATACATACATACATACATACATACATACATACATACATACATACATACATACATACATACATACATACATACATACATACATACATACATACATACATACATACATACATACATACATACATACATACATACATACATTACATACATACATACATACATACATACATACATACATACATACATACATACATACATACATACATACATACATACATACATACATGCATACATACATGCATACATACATACATACATACATACATACGAAATAGTTTGAGATCTTTTGCGACCATTTCTATTTACGTTTTATACATATAACATTCATACAAATACTTCATATTATTTTCTCGGTACAATTTTCAGCCCTTGTAAAATATGGTCCACACCTTCGCAAATCAGCTGCATTGTGTTTCGCTTTTATCTTTCAGATCTACCGATGTTCTATCACCACATCTTACAATGAATTTATAGCGGCGCCCTTAGTTGAATAAATACTGGAAGACAGGTAATTCGCTGTGTTCTTCTCATTAATTAATGGAAGGAATAAGACTATAGCTGTGAAGCAAAGTTTTAAACAAATATAGATAGAAACCACTATTGTATAATTTCCTTTCTCCATCTCTTCGTTCTCGGTCGTAAACAACTCTTCAGTATTTACAATTCGGCAGCTGAACATAAAAAGAGAATGAACGTGTTTGTAAGAGGGAGTTTCGCTTAATAATTCAAATCAAGCTTTGTGTTATACTTGTTACTAGACAAGTTAGTGTTTGATATATTTTATTCAAACGTTTCCTCTAGTTTTAAGTACACGTAAATATAAATTGGAAGGGTACCTACTACAAGAATGTTAATGCGATCTTGATGCAATCGATGGATTTACTCCACAATACCTTTACATACAGCAATACCTTTACAATATTCTTTTGCATGGGGTGCGTATAACATCTTAAAAACCTTGCTTACAAACACACCTATATTCAGACCTGCACATTATTTTTTACCAATATTCAACCGTATAATAGAAGAGAATGTGATTTTAAGCCACCTTCACACTTCTCGCTGCTATATTTTACAAGTCATATAAGATTCTGTCTAGTTCAGCTTAGTACAGCTTTATTGTAACGACTTGATTAATAAAACAGCCCTCACACAACCTACGCATAACCGTCCTAAACAAAACTAGCAGTTCACACCATGCGAGAGAAATAACTTATAATAATAGTGTATAACCATGGAAAAAAAAACAATCATATTTATTCACTTCTCAAGGACACTGCACATCATTTTGAACTTTAGTAATATCCTAGTCTTATGTTTAGTAATAAGAACGTAAGGTTCTATAGGGAGCGATTCTAATTCTTCTTTCTTATTTTGCATAACGTGGGAATAAAGTTAGTAAAATCTAAAACCTAAAAAACATGTTGAATAATTGGGAAAGTTTGTCACACGGTATTTAGTGCTTACAATCTTTTCCAGCGTTGTGTATAGCAATATTACCACTTGAGTCAAAAATATTTTCGTTTCTGTACAGTTTTAACATTGTCGTCTTTACAATCTCGAAAAAAATGGCGGGTCACGTGCAAGAATCACATGATCAACGAAACCAGCTAACACCAAAATAACTAGCAAGCATTCCATTTTTTCTGAAATAACGTTAGTATTTACAAAGCTATTTAAAAGCAATTTTTTAAGTTTTACTTGTCGTTCAATAATATTTAATTAAAGACATTATATTTTGAATTGTTGGCAAGTGAAAAAATTACATGGACCATATATCCCCCCCTTCCCCCCCTCCCCCCCCCCCCCCCCCCTCCCATTACCGGAACTTACATTACATCACAACGAGACGACGCGTTGTCCCGACGTGGTGAGATGTAATATATTGCTTTCTATTGGATCTGTAGTGCCAAACATTCGCAGCGCAGCGCAGCACGTCATTGCATGCGGCTTTACCGCTGACCTATTTATGTCTTCAATGAACAACACTACGCGGGAATTTGTCTTCAAATTAATATAATTATCTTTATTAAGGTGTCAGCCTTTTGATAACAGCCATTAGAGTACATATTATACAATTCACAGTTCACACTCATTATTAAAACACACATCAGTATACTAAAATTAAGCAAGCTTTGTTGTGTTGTTTGTAGTGTTGAAGACTTCTGGAACGATATTGTTATTGATAATTACGCATCAGGCCGAATAATGGGCCACGTATCAAAGTTATTGCATGACATCATCAAGAGTTAGAATAAATACAAAATAGAAACATATTGTAATAGCAAATACAACACCTCTGATCACGTATTGTAATCATTGCTGTTTGTTCGAGTGATGACTGAGAGTGTACCTGTTTGTATGACGTATTTAAATGTAAGGGAGTACGCAATTTAGGCGATTTTTACTGGTCCAAAGAATTGTTCCCACTCAAAAAGGGGTGACATTATAGCTGTATGAATCCCGAAACGGAATCGATCTATGTACTCAAAGTCCGGATATTATGCTGGTTGTGGGGTTTGTTGGCAGCATCTGGTTTTCAGTTTCCACATGTTGCCTTCGAGCTACAAACGCGTTTTCAGTTTCGATCATGTTCTGTGCCAAGTATGGAAGTACCGCAATTGCATAATATGTGCATATACTTTCTCTAGCGTAAGAACACCCTCGCTCTAAAGTATCAACCAGGTAGTGGCATCCACAGCCTGCGACCATTTAGGGGGAAAAAACTGGCAATGTATAAAATGAAAAGCTGTTTCGGGAGCACCATCTTTTCTAAAACAGTATTTCTTCTATTGATAAAAATATTACTCAATTCCATGAAAGTAGAATATTTCAGAGACATTCTTATCATGAGTTTTGCAGTCGAACTGTTCTAAGATTTAAGAATAGATAAATACTAGCAAATACAACGTACATCGTGATTTGAACACATTTTATAACATACAAATAGGATATTTAGTGCTTTATTTATTACTTTGAGAATATTAAATTATTTGGGAAACAATTTCTGACATAAGAATAATTAATACACTTGTGTAAAAGTAAAACACCATAATTAAACCTTTCAGTTCATTGTTGACCTCACAATACAAGGCTGTTCCAACTTGAGGGAAATTATAAACAGTAATTAAATACATTTCAGTTTGTGTACAATTGAACGTTGTGAGAAACATTTTGATTGAAAACGCAAGTTTGGCTCGATGAATGTGAACAACCTGCCGGACAATAGTCTGTAATCAACAGCCAACGGTTTAGTCGCGGTCGCTTAGTCGGTTCCCATACGAACACCGAAGTTAAGCAGCCTCGGGCTAGGTCAGGAGGTGGATGGGTAACCACTCTCCTCTGAAACACTAGTTACCGTTGGTTAGAGCGGATTGGAGGGTTCGAAAGCTTGTGTAACAACTTCGTTCTTCTCATCAACTGCTCGGCAGTCCAGGTTAGTGGAGGAACCTATATGACTGGTCACAGTTACACCGTCCTTTCGGATGAAACGTGAAGCCGATGGTTCCCTTGATACTTTTCGACAGAAGTAGGCTACGTGCCGGTACCAGGCTTCCCCTCCTCCCCTCCTCATTATCATTCATCAATCATCACTTATCAGGCTAAAATGGGCATTGTGCCCTACACTGGCCTTAAGTACAATAAAATAAATAAATACAATCAACAACACGACGTATTATGAGTCAGGTGAAAGAAAAACGACAACAATAGGTGCAAAATGTCTAACATTTATGATCGGAACAGAACAATCGAAGAGTTAAAATCTCGACAGGTTCAGTTGAGCTTCAATATCGACTCCTCAAACATTGATGAATGTTTATAAAAAAAAAGACGACAACCAACGCTATCTCATTTTGTGTACAATGTGCAATTGAATGTTTGTATCGGGTACGTATCAACTCTGCTTCTTTTATCTCTGCCCCTTCCCAACTGTGCTACTCTTCTTTCGAGACCTTTCCCAACTGTGCTACTCTTCTTCCGAGACCTTTCTTCTGAAGCTCTAAGCGTGACACAACCAACTCAGCCACTGCCCAAGAGAGTATTTGTAAGTCCCAAAACGTCGAGGTTAGTAATGTATCCATATTTAAGATCACTCTCACTGATAGATTTTAATAAAAAAGTTACAAGCACACACATTAATATTTTTTGTCTTATTATTAAAGTATGTATATGTATATTCAACCACTAACATAACATAAATTAAGTACAAACATTTGCAATATGCATATACAAAGTTTATGTGCAGGAGCATATGCGAGAATCTAACCGTTTTCATTAAATTTAATTCATGTACATATTTATCACCTTTGTCATTATAATCATGGTACAATACGTAGATAAGTTTGTAGCCCGGATACACATTATGTTATCTCTTTTTCGTGTTTGTGATTTTACACAAAATACAATAAAGCCCTTTCGTGCTTTAACAAAATGTTCAACTTAACGATACCTTCTTTTCATTTAACTTTTCCAAAACTTCCTTGGGTCATTTTCTCTTTCGATTACTTCTCCAGCAAATTACCGAACTAGCTCCCAAAAGATCCTGGGCTTTCACCGTCCCATCACAAATATCTAACGCCATAACGACATTCTTATTTCCCATCGTCCTTGATTCATCTCGATATATTTCAACACTTTTACATTTACACTATACACGATACACGATACACGTTACAGTTTAACTTAAAATAATAATTACACGTTCCAAACACGTCTTAACTTCCAAAACATTCAGCTTGTCAATCCAAATGCTGAGTTCTTCCCAGCTACAGCTACAAGCTCAGGCGAATCCATTAATATGGAGAGATGCTTATAAAGCTGGTTGGATAAATTGCTTTTTTGATATTTCATTAAATTTCGATAACATCTGCTACTAACAAACAATTAATATCACGAAGCAGAAAGGAAATTTCAGTGATTGTCTGTCGTAGACTGATAAATATATCATTTTACCTCTAGCCTGTTGATCATTTTATAGTCACAGCGTTTAGTTGAGTTTTGATTTACTTTTCAGTGTTTCAGAATTGAATCTTGATTGTAATAAACGAATTCATTTAATACTTCATTAAACTGTGAAAAACGGAACGTAGATCGATATATATCAATTCAGGGGCTTCAACTGTTGAGTGTTAGAGTGGCCTGATCTGAAGGTACGAGATCCATGGCCAACACCACAGGAAGCCGAAGTTAAACATGGGAGATTTTCTATTCGTTTTTCTGTTGCACAAACAATCACTCGCAAACGATTGCAATTGTCTCAGAACAAGGGAACATATTTCATGAATAATAAAAATTCATAAAGGAAAACCAACTCAGTTGTGGTGCTCAAAACATTTCCTTTGAGACTGACATGACAGACAAGAAACTTTAAGCGAAATAGGAAACCTCAGGGAATGAGTTAATTCAGTCACTCGGTAGAAAGGTTCCCAGCCAATGACACATTGTATCACAGCTCGACAAGGTAGAAGCTGTGGACAAACAAACTTTAAAGGAGAACTGAAACCGGAGGGATCCATCAGCTGTAGTAGCGAGGGGGGTTTTAAAACGAGACATGTTAAATTTGAAGGTATATGTAACTTGTAGCTGCAGTGGAATTGACATTTGCCATTTCAATATAATTGGTAGGAAATGATTGTACATAGATATCTTGTGGTATTACATCCCTCTCCTCTATATAGTTAGTGACCGTTCAAAATGTCAAAACGTCAGTATGAGTTTGAAATATAAACTTACTATGATTAAGTTTACTTGTAGGCTCTTAGATTAAGCTAGAGTCGCGACGTCATAGAGCGTTAGACTAAGTTAACCCCTGATGATGTCAGTACCATGCATATTATTAACCATGTCCATAGACGTGACGTAACTAGAAACAAAAGTCAACACAAATGTATATAAAGCACAAGACTCAATTGAGGGGCTGTGACATCACAGGCGGACAAACAATGTGTTGCTAGGCAACTCCATTGTCGTATCTTTCTTTGATTGGTGCATATTCAATGTTTGTCAGAAATAAAACACGGCAATTCACGGCTATTTTTTAGAATTATGTCTTGTGCTATAATGAGTGGTGTGGTTTTTCAGGTAGTGCACCTATCAGTGTCCTCTTTTAAAACATGTGTTTATTGTAATGAGCATAACAATTGCCCGTTTCAGTTGTTGAGGAATACACAGTGGGAGGTTTCAGTAGGTATTTGGAATATTTTGTAATGATCGAATTGTTGGCTTTTGTGTTTGGTATTTGTTGTATTTGCTATTATTTTTCGGTATTTTTATATCTGTGTTAGTTACAATTCCTTGCAAGTGACATGTATAAATAAATATACAAATAAAGGGTGGTTAATTTAAATACAGCAGCTGCTGTTGTGTAACAAATATGATGTCCGTTCTTTTCTCACTACCTTCTTGAATATCCATTATCCCTTAGTTTTTATCAAAAATGCATCCCATCAAGTAAACATACGTAGGCCTACGTTTTTTACCCAGAACAGAGAAGTGGATAAGTGCTGGAGTGTGATTTACTATAGGTGTGCCCTGTTTGGTTACCGGCAGTGGAAACGCCGATTTAAGGTGTTTCCTAAGTTTTCCAAATTGATAAGTGAATATTCTGATTGTCTCACTACAAGTATTGTTTTAGAATAAATACTATTGATCAACATACAAATATCTAAAACTCACTAGTTAATGGACGTACGTATGTGCTACAAAAAGAGGCATTCCAAAAAAAAGGATAGAAGTAGCACGGACAATTTGATAGATGACACAAATTATTTTATTTTTTAATTTTAAACAACTAAATACGACAACAAAAAAATTGTCATAAAATTCAAAACATACTTTCACTTAATTATTTACTTCCGTGAAACATTTTCGGCAGTATTTTTCTTTCAGACAATTCTATGGGTGAAGAGTTTTAGCTTTTGTTTTTGTTGTGTTAGTCCTTCACAAAGGAACTCGGACTTTTTAATTGTGGAAGAGATTTCTCTTATGTCATGAACATCTGACTCTCCTCAACTCGAAAAGCATTCTTGAAATATTTTACAAGAAATTAAGTTTTTATCAAGTTTCCACACGCAATTTGGACTTAGTTCACCATATTCGCAATGAGAAGTATGTTTGTACGATAATGTTGACTTCGGATGTGAATCACATACAGGCTTTGCCTTGCACAACACATTGCAAGGGTTGACCAACTAGAATTAAACTTTGATCGTTGCACGTGTGAGACGTCATGTCGCATTGTCGATTGTTTGCAGAAGTTTGTTTGCATAACATTAGGTGGGGTTATATATCTGGCTTGACTGTGGAGACAGTACTATGCGATATCAATATATTCATGTTTTTTAGGGATATAACTGACACAATCACATGAAAAAAGTGCACGTTGTTCATACTCGTTGAAGCCTTTGAAAGGGAAAAGAATGCCTGTTGGGTTTTAAACAAAAATGTATAATTGTTATATAGCCTGTGTATATTTTGCCATAACAAGGGAGTGCGAGTCAGTAATGATTGATCATAAAGTTTTCCCGTAGATGAGTAAAATTAATACGATGGAGTTTATTATATTATTTTAAATATATAAGTGGGTTGGTGCTAGTGCCACATGATAGGTATTTATAAAATAAATATTATTATTTCTCCAAATTGGCTCAAAGTAAACTTTAGCGCAAACTTATGCTGTTAATATTACAGAGAGTGTTCTGTATAGTTTGAAAAAACGCAAAGCCTGGACCATAGGCAACAGACTTCACTTGGTAGCTTACATGGGCTTAAATAATCGCGAGTTTTATTAGTACTCTAAAGGCCTATTAGGAATTGTGAAATTCTTTGGCCGAACAACCAGAAACTTACAAAAGAAAATACATCTTTACTACACTCGAATTTTACATGTCGGCGAGTGTAAGTGATGTCCTGGTATATAAGAGAGTAATTCTGAGAGACATTGGTACTGATGGGAGTGCAGATATTAGTTCACCTAAAATTACCGATACCTGTCTTGCCACAGCGCAGGCCTATCAATTTCAATTAACTATTGATATTTCAGTACGCAAAACAAAATTATTTTTAGTGCACGTTTACGGTAGAGACGAATGGCGGCTGCGGGAGGAGGGGGAATACTGGGCGATAAATGATAATATTTTGTACTGGCTTACCGCGTGACACACGCGGAATGACTTTGCAGGAAACGGCTTCGTTTCTAGTTACAACCCAGTGTCTTCTGGAATACTCTGCGTTTCCCAGAGATTCGAATGCAAATTGGGCAAAGCCAGGGACATCACAGATCGCGCAATAGGCTGAGAGAGAATAGAGAGAAACATAGTTGACATTTTGTAAAGTAAACTTTCAAAATTCAATGTCCTCCAAGGAGATTCGTGGAAATAGAGAATAACCAAGGAAATTGAAAAGAAAAGAATTGTATAAACTTGAACTTTGTCTTTATCTTAGTTGCCGTCCCGTGTCCCAAGATTTTCCGACATGTCGACTTTTTAGAGAAATCCTTTTGGACGTAACTGAAATAGAAGTGGGCCGGAATTGTGGAAACCATAATCATCATTCATTTTCCCGTTTTCACTTTCATCTGTCGATATCGGAAAACCCATAATTCATGTAACACGACAATGGACAACAATCTCCACCCAAAACCTGACCAAATACCTCGACCCAACATTGGTCTTCCTTACGATTTATGACGTATTGCCAATGGATATATCAGAACAGACAGACGCCCTCTTTTACCATGTTTCGCCAGACGAATACTCGCCCGATAATCTCAGTGAATTGAACCGAGTGGTCGAATCAAACGGGCATCAAAAAGAAATCCTTTCGTCGACGTCGGGCGAGAGAGCCTATACGAATACGGTCAGGGGTTTGAATTTCCTTGACAGAATGTGACTCTTTAAACAGGTGTTCGCGCTTCCATTGCATCTTGAATTCATATGCTCGAAACATCTGCAGGGTAGCGCTCTGCTTACTTAGCTGGCCTCGGGTCAGCCACTAGTAAAATGAAGAACTTAACGACATAAGGATGACTCCCCATAAAACCCGCGCGCAATTAACTTGTTGAAAACGCTACACACTATGAAAACGTGATACACAATTACCTGGTTACAATAAAAATATATTAAACATTTTGAATCCAGTTTTGCTGTTCTTACAAAACCACCATTTGGGCATTTATCACTTTTTTATATATTGTGTTGCGTTCTCAAGGTAAAACTAAACAACATTAGCTTTCCTAGGTTCTTAGAGACTACCCTGTCGACTTAAGTATTCGACATCAACAACAACGATAACATCATTGGTTCAACACAAATTATGCTAAATAATACAGAAGGTGATGTATATAAGCTTTAACCAATTATTTTGAAAGCATCATAATATATAATAACATGTTAATAATAATTATTATCAAGTGATGGCTTGTATTTCAACGTGCCCTACATTATGTTATGTGTATGTGTGTGTATATATATATATATATACATACATACATATGTATGTATATTATTTAACAATTAAAAATATTATGTAATATGTATGTGTGTATATGTATATAAAATACGAAAAAACAAAACAAGACAAAATTATTTAAACAAAAAGTTTGTCCAACAAAATAAAAAAGATCATATATAATTTATGGATATAGTAGATTTAGTATTTAAATATAACTTATTTGTATTAACATTCAAAATTGGTTATTTAACAATAGAAAGTATATCCGGAGAATAGTTATTTACAAAAAGCATGATTCCATTAAAATTCCAACGGGTTCGAGCGAGAATGTGTTATATAATGTACTTTACATTTCCTGATTGATTAGTTAATAACTTTTTGAGTTTACACTTAGTGGTTTAAGATATGTAGTAAGCTAAATAAATCCATAGTTTGAATAGTTTCGGTAACTGGTCTATGGAGACGGGCGTTAATTTCAAAATACCTGTTCCTTGGCAGATACAACTTTAACCCAATTAAAAAATATAAAGTATCCAAATAAATATAAAAAACAAACTCGTACTTTCAGTGATGATAAAAAATAACTGCAAACTCCCTGTTCTAAATGTTGTAACTAGGCCATACCACCATCAGCTTCTCACGCACACGTTAAAAAACATAGTAGCTGTCTTTCGCGCATCGCTATAGTAATTATCTAATATCTTTGTCACACCCGTTATGAATAAGTTACCGGTACTCTAAACGCTTTGTTGCTAATTATGATACCTCGGGGGGTTACCCAGATATCAATACCGTAAGCAGTGCAAGCATGCATTTGAATAAATGGAACTAGGTATCAATAAGTTAAAAATTCTTCGCGCTGTTGACAAAAAGAATGTAGATTATTCGGCTTGAATTTTTCATTAGTCCTAAAATCTCGTCTTAAAGCTCGAAGTTGGTCGACTTTCTTTAATTTTATTCATCCTTCGCACGACTTAAACATTTATGTGAACTTTAATACGTGCAAACGATATTCCAACTTCTTTAACCTTAAATCTAAAGTTTCTCCGTGGACTGCGAATGCGCGTTGTAGAGACCCGGTAATGTACGCCTACAGTATGAGAGCTGTCTTGTCACATTCACCTCTATAAACACTGTGAATGCCAAGATAGCGAGTCGCATTCATGATTCAACTGTCCCCTGATGACCTGGCCTGACCCAACTGTTGACCGCGGTTATCCAGCGTTTGACCGGTCCCTGGTGGGAGTGCACAAGATGGATGGATGGCGGTAACAGGTGCGACGGAATCATGACTCATGACATGAGTCAACCAACGTTTTTATTCAAAATGTTAAATGAGCTTACCTCTCGCCTGGCGCTAAAATATCAGGCAAACAGAAGTTGCGATATGATGAGGGAAAGCACCATAAAAACAAAACGAGATAGTTATATAAAAAGAAAACTTTTTAATTTTTTCACTAAATGGGTCATAAAGATCTTTATAAAATCAAAGCACCGAATTTACAAACTTTTTATTATAACTGAAATTCCGTACGATAGGGAAAAGTCACCAGTTGTTTTCACTCGGGCAAGTACCTAAAACAAATTGTTCTCTATCTTTATGCTTTGTGTCAAAAGCAACTAGTCCCTAATTAGCAAAGTTTGGAATTATTTTACATTCCTTGTATTTTATGTTAAGATAATCTAGTATTACAAACGATTTTTACCACCAACTATAAGGAATAAATAAAAAAAGTAGGGCTTTTTATCATATTCGCTTAGTTTGTGTATACAATAATGATTAAATGTTGTTATCCGTACTGTTATATATTAACAAACACCGAAATGTAAATTCGGTGACAAATCTAAAGCCAACAATTTCTGAAAACATTTAAAAATCTTGAGTCGTTTAAACGTAGTTTCACGCTAATTCAACATTATGAATTTTAAATAAAAATAATAAATTGTAGAATCTCTAAACATTATGAAACTACTAATGCAGTTGGCGACAGGTCGCAAGTTTAATTCAAGCCACCAGAAACCCTAATTACAGGTTTTCTAGAGTCTGCGCAGTCTTGGAATGCTTAGATGAAGTCTTCAGCACAACAAATATTTGTTGAAGGGTAATTATTACTGTGTAAAGCAGATGTGAATGGCGTCTTATGTCATCAAATAAACATTATGAGCTTTTAGTGAACCGAAAGAAGCGTGTCTAGTCTGTTAATAATTATTTACAAATGTGTTGCTTCTAACAATTGGTTGCTTCTAACGCTCGGCTGCTTCTAATGCTCGGTTGCTTCTGACGAGTGTTTGCGCGAACCAATCAATTGTTACCTCCGTTTGAGCCGGGTAGATAATCAAATAACGGGGAACAGTAAAGGACGCTTTCAAAGAGCCTTGTGTGTCGTTAATGTCACCCTATTCCACGAGTGGGACGTAAACATTGAACGACGGCTCAACTAGAAAGAGCGACAGCTTTACATCCCGTAACTGAACAATAGCTACCAGGTGAGCACGGACGCGATATGATAAATAATTTGGCAAGTAGAAAACTTGGCTTTGACAATGACCTGAGCAGTGTCAATGCTTAAGCATTGGGAAAAGTTATCTGTTATGTCACCCGCGATCTTTCACGAGGATGCAGTTGTTTTACGTTGCTCGTAATCAGCAGGATGCGAATAATGATGCTTAACGTTTTTCAGAAAATAAATTCACCGGAAACATTGTATTAAAGTGCCACTGATATTGATGTTGTTAGATTTATATGGTTAATCTTTTGTTGTAAACCTTGTTGGTCTGAGGGTTTATTTCTGTTTTCAGTTCAGTCGAAGTCCCAGTATTCGATTTCAAGGGGAAACTTGGGGTTTCGTCATCTATAGGCCCCTAGGGCCAGATGCACAGACAACTGTCAAATGGACAGTAGAGTGAAGTGGATTTGTTGCTATGGAATTATTTTAATACATGCTATTTACAATAATAAAAGCAAACTCCATAGCAACCATGAATTTCTAAAGTCTTCTTAGTTTGACTTGAATCTATCAGTACTATAATATTGTATATGAAAATAACGTTTGAGCCTTAGATTGAACATTAAAGTAATAACATATTGTGTCACACACAAACTATTTGTTTTTAACGGAATGGGTAGAGAGTAAATGCGAATTTATTTTATTTGGTAAATCTATATTTTAATTGCATGTGTAACTTCAACATTTTGTGAGGCTATTCCCGACTGCAATAAAAAATGTGGAAAACATTTAGGCAAATTCCAGGAGCGTTTATGTTGTTTTATAAATCCATAGAAAAAGGCGTATAAAGCCAACTTTAAAGGAAGTTGAATACAATGTTCCATATAAAAATATATAAAGTTATGGACGACACTTACACACAGTATTACAATTTCTATACAGGTTACGCTGCACAGTTTTAAGCAAGCATGATAAAAGTGCGAAAATTGGATTTTTTATAATGTGTTATGACGCCTTTGTTATGCGTTAAAGTTCAGAAAAATGTCACCATCGTCATTCTTAGGAATACGATTTCATTCATGCCTAGTACAACACCCCAAAAACTAGTATAACCCTAGTAGTACACCCATACCAGAGTATTTTTGATGGTGGACGAACACATTCACATAGCCGAATATTTAAAATCTGAAACGTATTATCAAAATGTAAATTACCACCATTTATAAAACGAACAAAGACACTCTTCTTGCTTGTTAAATACGTTATCGTAACGTGAATTGTAATAAGTAATATATATATATATATATATATTGTAAAAAATGTTAAAATGCCCACTTTAAGGCTCACCCTTTGCAAGTCCCTAAATTATATCGAAAATAAAAACTGCTTTGGACTGGCTTATGTTGATTCTAAACGAGTACAACTAAATATTCCATAATTCAATACACCAGAAATAAATTGATTCACCAATCGGTTTTCTTCTAAGCGGAACAAGAGTAGTCAATGAAGCAAATAAATCAAATACCATGTAGTGTTTGACAGACAAATCGGAGTCGCTACGTGCGCCCTCTTGATTCTGCCACAGAGAGAGAATCAATGCCAGTACCGTGCGGCATCTGCGAGTGAAGTGTGGAACGAAACCAGGTTTCATTATAATTCACTTCTGATCGTGCTATTAGACGAAACAGCTGTCAGGCCGTGACTATTTCCACGAAGCATTGAATCTCAATCTCACACGGATTTTAGGAATGACTGTGAAGTGTGAACACGAGTCCCAGTAGGATAATCTAAATCTAATACATTTCAATGTATGATGCAGACTGAGGAAGACAGTGAGAGAGTAAAAGAGAATTACATACTGTACTTAAGATAGATAAAATGCATTTTATTCTCACAAAATCAATAACCCAAATAATTATAAATCATGTACAGCAGGCCTACTGACAGTAAACACAAAGTCAATAACGAAATAAAATAACAAGATTTTAAGATAGAAATAAGTTAATAACAATAATATTTTATCTGTGAAAGTGAGAAGCCCGCATAATGAAAAAGATCATTGAATGCGGGCAGTAAAGAAAGTTAATAATAACTTTATGGTCATAACAGTGAAACAGAAGCTATATTATAATACCATTAAATTTCTTTATGAGCAAAATACTTCCTAACCTCCTAACTTCCTTCATTCCTTACCTGAAGTTAAGATAAATGTGATTTTACATAAATAGTAAACGGAATGAAGTGAAGTTTAATGGTGGGAAGCCGTTAAATGGACAAGAAGGAAATATAACTATGTCTGCTTTCTTATTGAAGTTTGTCAGTTTGACATCTAGAATATATGGCGTACCACCTGATGATCTTTGAACACTAGCAAAGGAATTACGAGACGCCTAAATATTAGCCACGATCTCAGTTTGACGTATTCTCTATGTTGTATCATAGTCACACACGCACACCAAACAGACTACGGTGTATATCATTCAGTGCACCATCAGGGCTCGTGTTTTTCAACTTCTTTAAACTATAGTACCTTCATCGCCATGTTTTCACCGTGTAGGATCTCGTACCGTTTAACTTTGTTAAACTATATTTAAGTTTCTCCCATGTGCTCAGTGCACTCAGTGCACGGCTGTACCTTAATTTTCAACTAAACTAAATTATGGCTAACTTCGTCGCGAGTATTCAACCTATATTTGGCCCCCGATTCTTTGTACTTTGACAAATAATAGTTATCTTTATCCAAATACCTTGGTATACAACCAAAAGGTGTTTGCTTTATCCCTGTAACTCAACTCCTATCGGGACTACATACCTTCCAACTTTGTAGTTGGCCAAACTATGGGCAACTTAGACTTAGACTGATTCTTACCATTCAGTGGACATCGAACCTTTCAACGTGGCTAAACTATTGTTAACTTTGTTTGTATTACTTGTCGTGCCGTCAGGGCTATTCCTGTAGTTTTATAGTTCGAGAAACTATTAATAGCTTAAATTACCAATCGCTCTTTCAACCATTCTATTCAATTATATACAAAATATGGTTAAAGCATTTCCATGACTCAGTGAGTCTTTGTGGATTTCACCATTTCCATTATGTCTATTAAAATTAATACTTATATTTCCCCCGTAATTCAATGCGCCATTGGCGCTCTTACTATTTCCTATGTAGGTTTGCTAACTCTATGGTGGTGTTATTTCAACTTATCAGCTTGTCATAGAAGCTCTTACTACTTTTCTCAAGATCCATTCATTGAATTGAATTAATTCAACCAAATTCAAATTTAAGTCATTTCATTCAACCATTCCTTTTAAATTATGTTAAACATATTCCATGACTCAATGCACCATCCAACCATGCATTCACCATCAGTGCAACATTCTATACCATTCCGATAATCCTCGATCATCATCGTACCAAAATATAAGAAAAGTAAGGTCCAAAGTATAGTTATCCGATCTAGGGTGTATTCAATGTGCGCATCCAGGGAGGCAAGTTTTTAAACACACGTTTGCAGTCACTTCCTAAAAAAAGGTGGCTTGGCGGGTCACGTGACGATCAAAACGTACGTTTTGCGCAGAATGCAAGTTTTTAAACCACAACGTCAACGAATTCACGTCTCGAAACGTGACGTTCCCTCCCGCCATCGAAATACTCGTGGTTTGATCATTTTTCACGTTTTAAATCACTGCCCCCATTATAGAGCACTCAAAATAGACTAGATGCATTCTGGTGGCAAGAAAATTAACTTCTATTAGGAGTGGTTTAGCTGTCAATTTTCATTGTTGTTTTATTGTTATTATTCATCAATGGCGCTGAAAGGAGGTTGCTTAGCAGCGCTATCTATGTTAGTTTTGAGTCCTCTATTCAATTGTACTCGATGGCAGTTAATGTTTCTTTTCAGACAGCCGTGGAGACCACAACAACAACAAACAATTGAATACGTAGTTCCGCGATAAGATTGAAAATGCCGCAGATGAAGGAGACAATAATGATTAAGACAATAATGATTAAGATTGGTTTAAGAAGCGCGTAGACTCTTTTTACCTTTCGGATGCAAAATGTTTTAATAAAAACATGCTCTAGAGGTAGGCCTAGGCCCTTACTTATGAAATCTAGGCCTAGACTTTACCTTTTGACACTTGCGAGGATAACAAAAGTTTGACAACTGACAGCTGGTAAATAGTTTGTTTAGTTGTCGTTGCTAGCGCTAGGCGTAACGAAGCTCGTTTCTGATTGGTCACAGAACGTTTACAATCACAGAGTATGAACACCATGGAACAATCGCAACGGGAATAAACAGCAATACACATTTAGATTACAACGTACGTTTTGGTTTTAAAAACTTGCATATTTTCCAAGCCACCAAAAACGAGTGGGATGGATTCACGTTTTGACGTTACGTTGTGACTGCAAAAGTGTGTTTAAAAACTTGCCTCCCTGTGCACCAGGGGACGGCGAACCCGGGACCACCGCTCTGCAGTCACGGCGGGGTAGAGCGTTCAGGCCGCGCGCTCAGGGGCCGTGGAAAGCGCGATCGATCCCCGGGACAGAGGCCTCACTGCCACGTGGGACAGCCCTGTGCCGACTCGGACTGCACTTCCAGCCTGTTTCTTATTACAAACCTCCTTTTTTGGAACATCAATTTCCCATCACAGGCCGCCACAGACTCTAAGACGGGTTAAGTTGTGGTTGTCAAAGGGTAAAGGAAAAAGACGTTTCCATTTCCTATTCGACTTGGAAAAGATTCCTAAAGTATTTCTTCTGCGTTCCTTAACTCGTTCTTTGCAAGATCTTTGTATTGCCTCAGGTTCTATTGGCATTCCTCAACAAGAGAATCCACTTAACAGCGGCCGCTGGGTAGAATCAAACGGTACCGTTCAACTGTGTTAAAACAATGCGCTAAAGCTACTGGGATGGATCAAACTTTTAAATCTAAATTAATCCACATGAAAATATCTACTACTAAAGATTCTGGCTGCTCAAAGGTACTGAGTTTGCCAGAACTGCCCAATGGTAGTGGTAGGCTTATACATTGCCCGAAGCAATCATTTCGTTCAAACGAGATATAATAATTTTGAGCCCACCCAGCAAAGCGTGCACAATCCACTAAATCAATCATTCCTCTAATACAAAGCAATATATGAAAAAATATTTGATCAAAATATTATTTTCCTACTAAATATAATACATCCATGACAATTCATTTATTTAAACAAAATTTACAGAAAAAAAATACATTTCTATCATTATGCAGTTACTACATTTACAGTGTTCTAACGTAACTAAAAACAGCACAAAGTGGGTTAGGAGTTATCTCAATAAAATGTTTGTATTTTATGTTGTAGAAACTAAATTCAGTGCCCTAGAGCAAAATTTCTAGTTGTGTAATATTTATTATTTCAATGTGATTATTTATTTAGCAACGAGAAAGCTGAAATTTCAAACTCACAATTACAATGTACCGTAATAGAAGCGTGCACTGCCAAAGCAAATGTCTGTGCTGGATTGCACTTTACATAATGACTTGAATCAGTTTAAAATATTCATGCAGCACTTTTTGGTTTATTTTTATAATATGCCCTGCAATCACGCTCGAATGCATATCTGCATTATACTATGAAAAGTATAGCGATTGAATGGTTAATTGTGGGCGGGACATGTTCCATCAAAATAATTAATTTTAAATAAATACATTTGTATTTTATCTCAAACCATTCAGTTACAATAACTGATTTCAGCTGAGAACATTTTATGCCATTTATTATGTGCTTCGTTGCTATGACGGGGTATACATGTTGTGCTTAACTTTCCTGTATGTATAGTTTACTTAAAGATATCATACTGATTGTGCCGACATGGGCATACGTCATTTCAAGAATAGTTCAATATCGTCATTCAGCTTGATCATGAATCTGGGGAATTGAGTGTGAAAATATTGTTGCACGCAATCCAGCGCGCTATTAGTGACGTCACCAGGAGAGGACTCATGCTGTGACGTCAGCTAGAAAACAACTCAACGCGAATGCATCAGATCTCATTTCCCAACATTTTAAGACGTTATAAGGACAGATTGTTTTCTAAAATGGGATTTCCTTTACAGTGTCAATCATGTTTCTCGTAAAGCCGCGTTCACATAAATGACTAGTGACTATTGACTATTGATTATTGACTAAGCGAATTGAACCATAGGCGATACGTGCTGACGTTCACACAACTTTACTTTTGACTTTTGATTATTGACTAGTGACTAACGAATTGAAAATATCTCGAAGTCATAGTCACAACCAATCAGAACGTTCGCGTACAGCCAATGAATGTGGAGCAACGGAAGTCAATACCACTACTCAATTACTGTCAAGTGTATATTTGTTTTTGACTATTTCCGGCGAATATTATTTATTTATTATTTTTATGAAGCTGTCAAACAATAAAATATTCTTATTTTGAAAACAAATCTTCAAAACAAACAAGAAACATACAAAACCTTCACAACTTGGTTGCCCATCATTAAACGTTTTAACTGGTGAACAGTTACTATCGCCATACCTCGTTTTCTTCATAATGTTGCAATTTTATTATTTTGACAGCTCGTTGTTTGTCAATCAGTTCGATTCATTTGTTCTAGGTGGCAGATCATACGTGTCAAAGAACTTAGTTGTGTAGTGTTCATATCTTTCTTTGGGTAGTCAATAATCAATAGTCAATAGTCAATAGTCAATAATCAATAGTCATTTATGTGAATGCGGCTTAACTGGCGTGACACGAATTAAATGTAGTAGTGATTTGATTTGCATTGAAATGAGCACTAAACGCACAGTACTGTAGAACCTACGAAAGTATTTTATTACAAATTTTAGATTTTGTAAATACACTTAATCAGTATGTGATGTGCAATTCTTACTAAAACCGATATGTTATTAATTCAAGCATTTTGAGTTTGTCAGTTTTGCAAAGGTAAAGATTATGCATATCCGCTATGTTTCTACTTTATTTAACGAATTGAATATGTGTTAATAATCAATCATAAAATTGGTAAAATCTTATAAAGGGCACTTTGAATGTTTTCTCCGGCACTTTTCACCAGCTCAGAGTATTTCAAAGCACAATATGACGTCATGTTTTGATTATATAATAGTTTTTCATAATAAATGTATATGTAAAGATCAGGGCATATACCTGCGAATGTACACAGATTCATTTTACACTAACTTAACATAAAACGGCTCGTATTTTACAATTTCTAAACATTTCTCAATTGCCAAACCAATAATAACATAATGTCTTGTATGTCCTCCGCGTTGGCTCATACTTCTGACGCACCAGTGTTAGCCTTATGCTTTGTTGTTTCCGCTTAGCTACAGCTCATATAAATAGCTCAGCAACTACTGAGGCTAGATGTCATTTTATGTGTCAATACTCAATAGGGAGTATGCAATAACGTCATTTCCGGTATCGCATGGTGGCCATACTGAGGTACTCTGTAAACATTTGTTTACGTTCTTCCGACACTTCATTGTTGCAATATTGCAGATGTCCTTTGACTGACATATCAACTGTTTTCAAACAAAGGTTCCGTATTATAACTGAAAACAAAATAAGAACGCGTAAACACTGTTTGAAGACAATCATTTACATGTTTTATCATTTTTTATCATTGTTGTTATCATTTTCTTGAACTTTTACCTGCACACATCAATCTATACGGCTTAAAACTGTGATTTTTTCTGGATAACCTATGTGTTTTCTATTGACAGAACAAATGTAAACAAGCAGTGTGTACCTCATAATGGCCGCCACGTGACGTCTATTGAATACGCCCTATAGTAAACAAAATAAATGTGTCAATAAATATTATCCACCTACTCACTCACTCACTCACTCACTCACTCACTCACTCACTCACTCACTCACTCACTCACTCACTCACTCACTCACTCACACACCATGGTTTAAGAATGTAATCGTTTATGTCTAAGCGTCTCAATGATTTTAAAAGTATTGATTATCATAATATGATCATCAGGGCTTGAATGAAACGCTCGCCCGGTAGCCCGAGGCGAGTAAATTGTTCCTCGGGCGAGCCAAGTTTTTAATTCACTCGCCCGGTGGGCGACGTTTGTTAAACAAACATAAATACTTGTTAGTTAAAACACAAAAAAACATAAAAAACAAAATGTGATATCTCATTACCACAAGCTACAAAATACAACCTGTGTTCTTGATACCAATATTTTTTCCTATAATTACAGCAACCATGTCAAAACAGTGTTCATCAACTTGACAACCATGGTTGCAAGTTATGAAGTGTGACGATGATACACATTAGAAGATAAGGAAATGGTAGGGCTCAATGGCGGCTCGTGACCATCAAGGCAGGTAGTGCGTTGACTCGTGAATATTATTTCAACCAAAGATGAACACATTTTAAGTGGCTGGGGGGGGGGGGGGGGGGGGGGGGCGGGCTATAAACATTCACATATGTGTTTTTCATGTATTCCCTCCGCGTATTGTTAACTAAACAAAACAAATTATGCTATTAGTAATGGTTAAACGTGCCAATACTATGGAACAATAAGCTAATTATTATTAAGAAACGTTCAGGCTAGGTCGAGGAGCTGTTTTAAGGTAACACCAGAACTACGTAAAGTTTAAATAAGTCAAGGGAAAAATATGATTGTAGACAGTTCTAAATCAATGTCTAATAAGCTAGTTTAAAAGGCACGCTAGGGTAAAAAAGAACGAAGTTGACAACACGGGCGTCCCTGCCGCTTCCCGAGACTTTGAACATGAGCTGCATCAGCAGCGAGAGAGGCAATGGTCGGGGTTTGGTTGCGCATGGGTAGAATCAAGCCGTGCGTTGGATTTCTACGCACAGAAATAGGCTTAAACAGCTCGACCTTGACCGACAACTTCATGACGCGGGGAGTTGAGGGGTATCTTCGGATCGGCGCTTCTACCAATTCAAAAAACATATCACTAATTCGTACTTATAGTATCATAAACATATTCTCTAAAAGTAATTGTGTGTGGGTTTAAGAACATCCGCATCGTTACGAATGAAGATGGTGGAATCCGTAACTAAGGTTGTGCTAGCGCACCAGCGCACATTAACACCAGTTGCCACAGGTAGGACTAGTGTTTTTCTTCTTTTTATTCGCCCATTGAGCCGGTGCTAAATAGTTTAAAATTCGAGCCCTTTATATGACACATCTTCGCTCGAAACTATTGCACATTTCATTTATCCTATTACTCTGCTTTCACAACATTACAGTAGAGCACTTCCACGACCGTAATTCCTTTCGCCACATTAAGCCCCTAATTAACACAAACTCCAATCAAGACAACAACGTTGTCACGTTTATAAGCTCTTCTAAACACTGTTTATTCCATCTCGAGAGGGCTTGCTCATCTGTGACAATATTGATACTAATTAGGAAAATATTTTGATACCAATTAGGAAAATATTTGTAAACACCAAATTTGTGAGGTGTTCGATGATAAACCTAGTAAAGTACCTTGTATAATGTATTCAATGGAAATTATCAAGTCGAATATGAGAAAACTTCATTTCACTCGTTAGGTTGAAGACCAGTAGAGCAACAATCCTAATTAGTTAGGTGATTTCTCTTCTACTGTTTTATATGTAAGTGTTACTTATTTTAATTAATTACATTATTATCTGTAGTGTTAACAGATGTATATTTAAAATTGTATGTACATTGACTTAATGTTTGTCGGTTATAACCGCCCATTAATTAATGTGTATATTATATCATGAGAACGCTTCCAAATATTGAAGAAGTGATTCTGGTCCTGTCTTTGGTTTTGTATCAGCTACACAATAGGTTGAAACACATTCACAGTTCGTTAACGTTACGATTGTTATTTTATTTATAATTTAAAAATTAATAATTATTAAAAAAATAAAATAACGATCGTACAAATATTTAATTTTTTAAACCCATTGTGAGTGACGTAAAAATTCTCCACAATGATTTTAGAGTTACAACTCCGTGTTTAGTACATTTAAAATCAATTTTAGGGGGGAAAACAACATGCGAACAATTTGAAAATCAACAACATATTTCAGGATTTCTTAGTATTTTTTAGTTTACAAAGATTTTATGTCATAGCACAATAATGGCGTGAAAAAGAAACAACAGAAACAGTGTAACTTCACACGAATTGGCCGGCGCAGTTGGCTGAGGTCGATTAGGCGTTGGTCTAGTAAACCGCGGTCTCTGCGTTTCAGGTTCGAATCCTGGTTTGGGCATGGATGTCATGTGGCATTTTATCATCATCATAACCATCCACTCATCGTCTTGATTAGTATTGTAGCAAAAATATGAGACGCTAAGCGCAAATATCATCATTTTCTCATTAATTAAACTATTGAAATAAATTCTGCAGGGTTGTAGATAAGTTCCCAACTTACTTTCCTTGACAATGAATACATTATTCTAAACTAAAGATCAGCTCTTGTCATCAGAACTTGTTCAACGGTCTTCGTCAATATCTCGTATGCCTTTATACTCGGCATTAACAAGCAACAGATGATTCGGTGGTAATGTGCGCTCAAAGACGCCACATAAGGTTTCACTATCGCACTGTTTCCACAGGCCGGGATGCTCAATACTAAGACAGTGCGGTTTAGCCGTATCCGAGTTCTTAGCGTCAAACTTCCATAATGTGCGAGTGGATTAAGGTTAGGGGCTATGCAGATATCAGGCGACGTACATCTAGCCCCCCCCCCCCCCCCCCACATCACCACTATTCTGCCGCAATAGCTTCGAGACCACAACACCACCAACGCACACAACATTTTCTTTAATAACACAGAGAGAAAGAATACTCTAGACTTTACAAGACTTCAAACGATGAAAAGAGTCAAAGATATGAAATGCTTTGAAAGAAAAGGGTTATATAAAAAAAATGGTCGACGTCATAACGGTTATAAACGCACTGTATTGTTCCTCGCAACGCGAACTATACGGTCGCTTAGTAAACCACTTCAATAAAATATATTCACATTACCTGACGTTCTATTGTTTTACATCACGACTTTTTAGATCTTCAACCACAATAATGATGCAGGAAATAAAAATCCAAATATTAAGGCATAAATATATGCTAATATGAGATAAGACAGCTTCGAATATTGTTGGCATAAATGCTTTATATTTACATCACAAGAGAATAGAATTATTTATGAAAACATTTTGACAAGGTTATACCCGAAAAAACCTCGATAGCATAGTTGACTCCGGCCATGAAAGTCTCCATAAAAGAGTGTAATCTATAATTTCACTATCATGACCGAACACGGGAAGATGCACTTCCAAAATTTGTACAGGTCGAATTGTACTATTTTATGGCAGTAGCAACACTTACAAGAAGACTTCGGTGTCGTAGGCGCGCGTGGATGCAGCAAAACAAAAAACAATGTAACTACTGTGACGGGCAGATTCGATCTCGACAAATAAAACGAACAAAGGGCGTCAAAACAAGGTCAAAGCTCATCCTTATGGCCTTTCTCCACATCTCCGTTCCCTTCCTTCAGTTTCACGCCACCGCTCCATGTGCATCTCTTGAATCCTTTAGCATTTTACCTCAAAACATGCCATAACATTTTTTTATAAAAAAAAAACGGGGACTAGTAAGGTTTCGGCGATAGAGTATTCCCCAACGTTTTCGAGTTCCGAACACCGCGAGCAAGTCATTTCCTTCCTACCTAGGCAGGTTTGTCGCGGGTCGGCTCCCGGCTACGAGACGGCTCGCTGCGGGCAAAACAGTTCATCCCTGTGCATTGTGCGTGAGATCGAAAAGGATGAGATGAAATTACATCGACGCTTCTCAACACTAAACTTCGCCCGTGTTTCCTTAAACTTTCATAAACAAAACATTTACCCTTTGTGTTTTGTACGAATTCTCTGACCAAAGGTGGATCGAAAACTTGCTTGAAGTTTTAACTTTCTAGGCTAAAATCAATGCAATTGTTATTCTGCTTTGTAGCTAAGAGGATTTTAGCATAGAATTCTAGCCAAGTGTGGTTATTTTGTGGCCTCCGTCCAGAAAGAGATTGTCTTTGTCCCAGCAAGACAGGAAAGGAGGTGGGGGAGAGATAAGTAGAGTGGGGGGGGGGACAAGGGGGTAATAGAAGATGTGCATAGTGTATGGGGGAATACTGTGGGGTTAAAAATAATGTGACAATTAATGCGCACACCAAGAAAAATGAGCTGTAACTGAGGGTGTGTCACGTAAATAAAGATGTATTATATAACTGAAGTAGTTGGGTACTTGAAAATGTGTCGGGTAATGAAGAAGGGTTGATTAAAATTAGTGAATATACATATATGTTGAGTATCAAAATTTGTACCGTATTTAAAAGATGAATAAGTGAATGTGAATAAAAATAGTTCTGAAAATTAAGAAGTATAGGGTAATGTGTTATACAATATATTCGATAATACAGGTTTCGATAGTGGAACAAATTAGGAGATAAATGGACACTACATGGACTCAATGGAGATGAAAATGTGTTGGGTAAATGAAGGAAAGTAATTCACATGAGCATGTGTGAAAGTAGTGTTGTTTCAGTCACTCTGTGTGTTTGGAGCTGTGCTCTTTTCTGCCAACCCCCATTCACTTTTGTAGTAAATGAAATGATTAATAAAATAAAATAATAAGTTAATGAACGCGTCAGGTAAATGAAGTGTTGAGTAAATACATATGCGAAGACTAAATGAAAACTAATCACCCGGTCTTATGATTTCCAACTTAACATGTTGGATGTCATCTGACTTGATTTCAAATCGTCTGATTGGTGGTTTACATTCTAAAAACAAGTTAACGGATACTTAAATAGTCGGAAGTCATAATACCAGGAATATGATGTGTTGTGTAATGAACAAATGTTGGCCACGTGAACTTATGTAAGGTAAATTAAGATCGTAAGACATATAACATTGTTTCGTTAATGAATTATTATCATACAATACAAGGCAGATTCACTGGGTAATTGTTTTAAAGGAATTGAGGGAATAGACCATATTTAAAAGAATTGTTAAAGTAAAATACAGAAATTCATTTGCATGACACCCGCTTTTCCAAAAATATTAATGCTAAAAAGGTTTGTAAAACTTCTACGAAAAAAACGTTGAGTTTTTATGATTTTAAGCTCTATAATTCATCTGTAAAATATCTTAATGATATAAATGTTAAGCAAATAAGTGTAAAATATAGGACTGAATTTGTTAAAAACAAATTAACAATATGATTTATATATATACATTATGTATTACATTAGCTTTTGGCTAAATAAAGAATTATTATTAATTACGGAAACAAGTCAGGCGTTCAAAAAAATGTGTATGGTAAACGAAAACAAGTCAGGCATTTGAAAATTTGGGTAACATGAATTGCCGTAGACTTTAGCAGCCCAAGTCACTAATTTTTGTAGCTGTTGGGACCATCAGTTTTTTTTTTAGATTTCGAAGAGACCCTCCCCAGTGCCTGAGTCCCTTTCACTCCTCTATCATGAACGAAATCAGATCACAAGCAGTATATTCCGACAACAAAACAGTAATGCATTGTGCATGGCAACAGACGTGTCAGCTGACATATATGTCAGGTAACGATGTCGAATCAGTTAAGCGAAGACACATTGATTTTTCCTCACGATTTCCGTATAACGTAGCCGAGTAGGGTAAACAGAGATATGGATGGTTGTTTCCGGTTCATCCCTGCGTATGCGTGTTATTCAAGTGCTGGTTTGCAAGGCCCTCATAAAACAGAGGCTTATTCCAAGTGCAAACACCCCGCGGAAAGAAAGGGAGATGCGATTGCGAAGATGAGAAGAAAGCGAGAAGAGAAAGTCGTAAAGAATAAAACAGGCCGCAGAATATAGTCTAAACTTGTGCGCTCTTCGTATACCAGACTGCACAGCACAGAGGCGGAAAGCAATAGGAAAAGGAAACTCTATTACGAAATGTTCACAAAGCACAAAATTAGTTTGTTACATCCGCATAAATAATTTTTCCGAAACCTCCTGCTGTTATACTTAACGCACCTTACAAATCAAGGGAATGAAAAAATATTATCTCGGCGCTGTACCTTCCTGTTTAAAGGAGACACTCTAAGCTTGTTGTAAATCATATTTGATAGATGCCAGCTTGCAGAGCACCTATGTCTTGATTAGTGGGGTCTTTTTGCCTCTAGCCTGTGCTGACTGCTGAGTGAGAGTGATAATTTCCTCATGGGCGGTGTTGTTATTGGCGGTGGAGGTTATTATATATTAGAGCTGCGGGTGATAGTGGGGGGGAGGGGGGGAGGGGGGGGGTTGTCGCCGACACGCGGCGCCTGATAAGGGACGTCTAAACGACGCTGGCGTACGTGGCTTCCCTCCATAGCCAATAAGTCGACCCTAATATCTAGCCCAGCCATGGAGCCAACTACTTAGCGCTCAACTGGGAAGGAATGTCATCCCATGTCCTACACAACTCATTACTCGATGTTAAAATAGAAAACTTGTGGTTTGAGACCATGATAATGCTGTATACTAAAGAAAAACTCATTTTGATTTTGAAGAAACAAGTTACGGAATGTGTACGCTTTTAATGAAAATAGAAGAGAAGATTTGAAAATTGTGAGCATTTTGCGTTATTCAACAAGAAACAATTTTAAAAATAAAAGACAACAAATATTTTTATTTTATATTCAGGCTTCATAAACATCACTAATTTAGTAATTTCTCGTATTGAAATCCGGAAGAGTGTTCAAAAACGTTATTTTATTCCGCATCAACGAATTCCGTTCCATTCCGTTTCATTCCACTCTAATAATTAACTATGAAGCAAATGAAATAAAAAATCTCGGAAATTTTCCAATAACACTAAAGAGGTTTAAACACACTTAGGAGAGGAGTTTCCACTTCGCGTTACAGTATATTAAAACACAGCACCAAACAATAAAAACATGTTATTACTTGATACAATTATCAAATACACTAATTTGCCCTTTGGAATTAATGAACGTCAATTTCATTTGAAGCGAGGAGAAAATTACTGTAGGGAATTTTAATGATTGAATTCTAACATTTATTATAATGAAACATAGCAAATTTGTTTATCCTCGATTGAATAGAACAAAATAACATATAACAGCGGCAGCATTTTATTCCTCCTTGCGTTCAGTTGGTGATTATCATGAAGATTGATGATATTATTATGTTTTCATTTTAATTGCGAATACAATTTATATTAACATTCTGAACAGATTATATAGAAATAAGGCGTTTTATTATAATTATATATATATATATATATATATATATATATATATATACACACACACACATATTGTTGCAGCGTCAGCGTTGTTTTTTTTTCTCAGCGGCAACGTGATGGGTTAATAATTATTAACAAAGGTCAAATGCGACAAATGGTTATTACGTTTTCTGGATCTCATTTGTTCTCTCCACTTGGAATCTGTCAATAATTATAATATCTCAAACGGAAACTTAATTGAGGCATTGAGAGCCTTGTAATTAACTAATACTCGTCGAGTGTTGTCAGTACCTACGACTATGAAAGTAAACATTTTACAAGTAGTAACAATCTGTGGTATCAGATGAAAAACTGAGTTGTGTGCGATGGTGGGTAAAACATAAGTTTAATTGTTAAATATAGTGTTTAGCATATGTTTAACCATACTGTACCGTAAAAGGTTATGTTTCAATAATTTTTTATAATTTTTACCTGCATCTTGTTATACTTGCTAATTAATCTTACGATTGAAAAATATTTCGCCATTGTTAAACGTAGGATTGCAACAAATTTCCCTATAGGGTACTGAAATTAAATTAAGTAATTAAAGTGATTATTTGGCTTACATATATAAAAAGTGTCTTCAATAACAGCATTTTTAGTTAAGTATATTACACATTGCTGCGGCTTCAAATTAACTATGTTTTGTCCAATAAGCTATTGTTGTTCTGTTATTAAATCAAAAACTATTTGAAAACGGTGAGCTTAATTTAGCGGCAAAGAAGAATTATTTGATAAAACGAGAAGTATTAGATGGAATCATTTACACCTATTATTACGACGATTTTTCAATATAAACATTTATTGGTTGAGAAGCAACAAAATAAGCTTTACAATAATTGGCATTGCCGTAATATTATAGTATCATCAACACATTGCGTAGCAGCACCACTCATTTCGATACAGGTCCAGCAATAACGCAAGAACAGCTGATATCTCCGAGTGCAACACGTGACAATAACTGTTCTGCACAATCGAGAACGTATGCTTCACTTCCGCTTCCCCCTCCGGCTTCGAAGCAACGGCTACAGTGTTGCCGACATGATCATTGGATTAACGGTGACTTGATGATAATTGGCCTCCGCATCTCATGTTTATGCAAGAGGGTAATCAATACGATAGTAAAGATGGAACTCCATACGGCATGAGTCCATCCGGTTACCGATGTAGGATTATAACAGATGTACTCCCAAAGCAGTCGACGGTATTACAGCAAATATCCCTGGGTGGTCAGACGTGTAGCACCATACTGTATTAATTCGATATTGAAAACAAAAACAATATTTTGTTATCGATCGACTACACATTAATACGGAATTTATTGGGAGCTAATAAGCTCCTCATTGCTCGTGGGATCTTATCTACTAGCAGGTGATCAGGTGGAGCGGAATATGTGGTGTTAAGTTCGGAGGAAGATTGCCACTCCCCAGTAGTAAAATGTGTTAATTATTAGCTGATGATTCCTTAAAACCGTTCATAAACTCTCATAGGAATAAAACAGGTTATTTTTACATAAAATGGTGAAATTAAATATATTCGTTTAAAGTCACTTTAGAGTTCTAGATCTCAGGACCTCAGTTTAAAATTTAATTAGGTTCCCAGATAATTTGAAAGCACCTTAGGACACTCCTAACGTCTTAATAAATTTAAAACTTACTTAAGACGTGGCATCTTGAGGTGATGTATTTGAGCCTTGCATTTTGTTGTCTAAGTCAAGTCAAGGTAACATTCTTCAGAATGCGCCTTTAAATTTGTTATGAAAACAGCCGGCGTTCTATAAAATTAAATAATTAGAGGCGAGATAACGTAGGTACGCATAACCTTTCCTTATTTATTTATGAGAGATTCTGTTTATTCTATTTCACACAATTTGTTTTTAACAGACATTTTACAGAGATTTTAAAATACACCTCAATTCACATTACTTTCGGCACAGAAAATCTTGATCGACCAACAGTTAGAGGTAAAAACCTGTCACTTCACACACAATTGACCATTGCTTACCATTGTCAATAGTATATAATATTTAACCGGGCACTTAACATGTTTTCTGGAGAATGTTCGAAAACTACACCGGTGCTCTCATCATATTACTATAACCGAGTTGAGGAGACTTCGACCAACATTGTGCGCCAAGTTGTGTATTTCAGAACTTCGCCACCGCTGTTAAAAACTGTTTACAACGTTTTATAGTTGCCTCATACTTGCCAGCTATTAAAGTGGCGCACGTGAACGCATAGTGAACACGTATGTCGAATACATATTTGTGTCATGTTGTCTAATCCCTCCAGAGCACGAATAAGTGGCGCTTCTACCGGAACCCCCTTTCATTTATGTCAGTTAAAATTGCTATAAATGCTTTAAAATTGTCAAAACGTAAAACAAAATATATCTCATAGAAAATTGAGCCTCTTTCTTATGTATGTTTATTTGTTCTAATAAATATTTACGTTTTTCAATCGTTCTTAATTAATTGGATTTGTATCTAGCAACATCAAACATTTGAATATCGGGAATATTTATTGGAACAACGATGAATATCACTAAATTCTCTAAGTAAGAGATGAGATATTTTGTTTTACTTTTTGATAGTTTTAAAGCAAATTTGCACAGAAATAGGAGGTTCCGCAAGAAAGGTGGACAAACAGCCTTAATGGGTTATCAAACGTCGTTTTTTGTAATACAGAATGTTATGTTAAAAATACGTTTACAGTATCATTCTCAAGTACAAACCGTTGTAAAGTTTCAAATTCGATTCAATTGAAATATACTGTAGGCCTACTGGTATATTCATAAACTAGAAGGTGGGTTATTTTATTTCTATACTTGTAAATATTTATCAGAGCATCGCATCAAATCTACGAGTCAGAGAGATTGAATTGGTAGTAAGAAAATAAATATATATCAGAGAACGTGGGCAAAGCAGCTTGAATTTATTCGGAATGTAATTCTCGTGAAACGTGTTGCCATATTATTGGAGTTTTTATCAAACGTAGGAGCGTTGAACTGAATAGGGCGCATACCGTCAGAATAAGGGTGTCGGGGGTAGAATGTTTGCAATTTTACTACCTTGAACTAAATAAGATGTTGAAGTTGATGTTGTTCGTTTAATCTTTGAGATTATAGAGACCTACCTTAATATTTAGAAGAATAGGTTATGTTCTAAGTATCGATAACTCATAGAATGCACGCTTATCACAAAGCTCCCATTCATATTACCCCCAACAATGTTTTAACAATTACCAATTATTTCTCAAATGTGTAATTGAATTCTGTTTGCGTATAGAAAGAAATTGTATGCTCATGATTTTTGTTTTAAGTTATTGTGTAAGTGTTGTTTTTAGTGAACACGGAACCGTCATAAAAAACACAAACGTATATTATTTTAAATACTGAGATTTCGTTAAAAAATCAATAACAACCAAAAATCGCTGTGTTGTGATTAAAAAGCCCCAAACAAGGACATTCATTACAGAACAATTGAAATTAAGTTAAAGTAGGCTAATTTTGGTAATTACGTTGCTGGTTGTATATAATTCTCATGCTTGCAGCTGTAAAAATTGTGGACAAAAATACTCACTTGGAAAAAATTCTGACCAATATTTGTGGGACGGAACTTAGTGCGTCAACAGTTGCAAGCAATATAATCTACCCAACTGGTTTCTAAACATTTGTTCATTTCACGATTTCGACATGAAAACAAAGCTTTTGAGCACCATAACGTTGTGTCGTAAGTAATTCCAATATCCACGGTTAGAACTGTTTGTTTGAATGTTGCAGAGATAAAAGCCAAGAACTTCAATAGAAGTCGAGTTTACGACATAACGAAGAACGTTAGCATAATTGTTAAAACTACTGGGTGGAGTTGGAGAACATTTCAATGTACAGTAATAGATGCGGATATTATACAAAGTACATGCGAGCACAACTCTATGCATTCAATGAGCTCTGACCTCGATAACTCTACAGTCTACACCACGATACACGTTATAAACTCGCCCTGGAATAGCATTCTTGAAAAACGAATAAAATTAGACATCCTCTCCGCTTAGTTTGGCATCCAATTTTCTCCTTACCGCGTTTTTTTCCTGACAATTTGCCACTTTAATCTTGCAGCCCGTCTGACTGTAGGTCGTAAATAAAACTGCGAATTAATGAGGATATCAAGAAAGAAGAATTGATTACGAAATATTGAAGAAGCTGAATACAAGATGAAATGAATGGATGAGCCACACGAAATGAGAAAGGAGTGGGGACGGGGGAGGGGGAGGGGGGATCGATGGTGATTAGGACGCTGCAAAAGAGTTATCAGGCAGAGATGAAATCTGAGAACCGAAATGTAGTGACGCGAACTTGACAGTATAGAGAGATCTCTCTCAGCTGTGGAAACAAATAAGAATTGATAGAAGGTAGAAGACGTCCCTGGGATAAAACCTTGTAATGAGATGGGGTTGAGGAAGTGCCAAGAAGGATGTGATTGGAGAACATCCAGCTAGCTCAGGTCAGTCTTGCCATTAGTGGTTCCTGCACCGAGGGGCCCCTAAATAACCCTATCTAATGAAGACTACCCCACTGAAATATCGTCGGGGATGTAATAGGAATATCTAACATTGCCTATGAGCTACCAGCCATCACCTGCAGCACCCTTCGCCCCGCCCCCCTGTGATTGACGCTAATTTAATTGCACTATTAACTCTGTTTGACTGCTCGTTATTATGACTAACGGTGTTTAAGGGACTAAGTTAGCATCGATTGAATAGCGTGGTGGAGATACGCGAACGACAAAAATGTATGGTGCAAAATGTTGCGTCTACTCAAACCAATACACACAAACTACAAAACCGATATAGTAGACATCAGAGACTCGAGGTTTAATTTCCAAACTCAAAAAGTTATTTACAAGATGCAATTGTTCCGCCAAACAAAACGGGGATGTAACTTCTGCAAAGTGGAGCATAAAGGAGGGATTGATATAAAACGCTACCCGCCCGCTTTTCAATTGCCACCCAAGAACATTAAATTCCCTTTCCATGGACACGCTTGTTAATGACTGTGGAACAAAGCTAGAATTGTTAGTTTCACTTTGAAACTGACAGAACAAAGAGATATCTATCCCTTGAGCATGGCTAGTTTTTGAGTCAATTACATCCGAGCTCGTTCTTAACAAGTGCAACTAAATGTAATACAATTTAACTCACTGGCCCAATCAAGTTCCGTAATAATCATAAATTATGTGTATCCCGCAAAGATTAGTAGGCTACGTTCAACCCGTACATTATAAATCCCGCCAAATTACCCATAATTTACTTATTCAACCGAAAATTGTATGATGTGACAACAGTAGCTAAAGTGACCAATAACACCGTGCGTATCTAGTGTGCAGTGCAATCACGGCCCCTAGGATTACCTTCATTACTCTCCGTGGAATAATTTATCCAGACGCGCGTTTCTATCGCGCATCAACCCTCGCCAGTGATTACAAACCGTGCGACCACCCCTAATAAACACTCCGGCATATGTATTTATAAACAAGCTATCATCGCTAGCTGAGTGCGGCTATGATTAGTAATTAGTGACTACACTCAGCTCTAGAAGCGGGTTACATTGCATATTATATAACATGCGTGCTGAGTTGGCCGCAAGAGAGGAGATTAACAATAAGGATGCTAGCCTCAGCCTCAGTACATGCGTACCTACTGCATTGCGAGACATGTGTTAATATCTAACAATAAGGACGCTAGCCTCAGCCTCAGTACATGCGTACCTACTGCATTGCGAGACATCGAGATGTATTAATATCTTTACTTATTTAATTATTAACATTGTATTAGAATAAGAGGATGCCAGGAAGGTCATAATCTCGGTAGTGGCATATACCTGCAGGATGACATTTATCACTTTTAAATCATACAAAACATAAGAGAACAAAATTTTAAACAGTATCATCAAAACAAACTGCATAGGTGTAACACGAGACAATGTGTTCGTCTTCATTCTTTACTTTATTAAATTTGATATTGAGTTACTCGGAAATAAAACGCGATTAACTGTACCTACACTTAATGCTAAAACGGATTTCAGCAGGTACAGTGTAAAAGGTGCTAAAAGTTCAAAAAGTGTTGCTAAATCAAACGAACGTATAATCTAGTTTAGTTTAGTTTAGTTTAGTTTAGTTTAGTTTAGTTTAGTTTAGTTTAGTTTAGCATATTGTGGTTTAGGTGAAATGTGTATTGAATTGTATATGCACATGACACACAAGAGAATCAAGTATTGACATTCTCGAAGTTTAAATTTCATTTTTACTTTTAGGTACCTGAACACGCTTCTAGTATGTCTGACGCGTACTGGTATTTCTAGCAACGCAGACATTTTAATATGATCGTATTATTTGGCGTTAATTTTTCATTATTTATTTTTATACCTATCACCTGCTATGAGCCTTCAGAAGCAGAGCGTGAATATTTTTGTTCGTATTTTCAAAACAAAATCGAAATTTTAAGAAAATACACGACATATGTTATCAGTACTGATAATGCAAACAATGCATATTATGCAACATTCATTGCGTTTGGATTAAATGCGATTATACGATGTTATTGCATAGTATTGCATAGTATTGCATAGTATTGCATAGTATTGCATAGTATTGCATAGTATTGCATAGTATTGCATAGTATTTGCTTTCGTTATCTGTAGAACCTGATGATATCGGTCGTGTGTATCATCCAACATATTCGATTTTCTGTTTTTTTCCCCTAAGATATGAATATAGCCACATCTGCTGTAGCAGGGTCACCTCTTAAGTTGTTGGAACCTCGTACAGCTCCACGACAGAGGAAGCGAAATGGTTTAAAACCTGTACATACTGAATAAGAGGAACAATACCACAATATTAAAAGTGTGCAATGTGCAATAAGAGTAGCTTATGTCAGATTTTTGTTTTACCGGTTACAAAAAGAGTTTTAAATGATTCGGTATTCGCAAGCGATCGTTACCATTTTATACAGTTCACTAAATCTTGCATAAACTATAGTGTATTGCAATCAATCTGTGGTCCTAGGATCCCGCTCACCTTCTCCTACCTCACTCCATACATCGAATCGCCAGCTCAGGCCAGCCGCGAGGGGTAGTGGTACTACCCGGCGATTCGATGTATGGAGTGAGGTAGGGGAAGGAGGGCGGGATCCTAGGACCACAGATTCATTGCAATACACTTTAATTCACAAACACGTTATTCAAATAATTGAAACTTACGTAATACGACTGCATATAAAATCCGTAATTTTTAAACTATAACCAGAACTCAAAACTCTAAACGACTATCTACGAATTAACGTTTATATATACTTAACAAAGTGTAGAAAACGATTTGTTCACAATAAGCATCTTCAGTAGTGGGACTGTATAGTATAATAATATTCTGTGTGAGCGGGGATTGCTTCCTAATAATATGGCACGGCACAAAAACCATAATTATGTGTGCAAAACCCTGTTGTAGGTAGCGAGGAAAGGTAGGGACTGCAGTTAAAGAAAGAAAATGAGTGACAGGGAATAAGGGACGCCGGTGTAGAGCCTACGGAATTCAGAATTCGTGACAACAATGAATATTGTAACATAATAGAATAATATCTTGTCTTTGCTCACGGAAGCATATTTCAATTTTACAACACACAACACATTACCTTTAGTATAGAAACTGGAATTTAAACTCGTTAATAAAAGCAATTATTCATTTTGGTACAGCTGTGGACAATTAAAGTTGATTGTTGCTGCTTCACATTAGCTAAGCACACTTGAAACCAGACAATCAAACAGCAAATGAAGTTTGTTCTCTGGTTGGTACATTCAGGCCGTGTTGACGCCGCATAGAACAAAACTAAATATAATCGTGTACATAAATATCAAAAGAAACATTCGTTCAATTGTAAGAAAAATTTAACTCGTGTAAAAAAGGCAAAACTATTATAAGAAAACTTTTTTCAGAAGTAAAATTAGCGTAAAATGCATGCAAATAATAGATTTATTGTTCGTGGTTTCAGAAATCTATACAAAATTTTAATTTAAAATAGCAGATTGGTTTTACGTATTTGCACATTCATAAAATTATGAGTGACATCGATTCCAAATAACCCGATAGTATTTAGCAAATATATAACGTGCACTGAAAATAGTTGACCAAAACAGTTCCAAAACACTCGAGTCAGACGCTAAGAACATTCACAACTATATTTCTATTTGCTCCGAACTAGGTTGAGTTATGTGTCCCTCCAAAGACTTGTACATTTCAAAGTTTCCCTGTAATGCAATAATCACACTTTTATGGATTCATATCGGAAGCAGTAGCCATATCTCACCCACGCCACTGCTTTACGGATTTATACCGGAAGTAGTAGCCGCATCTCAAACACGCCACTGCTCTCTCAGGAGGTAATCCCAGCTTCCTCAGAACTCGTAAATCCGATCATAAATGCTCTATTTTATGTACGTTTTACTCGAATTGTTTTAGCATCATTCTATTAATGTTTCCATGAAAACATCTATATGAACGTATGATTCCAACCTTTAACCTCTCTATTTATTATTATAATGTACCACTGCTTTGTGTACGATGCAAACAGAATAAATTTCCATTTAATTATTCTGATAATTTGAACCACTTTCGATACTGTGGCCGATGTGGTCTCGTTATATTGGCAATAGAGCGGTAACACATTGTTAACACACAATGATTTAATATAAATTATATCATAGGTTTCTAGATTACCATCGCTTGTTCGCTTGGATAGTACAATAAATAGAAGAGGAGTGAGACGAATGGTTTATTTGACTTTCAACATAATATAGGGAATATTCTTGATAAAAGAAGATGTTGGAGCTTTTTTCCCAGGGTAACATATTGCCTATTGACAAGCCTGCCTGGTTTACCACATGTCACAAACACTACACGCCACACGTTACACCTTACACTTTTACCATTTAACACTTAACATTCAACACTGAACACAACACTTAACACTAACTTTGACACTTAACACAACACTTAACGCAACACGTCACACGTCACACGTCACACGTCACACGTCACACGTCACACGTCACACGTCACACGTCACACGTCACACGTCACACGTCACACGTCATGCACTCACTATACGCTACACATTACATTTTATATACTACATACAGTACTGTACGGTACTACATACGGTACTACATACTACATACTGCACCAGTGCATACCGCATTACATACTACGTAGTACATAGTATATATTACATAAAATTACATGTAAAATATAAGGCGAAAGGACTAAGGTGGTACACTTCAGTCATGTGGAACGAATACCAATTCTTTCAAAGAATATTTTCACAAATAAGATATTTGCAGAATATCAATATTATACCACGGAACCTGTGGTTGGGTTCGGGCAATTGCATTACGGAAGCATTGGAATCCCTATATTGATGACAACTTGTATGTAACGATAGAGCGCATGATACGATGCCAACAAAATAGTGCAGATAAAAACATTCATACCAACGGTAACAGAAATTGAATAAAAATGCAGAATACAATTTATTTTCAGAAGGTCCAATCTTACTTGTAGCAAGATTGAAAGTGGTGATGAACGAGCGTTTAAATGGTTGTAATTTTGTTACCGAGAAGAATTATTACCCAACAACCCCGATGCTTTATGAACAGCTATAAACTAACTAGAGCCGAGGTGAAAAGCGGACACAAACACGAGATAATCATAACGCTAATATCGCGTATCACACTTCAAGTGCATTCACAGAGCAACTCAACTGAAATATTACCCCGCGCATTCATTGGCCATTTTAGCCGGGTAAAAATGAGAGGTGTGGGCCGAGGGTGGTCGGACGTAAATGTTAATCCCCGTTGAGGTGCCGGCCGAGCGACGGTGGAAATTTGTTATGTTTTGATACGGGAGAAACGTAGGTTCACGTGAAATTAACATCATTCCATATTACCTTCAACAATACTAAATAAACATGTAGATCCATCTCGTACACTCTGGTCCAAAATAATAGAATTCCTATAAATTACATATATACTCGTGATAATAGAGTGTATTAACTGTCAAATTTATTTCATTCCTGAGATCTAAAGTAATCAGATATTTTTTGGGTGTCAAAAGAAGTTTTTTTCTGAAAATAAAAAATGAAACCCCGAAAGCGCTAGGGGGCCTACTTGTTTGGAATGCGAGTATACGTAGAGAATCGTTGGATCTTGCCTAAGTAAAGGCTCCCTCATTTTACTACACCTAATTAGGCGCCACGTTAATGTTTGAAGCGTACTACTCAAGGACGAGTCACCAACGCAAGCAAGGTGTATTGTTATCAAACACTATTCACTTTAACGAAGTTACTCAAGAAACAAAGGGGGAGGCTTGAACCAAACACGGCGTTAATGGGCTAGATAGCGGCCAGGTGTTTGAAGCTCATACATACGGCGCAGGTGATACTCGACGCTGAGATCGCTTCAACTCTCTCTTCTCTACTCTCCACTCTGATCGCACCCATGATTTATATCCTGTAAGGCGAGGTTTAAGGCGTCACGATTTGGAAGGATTTAAAGTTCACTTTTTATTACATTTCCCCATATTCTCGCGAAAGGCGAGAGACAAATTTAAAGTGGGTGTTATCTATGTGATCCGTACGCGTTGAGCGTCATCCTGTTATAGACCGTGAGGTTAAATGATCCAATCAACGTCTGATCTGTAACACTGGGGCTGTAACTTCAAGAGCAACATGTGTCAACCTGGGAAGACATGATTGTAAGGTTAAACAGTGTAAAGTGTTCAATGGGGCGAGATTAAATAAGTTTTAGTTCCTTCGCAAACGCTAATGTAGACAAACATTCTGAAATTATAGGGGTGGGGGGTGGAGCGGAGGAGAAAAACGTTGTGTTTCGACTGTTGTACACCATATATATATATGTGTGTATGTTACACGCAGAAACTAATTGACCCGGAATAATGTTAAAACCACACACACAATTGTAAAACGATACCAAGTTCACAATTACTTGTAAAACCAGTGAATTTTCGGAATAACCCGTTCCTACTCCGCCTTCAGACCGAGCAGTTGGCCTCGGTCTGAGGAAGGAGTAGGAACGGGTTACTCCGAAAATTCACAGGTTTTAAAAGTAAGTGTCCTTGGTATCGTTTTACAATTATTGTGTGTGTGGTGTATTTAAGTTATAACCTATAGGTTACTGTTCGTGTTACGTGTTTTTATATGTATTCAATCGGTTAACGAGTCGTTAACGTGTCCGTTAGTTGACGGTCCGTAACCTACAACCCAACAAACCCTATGCAGATAACGGACCGTCAGCTAACGGGCCCGTTAATGACCGATTGGAAAACCGGGCCTTAGACGTCTCACATATCGTTAAACATTCATTTTCATGAATAAAATTGTTCGTTTCTTTCATGAACATTTTCTGTACATGTTGAAGATCTCTAGGCCCCTCATATGTCTAAAATGTGAATGTTGAATGGTTTTGAAGGTACGAACATAAAGCTTTTTTACATATCATAACTCTCTTATTTCCTGTGACCCGAACGCTCTCACCCAACGAAATATTGCAGTGTTATCTACAATCTACAGCAAAACATCTCTTTAAACGTACACATAGCTTGTGCGCATGCGCCAATATTGTGACTAAAGCGCACTTGTTGCAGCAATGGATACTAATCGGACGTATGTCAAAGTAAATGAAGATAATACTCGGAGATTGTCTTACATCATCTCCAGCATAATTGGGGTTTTGATCTGTAAATTGGAAAAAGTTATGTATTCCTCATAATCCAATGAATACACCCAATGTGAATAATGTACAATTTATGCAGATTGTATGTAACTAGTATATAATTTATGTTTTATGTGTTATTTATGCACAAATTAGAAAATCTTTAAAAAATACTAACTCCGTTTCACCAAAAACTAAATTGGTAACCAACGATAAAGGTTTCTTCAAACACTGCCATCAAAACTAGATATTGAATTTTCATTAACATTAACAGATGGCCAGTAGGCCTCCTTTATATTGTTATTATAGGTGTATAATATTATGTCTTCATGTGGCACATACATATATTTTATTTTATTTTATTTTATTGTAATCAAGGCCAGTGTTGGGCACAGTGCCGGATGAGAGATTTAATTGAATGATAATGACGAAGGGGGGATGGGAAGCCTGATACCGGCACGTAGCCTACTCCTGTCGAAAAGTACCAAAAGGACCATCGGCTTTACGTCCCATCTGAAGGGACGGTGTAAATTTGACCATTCATAAAGGTTCCTCCACTAACCTAGACTGCCGAGTAGTTGACAAGAAGAACGAAGCTGTTACACAAGCTTTCAAACCCTGCAATCTGCTCTAACGTTACGATACCGATGTGTTTCATGAATTTGCATTATCGAGGAATTACACTTTCCGGTGTTATGGTTTATAAATATCACCCTTCAGTGAACTACAGTTTCATGGCAATACACTTTCGGGGGTTTGTACTTTTTGTGTACATAGCACGATTAAATATTCGTGATTTCACACATTTGTAGCGTTACACTCACACAGCTATCCACAATCATGCACTGCTTAATCTTAGGACCAGTTGTGTATGTTTTAATTTTATATTCTCTCAATGTTGTCTTGGATCGAAGTAGACAATTTACAAGTGTATATGAATATAATTTGAATATAAAAATAATTATTGTTTGATCATGTTGGAGAGATTCATCCTTCCTTGTGGCAGTAATTGATTATTTTTTTACTCAACTTCTTTTTTGTGGTAATAAAAGTACGAAATACATCTTAGTGAGTTATGAGATCTTTGTACTCGTAAATGTAAAAATGGTAGCGGGGTACAATGGCGACAACCATCAACTTCAAAATTTGTGTTCAAATGGAAGTTTTACATCCTCCAGTCATTGAAAATACAATGTGAATGTGATTCCAGGTTGGTTCGTCTGGCCTGCATGTCTGCCTTCGTTCAGAGAGTTGAGCGTAATAATGTGCGCTCGCCTGTCCCACCACGCTGCACTCAGTGTGTTCGCCTGTCAACATGCAGCTGCCATAAAGCAGAGGGTGATCGCCGAGCAGCAGGAAACATGGCGGACTGTTGAATTGATGCAAACACCAAAGTTCACGAAAAACACAAACTTGCCAGTCTCGTGTACGGCAACCTTGTTGTGTTAGTGAGATATATAATGTCACGCAATGTATTAATAATAATACTGTCAATAAAAATAAATAAATTTATATTTAAAGTCTACCCACTTAGTTAAATCCTGTCCGCTCATAGTAGAAACGAAACGTTTAGAGCTAATGACCCATGTTTGTGTATTGAACTTATAATCGGCTTGTAAACCAATATTTAATAAAGAACATTGTGCCAATTTTATAATAACGGAAGTCGAAAGAATGCTTTGAAAGAAAAACAATTGCAATGAAATGACAACAGCGCGCTACCTACAATCATTAGTCATTAGCTCTAAACGTGTCGTTTCTACTATATGAGGCTTTAAAAGAACTGATTTTCATTGTGGGATATTTATAGCATTTATTATGTGCTACGTTACTATGACGTGGATCCATAGTCACCGTTTACACGTACACCAGTATGTTATAGAATATAGATTATAGATCGATTCAAGTCAAGTCAAGTTACAAAGTTACAAAACGCAGCCCGAGCGGGAAATCGAACCCGGGACCATAAATGCATTGGAAGGAGGCATTAATTCATTAGAGAAGTCATCTAAGCATTTTTCAAATCTCACTTGATTTAAAGAAATTTTAGGATAAACCACCTTGTATTCTAAATTCCAAATCGGTGTGATTTTATGATGAATTCAATATAATTTTAACTTTAATTGTATCGACTCCAGATTATACATGGGCCGATAAAGTAGTTTTCCTTTTGTGGGAGAGCTTTCATATCGAATGTAGTTCATACTAAAGCTTATCTGTACAAGATTGTGACAACCTCATTACAGGAAACGCAAACTTGGACACACCTTTTTCCCTTCAATCTCTACTGACTGTGAACTTAACGTCCGTTTCATGAGCCACCCTGGGCTGTACTACTACGCTTAAAAAACTGCGTTTCGTTCTTATTTCTTTGTTGTGAAGACTCTTTACAAAAAGGCAGTTTATTTTAGTTTTAACTTCTACTTTTAAACCATTCAATGTGGCAAATATGAATATAAGCCGAAGACGGAGAAATGCGTGACGTGCTCCATCCACGCTGCAAAAGTTTCTTTTATATTCCATTGTCAGTGCACGTTCTCGCATTTTTAGGAAGGCGGAAAAATGGTTGAAAAGCTCCCGAAAAATCCATGTACACTTAAAAATTACAATAGTAAATATTTTCTGGTTAAGAAGACGCATCATTAGTGCTAAGCAATGCGTGTGTCCTGACAATTCATCATGGTTTGATTAAAGCGACGTTTAGGAGTTTTTAAATTGAAGCGAAAGGATAATAATTATGTTAATAAAATGTGATGGGCTTTAGTCTGCTCTATTACATGAGCATGTTGCTTTGTTAATATCTGTACTAATATATTTACGCTAAATATGTCCACTTTCATCGCACTCGATACATTAATACAAATGACCAAACAATCAACAACTCTTATATGTATTTAGTGAATATTATGAAGGAGTTTCTCCTCCATGAACATGTTCCACACATGCGAGGTTATTAACTGACATTCTATAGTGACGACATCGTGGTCGGTACAGCGTTAATTCTGGACACGACTTATCATATCACGCTCGCCGTGCTACATAAACACTAGAAAATATCGCTGCATTTTCTCCAGGAATTATCTGTTTATCACTTCCAGATAAGTTACCCACACTTCCGTCAAACTGTTCTATGGCATTAATTTAAGGCAATTGTTCCCATTATTTCCACTGCTTAGTTAGGTGTGTAATTTACAAATAACATTAAACGTAAAGATTTTAAGTTGCAGTTGTTATTTGCAAGAAATGTCGTCTAGATTCTAAAATTGTACTTAAAATATCTCATTTCTAAAAATTAGCTTTAAATTTACAAAGTAAACAGAAAAGTTTAATTCTACGCAAATTAATTTAACCTCGAAAACTAACCTTGCCTTATACGTAAACTGTACATAATACAAAACAAAATTTATAAGTCTAATACGAACCTTAAACAAGAAGCCCCCAGGATGTAAGGTAATTATTCTGTGCAGCTTTAAAACTTCTCAAAGTCGAGACGGCAACCGTTTAAATCTTTTTAATTAATAACTGGGTTATTCCACTCACGTTTTTCCGCATCGCCGCAGCTCCGGCGTCCGTTAGGTAAGAGTGGCAATAATTTGTTTCGAAATCCTCCCCAAGAACAATATTTTGTTAAGATTAAGAGACATGCACAGTAGTTTTCTGTTTGGTTTATCGGAAAGCCATCACTCTGAGCCAACGAGAGCATTGCTCCGCGCCTCGCAAGCTTGGCCTACGTCTACGATCAAGATCAAGTGTTCAAACAGGACGAAGCACTTCCATTAACCCAAAGGAGGTACAAGTGCCTCTCAACCCTTATAAATTTCAAACGTAAATCGAAAGGACACAAACTCATTTACAAACACATCCATGAGTATTAAGGCCCGGTTCCTTGAAGTGCGACCTTAGTTGTGCCTTGTGAGTCTCCGTTGTCACTTTCAACTTGCTGAAGAACGTCTTCAAATATTATTACAAATTTAGTATTTAAGATCAATAGTTTGGGATTTAGATAAACGGTGGAAAACAAATAAGAGTAGAAACACTCACTACCAGGAATAACTTTAATGATGTCTGTGCTAAGCGGTGGATTTAGTTACTGATTGTTTTCCACGTTTACAAATCATTTGCATCAATTAAGTTGTCTTTGAAGAATTTAACCAATGCTTGACGAGTTTGCATAATTTTACTTTTAGGGGATAACATTATATATTAACGTCGGCAGTTTCATTCACATCGATTTATTCGATCGAAGTATTTCATTAATCAATTAAAATTTGTTTCTTGAGTTGCAGTTGTTTTACTTTCTTAATTAAGTTACAATAACCAGTTACAATTCTCTTTATTTTATAGCACTTGAACTTTTTTAATAAAGGATTTTAAATAAGTAATATATGTTGAGATTTTGAATTGGGCCTGTGGTTTACAATTGTATGGGAGTGGAACTGAGAACAAATGTCTGAGAAAAAACATGTTTTATATTAGATACACTTCCATGTATACTGCTATTCCAGTCATAACACGGAATTGTAATAACCAAAGGGAATCTTGAGTGTAAATATATATATATATATGTATTGAAAACATGCATACCTTTGATATACATGTAGAGGTCTTGAAATAGTTGTTTTAATATTCACTGAATCGGTGTAATAATAAAAACTAGTTAGGAGATTTCGATACGTATTCGTAAAACCATACATTTTGTGTTGATAAATAGGTAACTCCACACTTTCAACGCAATGCAAAATATGTTTAAAAAAAGTGTAATAAGAACATACATAATTTCCCTTTACCAAAAAATAAGATACATTTAATATAATCAATTAATATTTAAACAAGTTTTATTGTAGCCAGTAAACCATGCAGACTTGACAATTTTCTAAGTAAAATAATTATGATACTTCCAAGGAGCCAGCGGCATTCGTCGTGCGATTTTCAATTGTTCTCTCAAAACTATTTCTCTTGCATGTTTGTAGTGTTTGTTACATTTAATCGATGATACCAACCTATGTTTATATAATTTTAAGCGCATACTAATGTTTTCCATTTACTAATTCAGATGGATAGTCGAATTACACACTATCGAGAACACAATCAATTGTTATTGGTATCAATTATGTGTTATCAATTGGTATTGTTGTGGTCATAATAATAACTATATAAACAGCTTTAGAACGGAGGCATATTTTATGCCCGTTTATCAGTAAATCCGTGAGATACACGCAGTTCAAAGTTGAAGCCCAAGCCTCGTCTGTATTGCCAGAGTGCTTTCAAGACTAGGAAGTGCCGATCCCTGGAGGACAGTACTCAGTAAATCGCTGCTATTGAGTAATGGATGCCGGTATTTCGTGGTGGATATACTCTAGAAGCCGAGCCGGTGATTCATAGGAGACAGCAGGCAACCATTTACCATGAATATTCAGTATGTGGCGTATCTCAATCCACAGGACTATACACGTCCATGTATGTTCGGTTTATTTAGGGAACAACACCAAAACACTTTCAGGCCCACTTTAACATCGCCCAAACAAAATGTATTAAATGTACGAAAATAAGTGTTAGATATTTTGTTTTTAAGCGTGTACTTAAATACAAACTGCGTATTAAAGTATTTGTACTTCTAAATTTGATTTGTTCATCAACGACTCTTAGAAGAAAAACCCAACTGTGAAGTGTAGGATAACTAGGTACCAAAGTTAAAATAGACATTGGTGAAGATAATTGTGCCACATTAAGAAAACACAAGCGGCAACATTAAAAAAATATATATAGACAACTTACCGCTCGTCGAAGGATATTGATTATTTTATTGCACACATTAATTATCAAACACACTAATTAAACAAATATATTTATTCCTTCTATGTGTATGTATGTATGTGTGTATGTATGACTTAAAATGTGATTTTTTGTACCATTACCCACTTTTTAGGTGACAGTTAATCTAGAACAATTCAACTCCATCTCTACGTAGATACCACATATTAAATAACTTCATGTTTACTGTTCATCGTCAACTTTAAAAACTCGCAAATGAATGTGTGTAATTCTTGGGCATGATTTTCTGTAAACAACGACCGATATGACTTACGTACATTATGAAGCGCATTCACAGCGATCAACCGAAAACATTGAGCAACTATTGGATACACGTCGCTGTTTAATTATTTAAAACAATAAGTTATAAGTTGGCGCAACTAGTACATATTCTATCTTAATAAATGTTCCCACAATAAAGTAGATTTTGATTGTTTAGTTAATTTGATATAAATTAGGTTGATGCTGCTAAAATGTGTGAAATTAAAACCAGGAAATCGATAAATATTCGTTATAAAAATGAATGTGATTAAATTAAACTTCTTAAAATACATTAACCATTTTCATTGTACTATTAAAACAGTTTGTGAACGCACCCAAGTAAGCATGGTTTCGTCACATGTCGCTGGGATGTATGAATGGTGGGGGTGCCGGGTACAGATGCCCAATGTTATAGGGGCTCGCTAAGGCTGTAGACCTCACTGTTATGTTGCTGCTAAGTAAGTATGGTCTCGTCACATGTCGCTGGGATGTATGAATGGTGGGGGTGCCAGGTACAGATGCCCAATGTTATAGGGGCTCGCTAAGGCTGTAGACCTCACTGTTATGTTGCTGCTAAGTTACTGTATTTTATGCATATTTCGCTGATCATTTTAATCTGCATGGGCGTAGGTTGCGGCGTAAGGGCATGTATACTAATATTGACAGCAATAACATTAATGGTTTAATTGTCACTTGTGTAATTATTATTATAAGCTATTATACTCTTTGTACACCGAGAATGGTACGTCAAGTGGGGCTAGACACGTTTCAAAAACAATAATAATAATTCTTATAAATCATTATTAAAATTATTAAAAATATTACTTATTGTTCACAATAATTAAAATGATTTTCATTGTTTTAGAATTGTATACGGTAAGTGTAAACAATTTCCATTTGTATAACATTTTCAGCCAAATAGTAAGCTTGTGAAGTGATTTGATTGTGTTTCAGTATTGCGTTTATGTACAATACAAAGTACAGTTAAACATAATATTCATATTGGGCCGGATGAATAAAAGTGAGCATTACCTTATACTCGTGGAAATGTGAGCAAAACCTTCGCTTTGTAAGAATAAAAATAGGAGCATAAGCTTATGCTCAAGACGGATCTCGGAATTTGAGCACCTGCTCACATTCTCACCTCATGCTCACGCTTGGGAGTATTTTGTATGAATAAAGTGAAGTGTTTGCTTCTGATGTTGAGCATCTGCTTCAAAATAACTGGATCTAGTCAGTAGAAGACTCTACAGTGATGTTGGGTGGAGTAATGGCCGAATGTGTGTCGGAAAAGCGACATAATCCTCGTGTGTCTCCTCACAATAGTGATTTTAGACATTTGTTCACCTTTAATGAAGAAAATTTATTTTGATTGTTAATTATTTTCTTGGTGAAAGCAATGATACTAGAGGCGGCGCCCGTTCGTTAGAGCACCGAATGAAAACTTTTTTAAGATACATGGCGGATCCAGGGTTTCCAAATCGGATTGGACAAAGGTTGGGGTGCATCAATCAACTGTTTCAAAAACTCTAAGTAAAGTTATGGGAACTATTATTGAAAAAGCCCACATTTGGATCAAATTTCCCTCTACTGAAAATGCCATAGACGAAGCTAAACTCCAATGGCAAAACAAATACACATTTCCTATGGCTATAGGTGTTATTGATTGCAAGCATGTTAAGATTCTTAAACCAGCTGTTCGTGGAGATGAGTATGTTAAAAGGAAGGGGTTTGCAAGTCTGAACGTGCAAGCTACTTGTAATGTGAGAGAAATATTTACTAGTGTTGACGTAAGCTGGCCCGGCTCAGTACACGATAGTAGAATAATATGGAAAAACTCCGATATCCGTCTGAAAATGAGCAAGCTGCAAATGCCGTGGTTTTGGTGGATGGTGGTTACGGAATAAAACCATGGCTTATGACGCCTATACTACGTAGCTGGACGAGAGGTCTGCACGGGTACGGGCCTTGATATGTTTATTAAGACGGGTCCGGGCCGGGCCTGGGTTATATATCACTGAACGAGGAGGGATTTTTCTGGCTTCTTAATTTTTTTTGCAATCAGTAATTGCAATGAAAGAAAAGAAGTGTTATTTTACCAAAATTTCCGAAACTTATAACAAACCCGAAATAGTAGAAACACAGAAAATCAGTTGTCTGTGGTAGAAACTTACGGTCACAACATTTTTGTTGTAATTCTTTTCGTTACATAATTTCATGCAAATAGTTACTAATTTCGTTTCATCTTATCTCATTTTTTCCCACCCTGTCGTTCGTATTCCTTGCCAAATACTATAAAAATCAACTTGCTGCTTCAACAGTGTTGAATGGGCTTTTACGGGCCAATTTACACTTCAGGCGGGCCTGGGCCGGGCCCGGGCCCGGGCTTTACTAGCTTACTCACTACGGGCTGTACGGGCCCGGGCCTGAAATAGCGTGCTAGGGTCGGGCCGGGTATCAGAAGTAAGCTGGGCTACCGGCTGGCGAGGGAGGGGGACGCAAAACGCATGCTTCAAGTTGTCGGGCGACGAGAAATATCGGAGCATCTGCTCCAAATCATGAGCACCTTCTACGGAGTATAAGGTAAAGGTTATTCATACGAAACTGAGTAGATGCTTATACTCTTACCTTATACTTGGAGCAGAAGCTTATACTTCATGCTCACACTCAAGAGCATCTACTCATGTTTTATTCATACGGCCCATTGTCTCAGTTACAGTAATACTAGTTCAAGGACGAGTTCCAAAGCTTCTTCGATTTTTTTGTTTAGTCTCGTCGCTTTGGCGTTCACCTCTACAACCCTAGGGTGTTGCGGTAATTTACCGAGTGAAAGTGATTATGTTAAGTGTTGTATTCCCAAAAACGAAAGAGCGCTGCAAGTGTGAGAGAGAAGTAGAACTACTCAAAAAAAAACGCAAGGAAAACTGCTGCGATTGGTGAGGTCGTGATTGCAGACTAGGTGGGCCTATGCCAACTTAGAAAGAGACGTTTTCCAAGCTTGAATGTTTCATGACGACGAGCTTCGAAAGCTTCTGCACAACTTCTCAGTCAATCAAAGAGAAAATTCACGAAAAGTCAGGGTGTTTATCTTACATTTGAACTGAGGGTAGCAAACCATTTAGGTACATCACGTTAAGAAAATAACAGAACGAGGAAACCCCAGCATGTGATTGGGACTTAAATCGTTGGAGCAATACAGCAAAAAGAAAAAGTGTACATTTGTAAATGTATGAGGAAAGGTGATACCGCTGGAAATACTGTACTGTAACTACGGATAAATAATTAAACCATGAGGTAGGAGGGCATCAAGGAGTCCTGGTTTTATCTTTATGAAACACTATTTCAGTTGAAGAGTGATCGATGTATCATGTATTGACACAAACGGCAAATAAAGTTGTATTATTAGTATTTGTCTATTAAAAGTATTATCTAGTGACCAGTTTTGATATTGTATACTCCTATATCATATTACGGAAATGTTAATTAACATTCTGTTACTATAATATTTTGGTAGTAAGAAACATAGGCTCAGGTAAAAGCCGTTCAAAGCTCTGCATGATGGTGTTTTTATTTATTATTTACACTAAATACAATATATCTAGGATGTTGTGTCACACGCAAAAACTTATTGACCTAAATAAATGTCAAAATACACTCGTAACTATAAGACGATAACAAGGTCACTTACTTTAACAAAAAAACAAACAAAAAAAAACGGTGAATTTTCGGAGTACAGTTCTTACCCTGTTTCAGACGTAGGACATTCCTCTTCCTCGGTTTGAGAAATGAGTAGGAACTATAAACCATACTCTGAAAATTCGCCGATTTTTTAAAGTAAGTGACATTGGTACCGTTTTATGTGTGTATTTTAACATTGAGGATGTTGCGTTGGAGTGATGAATATTCAAGTAAAAATATCGAAAGTCGTACGGTATAAATTACTGCACATCAATACGAAAATTGAAAAATTCAGTGTGCAGGGAAGGAAATCAGAATCCATTCAACGAGACAATTGATATACAAACACTTTCGTACGGAGAATATCCAAAGCTACAAAATAAGTATTGTGCTAAAAACGATGGGAATCCAAAGCTATAAACCGTCTTAAAGGAATAGTCAGATGAAAAACTAAAAAATCACCAAAGAGTCATACGTGCATGAAATTCAGTTGTGTTCAATAAAATTGATATATGTTGCTTCAATGCAAGACAAAAAATAGTGAACATTTAGCTATTCTACTAGATTCCCTTCGCCAGCTCTGCTGCATTTTTCTTCTAAAGCGTAGTACAGCTGTATCGGTTCTGAGCTCGCTAGTGCCTTCCCGATAGACGAAGCACTCATTGTGTAATACGAATCCAGCCAGCGCTCCGCGAAACACTCGGCGACTGCGGACAGTGCCGCTCAAAACAGATTGCAACTTTTCTACACATCAAGTCTCAAAAAAATTAATTGCAGGGCATTTTGTAGAAGTACACGTTCATACTAAGAAGCATGTTATCGGTAGAGAAACTATGGACATTAAACCTCTTGATCGATTTTTGATAAGTGCCCTATTTAAGCGGTGGTTTCACTATCGCGAGGTAACATTTTTTTGATATGGGAATTACGGTGCTACTTGGTAGCAACAAGCCAAAAAATCGCGTTTTCTTTAATTGTTTAACCGCCTGCTTTTAAAGTATGGTATCTTTTAGTAATGTTTTCCATATTTGAGGGTGGACATATACAAATAGTTGTTTTTTAGTTTTTCACCTGACTACTCCTTATAATTGTATATTTCGAAAGAATGATCAATTTTCTTTCGTTACCAAGCATAACGAATCATTGTCCAGCCTCTTCGTAATGCAGCATTTTGCACCCAGTCCCGTCGCAAAGAAAGCACAGACACAGCTGTAAATCTGTAATAACTTAACCTCATTTTTGTCTACATGCACTTAAGTTATGTTTTTAGTGTTTGGCCATATTGTGTTTGGAATTGGTTTTGTGCTGCCTGTCCATACCACAGTGAAGTTAACACGGAAACTCTAGCACTCCAAACATTAAACTTTATAAACTTAAAAACCTAATTTTGATCTGTCTTGCCTTGCCTTGCCTTGCCTTGCACCCTTCAAATATATATATGTGCTTCGAAATTTGCCAAAAACACGGTTTTTAGATATTTTTAATTTCAAGAATTTTACAATACATTTTGGTATATTTTTGGAAATTTCGTCCAAACCTTTCAATTTCTCATATGTATAATGAATTCATCCCAATAGCATAAACAGATCCTTTGACGCAGCCAAAAGGAACAAGGTAGGTTGGCTGTATTGAATACACTGCGGTATTTGCATTGCCACCGTTAGTTATAGTTGGTAAGACGAGTACCAATTTAACTGAAGTAGAGCTACTCAAAGACTAAAAGGAAAGGCAAAGGTTTGTAATGTCATGATAACAGAGTAAACGGACCTATGTTTACTCAGAGGGAAATGCGTTTAAACCCTCACTCGTTGACAAAGAAGAGCATGTGAAGATTCTTCACGGGTTTTCTAGCACAGGTTTTTGTTAGACGTTTTGGTAAATCAAAGAGAAAGCACAGATACTAGAAGGTTTTCCATTTGACCCAACAATATTAAATTCATTTGGTAAAGAAATAAATGAAGAAACCCATCAAAGAGATAAAATGAGAAAAATATGGCGATAAGTTAGAAACAAGAAATACTGTCTTAAAACTTGTGGATAAATAAATAACTAAAACATATGGCTTGAGGCCAATGCAATCTAGAAGAGCGTCTATAGACGTGGTTTTACCTTTTGAACCCCAGACTTGTTTATTGATTTAAACGGAAAACAATTTTGTATAAATTGTATATAGCCTATATCAATCTAATTTAGGTTTTAACATGCACACTGATAAAAATAGGAGTTAATATTTGTAGATTTTTGCTCAAATCTTATAAACGCGATTGAATATAATATCAACCATCAACATGTATCCCCGTTTCCAGCTATGAAGTCGGTAGGGGGTTAGAGGTTACCACCATCCACTTGGACCTCGGGTCAGCCTAAACCGGCTAGCTATGCCTGCTGCTTCACCCCTTTTTGTTTATCTCCCACTAGCATTTATTAATTAATGATATTTTATATATTATAAACGTTAGTTCTTGCATTGGAAAGTAGTACCAAATATTGATTTTGAATTTGGATTGGATAAAATTTGACACTTTCTTGAGATATTATTAAAATGATCTCATCCAACCGTAAACAATTCAGGTTGTATGCGTTCTTGAAAATTGTAGAATTACTGAATAATATCTACCCTCGCGATATTAAATACATTATTTTTAATGGACGATACGAGCGAAAGTATTTAAATTGTCAGAATATAAAGCTTCCTGTGATGGGCTCTCGTATATAATGATGATGATATTAAGGCTTAACTGGCAACGATTTTAATCGAGGAGAGGAGTGGGTGATAATGAAGATAAAAAAACGTCACATCACATCCACTCCTAAGCCAGCTGATTCCAACCTGCAGCGCAGCAATTCAACCAATGCTGTACCCGACCAACGCCTAATCGAGCATGGCTACCATACCACTTGGAGTGTCCATACACAGAGAATATGTAAATAATGAAAGATGTCCTTATTCCTTAAGTAAACTGTGTACGAGAGTCTTGACACAGACGTGGAGGGTAAGATATTTGCTTATGTGGTCGGCTCAAGGGGAGTTTCCTAGGGTTGGGTTTGAAGTGATAGAAAGCCGTCAGGTCTAGACAAGTCTTCAAAATCAGCAAGTTTTAAGATCCTGATTAAAAAGCTATCAAGTTGACTGGAATTAATTTGAAGTCAGTCCGTTCCGTCAACATTAAACTACACTTTCGCCTCAGTGTACTCATGGGCTGTTCTCCAAACGTGTATACACATGTTAGTTCGGCTTTAGAATTTAATGCATTAAAGAGGTTCCCCCCGTGTTTTGTGTTTTCTAAAATATGAAAAACAACTCTATTTTAAACCGATGTTAAAAACTGGTGTTAAAACACAATCGAAAATATTTTGAGAATTTTTTGAGCGTGCACGCATAATATTGCGACTCAACTCAAATATACTTTTTTTATTTCTTGTGGACACTATGAAAACATATGTTTGCGTACAGTCGATGGTAATAAAGTATTTTTCTATGTCGTGATATTGTTTTAAAATCTGTTATACGGTTAAAGTCTCGTTTTATTTATCTTTTGGTTAACCGGTATTTTTTCAAACTTTGCACCGGCAAACGAAAAAATCACAGTACAAAAGATGTGCAGAAGATAATTTTCAATTAAACAACAATTGGATACAAAATTCAACACAGGCTACCTTTGCTTTAGCGTAAGATTGTACGAATTGAATTGCATATAAATGTTTCCAGAACTTTGTAGTATTTGGTACGCGTACGAGTATTTAAAATTGTGTAATTTTGTTTGCTAATTTTAAAAACCAAAGCGTCGAAATGTGATTTTTATTCTAAAGAAGATAAAAAAAATCGAAAAATATCGTAAATTTAAATTTATTGGCTGGTCGTTGTCGTTCGATGGGTATGTTAGAAAATACGACGATGGAATAAATTTTAAAAATGTATAGAAAACATGTTGACGAATAAAATCGTTGTCACGCGGTGGATTTTCAGAACAATTATATTATTCCTAGCGGATTTTTGTAAGTTAGATTTTTTTTTTTTGTTTTCTTTAGATTCACGAATTAAATGTTCTAATCAAGGGAAGAGTTTACTTGAATAGGTTTAAGAAACTAGCCACAATATGTGTTCTAGTATTAGAACTAACAAGAAGGGAATCCTATTAGATGTGAATGCAAGTTGCAGAGATAATTATATTCGATTTCAACGCCCTCTGTATCTCCTGTCATATATAGTGATTAATGCTGTCAACTCTGCAAGTTTACCTATATGGTACGAGTGAGTATTCGTTATCCGATAATTAAAATATGTTGTTAATCTAAAAACGGTATGTTTTGGATACATCACTGTTTGCAGCATTGCAACCTATAAATCCATGTTGGCATATTAATTTACTGCCCGCAAAGTGCAGTAAATGAATATTCATCAAACATAGGACTTTATAGTCAGCAAAATATTAAATCCAGGAATGTTATTTTGGCTATGCACGCGCTTTGTACTAGTTAGACAACATATTGTTCACTCACCATGACACATCTTTTTGGAACAAAAGCCTCTGTTTCAGTTACAGGATAGAAAATAACTAAAATTTGCAGGAATTATGCTTTTTCCCGCAATTAAGAATCAATTACTGACAAAGAGTAAATTGTCACATAGAAATAAATATTTGAACACTCATTCTACTTGCATGTCCATTCAAATATATTTCTTCTATTGTATACTACTATTATCATTATTATGTTAAAGTTTGCTCTCAAGAACCTGATTTTACGTACTGAGCTCTGTAACTGGTTGTGGTCATTGTATATGGTGGATATTTTTGGTACAAAAGGACCAGCAACTGTATCAGATAGCTATAATCGTTAACTACTAATGCGCCACCCTCCAGTAGTAATATTTCATGTTCTTATTATTGGGATTGGTTTGAAACAGTTCTCCATTATTTCCTCAATGTTCTCTGAGCCGTTTCACTTGGTATCATTTGCATTCTATGATGTCCTGGATTATCTGTGTGATACACATATCAATACTAATATATTTCTCCTTGTACTTTCCTCTAATATATTATATCCCTTTATTCTATTGTGTTACATTTCATTTGATTTTATTGATAAAGTTATGTTTGACGACGCCGGCGCAGTTGGCCAAGGTCGATTAGGCGTTAGTCTTGTAAACCGCGGTCTCGACTGCGTTCCAGGTTCGAATCCTGACTTGGACATGAATGTCATGTGGCGTTTTTTAAACTTCATAATCATCCACTCATCGTCTCGATTAGCCTCGTTGCAAAAATATGGAACGTTAAACCCCAAATATCATTATCATTATCATACAACTCGGCCATATGACGTCAGAGGCGATTGGAGGAATGAGACAAGTAGGCGGGAAAAATAAATAGATTAAAAAGTCTTTATGGGTGGAAAGAGTCATACGGAGGACCTAATTTCGTCGCCTCTTACGGCTGGCAGAGACACCCTAGGCCACATTCTACACCAGTCCTAGACGGGGAATAGTGTTTCATAACACGTGCAACTAAATCACATATTTTCATAAAATTGTCTACAATTTTATTGTCTTATGTTTATTGTTTTAAATGTGGCTTCGAGTTCATCTTCCCCTCCTCAACACGTTGTACAGTTCCATGTTCTGACGTCACACATCGTGCAACTGTGCACTCTCTTCGGCTGCGGCCGCACAGACGGAGGGTTACTTGGATGGTAGTGGGTAGGTACCCACTAAGTAACCTCGAGGTAAGAATCCGACAGGTGCATTCTTATGGCGCCGGCAGCACTGCACCCCAGCGGGTAACGAGGCTATGAATGATTCGTGTATGATATTTCCATCTACGCACTAGGTTCACAAGTCACAACCATGGAGGAGCCATATCGACATAGTGCACGCCTGACTCACAGACTCACACTAGATTATTCTAGGTGGGTACATGAGTTGTTCCAGCCTGCAGTGCGGCCGCGATTTCTACAGTCCACCTACTATAGTTGTCGTACAACATCTTCGGTATTGCTTCCGTCACGGGCGGCAGCCAACCAGCGGCCGTGGCTAATTCAAATACCTGCTCGGGTTGGCCGAAACCGTAAACATGTCATTGATTGATGACGAGAGCATTACTGAAGTAGTTGTACGACGACTTAAGCGTCTACCCTCTATACACTACCCTCCAAGTAACCCTCCGTCTGTGCGGGCGCAGCCTTCAAGCTAAGGTAGTCGGTAATCGGTAGTCGGCAAGCCTTTTCAGTATGGGCAAGTGTCTTTACTGGTGTTTACGCGCATACCGAAGAAATCCTTACCAACCAATGGGAAACGGGAAACTCTAACCTAAAAATGTCAAATAATAAACACGCGTCTCACATGAAAACAGTTGTCATTGGCTATAAGTCTTATCCCGAATTGTGATTGGCTAGAATCCTTACCGAGTCATGTAAGGAATGGATTTTGACCATCTCTTGCCGACTTCAGTTAACAGTCTACCGATGCTTACATCACTACATAAACGATGGATAAGGAACTCGTAAGGTTATTACTTGCCGACTGCCGAAACCGACGTGCATAAACCCACCGTAAAGGGTTACTCAGATGAAAAACTAAAAAACTATCATTTGTATATGTCCACCCTCAAATATGGAAAACATGACTAAAACATACTTTACTTTAAAAGCAGGCGGTTAAAAAATTAAAGAAAACGCGTTTTTTCGGCTTGTTGCTACCAAGTAGCACCTAGCAACTCTTCTCATGGTAATTCCCATGTGAAAAAAATGTTGCCTCGAGATAGTAAAACCACCGCTAAAATAAAGCACTTATCAAAAATCGATCAGGAGGTTTAATGTGCATCGTTTCCCTACCGATAACATGCTTCTTAGTACGAACGTGTTCTTCTACAAAATGCCCTGCAATTAATTTTCTTGTGACTTGATGTGTAGAAAAGTTGCAATCTGTTTTGAGCGGCACTGTCCGCAGTCGCCGAGCGTTTCGCGGAGCGCTGGCTGGACTCGTATTACACAATGAGTGCTCTGTCTATCAGGCAGGCGTAAGCGTCCTCGGAACCGATACAGCTGTACTACGCTTTAGAAGAAAAATGCAGCAGAGCTTGCGAAGTGCATCTGAGGCTGCTAGCGAGTAACATGCTCCAAGACTCGGGCGCTCTCTGGCGGCTAAACAACGCTAATGTGAAGTTTTCTCTGCGTGGCAGTCATGGAAGTAAACACGCTTTGATCTCCCGTGTTTGCTTAGCCTTCACATGTATGTCATTTCTACGTTTCAGAGCCATTTGTTTATTTTCATTTCGCAAACACAAATAATAATGGCAATATTCCCGGTGATGTAAATTACATAAGTATGTCTACTGTGTGTACTAGATGAATAAGATTCTTTGAAAGGTAATGGTAAAACTAGCTTTTTCAAATAGAGGTATTCCCTGAAATGGCGAGGTAAGAAGGCTACGATAATAATGGTGACGACGGTAAAAATGGCGACAGCTGCATGAAACACAGTAATGGCACTTGCAATAGAGTTGAAGCTTGAAATATTTGACTAGCGGTGTCTGATAGTTACACCTTTGACAAAAAAAGAGGCTTAGATAACAAAATGGAAACATTCACAAGTAACGTTTTTTTAGTGATAAGACCCTTAATTTTACAAATATGCCTCGATTAGTGTCGCAAAATTATAAACTTTCAAAATCATTGAGTCTTCAATTGCGATACCCATAATTTATTTTCATTTATACCCTTATGGGTGTGACATTATAATTCTGTGATACCAGTCGTTTCTTATTTTGTATTAATAGCACTATTGCAAGTCCCATTTAGTCGCCGTGTAAAGCTGTCGCTGTTATTACTCTATCGTCGTTTTTAACATATCTTTTTTTTACATTCAACCAGACACATTCGATTAACTGATTGATTAATTTCATCATGTGAGTGCTCAGATGTACATGTGATTATTCAAGTTTAGACATTGACACAGATTCCAAACTCAGCTGGGCCAGTCAATCAAATTTGATTCGCTCAATGCAAAATGAAGAACGTACATTGCGTGAATCTGTCACATATGAATATTTTACGATCTTTTTAATCATAAATTTTCAATCCTTTGTCCTGAAAATATATTCATACGATACGGTTCATATTCCTGGTTGATGCATTTTTGTAGCATGGATTTGAATATATAAAATATAAATATTTTTACTCTAACAATATGATTATGTTGTTTAAAGGATACGAAGGAAATTCCACTAAAAACAGCTCTAGGTGTCAAGTAGAATATGAATAGGCGTACACATTTGTGTTTCAAATATGCCTTCAATTGAGGGTTGCTTACAATTTTTGTTTTGTTAACAGTAGATTTATTTCTTAAATCGTAGACAGTACAGATTAAACACCACGCCTTTTATTTTTCTCATTCATCTCACATTCTACAGAACGTAACCTAAAATACTGAGTATTGATTTTAAAATAATTCTGGTCTTCTTAGATATAAATGCTTTATAAAAGTAGACAACAGAATCTACACTCAAGATAATATTCGCCTAGATATTTCACAGCGCGTGGAACAAGAATAAAATTATTAAAATATTTTGGGAAGCCTTCCATTTGCTATAATGTGAATTATGCTATAAATTTCCCATGAATGCCATTCTTGTCCGTCATTATATTAATATGAGTATGGTGCAGATGTTTGACGCATTCAGCCCGCATGAGGACAGCATGTTCTCCATTCATCACGAGATATTTTGAATTGTTCCGAAATGCTGGTTTCATCAGGCACGTTGATATTCGTAACTGGCACAAGGTCCGGCCGGATACACAGTCTACAGTCTCTACACTACATGATGTACCAAATATGAAACAAAATGCATGGTTTCGTGTCTACCCAATCAGTTTTTCAAGAGATTCGGTGAGAGACATATTCGATTTATAATGTACCACGTAGTTATGATGGCTCCAAAGCTGCAACTAACATATACCAGTAGCATATCAATTCTAGACCTAAAAAAAAAACAATAACTGGGAATTGAGTCCGGACTTTCTGCTCTGGAAGCATAAATAAATTCACAAGACCAAGGAGCTACACAAAAAATATTCCACGTCAAAATAACGTTTATTATTACATTTTGTGCTCAAAAACGCGGTAGCATATCAATTCTAGACCTAAAAAAAAAACAAGAACTGGGAATTGAGTCTGGACTTTCTGCTTTGGAAGCAGAAATAAATTCACAAGACCAAAGAGCTACATAAAAATTATTATATGTCAATATAACGTTCGTTGTAACGTTTTATACTCAAAAACAGTCGTCAACAACAAGCTAAGAGAACGCCGAGAAAAGGTTGGACTGAACATATGGGAATGATTCTGAAATCAGGGGAAAGCGTACGAGACTGGCCGGGATATAAGTGTTTGAAGGTAATACATTCTTCATGTCACTAAACCTAGCGAGCTAATTTCATATTTATTAACCTTAAATTAGTTGTCTAAAAATATATCTATCTTACGTTGAGCTTCGAATTCTAAATTTTGAATTTAATAAAAATATTTTCACTAGTATTTTCGTTTGTTATCTCTATTTAGTTCGCTAAATTTGTACATTATCCAGTGAAATTGTAAAATTCATTGCTATTTTTTTGACATTTTACAAAATTAGGTTACGGAAATAAAATATGAGAACATTACATACATAAATTAACAATGATTAAGTAAATTATTGTTGATATCGTTGGAATGACAGCATTTATGTAAGTGAACTTCCCAAGACGTTTTCAATTTGTTCGTAGATGTTTTCGATTGCAAGATTGTGACATGTTAAGTTGAGCGAATGGGTATTATTTACGAGATAAATGTGGAAAGATCTTATAAATCATCCGTCTTGTCACAAACATTCTTTTAAGTTAATCGTGTAAGTAATGTTCTTTAAACCCAGTTACTTTGGCGAGTGTTTCAATGTTCCATTCATCAGCACTGTCTCTGCTCTGCTGTCGTTTGGCCACTTAAGGAGGCCAATTCAGCCCTTATTGGAAATCAATAGGTCAATGTACTTGATATGAATGATATTGGTTACGAGATCTCAAATTGTGACACAGTTTCGCGTTCTTTATTTAAACCCTTCATAGTGGTTTTAGCCAGGATGGTGGCGTAAACAAGATTTGCCTTTTTCCTATAGGACATTTAAATGGACGTCTCAGTTATTTACATGTATAGCATGAAATTGTTTATATGAACCATAACGTGATCATTTCGACACGCAAGTATGTTAGTGTTCACATGTTAATCTGTGTTCCATTGACCATTAGTTCTTGAAGAAGAGGCCATGTGTATACAATATAGGAATACAAAATTAAGTTTAAAATTCTACATTGAATTTGCGCTACATTAAATTTGTGTCGTTATTGACAAGCTACATCACTTTTTAAGGGTTTTGACTATAGCCGTTTCATCCATCACCATAGCCTGACAAGTGGCCTCTATGGATTGGCCAGAAACTGATAAATCTTAAGGGTTTCAATACATAGGAATATTGAGTAGTTTGATGAAGTAACAATTGGTTAAGCTCTGTTCTTTATAAAGTTTCAATACTCCAAAATAAGTTACAATCTGTGTCATCTTTATTTATTTATTTATTTATTTATTTATTTATTTAATGTCTATCCTATTCAGTTATAAAAACTGATTTACAAAGGAGAACCTTAAATAAAACTAAGCTATGCAAACAATGAATAGTAATGAAATCATAAATAACAATAACAACAAAAACAAAACAAACTACTGAACTATATAAAATATAATCAAGAACAAGAAAAAATAATTGAGAAAAGAAATAAAATCACATGAAGTGGAAATTCAACATATTAAAAAAAAAAAATAGAAGTACCTATGCAAATAAGAAAGAACATGAAGAAACAAAAAAAATTGTTGGAAAAAATAAATATATGTAGGATATAAAAGTGAAAAAGAAGAGAAAAAAGAAGAAAGAAAAGAAAAAAGAAAAAAGAAAAAAGAAAAAAGAAAAAGGACAAAGAAAAAAGAGAAAAAAAAAAAGAAAGAAAAAAGAAAAAAGAAAAAAGAAAAAGAAAAAAGAAAAAAGAAAAAAGAAAAAAGAAAAAAGAAAAAAGAAAAAAAGAAAAACTGATTTGTTAACGGTCCCAACTCAAACGAAATGAGGATTGCAAAAAATCAGAAACTGCAATCTGGGAAAAATAAAATTCCACGTAAAAGCAACCCGGGAAACAGCACACGCCTTCTATCTTCACTTCGAATCTTGAAAGAAAGATGGTCTTGAAAAACTTGATCCGAGAACCATTTATAAGTAGAGATCAAACTGAATCAAGAGAATTCAGGAAATCGGATGTAGATTCCCAGCAGACCAACAATCATCTCCATCTAAAACAGATGAAAAACCACTTACAGTAGAACAATCTTAACTAAACACGCCTAACTCTCATCTTAAGAATTACAGACTCAATCTTATTCCTAAATTCTAGGAGCCGCAATCTCACAAACTGGCTTCGAAGATCATGCGGAAGGGAATTCCAGAAGTGTACACCTCTGTACAAGAATGACCTGCGGAACGACTCGGAATTCATTATAGGAACCTGTAAAGTAAAAGTTAATATAGAATCACGAGTACGTTCAACAAAATTAAACATAGTTGGCATAACATCTAAATACATACCTTTCATCATCTTAAAAGTATTTACCAGCACATGGAACTTCATTCGCTCATCAATTGTCAAAAAATTGTCCTGCATGTCTTGGTGGAAAGGAACTTCATCAAATAAATGGTCTATTCTTCTTTGCAGCACAATATAATCTGCAGATGGTCGAACAGCCCACACAACTAAACAATAATCAATTATAGAGTGAACATACGAATCAACAAGTAATCTCAGCATTCTCTCAGTCACAAATCTCTTCATTCTTACAATCATACCTATTGCTGAAGACACCCTATTACAAACATATTCATAGTGCCTTTTAAAAGTAAGACTACAGTCTAAATAAACACCAAGATACTTATATTCAAATACTCTAGAAATAATGTTACCATTACAAGTTAACACTTGAGGAAATCTATTCACAGTATTATCATTAGCCTTATGAAAAATCATAAAATTAGTTTTACTATAATTAATATTGAGTTCCTGACTCAAAAACCAGTTATCCATTCTTCTTAAAATTTCTTGAAGCCTCCTGACAATTTCTTCGGTATTTGTACCTTCTAAATAAAAAACCAAATCATCAGCATACAACAAATAAGAAATACCAGACATTATATCAGATATATCATCAATGTAAAGAATAAATAAAAGTGGCCCCAAAACTGAACCTTGGGGAACTCCACACAGAATATCTATAAAATCTGACGAATAATTAGGTAGATTTATAAACATTTGCCTATTTAAAAAATAATCTGAGAGAATAGCTAACAAATGTGGGCTAACACTATATCTAGCTTTCAACTTTTTTAAAAGAGGTAAAATGGGTACCGAATCAAATGCTTTTCTAAGATCAACAAACACAGCACCTACCTTGCCATTTCGACAGTCAATCTTCTTCGAAATGAAATCAGTGAACGCCAAGAGAGCACTCTGAGTCGATCGTCCTTTTCTGAAACCATGCTGATTAGTACTTAAACCTATAGATAAATCAATTTCATTCAGCAATCTTTTATACAAAATTTTTTCTATTATTTTACCCACTATCGGAAGAGTAGAAATTGGCCGATATGAATTTCTATCATCTTTCTTACCTTTACCCTTATAAATGGGTGTTACCTTAGCCAATTTTAGTCGTGTCGGGAAAACACCTACGAAAAAGAAATGAGATATTAAAACAGCCAACAAACCAACTATAGAAGAGCATTTCTTAAAAACAATACATGGCACTTCCCAAGAAGCTGCAGCACTATTATTTTTAAGACTACGAATTGCAGAAATAACTTCATCATTGGTTACCTGTTTAAATGGACGACTTCCAGCTTCCCGTACACTCAAATCACGAAACTCACCAATATCTTTGGAGTAATCTGTAGTGTTTACTAAAAAACTCTTCTGCAACAGACTACAAATTTCATGATTAGATGTGTAAGACACTCCATTTTCACTTAAATACGAAATATTACAGCCTTGTTTAGATTTATTACCCGTTAACTTATTATAAACCGACCATAAGGATTTCGAAGAAATATCAGTATCAAAAGATGACTTAAAATACTCACGTTTAGAAAAACGAATGCAATTATTTACCTTGTTCCGAGTATGTTTATACTCATCCCATGTGGATTTCTGTCTCGAAGTACGGAATTGTTTCCGCAAGTGGTCCCTCCTGTGCATCCATCTTCTAATTTCTGAAGATAACCATGGAGCCGATTTTCCTTTTACTCGTAACTTCAAAATTGGTGCATGATTATTAAGAGTGTCCAAAATAATATTATTAAATAATTCTAATTTATCATTAGCACTTACCATCATATTAATTTGCTCAAAGGGCCCACTCAAAATATCACTATTTACCTGTTCCCAATCAATATTTTTAAAATTTCTGGTATTAACCAGCTTAGGAAGAAACTTCTGTCGATTAATTTTACGAATGCAATAAATTAACTCATGGTCACTAATACCTACACTTATTATACCTGATTGAATAACATTATCATTACGAGAAACATAAATGTGGTCAATTAAACTAGATGACTTAACATTAACTCTTGTATTGGATTTAACTAATTGCACTAGCCCACGAGACCTAGTGAGAAACTTAAATCGATTGACTGGAGCAGTCTTCGTTTGTAGATCAATGTTGAAGTCACCTAGAATGAAAATCTCATTATAATTAGTAACTAAAGTACTTACTAAACTATCAAAAGGCCCAGAAAAGTCTTCGGTTTTAACATGAGGGGGTTTATAAACAACTGAAAATACCATAGGTTTCATATGAGCACACCAGAACTTGACGGACTGTAATTCCACATCTAGGGGAAAAGTGATAACACTATCAATGACATTAAACATAAATCTTTCTGCAATATAAAAAATCAAACCTCCTCCTTCCCTTACCCGATCAAACCGCAGCATCTTGTAGTTGGAGATCGAAATGAAACCATCTGGAACAGACTCATCTAAAAACGTTTCAGAACAAGCAAATATATCAAATTTGTATGTATCAATAATAAGTCGCAATTGATCAATGTATTTATCTAACTTACGAATATTAAGGTGACCTAACTTCAAACCCTTCTGAAAAGATGTTACCTCTGGAACAAACATATCATTTAATGGTTCATAATCATTAGACCTAAGACAAGATGTAAAAATATCATGAACATCCGGAGGTGGAAATAAGCAATTCATACAATACCAGCCAGGCGCAATTCCTCCAGTAGGTACATCATTCTTCTTAGTGTAGACCTCTTCCAAACCACACTCAATGCAGTGGGAGCTAGTGAAGTTCTGTACACACGATTTACACTCCCACTGATCCCGCACCATATAAAATGTCTCCAAGTTCAGATTCAAACAAGTCCTATGATAAAAGTCTTCACATACGCAGCACTGCAAACTTAAAGTTTTATAGTTCTTCTTCAATTTACATTGGACACAACGACGCACCAAAAAGGTAATCGGATATTTTCTACGAATACACATGGCCCCTGTAAGAAGACACCATGTATTTTGTACATAATGTTTCTTGAAACCTGGATGGCCACCAGCTATCCGAGATGATTAAATCGGAAACTTACGTCTTCTGGTGAATTCGACCTACTCACTTTGATTTAAACGTCAAAGAAAATGGTTAAAATTAAGGCAACAGCCAGCACGAACGATTTTTAAATTTTAACTGAGCGCAATTCAAAGGAATCCCGTTGAAGTTAAGAAAATTCGTAATTAAAAAATGTTCAAGTTATAAATATAAGAGACACCGTAATTAATTCTTTTGTTCAATTTCTTAACAAGTGCACTAATGAAAAACGGGATAAAAACTAAAAACGAACTGTAACTCGTGTACTCCATGGTAGTTGTCTAAACAAACATACGGCTTGCATAACAGAGACATGGGATACTCTGCCTCATCCCAAGGCAATACGGATTTACTTTAATAGAAGGCGTTCCGTAAATAATCATATTTTGGAACGTGTCTACTGGATTCTAACGTAACCCGTTAACCACTTTGACGCCAACGGTTTGTTAAATTGCTATTGCCGTTCAAGCTACACTCTCAAGTTTGTTCCTGTTTTAGATAAACATTAATAATATGTATTATCTCCCAAGCGATCAAAGCGCTACATTAAATTTGTGTCGTTATTGACAAGCTACATCACTTTATAAGGGTTTTGACTATAGCCGTTTCATCCATCACCATAGACTGACAAGTGGCCTCTATGGATTGGCCAGAAACTGATAAATCTTATATTTTGGACGTAAATCGTCGTTAAAGAATCACAAGCTTCAAACCAGGCGCCAAGTGCAAACTATGCAGACTGTTAAACTACTGAAGATGAGTGACGAATGCAAAATTTACTGCCAAGAGCCGAATGATCTCGGGATGAAATGAAATAAGAAGAAGCTTTCTGCGAATTTGTTTCCAAGAAAACGAGGTTATCTTCATTCAATTCCAACTTCTCATCACATACTTTACATTTAAATAACGTTTATCTCCCTGCTATGGAAGTCGTATGCCAATATACACGATAAAGAACATCGCACTTATCGAATCGTCTGTTCTCCAAATGATATACGGCTGCCAATACAATGGCATCGATTCAAATGTTCTATTTACTTGTCATGTTTATGTAAATGTAATATTGGTGAAAGGAACTCACTAAAAACTTCTTCAAAATGGAAATTAGTTTTCTATCCGTGCTCTTGAGGCTAATGACGTTTTAAATTATAATTCTTTTGGTACGGATGGTGGATTGAAGAGAACACTTTGTGCAACATTCGTTCTCTATGGGGGATTCCCTAGTTTAGCAATTTGTGTGGTCTGCCCACAAACGTTGCGTTGACTTTGACCAGTGATCACTCGAGAGTTAAGAGATGGTAGTGAATACGGATGAGTAGGTTTCGCTTCGGAGGAATCAATGATAATCTTTTATCGGTTTTATTCGGTAGAAAACACGCCTCGCTTCTCTTTTCCACGACATTTTTAAAAGCTCTTAGCTATCGAAACGCAACTGTAGAGGATCTTTTAAAATGATCTTTTAAATTTTTACCCATATTTTATTGAACCGGACGATGATAAATGTGAGCGTGTAACACTATTCACATAGACAACTGTGAAGTATCTCGCGCAAAGTAACAAATAGCAAGTTTTGTCTATTTCAATCATTCTGTTGAGATTGATAGTGTCAAAAACAAATGAGTGACGTGTTCCGAAAATAAGCACGTTTATTTGGTATTGATACATTTCAACAGTGCTCGAATAAGTTACAGCCCACGGTGTACAGAACATCTCAAATTGAATAGGCTTAAAATTGATCAGAAATTGTAATTTCAACTGAGCACAGTCTTATAGCATAATGAGAAAAATGAGTAAGATTGACGTATTAATAAATAATTACGGCTATGCATAGCCGCTTGTGTCGTATATAGCTCACGAATATTGAAACAGTTAGTGTAAACATAAACTTAGAGTACTTGATTTTCATTCCGGTGCATAGAGAATTATATCTAAAACACATGACAAGTTTTTACACTCTCAACAATTTAAAATCCCTAGAACGATGCATATTGCTTCATATCACATTTTCTATTTCACACAGTCATGATTAAATCACACTTCAACCTCAACAAGTTTTGTTCGCAAGTCAGGAAAATTCCCTTCAAATTCAATATACATCATGTATTATTTAACTTTTAAAAGTCTTCAGTAAGTATTCCTCAATTCAATTTCTGGATCGATTATTTAATCCAAGACAACATAATAAATGACAAAATTCATGTCCAATAGGTTCGAATTGTATTTGAGGAACTACTGATGTCTCTTTCAACCTGCAGAGCTGTGATATTTCTGCGTCGACTACATCCAGCCCGTTGCAGCACGAGCAAGATGACTGATGGGAGATTCCGGCCATTCATCATAAGACACGATACAGTTGTCGGTAGAGACGGTTGCTGCAATACCGAGTGAGATACGTGCACGAAGCGCTTCATCTCCACCGCATTGTGGATGAGTGGAGGGGGTCGATTAGCGTTCAAGGTTCGAACCCTGGTTGATGTGTGGATTCCATGTGGGGTGTTTTCATGTCAATAAATCATCCACTCGGCACCGTTGGCAAATGAGACGTGAAGTTCTTGATAACATAATGCATATGGCGTGTCAGATATGCTTGCAGTTGATGAGAAATAGCTACACAAGACATTGCCAACCTTGGGATTTACAATAAACCAATAATAAATTATTTTGTAAAAGTTACGTGATACTTCATACTACAAACTATAATTTTCTAGAAAACAGAAGGTTTTTATTGGAAGTAGATATCAACAATTCAAATTGTGCAATTCTATGTGGTTACTAAATATGTTTTCGTTGTCTATTTGGTATAAATATTACTATACTAACGGCTGCCAAGTGCTTTGTCTTCTCAAAACCGTTCTCATATTTGAAAAACGTTTACATTTTCTGCTAAACTAGAATGATTTTTACGAAATTAAATGTATCATTCGAACACGCAGTATACAACTACAGAAACAGACTCAACTCTCAACAAGCAATTGTTTTACAGTTTCGTTATAAAGTTGATAAAACGTAATCTCAAACAACAAGATTATATATTTCGGGCTGATATTTTTCGTATTTATGGTCACAATGCATGCGATCAGGTGCTGCTTTTGGCTACCGCTTCAATCTTATCTATCACAGAATACACACATTGGTAAAATCCACATACCTAAGGGAAATGTTATGGCTACATTGTTCGAACGAGTGTTTATATTACGTATAATTATATCACATGGAAATGTCGACCAAATAAAATATAAAACCCCATAGCAAACAAACACAGACAAATGTTGAGTAAAGGGTGGGGGGGGGGGGGGGGTGTACCCACCAAAATCATGTAATGAAGCAAGTGTTTTATGTTTTAAACATGCTTACAACAATTTTCATTATTAATGAGTAGAATTTCCATTAACTAGGAAAACGCTCTGTTTGACGCGTTGATAAGCGAGCGCGTCAATATCTACGAACTTTCTGGCGATAAGATTTCAATGCTAATACAAAACAACAATTAACAACAATTCAAGAATGCGCATTGCAAAAATGTTTCTAATTTACATAGCTATTATACTTCCCGACATTGTTGTATGCAGTGTAATGTGCGTTGCTAAGAATTTTCGTGGTCATGTTTTCAACACGGTCCGCCACCGTTACTAACACTTATTGACAGCAATAGAAATGTAATTTCTGCCTCTAATACGTATCAGATCGCGTTTACATTAGTATATTCGTGACCGGACAAAAATTTACTATAAGATAGCCATCTCACATTTTGCCGTTACTGCGTTTTAGAAAAATATTTTCGAGTAACTTTTGTGTAACTTTGCCAATATTTATCGTATCGCCAATAAATGAACATATTCGTGACCGGGAAAAATCTGTAAAAAAATATGGCTATCTCACATTTTGCCGCCATTTTGTTTCAGAAAAATATTTTGTAGTAACTATGGTGTAACTTTGTAACTTTTCGAACGATTTTGCCTCAACACTATACACCTTCAATCCACATCGAGGCTTGTGGATGGTCCAAATTTCAAGTTGATCGGACTTTCCGTTCGACCGCTATCGACAGACATAAAAAAAAAAAAAAAAACAGAATGAAGTGCCATAAGAGTCAAGTGGAAACGCTCGCTTCGCTCGCTTAAAAATACTATGGATATATTTGATGCCACATTTGGAGACCCCAAGTGGGTGTACCCACCAAAATCATGTATCCAAGCAAGTGTTTTGTTAAACATGCTTACAACAATTTTCATTTATTAAGTAGAATTTCAATTAATATTACAATTGGATACATTTGATGCCACATTTGGAGACCCCAGGTGGATGTACCCACCAAAACCATGTTGGCAAGCAAGTAAAAATTGAAATTCTATTTAACAAAGTATTTAAAAGCAATTCAACTAAAAGTCAAAAGTCAAAGTCAAAAAAAGCCCGGGCTAAATTTCTTGTACTATTAAATCTCCATCTGTCTATTTTCGTTATGAATTAATTTTCAATCACATACTACTATTAGACATAATTTTGTTTTCCTTGTGTCTCTGTGTGTCGTGTTTCTCCCTCTTACTTGCACATAACCTCGGCGATACTCGCACATCAACTCGCATTCACAAACGGCTCATTTTGTCGGACACACCCCCTTTAATACGTGCTTTGATCGTTGTCCCGCGCTCTGTCTGCAGCCAGCATAACAGCTACGTCACCATATAATCGAGTCAGTTCATATGACAATATACAGCTGATACCCTATCACGCCCAGCACGCCACGCTAAATTGATTCTGATTGCCCTTACTAGCGATGCGAGTTTTTAAACACATCTCAATAGACTTTATAGACACGATCAGAAGGAAACATGTATTTGAAAACGTAAATTATCATTTAGCTGAATGTAGCGTTGCCAGTTGGACAAGCTACACGTTTCCCGTTCCAAATATTGGTGCACTGGTAAAACATCATTTCTATTTCCCACTGTGTTTGTTTTTAGGTTCACAATCTACATCAAATGAAGTGTAATAGATCTTGATCAAAACAATGAGTGAAATGTGTTTCCAAAACTGAAATTTACATTAATAATAAACGTTTTAAAAATGTGATGTATTTTGCGTTCAACAACGGAAAATCAGTTTCATCTGATTTTTCATAACCTTTGACTGAGGGCACTATTAAATGCGCAACATCAGGAAATAGACTATCAATCATCGCAGATGTGAAAGAGGTGATGGTAAAATTGTTGCAATTGAAATAACACACCAAGCTGATCTGGGTGGTCCCTGTAAGTGCGACAGTACACATAATATTCTAAGGAAGACAAGTAGCGTTGAATTGAAACCAACAAACGGAGGTAACATATTTATGGGAATTAAACGTCTCATTTAGCAAAAACGTTAAATTGTGCAACACACAAACATAGAACCACTTTTCACGATCCGTTGAAGAAAAACACAACACAAACGGTTAGTTATTATTACTTACATAACCATGAAATTGAAAATGTTTATTGTTTCAAATTTGTATGCCTAACAATAACGCATATGTTGATGGATAACCAACATGAATAAATAATACGTACAAATATATATTTCAGATGGTCAGTTTATGTTTTCTTACGGATAGAAGGGAGAAAATACTGAGCGACATCTAAAATCCCAGTTTGTTGTCATATTTAGCAATGTTTGAACACGTTGCTATTATAAGTACATGGGTCTGGAGTCTAAACGTTCACTCGAAACGTTTTATTTGCCATCACGAACGGTGATACAACCTTAAACGTACTATCAAGTGGATGACAGTTGAACCCAATCACAACACAAGATGTCAACAATGCTCGTAAAGTAAAGTAGACATTACTATCAGTGTTAGCTCTCCATGAAAACATGTAAGCGTACTTCTCACTGAATAGCGTAGTTTCTATCAATGAACGAAAACAATACGGGTAAAGGTTTCTTTGCAAGAAAACGTTTACACAAGTTCCCGACTTTACCGTATCTGTTTCCCGTATTTCTTCCTCGATTCAAGTCTCTCTAGCTGCTTTTCTAGTCAGTTATTGCATTGATCACGTTAACTTTACACATGTAAGCAATGAAGAGATCCAAATAGCTTGACGTAATTCAATGATGTCAAACCAGCCTTGATTTTAAGCTTCATACAAGACTGTGCTCAATAGCAGAAATCCTTTGAGAGACTGTGATAGACCTGAAGCGCGGGCTCAATTGAAGGAGGTATTATATTATATAAACTCCGTCAATAACCAAGGAAATGAAATATCAAACTACCCATTTGGTACTTGTGTGATGATGCTTCCTATTTATATGGAATTGCTGTAACATGGCAAGCTAATTATCACACACTTTCTTCTTACTTCAAACTTGGCAGCCATATACAAATCTGGTAAGTTGCTTTCCGATCGTGGCGTTGTTTTGTGCATGTTGCTGCCATTAACTTACACAATTGGTTCGATCTACTTAATCTGTATATCTATTTTAGTAATAGTATTATTATCATGCCTATCATAAGAATAAATTTGGCATTTTCTACCATTTATGATAATACTTATGTTTTTCAATAATAATACACCGATATTATTATTATTATTATTATTATTATTATTATTATTATTATTATTATTATTATTATTATTATTATTATTATTATTATTATTATAACTATATTTAATTAGATTGTATTCAAAACATTGTAAATAAATAAATAAATAAATAAATTCACATTTATTTATTATTTAGTGTTTGAAAGTGAGCAAGAAATACCCGTAATCATAGGGTAAGTGTTTTGTATTACCGGTGCATGTGGCAATAGTAACTCAATTGCAAAACTAGGCAGTAGGCATAATGTCTTGAAAGCGTATTTTGCAATCAAAATGGCAAGAAAACCTCTTTACTTACCTGACATTGTTGAAAAATAAAATAATATACACAAATATATTCTCAGAATGTTAGTTTGCATACGCCATAGAAAAAATGTTTTATCCACAAATTAAGGAAAATCCACAATGAAAATTAGCAGTAACAGTAATGTTTTAACCAATCCTATTGGCTGATGAGCAACAACGGGCCAATACGATTGATTAAAATCTCACTGTTACTCTTACTGTTACTGTTACTGTTAATTCTCATTGTGGATGGGTCTTGTTAAATTGATTTTGTGTTTCGCCATTTCCTCGTTCGTTCTCAAGACAAGACAACGGTGAGAACTGTGTCAATCGCAACGTCAACCAAGCTGTGTTAGATTGAACTAGATAGAAGTGAGTCGAATGTCGCAAGCTGTAAATCAGCGAAGTTTCCATTGCGGCTGCAATTGCTCACAGGGGACGGACGCCACTCGCTCCGTTTGCGATGTCGAAGGAAGAGAGCATTAAAGTAAAAATAACAAAAATTGGAAATTTGTTATTTTTAGGTTTCCTTCTGAAGGACCGTATGTAACGAAACTCTACAGTGAGTTCAGTAAACTTGTAGTTTTTTGGTAAGGAACGGGAAAATATGTGTTTTTTTATTTTTTATTTTCGTCCCTATTTCATATTTCCAATAATATCGCGTACAAATAGTGTTCTATTTCGCATTTTTTTTCTTTTTTTTTTACAATCAATTACAGCGTATAGCTGATTTTTGATAGTATATAAGAGAGACAGTAAAAAAAAGTAACTGGTAATCGAACCTATTTTCGGATTGTCGGGTAGACACAATGGCCGAGTCGAAAGGATACAACCCGAAAAATGTTGAACGTACTCACACATTACGTGACACGGACAAAATCACACAATATTATGTAATTACTCAGTTTGTGCGAAACTTTAGCAAAATATATAATCAATTGAGTGTCGCGTTTTATAAATAAATCAATCAATGTACATTTACATATTTTATACGTTAGTCAAATTCACTCGGTTACAAGAACGATTTTTCAGAAAAATGTACGACACCATTTATTATGTCCCTCGTTGCCAGAACGGTTCCATATTGCCAAGTACAGTAAGTATGCCAGTGTTAAACCTATATATTAAAGTAAATACATAATGTAGAACGCTCCAGCTTGAACACAAGAATCGAATCCTTCTGCATTGGAAGCAAGACTAAACCAACATTTTCAATTACGTATAACCTTATAGGGCATTTAATTAAATGATCTTCCTTCATATCATCATCTTTTGTCCAAACATCGACTTACATAAAAGGAGAAAACAAATGTGACACAACCTCCAAAACTTGCAGGTGACGAGTAAATTATACTATTCTCTGAACAAACATTACCAATGCGTTCGTCAGATCGAGTAACTTGTGAGCAATCAGCGATCAGTGTATGACATTCGGGCTCTCTGGTTGGTCCCGAATCACGCGTCTGTGACGAAAGCAACTGCAAGGTTCAAACGTGTTAACGATTATTCATTGCACACCAGCTTTCCCTGATGTGCCCGCCAACTAGCTAGGTACATTAGGGTAATTAGATGGTTTGTATAATGAATGTTCGAGGGACGTTATAGTAGTGAATTTCAGAAAATCCTGGAATCCGGATTACCGTTAACCAGAATCGAAAGAAGTTATCTAGTGAAGCTTTGCCAGTTTTGCCTGCAGTATAGCTGCGAGCCAAGCTGTTGGCTATCATTACGTATTGATATATACCGTTAGCGAATTTTTGTTTGCTTTGATCGATTCATTGTGCCAGAATGCTTCATTAACAATTCTATCAAGAAAACTTCACTTTGGTTTGGATTAGACTAGTTGACAATTTCCTAAAGTAACTATAATTGCATAATCTCTACAAAGTCTAACGTGATGGTGTTACTAAAATTTAAACTTTGACTTTATAGGGATAGATTACTGAGATGTTATTGTAAACTAACTTTACATAAAGTGTACTTTACCAACGATAGGTCGAGACTTAGAAATCAGCATGCAGAATTCTACTTGAAGAATACTTTGCCTAGAAATCATTGAAAATACAATATGTAGGCAGGCCAAAGACGCATTTAAAATTCAACGGAAATATAAAGGTATCATGTGTTTACCTAAGTAACACACTTTGTAAATTTGCTATACGTCAATGTCGCATTGTTTACTTAATACTTTTTTTTCCAAAACATAATACTTTTTTTCCAAAACATTTGCTATAGATATCGTGCCCATCGCTAAGTGTAAATATTGAGAAAGTGAGAATTTTCTTCAATATAGGCTCTACACGCGGTCCTTTGAGCACCCCACGCTGAAAGCACACGCATTGCAAGTTAAACTATGACACAATAAGAACACTACACATATTGATGTTTTTTAACATCGTAAATGTAATAACACGTTATTAGTTTATTTATTAACACGAAAGCTCCCGATGAAGCCCGGTATTAACCAGAATATGTTGATTAATTAAGTCGACAATAAGCTTTTCACTTTAAGCTTTACAATCCTTATCCCGTTCTTAGCCCATCAGGCGCCAAGCCTGTATACACACACAGGTGATGAGCTTACGGTAAAGCGCTTTAAACGCTGCCCTGGATACAAGCTCCAGATTATTCCAGTTCAATGTCGATACTGTAGAGCTCGCTTCAACCGAGCTGTACAACATGATACTGCGGAATACGTGTTCACTGTTACTATAAAGCTGCACAGATAAACTGGTACCCAGTTGATTTATTTATTTTAGTTGCAAGTAAAAAGATGAAAACTACCACGACTTTTCAAGCCTTGTGTTTTCCAATCACCTGAGGAAACGATTTGATCCACAATAGTTCTAGAGTATACATATCCTGGTGATTTTAACTTGTTCGAAATGCTCCAATTTTAAGGGTTATGTCAAGCAACATACCGTAAACAAGAAAGAATTTTAATTGATTTACATTACAAATAACATAAACCTATATTATAAAGATAATTTAAAATAAAACAAACGGAGCAAATATCAATGGCCGTATATATACGAATACACTACATTGTAAACAACACATCATTCTTTGAAAGGTTTTCGTCTAAGTCCGTACCGCGTGATTGAGAGGTATACAGCTATTTGAAGAGTATACACGAATGTGTTTCAGTTTACTCGATGTACATACGCCTATGTGACTCGCCGCGTCCAGTAATCAGCGCTTGAGCCCCCGACTCCCTGGGCGCCACACCTCGAGGTGTAAGCTAGCAATTATACAGAGTCCGCACGGATGACAGACCGCTTTGCGAGCAGAACAGAAAAAGTGTTTTGAAATTGTAAGTCGTCATGAAACAAGTTTAACCAGTGTTCAAAAGTAGTCATTTTACCGCTAAAACATGCTTCTAAACTTACACTCCTCAGTCTTCACGCCTAAACCGATAACAGGATATCTCTCTAATTTTACGTTCTAGTATAAAGGTGTCAAATTGATGACTTTGATTACAAAACCACAAGATTCTGATCTTGAAAGAGTATTTAAAAAATTGATAAAATATATAATTTTGTACCCATTGAAACTACATTGTGTACAAACATCTGCTTGTGTCGTGTTTTAAATATCCATACAAAGAACTTATGATTTAGTAAATTTTGACTAGGTTAATAAGGTTTGTTAAAAAAGAAGAAAATGGAAACGCATTTATTTGTTATTACGTTTTACGTTCACGATACAGAAAACCACTTGCTCGCTGATAGATGAAAGTGTACTGAAAAGGTTAATAATTTTGCCATCTAGCAGTTACTTTTCTTTGTGCAATGAAGATTTAAAAAAATATACTGGACTAGGAATTTTTCCTCGTAAATCCATAAAAATGAACGGTTTATACCGGTTGTTTACTCGGTTTTTCATACCAAAATCGGTTGAAGATATATAGTTTCTTCCAAAATTCATCGCATAAGCGAACAAAATCACCAAACAAATAATATTAACTGTTACACATTCCTTCTGCTGCGAGCAAGTACAGTTTACCGTGACGTGAATGGTAAACTTAGTACTAGGGTATGTTATGCCCATAATTTGAATTTTTTTTCTAACATCTCATGCACAATAACACACTAACCACATTCCCCATTCCCCAATCTCCCAACTCCGCACACAACTCTGATTTTACAGTGGAAAAGTGTCTGGAATAAGTATAGTAGGTTATGATTGGCTATTTGTATAACACTACTATGAAGATGAACACACTGAGATATGAATACAAGCCATGGGTCATCAAATCAACGCGTGGCTCGTTCTTTCTGTGGCATTATTTCTGCTTCCAAGGCAAAAGAACCCGGGTTCAAATCCCAAATCGAGCGGGGGTTTTCGACTTCTGTATTTGAGTTAAATCCATCATATTATACTTGCATAATATGTACCCGTGACTTTGGTGCCATCGTAGTAATTGGGTACGCAATAAAGTTGTTTAATATCGCCCACTTACAAATCAATTCTCGTGAGTGAGTTGTAACCTACACAATGAAATATATGAATTTATGTTATTTGATTCTGTGTTTACTGAAAATACCAACGTTGTTATTGTTACCATGATATCTTCCGGTGAATTCACACCCAGTACTTGAGTTACACGTTCTCTGACTTGCCATACAGCCCAACAAGTTCTTTCAAGTCTAAGGGGCTCTGATGAGCAGCATAAACGCAGACTTACACTTAGAAAGAAAAGCATTTTCAATTACAGTGAAGCAGCTGTAAAAATTGAATGGCTATTACAATTTTGTCAGAATGCAGCGGAGCAAATTCAGATTTCTTTTTTTAAGCAGAACCATGTTTTGTTATCCTTTAATAAAGCAGTAACACTATTTGTCACTCACTAAAAAAAAGTTCCACCTTATTGGTAAGTAGCATTGTTAAGTTAGTGCGCACACATAAACAATATATATTATTTGTGTTGAAGTAGGCCCATAGGTTTTTATCGAAAAAGATAACGTCATGACCTGTGTGTTAGTACATACAGCGCTATATGTGGCCAAATTTAGCAACTTATTGGTGAAGATTCCATTCCGCGGTTAAAAATAAAGCTAGATATTGTTGTGAAATATCTTGTTTTTTTTGTTTGTGTTTGTTTTTTCTTGTTGATGGGTTTTTTATTTTGTTTTGTTGTTTTCTTTTTTATTTGTTTTTTATTTTGTGGTTTTGTTTGTGTTTGCTGTGTGTTGTTTGTTGTTTGTACGTGTCCTTGTCTTTTAAACGGACTGATGGGCGTCATAATCTGCCCAAAATTTTTAAAAGCCGTATTTTCACAATTTTGCCATTATCGACGTAGGAAGAACGACGCTGCTTCATCAGAAAGTTGCGTGATATTGCCACTTGAGCGCTTCATTTGTTTTCACTAGCGCCCTCAGTGGCCAAACTCGGTGCTTTGAGGTCCTAGAATAAAATGTCAAAGTAGTATGGGTAACGAATCCCTGCCGCTAAGTAGAGATGTCTGTATCGCAACGCCGTAAGCGACCAGGGTGTGGCAAGGCCGAGCTCACAGAAAGCGTCATCGGACACAGCATTATTCCCCCGAATAAAATACTTCCACTAGAAATACATCTCTCACGCAGTAACGCGCCTGCTCGACAATCGACTCGATCTTATCACTGCCGTATATCTCATTATCGACTCCTTTAGTGCTCCATGTTTTACGCCGAATGCAGATTACACACATCGTAAATACGACGGGTGGGGGGGGGGGGGGGGGGAGGTCACACTCTGCACACCGGGCTCCGTTCTGAACACTCCAGCTCGCATGCGTCCACCGGGGAAAACAAATGACTACTTTATAACCTATAACGTTCGTCCCAATTGAACAGCGGGTAATCTAAACCGCAGATCGGAAATCATCGAACTAATCCGTTCACTCATTCATTATTTGTACATTGTAAGCGGCGACACGTAGATAAAACCCGGCATTGTTTTGTAGTGGACAATAGTTTACGTTGCACTAGGGAAAACACATCTGTGTCATAGGTCAAGCCACAAGGGTACTGTGATTACGCGAACAATGGACAGTGCTTTGCCCTCGCAGACCCGGTGCGAGTTGGATCTGTGGGGTCAAACGGGTCGGGAAGATCTTCCCGCGATATGGCCTGTCTACTTCTTGAACTATCTAAATCTCGAGTTCGAGGTCTGGCCAAGCCAGTCGAAAACAGAGAGAGAGAGATACAGAGTGGTGACTGGTACACGCATAGAGGGCAGTGCCGCGTGCATTATCTCACTATTTTCTCGCGTACCGTACGCAATACCCCCCCCCCCCCCGCACACACACATACACACACAACCTACCCAGTACTCGACACCACCTGATAATACCCTTCAAAAGTTCCGTTTTTATTCATATCATCAAAATGCTATGCGGTATCGTTGCTTAAGTACTAAAGAAAGACTAATGCCCCTAATTTCAATGTCCAGTTAAAGTATTTAGTAAATTTAACTGTCAGGTAAGCCCAGTTTGGTGTATTTCTTTTGGCCGTTGTCATGGTGAAAACAATTTAACTGTAAAGTAGCTTTTAACTGGACATTGAAGTACCGGCCCTAAATACTGTTATCAGTAGGCTTTGTTTTTATTTCTATCATTATAGGTTTAATAAACAAAATAAGTATCCTGCTACTAGCAATAATATTATAAATATTTACATCGCAATCTGCTTGAGATATGACTGAAAGTGGTAACTTCATCGCTGGCTATATCTCGTGAACACTGTCCTGGAATAGTAGGTAGTGCGCGATCATATCCAGTTTCACGATGTCCAGTACTAAGAAACATACACTGATGATTGTCTTTACAAGCCAATGCTATTTCTGGTCTATGCTTACTAATAAATAGGAACTTAATGTATGAATCGGTTTTTCGTATGTTTTCAAATAAAAAATGTTGTACTTTAATAATATAATTACAAAACAATTAGTGTTGTATGATAGTATGGCGAACCCGCAAACAAAATGAACACTTTAACCCCTACAACATTGATATATTTAGAATGCTGGAATACTTAGGCCCTACAATACCACTCCGTATTAGACTTTGGGACGACTACTGTAACCCCCCCCCCCCTTTCCACCGGGGTGAAAGGTCTGAAAGTGGTTTGGAAAACTTTGATATATTGACTTTCGATTTTCCCTTGTTAGCTTGCATGGTTTTGATGGGTACACCCACCAGGGTGTCCAAATGTGGGACCGTAAAAACCAGAAAAATATTAATTACGGTCGTTGAGACTTGAAATAATTAACTATTATTTTAATTATGTACTCTTTTATGCGTTAAGTGCCATATAATACGATTTTATATTTTGAGGGGTGCACAAACCAGTTATATATTCATGTTTTGTTTTAATTTCGAGCATAAAATGTATATAGTTTGGTCACTCTGTAAGCCCCCCCCCTACCCCCCCACACCCCCACCCTCCAATGGTGGAAGGTCTGAAAGTGGTTTTGATTACTATGAGATATTGCCCTTCGGTCTATATAGTTTTATTTTGGATTCTTCAAGAAAGAGCGATTCAAATAAGGCAAAATATATCTAAAATGCAAATTAATCCTGCCAATGGTTTGAGGGATTATCGTCACGCCTCTTTCAACTATATGCTTCATGTCTCCTCACTCAAAGCCAACCTTACCAGACAGACGTGGTGGCAAACGATGTTCCTACGTCATTGAACGCTAATCTACGCTGATCCGGGCTGGCATTGCGCCCGTGCAACAACGACCTATGTGAAGCTACTTGTTTCGGTTGCTACTCGGACAGCTTGCACCAAATCATCACCATCAATTCATGTGTGAACGTATTTATTTAGTACTAGGGTTTATTGCGTATTGCGTACGTATAACAGAAAACACATTAAACTCGTGTATTCAATATTTGTATAATTATGGTTTGTAATTGGTATTCTATTTATATTCGAATTACTGTGTTCAATATTATAAACATCGTTTGACGCTACATATTTCAAATTATCAATTAATAACATGTTACTCTGTATGTTAGCTTTTAATGATTTGTGAATGTAGGCGTGTATATGTTTTTCGAGGATTGAACATTTTAAATATTACATGTGTGCACATGTATAATATATCTATTTATAAGATGTTTTCCAATGCAGCGTATTTGAATTATAAAAAGTACAGTGTCAGTATTTACTGTGAGAATTCTTAACATTTGCATTGCTATTTTTAACTCTGTTTTTAAGCTACTTTACTAGGGTATTGTTTTCAATTCTTAAATAATATGTACTATGTAACAAAGAATTGTATTCACAATTAATTTGAAAATATCCTTGGCGTAATAACTCGGTTACTTTTGTCTTTTCATCCCGTACATGTGCATTAACAACCCTATCTACAAAGGACTTCTCTGTAGAAAACCCGTAAGCTCGGACAATGGAAATAACATGACAGCTGCGAGAAACAGTTATTATAAGGCATTGATAATTAATTAAGCGGAATGATAACAAGAAGCAACGTAGGAATGTACGCCCACCTATATCGCAACGCCATATAGGCAATTAGTTAAAGGCCCTACAAGCGAACCGCTAACAAAACAATATATCGACGGCAAAGAAAAACATATATCGTAATTATGTCACACACAGTCATCCATTTCTCTCTCTTGACTACATTTACCAAATGTAAATGCGTTTCCTACAAACACATTTATTACAAATTATTTGCCATTGGGATCCGTGCCAGCTAAAATTCACTGTTCGTATCTATTTAAATTAAAACGGGGGTATATATAATGTTGATACGGTTAGGCTATTTCAGAGGGCTCTAAAAGCAGTAGAATTAACATCGTTTCAATAATCTAGAAAGAATTCTAAACAACACACTAAAAAAGTGTAAATATAGGGAAATATAATTTCGTAAAATTTAAGTAATGTAATACGAAAGTTTTTAATATTTTCAGTACATTTTTATAACTACTGTATTGAACATTCTTGCACTGAACTTTCAGTGAAGTTATTTAGGGTATTTCCATAAATATAAACATCCAATATAACAATCCTTCTCCATGCAATATTCAATCATTTCGATAACTATTCCACAATTAGGATAGAAAATAATAACAACTTTACTTATTGTATATAATAGGAAAGGTTTCATGCAAACTTTAGTCTGAGCCCAACGTTCACTCATGAACACCTTTTAAGTTTAGATAAATATGTACAGAATGTGAACGGCTTTGTTGATCTCCTGAATAAATCAGTTTTATAGCTGTATGACATCAAACAAATGTGTGGCATTTTGCTTTGTGGAAAACATTTCGTCGTAGATTTCTTTGTATTGATCGAATTTATATTGCAGTGCAAATTTTGAACAGCATCATTGGACATACAATTGTCTCTATGAGATTTAAAACAATAATTATAATAATATTAATAATAATTATTACTGAAACCCAGGCCAAATTAAATATAGCTTCATGTGTTAAGTCTGGATTACGAATTCAATCCTGAACTGCTTTAAACGTCGTTCATACTTACTATAGCAGCAGCAGTTAACGTGACAAAACGTCTACGCCAACATAAAACTAGAATGAATATGACTTGTTCTAAGAATACCGAATTATTTATAACAGAATAGTGTAACATTTTTTTACTGTACGACTATGTTACATTAAAAAATGGCGAATCGACTTCACACCCAGTGTAAAGTCTAAATAGGTCGCTTCTTCTGTGTAGACATAGTAATATAGACATATAATATTACGTAGAAGATTAAAGCCGCAAGCTCCTACATTGGCAGTAGAGATAAAGCTCATATACCAACTAGCCACATGCTGTTTTAACGGCTACTGAAATAAACTTTTGTTTTCGTGTTGAAAGAGTTTTTTCCAGTTATTTGGAGGCAGCACATGTGGACTATGGGAAACGTGGATCACAAAGTACCATCTATACATAATAGCAACTCTGAGATGAAAACATACAGCAAATGTCGACAACATAACAAAAAATGGAATATATAGAGTGACAAATGTGGAAGTGCTTGAAATTGGAAACAAAGAATGAAGATTATGGAAAGCTTAGTGAAACAGAAGGATCGTTAAGTTGGAAACGCTTTGAGGCACGACGGAATATTGAGAATATAACAGAAGGGCAGGTGGAAGGGGAACCCGAACACACTAGAGGTACAACGAGATAATCCAGGAAAAGAGAAAATAATAGGGCGTTTTTCCAAACCAATGCACAGATTGATAACAGAAAAAAGGCCGGATCATCGAAAGCCAAACGTTTTTGGAAATTTACATAAATACCATTTAGTTACACTAAACGCAAGAAGAGACACTTGTGAGGATGCCATTCATGGTTCGCTCTTCTTTAGTGAAGAAAATACATCTTAAAGATGAATCTTACTCACGGAGTATAGATGAACACTCATGTTCCCGTGCGTGGTACATCACCCAAGTAGGCATCATAAAAAAAAAATAGCTTTTAGATATAAATTATAGTGTGGATATTACGATTGCTAGCACAGTAATCCGCAAAATAAGTTCATGTTTCATCAGGAAGAATATAAAAAGAATAAAAATGACTATTTTTTAACACATGGAAGTATTCGACATTACGTCCGTATGACATGTTAACGCCGGTTATAACCGAGATTGTGATTGTGATACATTCAATAAAATAATAATAATAATAATAATAATAATAATAATAATAATAATAATAATAATAATAATAATAATAATAATAATAATAATAATAATAATAATAATTATATCGTTAATTATATCAGCAAATGGCATTGTTCCACGTAAACTCCATGACAGTATTAAACTAATTGGTCTCCAACCGAACATATACATCGAGATGCAAAAAGCAATTATTTTGAACACGTGTAGGATAGTGCGAAAATTTTTGAACTGAGAAGAATGAAGACTTCAAGAAGTTCTCCATCCCGATGGTGGTTTTCGTGGTTTCCACCGTACAAAGAGCGAATGCTGGGATGAGTACAAATCGGCCACGACCGTACATAGCATCCACAGTTCGGTTTGGAAAAAATAATGTGGACAATGATATATTAAGTAGTATAGCCAAATGTGGGCATTTGAGAAGCAGAAGAAGAAGAAGAAGAAGAAGAAGAAGATATATTAAGTAGTTCTAAGTAGATTTTAATAAGGTTAACACATGGAAATACTTGACATTTGTGTCCGTACAACATGTTTATGCCGGTTTTGACCGAGTTTGTATGTATTGCAACAATAAAATAATAATAATAATATCTACGTAAACTCAAAAGAGGCTACGTGACAAAAGCCACTACAAATTTTATATGGTTTAAAAGACCATTTGTATGTATATGAGCTCGAAAGTTTGAAGTCTCCCATCCCCCGGGATCAGATCGTCACCATATCACCACTCCCTTGCGAACTGTTACGACAGTACTTTGCCGTGGCGGAGTTCTCGCAGCGCAGCCCCGATTCCTGCCGCTGTCTTAACCGATCGAACCACGGAAATACGACTTGAACGGGAAAAGGTTATTCCAAGTTCCAGTATTACAACTTAGTGAAACCAACTTTTTTATGAGTACGATGCGAAACATTCGCAAGTGTAAAATAAGATGTGGCTTAGAAGGAAAGAAGAACCTGCATTTGTACACTCGCTGATATGTCAATCAAGGGTAGGGTACTAAATATATCTGCTTTATCAGCATATCTTCCTTCCAATCCTTTTCTTGTATTGCGTGTTTCTAGCTGTTAAGAACGTTATGTGCTAGTTCTAGATTTGAAATTAGCCTACGCCATAATTCAAGCGCGGATAGCGAAGCTAATCCAAAGCTTATATCAATATCCTCATGACCCAGGACAAAGTACTTCATTGTTTCAGTAGACAATACAACAAAACTATCACAAAACCGGTAACTCACGAAAATACCCGAAGAAGTGTTGATAAAGGAGATGTCTATAGTAACCTTCATTTATTGTGTCGGCGAGAGTAAAAGACGTTCCTTATATATTCCTAATATATATTTTTATCAGAAAGTTTTATAAAAATAAGCATTTATAATTAAATAATAATTAAAATAACAACATAGATTAACAAAATTTAATTTAATGAATTTAATTAAGTAATTTAATAATTTAAACGTTTGTAATCGAGTGCTTCTATAGTTCTTTTCATACCACCTCCAGCTTACTTTACGTCGAGCGTTCAATAGATATCACTGAAACATTAATTTTACATGGTTTCAATATTGAAACTTCGCATTCCAGAAGTGGCAATTTATGTCCTTGCGGGAAGATATTATCAATTTTTTTCTAATTCATTTTCTTATATATTCCGGACCCACCTCATCCCAACCCTCCCCTTCCCTCTCCTCCCCTCTTTACCATTGGAGTCAGAATTAAAAATAGTGCTTTTAACTAGACCAGAGACTTTTATATGATTGGAATTTCGATTTTGTTTACAAATTTGAATAACTTGATCTCCTCAAGAAAGAGCTCAATGCTCAATGTAACTGCTATCGAAATAGGACAAATTTGAACTATGGCGGCCAGTAACGTTGTACGCAGTTTTTTTCTTATATACATTTAAAATATTGATTTGTTAATAACACACAATAGCCTGTGCTACCTGTAAACAGTAATGCTACTATATGTATGATGTACGAAAGCCTAGATAATCAACAAATTAACTTTGCAAGTATAAGAAAAAACAAGGATCATAATATCGGTGCACAAGTTTAAATTATTTACCTCAGTTGCGTGTTGGCAATTCTCAATTCACAATTTGAAGCAGCCCCTACTGTGCTAACGTTTTGGATTCAAAACCCGTGTGTACAAGTAAGATATTTTTTCGTTTACCGTTAATGACTGCCTCACACCTGCAAATGTGATCATGGATGCGGGTTAGTGTGTCTAATATACCACAAGCGTTGCTATGAGCTCCAGTTCCATTTTTTGAAATAAGGTAATTAAATTTACATAGGAGAATATGCCTTGTAACGTTGTACTTATAAGCTTACACCGCCACGGATGCAGTAGCTCATAACTAGAGCACTGGCTTTCATTGCAAAATACCACGGTTTGCGTTCAGCATGTTTTATTTATAATTCGTTTTAATTTAGTTAAATTGTTGCTTAATGTGCACATGAAAATGAGGTTCTATTAAAGGGCAATTGATGATGATGAAAGGCTAAGATATATGTGGGATTCCAGCCCACAAGCCTTCTATGTAAACATATCGAGTTTGAATCACATTATGGAGATTGAAAGTGAAAATGCAAACTCTCCTCACTTTTTATTATAATAGTTGTACATAAAAACGTTTACGTCGAAAGTGTCATGTCTGCCAATAGCTACACGTTTAAAGCTTATGTCCACCCATCCCTGTGACTTCATCACGGGCGGGTGCCGCATGAAAGTCAGTAGACAGTTTCACACTGATCTGTTCTATGACGCTCTCCGGCCAGCCAGCCCTGTGACGTCAACAGTCGACGAGTTCCTTTAAAACAACTCATTACATCTTTAACGGAGCATTTTTTAAACATTGTTTTGTAAATTTTCATTTTTTTATTCTTTTTTATTCTTTTTTACTTCATATTTAACAGTTGTGTCTTATAATTATATTTTCATTCATATTATGTTTTCATGTTTTTTGTTTTGTATTTTATATTTTGTATTTTGTATTATGTTCATTATTATATTTTAATTTTAGTATGGGTTGGCAGTCACTCTGGTGTTTGGAGCTGTGCTCTTTTCTGCCAACCCCCATTCTATTTTGTAGTAAATGGAAATGATTAATAAATAATAATATTGATTTATTTTCTCCAAGGAGGCGTCTATCATTTAGTAATTAGTTACCAACATCCACAAACAAAATTCACTATGTCTAATTATATCTCCTTTAACTTATTGATGTCTGACCTTCAAACTGATGATTATTTTGCTACATTATTTTCATATTTTTATTTTGAAGTCACCCACCTGTTAGTGGAAGAAGACGGATGTTGAAAGATTCATCTCCGTTGGGGCTCGAGCCCAGACCTTCTGCTTTCCGGCAAACAGCTCAACCAATTCGACCACAGGGTTGGATAATCCAACTCCCGTCTTTCTATACTTCCCCTTTCTGCCTTGTTAATTTTCTCTTCTTATTTATTTAAGCAGAATCCCAGTAGAGCGCATTAGTTATACGTAGGTGACCACCTCTACCATATGGTTATACGGTTCGTTACTGATGTAGCTTCGTTCCTGTGGTGCTATCTACCACAATGTACACTCAGCATGATGAACATGTTGAAGAGGGGGTAAAGCATACCCACCACACCAGTCGCTCTTTTTGGCAGAATATGACCCACTTGCGGCATCGACTTAACCGCATAAATAACGTAAATAATATAATTTACTGAATGGATGATGCCACACTTAGCGACTTAGTATAGCTGCGTGTGTAACTTGCCTTATTATTAGATCGTACGCCCTCAACCTGAGCTTTAGTTATGTACAGGGACATATTTTTTCAGTGTCGTAAACATTCAACACGATTTAGCGTGTTATTATTTAAAGGCATACGTGTTAAACTAATGTTCAACGCACTATTATCTTGAAATACATTTGATAATATTCAGTAGTGGTTAAGAAATATTGAAACATATTTGAATTTGAATAACTGTGGTTGCCATATTATGGAGATGACTTCTTAATCTTCTTGTTTGTCTGGCACAAATATTCTTTGGGGATTATAATCGACTTTGTAGAGCCCTCTCAAATTACGAACGAATGATGATTAACAATAAACATAACAACTAATGACATTCCTGGCCCTCAAGTCCCGTTCAGCTGTTACGCCCGTCCGAGCGATAGAGTTACATCAGTAATTAATTACATTGCTCTTCTCTGAGCTACTGGTGATACTAGTTAGTTTTTTATATTATACTTAACAAGTTTTTAATGTAAAATTAATTACATCTGGTGACAGCAAGCATTATTATTTATAATGTTTGCTATCAGAAAGCAGTATGGCTAGCACAAATCAAACTGAAGTCTGGAGTTTGAGGTGCATCTTGTTTTGCTAAACTTGGAATCTTGAAGAAAACTTTTGATCGTTTGATAAACTCGAGCTCTCAACAAGTGGCCAGAAGATCCTCGTTCTAAACGGAAATTGAATCTACATTCACTTAGCCGACAATTCAACTGGTGACTCGACTCAAATGATATCATTTTATTCCTCGGAAAATATTCCTCTGCCCCGTTCCTCTAAACTCTAAAGCAAGTCGTTCGTAATTATTTTTCATGCGCCGTGGAGATTTCAACAAATCCAAAGTCAAGCTGAATGCGAACACACCGGTTAACTGAAAGTTGACCCATTGTTTAAAAACGCGGAAATTTTCAAGAATAATGTCGCTACATACATTTTTAAAAACGTTTCCATCTGTCGATAGGCACATATTTTACACAGCTTGGCTGCAACAGGGAAGTGGAAAGTGAAGAGCGAATCCTGAAGATAGATTGTAAACGGGGATTTTTATCAAAGGTATATAGCGTATCCATTCGGTCATAAAAAGAATAGGGGTCTATCAGAGATAAAAAAGGATCAGCTACTATAAATTTTATATTGACGTGCTGAGGATAAAATATAAGCTCTACAATCACTGCATTAGGGGTGGTGAAATGTGATTTGCAGCATCCATATGTTTGTCGTTATAAAGTCTGCCGATGACAAATAGCCATAACACATAACACGAGTTCCGTGGGAGTAAAATGCTTATATTCACTGAATACCAGTATGGAAAAAAGTTTGTAAAAACTTCCAGATATGAAAGTGTAAAACTTTATTAAGTTTAACATTGGTGAGAATTTTGAATGAGACAAAGAATGCAACAACAAAGACAGTCAGGCACTTAAAATTCCCCCTTTAAATAGACCAAGGCTCACAAGAGGTTCCCAAACTTTAATCATACACTGAAGTTCGTGCACCTTTAAGCACCTCTTTTCTTTTTACTGCCCACCTCTACGACCCATACTAAAAAGTTACACGACTTGAAATCACCAAACAAAAACAAAAGATATAAACACATTTGCCTCGGCTTCATTTCGAGATTATGCGCGGTGCTCGCAAGCTAACTGCAGTGGATTTATAGTTAATTAATAATCCGCCTGCAGTGCATACTGGTCGCTTAAGCGGTGGTTAGTAGGTACGGCTGTATCGTACATACTGAATTATTAAAAAGTGACGAGTTTCTAATAGAGCTGCCCACCTGGAGCTGCAATCCGCAGTCTTTTCAACCAATTCCGAGATCCAAGTTCCGCTCTTCACTTGAGCGCGCAAGCTTAACACAGGTAATAATGTATGATATTTAAAGCTGACGCAGCTTCAAGACGTTTCGAAAAACGAAAACTACGTATTTGCGGTGGAGTTTAATGTAAGCGAGAATATTCTAATTAGCACGAAACATGCCCGTCAAGAGATGCTGCAATTTGTGTCTGATGGAAATATAGAAATAAACGTACTAAACACATTTTCCAGACATGTATATATTTACACTGAATTATACTCAAGGGTTATACACGTATAATCAAGCTTTCGTTTTTCTAAGGTTATATCGTGTCGAATACCATGGTTGCAACAATATGGACGCATAACAACAAGAATAATCATCATGAGAGTCAAGTAGCTTAAATTAAATTGTGTGCAGTGAAACCCATTATCTACTAATTCATTAAAACGTGGATCAACAAATAAATATTATCTAGAAAAACCATTCACCCGAACATTGAAATTAAATATAGTGGAAAGCGTTGTTCGGTTCGTTCTTAATTAGGTTTGAAGGTACTTAGACCAACTTAGACATCCTTGCTAGACGATTCGAGCTGTCAGCACGCCAGACCACTCAAGCCACAGCCTGTTAGGCCAGTGCATTGAGAGCGATCAACTTGGCAAGGCCCAAGCGACGAGTTGCATCGAGATGTGAGCTGAAAGGTACAATATGTAGTCTTGTCTCGTAAGGTGATGCAAACATGTACCGAGTCAAAACGTACACGGACATGATGGTTTTGAAACTGCGTGAAATTTTAATTTTTTAGTCATATCTAAAAATGCTACACCGTAGGCTATCGATTAAACGATAACATAGTTCAGTGTGATTTCGTGTAAGTAGTATAGATTCAATGTTTTTCGGTAACTTATAATGAAAGTTACAACTTACTGCAGTAAGTATTTAATAACGAAGACCGTATAAATGCTTGTTTTTCGAAACTACAAAGAGATTTGTTCACATTTTTGGTGTGGTATATAACTTCTTGAGATGTGACTAGAAGGTAATTGCTTGCGATGAGGCTGACTATCTGAGTAGTGATAGACGTATTGCAAGAGTCTTCACTGAATCACTACACAGCCAATATCTAAGCCTCGCGAAATCAAAGCATTTCTGTCCTCTCTTAAGAATAGTATATTATTACATTACTATCTCACGTCTTGATAAAGTGGAAATCAGCAGGTTCAAATACATAACAGTTATATATCGGTATTGATTTCTTTCGTTTCACTCATTATCATAATTGTTTCTAAATGTTGAGTTTAATTGGTGATGTGTATGGCAATGCCAAACAATCCAGTTTACATACTAAACTTTTCCATCTTCTTTATCAATCTTACGATCTAAGGTTTAGAGAGAAACTCCCTGACTCCCTACCGAGCCAAAGTGAAAATGCCTTGCCTAAGAAGCAAAGTAATAAATTTCAGACTGTTAGCTTTGTGATAAAAGCATCGAATTTACACTGATGATTTATATACTTATGGCAGGATTATTTTAAAGTAAGAAAGACTCAAACATTCCTTTCAGAAAACGAAATTGCCTCTAATATAGCCACAAACCGTTGGACGTTTGTTCAAACAACTCGGAATGTAAGAAAGAAGGACGGGGTATCTTTAGCTCTACAATTATCGCGGAATTCGTATCAAAGAAATTAGCGGACGTTGTAAATTCGCGTTAGTAGGCCTACTTACAATTCGTTTCACAGTTTTCGACTATGAAAAACTATTTTCCAACGAGTCATGATAATGACTTTACTTTTTTAAAAGGTTATACATAATACTCTTGAATTAAATATCTCTTTAACGAATACAAGATAATATCAGTTAATTAGATACCTACCCTAAGAAAACTCCAGCCTTTTTGTTAGTGAAGTGTTTGAGTGTACCGTTAGTATAATAGAACCCTGGTTTAAAACAGGTGTGAATGGGTCTTAAATAAGATATAACATAAATTAGCACATTTCATATAAGCTGACATGCCTATAGTCTCACGTTCAGCCAAATCGAGCGTATCTTACCTTGCCAGAAAAGTTCAATACGTTTTCGCTTCAAATAGAATGCACCCAATCACAATTTTTGGTCGCTCTAAAATGTGAGACATCGATTTTTTTTAATTTGATGAGTATTTTATCAATTGAAATGAGTATTGTTATTGATTGTATATTCAAGTACAGCTCGAGTCTTTGAGGGAAGCTAGTGGTGGTACGTGCTTGTTCTATAGCCCTTTAGCAGCAAATTGACATCTCTTGATAACCTCATTTTATAAATAAATATACCAGGGTAATGCGAATTTCCCATAGAAAGATCCATCTTCAAATTTGACCGGTCTAACTCAGCAGAGTAAGGGTTAAAATGGGTCTGAATGGGAAGTAGGAAATACTTTGTTCCAGGAAGACGTAAGGAACTTATTCGTCTTCTCTAATGTGCGATTAATTAGTTTGTTTACCAGTGCCTCCTTTTATCCTCTTATTTCCGCTTATCTGAGCCTTTCCTCTCCACAATCACACAGGTGTCCTCTTTACCGTTGTGAATACTATACATCTGCAGGGGTGTATGAAACAAAGGGGGAGGTGTTACGCTTTGAATAACCCCTTCCTCCCTCACCCCCCCCCCCCACACACACACCAAATTGAACTATTTAGGCTTCCAAAAAGTTAACTAATAAAAGGATTTAACTGGAAAAAGTAAATTTATCACTTGCTAATTTTCTTTACCTATTCTACGCTGGGGATAGAAGTACACTATTTTCTATTAAAACCCATCGTTTTGCTCTTCTTTCTCAAATGTGTAAGGGGAAGAAGGTGAGTGGAAGTGGGGGTAAGGATAGTTATGAGAGGATTAAAACTTAAAACCTGTGTAATAGAATTCGTTGCTAAATGTCTTCCCCCCTCCCTCCCTACAAACAACTCCCAATTTGAAAAGTATTCTGAAATGAAATGACAATCGAAGATACAATTGAAAAATGTAATTTACCTAATTAAATTTAAAAAATAAAATAAGTTTAAAATATACCCCGAAACAAAAGAATACAATTATACAGATATATATTACAACACGATTTTATTTTTGGCAACTTAATTATTTTAAATAGGGTTTAATATTAATTTCTGTGGGAAGTAGACGCGATCTAGCTTGGATGGTGAGTAATAGTTATATAAAGCTAGAAAATTAGTTATGACAGGCTTGGGGCCGCGGGCTCACACAGGTTATAACTTCCCCGAACTTCTAAGTTGACATAACCATTTAATCAATGGCAAAACTAAGCAGATCTTGGACCATAAAGTCGCGCTCTTCCAAAAACTAGAAAGCAAGAGCACCAAATTATCACCAAGATACTTTTTCCATATATCATAAGATTTTTTTGTGTGGATACCATTAATTGTGGCACAGTTATGACATTTCTCGACGAGCTTTGCGTAGCTGCTATGCAAACTTAGGACTGAGCACCATTGTTAATCCATGCCTGAAACTTAACGAAACGGAAAGGCTTTTCCTTTCTCACTAATCATTCGGGAAAATTACTGATTTCGTAGACTAACATCCTCTGCCGACCATGAAAATACAGTGGAGTGTATTTTATCAAGGTTTCTTGCTTGCTTTCTTTACATTTTATAAATTATTAATGTGACTGGGACATTCCTTGCCCCAAACATTGAACAGCTGGCGATATACGAAACGGAAAAGCGTCTATACACTCTGGAAGTGCAACAAAAAACTAATGCTCAGGTGATCTAATTATCTCGCAATTTTTGAATGTTTGAATTGTTCATTGTTGAACTAAAAATGGCATTACAATGGTGCAGCTTAGTAGCTCTATCTTTTCAGAGACTGTTTTTAAAGCTTTAAATGCTTGTATTTTTTAGGAAAACATGAGTTAATTTTCAATTTAGTATTTAAGTATACAATTTGTGTAAAACAACTGTAGTGATTACTAAAGTCAGTTATTTATTAATATAAAAAAACATTTACCTATTAAATAAATAAATACATTTGTATTTATCATATAGCCTACCCACTCAGTAACAAGAACTGATTTTCAGTGGGGACATTTTATACCATTTATCATGTGCTTATCGTTGCTGTGACGGCTCCGTTTACATTTACACCAGTATCAAAGTGAGGGATAAAAGTCAAATCGCCAAAGTTAAAAACCTATGCCCTAACCGAGATTCGTGTCATTAGAAGTAGGAATAAACCCACTAAACTAACGTAATCGTAGTCTCTAAATAATCTACGCACCGCCACACAATACAATGAAAACATCGTATTCCTATTTGCTACAACGCCGTTTACCGCGTACGCGTCGTTGAGAAGAAATTTGTATTATTCACATCCATTTCGTGCGCACAATAGTTCACTCCACTGTCATAGGATGCGCTACGCCACTGGTCAGGCTGACGTCACGGCAGAAATAGCGCCGCGTTGCACAATGACACACGCACGGTTTCTGCGAGGTCTGTCACATATGGTCAGCTGCGTTCATGTATTTGACATCTGAAGAATGATCTACACGTTTTAAGTTTTTCTGTTGACTATATCGGGCTTTTAGAGTACAGTCGTAGAGTAGTAAATAAAGAGCACGCGGTCAATAATTGATAGCGATTTCCAGTTTGGAGTAGCTATTGCCACAATTATTATCGTGCCCAATTTAAACATAAAACACTTATCGCCTTCATAACCTTAAGTAAAGTAAAGTAAAGTCAAGTAAAGTGAAGTAAAGTGAAGTGAAGCGAAGTGAAGCGAAGTGAAGCGAAGTGAAGCGAAGTGAAGCGAAGCGAAGTGAAGTGAAGTGAAGTGAAGTGAAGTGAAGTGAAGTGAAGTGAAGTGAAGTGAAGTGAAGTGAAGTGAAGTGAAGTGAAGTGAAGTGAAGTGAAGTGAAGTGAAGTGAAGTGAAGTGAAGTGAAGTGAAGTGAAGTGAAGTGAAGTGAAGTGAAGTGAAGTGAAGTGAAGTGAAGTGAAGTGAAGTGAAGTGAAGTGAAGTGAAGTGAAGTGAAGTGAAGTGAAGTGAGGTGAAGTGAGGTGAAGTGAAGTGAAGTGAAGTGAAGTGAAGTGAAGTGAAGTGAAGTGAAGTGAAGTGAAGTGAAGTGAAGTGAAGTGAAGTGAAGTGAAGTGAAGTGAAGTGAAGTGAAGTGAAGTGAAGTGAAGTGAAGTGAAGTGAAGTGAAGTGAAGTGAAGTGAAGTAAAGTAAAGTAAAGTAAAGTAAAGTAAAGTAAAGTAAAGTAAAGTAAAGTAAAGTAAAGTAAAGTAAAGTAAAGTAAAGTAAAGTAAAGTAAAGTAAGGTGAAGTGAAGTGAAGTGAAGTGAAGTGAAGTGAAGTGAAGTGAAGTGAAGTGAAGTGAAGTGAAGTGAAGTGAACTAAACTAAACTAAACTAAACTAAACCAAATTTAACTAAACTAAACTAAACTAAACTAAACTAAACTAAACTAAACTTAATTATATACTTAACCTAACGTAACGATTATCGTACCACGATTTCGTTGGAATAACCACTTAATTGGGTAAATAAATGCATCTCGTGGTAAATCCCGGAGTCTTGCACATTTGATCAAATCGGGGCCCAGGGCTCAAATCCCTGTCGGTTTGCTGTTCAACCTCTGTTTCCGTGCTAATTAATGCCGGATGATAATCTGGTGTTGACGAAGGGATTAATTATACGAACGTCGATTAGTCAGATAACATCTAGTATAGAAATGGTTAGCCAAGCAAGAGAACAGTACCAAGACTTGTTTATTAAATACTGAATGGGATATTTCGTTGCCTTTGACAGTTCTGTTAATTCCATTTCAAAACTTTCCAACGCTACAAATTGGTACAAGTATACATTATTGTCAAGCTGAAATTATTTAGGACGTATATAATGCAACATTTAGGTGAGAACACGTAAATTAACAAATATTTTGCACTTATTTTTTATCAGATATGTATATGATCGTTATTTCTTATTTTTCTATTGATTCGTTAATTCGATTGAGCTAAAAAACACAAAAGGGTGAGTGTGCAGGAGAGTAGTTGAAGTTAAGACGTGTTCAGTCCGATCCTTGATTTACTATGTCGGCGAGTGTATAAGAAGCAAGCATGTGGATAACTGTGCGTATACAGATGACGTCTCGTCTCGTGTCAGTGTCGGTTTATCCGTTGCCAGTTTTTGGCCGTAATTGTTCAAATTAGTTACTATTGCAATGCGGGTGTTACTAGAAGGGACAGCAGTAGATTTAGCTAATTGGTTTACATACCCCAACAGGTGGACTTGATAAAAGGCAGTTAGTACTAACCGCACACTTAGGGAATTACGTTTTTCAAACGAACTTTTACAACATTCACTTCATCACCTTGAAAACGAACTTTTGAGATGTCTGTTTTTTATGGTAGAAGTTTTTTTTGAGTTCCAAGTTCACGAATGCTAGAGTAAAGAAGTTCGACACTCTTACCCGTACACACTTAATATTACACATAGAAGTAGATTTGTAATTATGTATTTAAACAAACCAAATCAATGTTTTACACAAATCAGTCTAATCATTGTCGTACGGATTCTACGTAGTAATGTGTATTGTCTTAATATATGCCTACCTAAACCCAATTGGTATTTTAAATAATTACTAAATACACGGCTTAATACAGATTTATAATTGAAGATGAATAACTGGTACGTTGTAAAAGTTATTTTAAAAAAAACGATTTTGTTGCACAGATTCATAAAAAGAACGCAATCATCATTCTTTATACCACGTTGCAATCCTCAATTTTACTTTTCAGTAAATCAATGTTTGTAAATCAATGTTTTAACGATGACCAACCAGTATAATAATGAATACATTAGAGAAAATTATAAACATATTACAGTAATAATCATGTGAATACTAAGCAAAGGAATACAACTAAAGGAACAATCTAAACCTAATCAAAATTTGGAGATATAATACAATCATTTATCTTTCTACTTTCGATCCTCACCCAGGGCTGATAATACGATGTATGACGGTATTGTATAAAGGTACACGGACGACGTTTTTGAATTGATGCGTTATAACCCAGCTCCCCCTCCCCCTACCTTATTATCAGAGTAAGTAGCCTGCCTGCACTTTAGTCAATCATCGAAAGTAGTTCCTTAACTTGTTTTCTAAAAGTACAAGTGGCACGGATACATTCTTCAAATACTGTACTCAAAAACACCGTACTCTTTATAAACGATTTGGGTATCAAATGAACGCTAAAATTCGCGTCTGAAATTACTTGATATAGGCTGACAGTGCCCAGTTTAAAACACTGTGCGGGCCGACCCGGGGTTTTGTAGCTGCCGGGGTGGGATTTGCGGCGCTGTAGGGGTCGCGTCGCTTCATACACGCTTTGTTACGCCCGGCAGAACTATTTTTATCAAACACTGGGACATTGTCAAGGGAGTCTTATAGGGTTTGACCCGAAAAGTACCTCGTCAATAGCATTTCGAAGACGGAGTTGGGTGATGTTTGGCTTATATATTTTTACACTATAAAATAAAATTTCATAGGCGTTGTAGGACACAGAACAAAGCTGAAGAAACGCAATTCATATCTCTGATAGTTATAGCACGGGAGAGTAATTTGGCAAGTCGCGGTTCCGATTCCTTCAACTGATAACATATAACATAAATAAATAACAAATATGTTTTGGACAACTCGCTTTCAAAATTATTTCAGTGAGGAACATTAAACCATACAGTTTATGTCAGGATTCTGTAATAACTTCACTAATAATCCATGTATGTAGGAATAAAATCTTATATTTATAGCAAAACATTAATTTCAAAAGTGACCATGGATGTAAAATAACAACTTCAAAATCGGAGTCAGGAAGAGAAGAATCACATCCTGGTAAATAAGGCGCCGTGCGGTTCTTTGTATTATTAACTAATAGTAATGTGTCTTTATTGTGGTTCACGTGTTTGCCATTCACACATGTTCTCTGTATCACATGTATAATACTGCTATTGGTTCCAATAATAATGTCTTAATCTACCCTTGTAATATGTACTCCCAAGTTCACAGGATTAATTAATATTACACGATCTACTAGTTATGGTGTAATATTCCTTATCGCGTAACAAGTAATTCCAGTTTAGTGAAGAAGGGACGCCCATGGTATCACCAACGATAACCAGAAATAGACTTCTCAGACATTGGCTATGGTTTTCCACTTAGCCCAACATCCAATATAACTACGTTATGTTCGTGTGTGTAATTCTAGGGTTAAAACGACGTTGTACGTCATGACTAAGTACGCCTAGGGGGCAATTTCACCAAGATTGTAAAGCTGCTAAATAGATAGACAAAATAACTCAGGCCTATTGTTCCTCCCTTAAGGTGTTACTGGAATACAATGCAAACTGACGGCCATTGTTAATATGCATGGAGTTAATAGCGGTTTAGTTAGCGGAATTTATTTTCGTTCACTTTGTAAAATGTATAAAGAGCATCCTTAAATGAAGATACTTTTGTGTTGTAACCTTAATAATTATATGTATATAATGTAACCTTTTACACTCCCGGGTGCGCAGAAGAGGTGGTGCTTTTCAGACCATTTGGTTGCAGCGTGGTACGTTTTGTGGTCTTTGACTCCTTTCCTTGTTTTCATACTAAACAGCCGCGAACAGATATGTCACAGAACACAGCAGTGATAATGTTCCTTGCTCTATACTCTGGCCACCAGCAATGTGTACTCTATTACTATTATGTATAACATATTTTCAATCAAATAACAATTGGATCATCTTTAAAATGTTCTCAACTCTCAAGTTATACTCTAGTAAATATGCCATTGGCCACCACGGTCACGTGATCATCATTAAGCGTGAAACATCGAGTATTGCCAACACTGAGGTAAAACTACAGAGCTAAATCGATCGCTAAACGAACAACAAATCCACATCAGGGAAATTAATAGGCAGAGAGTTTTGAGGCCGGGATCTGTTTTTCAATACCAGTATGTTTCCCACTAAACACTGTCAGTATGGATCATGTTTTGTGACAACCAGAGAGAAGTACTAGGGCAACAATTGTGGTGCACGAATAATATTTTGTGTGTGCTGTGTGTTTATAAACGTGTTGTTTATTCCCATGTTACATCACTGGCAATTGAGAACACACGTGTGTACAAAAACGGGTCACTGCTTGGCTAATATACCGTTAAATGTGTAGTAAACAGAGATGTGATAGAGATGTGTAGAATTAGCGTATTGAGGATTTCGGTAAAGATGCTAAATCAATGGGTGTATGCCGTTTGAAAGTACTACAAGCTGCTGTTTACAATACACAAATATAAAATATTCTAAGCTTGAACCACATCCACTAAACAATAAAAAAATAAAGGCTCATTTAAACAAATTAGAACCATTTAAACCTGTGTGCAGGTTTGGTTCTTAGGTTTGAGATCGGTTCGAAACAACTCAAATTAAGGTTTGTATATGCCTTCATGTATAAATTTAGAATTTGGAACACATTAGGGTCATATAATGACAGTAAATTACTCTTATACCACTAGGCCATCACGTGATTCTTTCGGTTAGAAATACGCATGCTTTGTGTAATTCTGTAGCTGGTATAATGTTTGATAACCTTCAAATGAAACGAATGAAAATAACGTGTTATTTCAGTTCACTGGCAGGCCTAGTTCCTAGTTTTATCACCAATAAATGCGAATTCGTGATAATCTCGTTTGAGCTTCACGTCTCCTCTGTCCGCAATAGTATGAGATGGGAATATACATCGTATCATATTATCAAAACATTCCTGGAGGTAGAGGGGTACAACATTTCTGGAACATGACTTGTTATGAATAAAACGTCGAAATGAAATAATTAATAGCTGAATTGTTTTTGTTCGACAGGTAACAAACAGTTTACGGACGATACTTCAATTTCCAATTCGATTTGTCAGAGTATCATAGCAGAACGTCAATCTCAATCAGAAAATTAAGCTGAAACCATAATCCACAAATAACTTCATTGAGTCCAGTATGGGGCTACGTTAATATTACTCGTAATTATTGTTAACTTTTTGTACGTGTCATTTAGGACGATGGATCGACATGCTGGATAACCTCACATGTCTACTTTCACGGTTCCCATATGCGATTATATCGTTCGCGAATGGAAATGGTCAAAATTATAAACCATTTCCTAAATCACCTGTTTTATAAAATACAAAATAAACAGGGTTTTAAATTAATAAGACAACATGTTTTTTATGAGCTAATATGTTTAACTAGATAATAACAATAAAAACAGAACACACCAAAACTAAGTGTGTTTCGTTACACATGATAAATTTAGCCTCTGAACGATGGTATATCCTTTTTCCATCAATTTCAATGTTCAACTTGTGTTTATCTGTTCCGTTAACGAACATTATTATGTTTGGTTAGTACTTAGTACTCTATTCAAGACGAAGAGGTGATGATAGATGTAATCGAAGGACAATAATATCTTGAGCGAGGTTCGAATCCACGGTGTTTTGGTCTATACGGAAAGAAAGCACACCCAAACAGTCTACAACAAAGCTCTGCGGGTGGCTGTTATTGACTGTGTTTTGAATTGCTTTGAGAAACAATTCAATAAATAATATTAGCTTATTTAATAGTGCACATGTGGTCCATAGTAAATTGTTTATAGGCCTAACACTTCCGTTTAAAACTACAGTTCACATTTCGCAATTTTAGTTCGCTCATAATTCGCAAAGAAATAACAATCTGTTTATTTGTGTAGGTTTAAAATTTGGGTTTAACCTTGTGACATCACATCTTATTGTCCTTGTTTCATTGTTTATCAAGAAAACGGGGAAACAATGTCCATTTGGAAGAATATTCATGAACTTTTTATAGATTGAACAATACGCAATATATACACTTTACAAAATCAAATGTTGAAAAATAAATGTATTTTTATTACAGCAAAAAATTCAGTGTCAAACAAACACATTATCTGTAAAGATTTAAAGTTACTGGTTTTAAGTTTCTATGAATTATGACATGTATTTCGAGGTAGTACTTGTCGCGTATTTGATTTGTGTGGTATCTAATCAGAAACAGAAATGCCGTATTCGATATCTCGAATAATAGCTCTCCTGTTAGATAGTGCAAGCTGTTGGGAGGGCGCGGGGGGAATTTTTAAATAAATTCACATGCACAAGCCCACACTTATATAGCTGCTAAGTTCAATACTTGTTAACCACTGAACGAGTTGATATAAGTGCGTTTCAGAATTAACGCATACAAAGACAAAGTAGTGTTGGAATGTTTTCAGGTTAAAATAAAACGTCCTGTTATCCGTCAAATACTGAAGTTCATTAGTAATTAAAACAGTTAATTGTTTTCAGCATTGCATGTGGGCTAATTGAGTCCATAAATCAATGCGACAACTTCCCTGCATTATCTTAGGGCTGGCGTTAACGTTAGATAAGACCTTGACCAGATTAGTCGAAGGGATTTACTGTCATTTACATAATCACGATATAAATTATGTAAGCCTTGTACCCGCTGGATTTATAGAAATAAATAACTTATTCTGTGAGGTGATAGAAAGTATAGGAATATACGAACACCCCGACTGTAGCTTGAAAACTAGAACTAGGTTATACTGCCCACTGAGCTACCTGCTGCAGCTGCTGAACAGGATTACTCCCTACTTAGTTTGCAAACGTTCATCACAATTTCGATCACCTCACAGTTTGCTCATGTTAGTGCAATATTTGACATGTAGGCTAATATGTCATATTTTACGTTTACCCCCGAGAGAAAACATGTTGTTAGCAGGTTTTTAATTATCAGACATGTAAGTTCAGAATGCGTGCTTATTTTATTTGTAACCAGTATAGCTTGGAAGGCGCCCAAAAAGTCTGGCTTTCGTCAGAGATTATAGTCGCCGTTCAATAATCCCCTATTTCGTATACGTTGACTTCTATGACGAGTGTATTGGCGTATAGCTGCCTCATAAAATTTATGATTTGGGATTCAAATTCATGGTGGTGAATGAAATATGTGCAGCAAAGATCGACTGGCAGGCGTTTTCCGTAGTTGGCTCTCTCTCCACGCACGATCGACTCGCGTCAGAGCTCTCTAGCGGCAGCGCGTGGTGTTAATGCAATAGCGGGGATCCCCCATGTCCTTCTCAACGGGAGAATAGTCCACAGGTAAAGGAAATGTCTCCATAGTTACTACAACCGCCACTCGTTCACGTGCGGGATAGCTATAGCACAGGAATTATAGATACAATTTGGGTCAAACCTTGAAAAAAATAATGTAGAGCTGAAAATTTGCATATAGGTCCTGACAAGGCTGCTTCTTAACATACTCAAAGTCCCCTAAAATCCCATGTGCGCGTCACCATTTTTTAGGGGTTTGAAGGGTGAAAAATGACATTAATGAGAATTCTGCCTTGAAAAAATAAAGTAGAGATGAAAATTTTCACACAGGTTCTAACGAGGTTGCTTATCAACATACTCAAGTCCCCTTAAATCCTATGTGCGCGTCACCGTTTTTAGGGGTGTAAAGGGTGAAAAATGGCATTAATGAGAATTCTGCCTTGAAAAAATAAAGTAGAGATTAAAATTTGCACACAGGTTCTAACAAGGCTGCTTATCAACATACTCAAGTCCCCTTAAATCCTGTGTGCGTAACCTTTTTTTAGGGGGGGGGGGGGGGGGGCGTTAGTGTCAAAATGGTGTTGCAGACTTAAAAGTGACTTCACTCGTCTCAAATTTGGCAAATAGTTTGCTTTTCGGATGTTTTTAAACTTCACGTTATTTGACATACTATACTTGGGTAACAGACTAGGCCACTTTCGGTTCGCTGTCACATGCAAGAAAGGCGCAAGTTTTAAAAAGCTTTTGTATGGAAGTCAGCGAATTGCCGTATTTACAAACGGAACAGAAATTTAAATAGAATATTAGTTTCTTCTTTCAAAAAGCACTAGTGAATGTCTACAGCATTCACTGACAAGACACCGCCAGTCACCACCCCTAATTTTGGTGTGAGGGAGAGTGGGGGGGGGGGGGGGGGGTAACGAGGGTAGCCTACTGTTTCACGCTGCGGTGTGTCACTCTCAGCTAGTATACATGTAAATTCATCACGTATAATGATGTAGACTCAAAGTGTGGTGCTGTTTAAAGTTGTGCTTAGTGTCGTGTAGTGAATGTATGATGGGTATATTTAATTGTTTTTACTATCACAAATCTATATTCCTTCTGTATCAAATGTACTGTATATATTAAATATACTGTATCAAATGTATCTGCACTGTATCAAATCTCTTAATGATGATGAGGTTGTGAACGTGACAAGGGGCCTAGCAGGCTGAAAGAAACTTCTCAATGAAACAGCTTTAGTGTCTATGCTGCTTGTTGAAACTGAAGATATGCAGGATATTCAAGACGATGTGCGTTCTATGGCACTAGATGCAATGCAGGGATGTAAAAATGGCCAGGAGCTTTTTCAGCCAGGAAACACTCATCAGCTTACACAACTCCTTAAATCACAAGAAGGTGTGTTGCTCAGGCGACACGGGCTGACAAATTATGGACACAGTATCTTGCCATGGTACAACTCATTCATTTATTCGTACGAGCTGAGAGAACAGGAGTTCATTTATTCGTACGAGCTGAGAGAACAGGAGACTGGAATTTGCACCTTTACTGTGTAGGAGATGTTACCATATTTCTATGCTGCTGGGCACTTCCCGTACGCAAAATCTGCACATCTATATACGCACAGCAAATGGAGATGATGGAATCTTAAAGGCCACATGATGAATTCGTTACGTTTGTTGAGGAAGGAATGTTTACAATCAGGCGCAGTCATGAATTTTGGGCAGGTGTGTGGAGTGATATGGCAATTGAACAGGATCTGATGCTCGCAATGAAGATATAATGTGGTCCTTACACATGACCGCGTGGAGTTTCCGACAGCTCCCTGCCTGTCTCAACATTTGTCATGCCATTGAATCTCTCACTGAAGATGTCTCGACGTCTTCTGAGCAGCATGTAGAGTTTATAGAGAATCCCGTCGCATGGAGTTGTCGCACGCTGAGTTGAGGAGCACGTGAGGAACGACTATGCATTTGACTCTAAGACTGCGTCACTGTGTCCAACAACCCATCGGCTATAAAGGAGGAAGTTATTAAGATAGGGGTAAAATTTGTTATGAATCTGTACAGCATCGAGTAGTTTGCCAGCCTGGATTGACTTCGTCACCGTTTATATGCTCGCACGCTAGCCAGGCAAGCAGTGACAGCGGCTTTTGAGCTGGCCTCTCTGCCGCCGATAAGTGCCGCTTGTTCACAACACTTACTGATGACCTATTTGCAAGTAAGTATTCGCTTTGCAATAGAAAAATGTATCGAGAAAAAATGCACTTATTATATTCTGAATTTCATCTAGGTTCCGGAGTGGCGCAACATGAAGGTACTGATGACCCAGAATAAGCTTAACATGTTTTATGTGTCCCCTTTACTGCAACAGCAGTTCTTTCTTGCTGTACACACCTTTTCAAGGCCGTATCGCATGTTCCTAAACTTGTCACTTCAGCCCTTATTTTCCACGAGAAATCCATGTTAGCTAAATAGAATGCAAACAACTTATGTAAAGCATAAACAAGTCTTAAAAGAAAACTGTGTTCCAAGTTTTAGACCAGTACGCTAATTGTTAAGGAAGCAACCCCAAAATTGTCACATCCTTTTTGGCCTCAACACACCACAGTTACCCAAGTAGTATATAATGTAACATGTGATGTTTGAAAACATCCTTAAAGCAAACTATTTGCAAAATTTCAGACGAGTGCTATCATTTTTAAGCCTGCAACCCCATTTTTTACACTTATGCTCTTTACACCCCTAAAAAAGGGTGACGCGCACATGGGATTCTGAGGGAATTGGAGTATGTTAATAAGCAGCCTTGTTAGGACGTACGTGCAAGTTATAAGCTCTAAATTATTTTTTCGAAGGTAGAATTCTAATTTTTGTCACTTACACCCTTTACACCCCTAAACAATGGTGACGCGCACATGGGATTTTAGGGGACTTTGAGTATGTTAATAAGCAGCCTTGTTAGGACCTATGTGCAAATTTTCAGCTCTACATTATTTTTTTCAAGGTAGAATTCTATAATACCCGGGCTACTAAGAGAGCGCCTCAATACAGTAGGACACAATGTAGGTGCTGAATAGGGGTGTCCTGAATACAAATAAGAACCAGCACTTTACAAATCCACGTTTATATTATTATGTAGTGATTTAATCTGAAACATTTGAGTAAACATTGCCAAATCTATAGTATTGAATTTGGAACATTGTTTCGAAACGTATTATTAGCAAAATCGTATTCATAATAATTCTCTGGTATATAATTTCCGAGATAAGATTGGTAGGTTTTAGGCTTCATTAGCATCACACACATATGTGTATTTACACCCTGCATATTTCTTATACTAAGAAATAGTTAAAGTAATGTATTATAGTGATGTGTTCATAATTGATGATGGTCACTTAAATCACCTTAACATGATGTAGTTGTTTTGTAATTTTTAAAGGGAATTCGTGTAAGTACATTTTTTATGAACATAATATAATATTGAATTAACAAAATATAATGTGGCATAGCTCCTAGTTAGTTCCCTATAGTTCAGATCAGGATTTCTGATGATAATATAATGCCAAGTGACTCAAAAATGACTTCAAAAAAGGGTGACAAGGACAAAAATATAAAAATCGGCTAACAATGAATATCTACCGGTAAATTCGATTTCATTGTTGAAAACTGTAATGGTTTGTAACCTAGATAACAGCAATTTCGTAGGAAATCATTCACAGTGTGAAGGAAGCTGAGCAGGATAACGATTTTAATAATAATTTGTGTGTTATAAACTTTTTACTTCTAGTTTGAAGCCTCCAGTGTTTCTACGTTACGCTTGCTAAGCTCAATCATAGCAGCACAGAGGACTTGAATCGTCTATAAATTCTCGTTGCAGGCAAGTAATATCACATCTGTCATAGAGATCACAGTCAGATGTGATAAAAAGGTTTAATAACGTAATTAATGCACACCGCTTTTATAATTGTAAGCTCACACTCATACGTTTCTGACCTTTCTAAATGGGTTATTTCAGTAGAGGCGTTTATGTTAAAGAGAATGTCACTCAACCAACTAAAAATATATATGTGCTCCCAAAATTTGAAATACGTAACCGTTCGAAGTTAAAAATTTTGTGAGATATTTATTATACAACTTATTTGGGTACCAAATTGTGGACTGTACTGTTACACTTTTTATAATCACGTTTAATGGATCTGCTTCATAATTATTTAAATAATATAAAAAATATTAATGAATAATTTAATAGAAACGTTTGGTGTTTTGTTTCATCTATGAAAATGGGATTTAAGAAGACGATATAGAACGGAGATGGGGTTAGAGGGAACATGGAAACATGGCATTAAATTCTTCTGTCATTACGCTGCTTGATAGTTCTAAAAATCTTTCTTTTATGTGAACATAATATAATATTAATTTTACCGTTAAAATACCACGCTAAATAAATAACAAATATGGACTACGAAAACTTACGACAATATAATATATATATATATATATATATATATATATATATATATAAAATGAAAATAATTGCGGGTTATTTTAATTTTATTGACATAAATCCTGGCCACGAAAGCTTAAGTGTTTTAATATATATATATATAGTAAATATCTGTTTGATGGTGAAAACATCCGAAGTGTGTGTGTTGTAAACATATTTGCAAGATGGCCAATTGGCCATGCCATCAACTGAATAGTTTAACGCAATAGAAACAGATTGGCTCAATTGCGTAGGATACGAAATAAATACTATTTAAAAAAGGGAGTTTCGTTATTCACATAGGGCCGGAACACAAAGTGTGCACAGTACGAACACCATCTTCGCTCTCAGCCTCTCAGTGCGAACCCTCGAGAAAATATGCGAATGTTTGAGTACAACGTCATGATGAAATGCGTACAAGACCCGAATGTAGAGTATCCACTCGCCTGAGGTATCGCTTTACGAACATTTGCTGCCACGCCAATATCTTGTGCCGCTAATATTTGCTGACGAATCTTAGCTGTATCAAGAGGCACTTGCCAGAGGTTTGGCAGCCTTGATAACGTGAAAGTAATATATTTGCATAGGAAAAATATATCTGCAAAGTGCTACTTAAATATTAATGGAGCCTCTGTATGCTATGCCCATGGAGACATACACGTCTTAGAAACTTACGGATTCTTACTATGACAAATAAAACTTTTCGAAGACACTGAAGGAAAAACTGGTCCAAGTATTTTTCTTTACATTGATTTTGATCATTTTAAATGTTTGCTCAGATTGTATTTAAAAATGTTATCTCAATGCATTTTTTGACTAGAAATGTTTCCGTTTTGTTTGTATTAGTTTCTTATGTACTTTTAATAATAGAAACACACCATTAAAAGCAGAAGAGCCATTCAACAAGCATGTAAACACCTCATCTACACAGAAGCAATAAATAAAGTAAAAGGATAACTTGAGTAGGACTGAATTTTCACTAGTTCAAGATGATAACGTAACAGATGATTTCAGTTGAATAGGTTGTAACCATTGGTATGTAATGTATGTACGTATATTTGTAACCTTTACAAGCCATATAAGCCTATATATCTAATTTAGTGTGTCTAGTGGAATCGATCAAATTCTTCGCACACTAGGTTAAGTTCACACTAAAGATTAACCCTTCAGACTGTTTAGTCTACACGGCTTCACCAAAGATTATGGCTTCACAGTCCGTCAAGCGCCACAGAGGAAATAGCAGCAATGACGTCATGGCCTAGACTAGTTGAACCTACGACTACACTTATCGGATATCATCCCGTGTGTCTACCCACATTCCACCACAAAGAAACGCGGATTGTGGTGACTATACGGATAACACTGTTAACTAAATACAACACACAAGTCACGTAATCTTTTCTTGAAAAAGTTCGGAGAAGTTTACAAGTTGTCGATTTGTTGAATGCAACATCCATAAACGATCACACAATGTTACAAAGGCAGATAAGCCTCGTAAAGGCTAAACTGTAGCGCTTCTCTCGGCTACTTCGGAGGCTCGTGCTATAGTGTGGAATGTCACTGTAGCATAGGTGTGTGTGAGAATTTCTGTTATGTTTTTGCCAGGCAAATTTTTGTAACCTGCTCACAATGGTCCACAAAATATTACAATTTTTCTCGACAAATGATCACTAATTGCGGTGATATAAACGTACAAGGGTATACAACAAAAATTGTAGTATTCATTTGCAACGTACGTATTCATGTGGTTGTACTTTCGGGGCATTGGCTAGGATTTTAGTACGTTAACTTTTTATGAGCTGCTTTAATATTTAGTAAAATTAAAATGAAAGATTCAATGTCATTCATATTATTATATACCTCGCACCTTCATTAAACTTGTCTATTTAACTAATAAACTCCACAAACAAATCTTTCGGATTATCTGCGCTATTGTCACAGTGGGTTAGTAAGCTGAGCTGTAACACCATGGGTAATACATGCCTTGCTTACAAAGGGATGAGCTTCCTTGAACAAAAAAGAGGATTTACAAAATTTCAATTTCTTAAAGTGAATTTAGAACTTCAGGTGTCTCAAAAATAGAAATAATTATCATTTTACTGACGTGACTGTTTTTATTTATTTTATGTTAATATGAGTTTTTCATGAGAATGGGATATTTAAAATAGAATTTGTTTATTCATATTCCAGCAAAATTCACTGTGATGCGTTATAAAGAAGCGCGTACATTTACTCTGCAAAAGTTATCGTGCACATAATATGGTGCCAAATATGTTATAGGGTATATGATGCACATATATGGTGCCTTAATGTGCTGCAAATAAAAACAATTTTTTAATTAATCTGTTTGTGAACTGTATTGAAAGCGTAGTTATAAATATACATCATATTTATCATTTAATATTTACTTTTAAAAGCGTATATTACGTGGATGCAAAGCGTACAGCAATCTGTTTACTACATGATTAAATGTATCCCAATTATTGGCCGATAAATGGATGTTTGCGTATGATTTTTTTACAAGCAATAAAAGTCGTAATCTACAGTTTCATTAATTCCGTTAATCTACTAAATTAAAGGGACATTAGCGAGATTGTAACTGTCGGTTTCTCTTTGTAAATGAAAATTAAATACAACAATTGTGAATGTATAAATTTAATACAAGATACATGTTTTCATTCAATGGAAATTAATGTCCACTTGCAACTGATTCAAAATGCTTCGTACAACATTTTAAAACTTATATACACATTATTTTGTGATTGTTGTAGCTTGACTTGTTTTGTTAAGGGTGCAGTGGATGTTTTTTGCTTTACGACAAGGGAGTTTTCTGCTCTCAAGAAGAATTAAACATATTTAAAATTTTGCTGACTGGTAATTGTTAATTAAGAATAAACAAAGGAAAAGTGTCTATTTGAAAGATTACGGTACATTCTTCATTACAAAAAATTACTAGGGCCTACACATACTTCGTGTTTGACTTTTAAATATCCGACAGAATTTAACAAAAGTTATCATTTATGGTTATTGATATGTTTATAGTTATTTTACTTTTATAGCTACTCGTACAGCTGATATCGTTTAGAAAAAGTGATAGAAAGAACTAGGTACATATGTTTCCCTTCTCGTATGAGCCGTAGCATAAGACCCGTATCAAATTGAAATACTTCCTCAGATGTGATAGCTTATGTATGTTTAGTTAGACGGTGTAATTTTTTAAGGAAAACTTTGAACATTTGAATTATTGAAAGAAAAAATTTGTTTAAACTATTTGGGCAATAGATAAATTTCAGAATTGATCTAGAAAGTTTCGTTAAGATGCATTTTTCACTATTGTGCATTGTTGTCATTGCAGATCTAGAGAGTCGTGGTTAGCTCCATCTAGTTAGTAAGGTATTTGGCTCCATGTAAGGGTCCTAGATCAATTCTGAATAAGGTCTATTGTTGTTCCAAGAACTTTCAAAGGCACCTTTAAAGTAACCCACTTTTACTGTCCAAAGTTTTACGAAGTCACGAGATCACTTAAGAAATTCGCAACAAGCTCTAAAGAACTTGGTTGAAATGTTTACGACTCTTACGACCATCTTGTTTACGACGTTACGCGCGTAATATTTCCTTGCGGTAACACTGGACACGCGGTCGTAATTCATTGACGAAACACCTGACAATAAAAGGGAACCGACTATGAATCGTGTCGTGCACCGTAACTAAGGGCGTGTCTGAAAGTTAATTCGCGTTCACTCTAATTCTAATAACAAATCTAAAAAATTCTAAAATCGAATTTTAAACTCGAATAACTTTCGCACAGTCCATAACTTATTGCAGCGCTACAATAAATCACAAGAACAAATCAGATGCACAAATGAAATATTATTATATTTCCTTTGCCAAAATTGCCAAAATACAATGATAGCTGTTTTTGGTCGGCTATGATGAATGTGACCAAAGCGAGGGGTCGCTTTCGATTGCTTAGGCTAGTTATAATTGTTCATTCTTACCATTTTAGATTTTTCGTACAAAACTTCTGACGTCATCGACGACCAATGGCGCCAAATTTAGACTTGAACCAAGAATAAGCAACGTTAAATGAGCTTTCAGACACGTTCTGAGTCAACCACGAGACTCATACAAGATACGGGTATGATGACGTCATCGACTGAGGCGAGGGCGCATGCGCGAAGAAAGTATTGAAACTAAAAACAACTTGTTGTGAGTTGACGGGCTGGAACAAGAAGGTATTGTTCTGTGCTGATAGCAAGGAGTGCATATCGGCCCGAAACGTTGGAAACACTGGGGCCGGGCAAATATTTTATTCAAGATAACAATAGTTTGTTTTACAGAACTAAACGCGAGTGAGCTTTGTCTGTGTGAGCGATGAACTCCCGTGGACAACCTGGCTAGTGTCGAGCTATATGGTTGTGCGTCATTTTTCTATTCGTAAGGAAAGTTGAAGTGAAAAGTTACAGCAATCTGGGTACACATTGTCCGCGATCAGCGACGTTTGAAATGCTCTGCTGAAAAATGTTGACGTTTGTTTAGGCCTACGCCATTAGAATGTTACTTTATGTTGTGAAAGTCTTCGGAAACAACATTTATGTTTTTAAGCACTAGTTCCAATATAAATAATATCAAAATATATATACATTATTAAATAAATAAATACAAGTATAATAATGTATTCTTACCAGATTCTATAACCATCAAATAAGAATGCATATACCTTAATATGTGCTAGAATAATGTGTAGAAAACCTTCCAGCGTAGATTTTTATATAATTTTACCAAATTGTAGCAATGAGTCGTAAATTAATTACTTTTCTTTAGTTTGTTCCCTTAGATTCTTGTTGGTTTTGACCAATTCAATACTGTGCCCAGCTAATTAAAATCTTTTCTAGATGCCGGTATTACGAGCAGCTAATAAAAAAAGTTAGTAGCTATAATAACTTGTTTTCGCCATGGCAACGACCAATCAGAAGCCTTAATATCCCCATAATAGCTTATCAACTCGTGTTAACTTACTTATTAGTTATTAGCTGCTCATAATACTGGGCCTAAGTGCGCTCTGGGGCTGTCTTTATCTGTCAGTCCCAAAATTTCCTTTCATGACAAGAAATTTGTAAGAATCTTCAGTCAAGATTGTTAAGGATAGAATGAATGAGCCCGAAACCTTCCGTCTCTTTGTTTCGCGTGCTATCACTAAGCCATTCTATGATGGGTTGCTCTTGCTTTAATAACTAACTTTCAAATGTGGTCCAAATCCCGGCCGGTAGGGGCCCTGTCAGCGTGAGAACTGTGCGCACAAGGGAAGCGAGCTTGCCAGGGGCGCCACGGTGTGCCTTGACTTCAAAATAACTTAATACGTCAATCTTCCAGTCTTATTGATTCATATATTTCAAAATAAAAGCAAAATCTGGAAAAGGGAAAGCCATCCCAGATACAACACTCGATAAAACATTAAAAAAAAAACATTTAAATAGTTTTACCATCATTGTATGTCACAATAGATTCACTTAATTATATCTAGAGTAATCTTAATGAAATGTTAATCATCGATGGAATTATTATATCCATCCAATACATATATTTCAGACTAACAGAAAAGTGGGATAGTTTGGAAGGAATATCCTTCGGCTATTTGTAAGTCTCAATTCCAGCACGCGCTTTGTGACTTAGGAAAATCTACAGTCAGATTTGCAGGTGTGGCAGTTGAATCGGTGACCCTGCAACTAGAGTTACGTGTGTTACTACTGTGCTTCATCTATCTATTATGAAAAAGCCAGAATATAATGTATTTTCGAACACTAAAACGAATTAAAAACCGCGTTGTAGACCGATATTTGGGATGTGTTTTAATGCGTATTTTTACTGTGATCAGATAGTATACAAAACTACCGTTGCCAGTATTCGTACAGTACTGGTTTTCTTAAATGTGTCTGTGGTTACAAGATTCTCGAAACGATACAGCAAATAATCGTTACTTCCCGCTACCATAAACAACAGAAATACGGAAGAAGGAAATACTTGTTTACTGTTTAGCTGTTAAACTTTTCTGACCCGACCACATTCTGAAAACTTATTAAAGACAATGACAACAACTTATTCAATTTAACGTCGTTTATCAAGAAAATAAGTTTCGTAAAGTTTAAAAAAAAAGAAGATAGTTTTAAATTGAATATTACAACCAATGAAATGTTAATACCGTCAGGTGATTACTAATCAAATGTTCCATTCTAACTTTAAATTTGAGAATCAGTAATGGAAACGGGTGATAAAAGTATTCCATATTCTTGCTTTCTGAGTAAAAATATTTGTCAAGATGACGAACTTTATGTGTTTTCATGTTTTTTTTATTTATCCAACTTGAAGATGTAATTTATTTTTGAAGTGAAATAAAATAAAAAAATTATGAAATAAAAAAAATATTACATCTTCAAATTGAATAAATAAAAATACAAAAAAAAAGTTCTTCGTCTTTACAATTACTGAGAAAGTGACGCGTATAGCAAAATGCCATGTCTGACTCGACGTTATGCACTTTATCGCGCACTCCTATGTTAATTGACTTCTCTTTGTAGTCTGCTCTTCAACGTTGTATGATTAATGAGTGGAAACGTTCGCTCGAACTGACCTGCACTATGATTTCGTTTCAGTTCTTTCCCAGTTTTGAACTGCGATATTTTACGAGAGTAAAAAGATCGACTAAATTCAGATGAATTAATAATCATGAAATGTTCTGTGTGTAGTACAACATTTCTATCGGTAAATGCAGGCCCAATTAAAAAAAAAATGTGGATTTATTGTGTGCCGTACACCATAGAAATCTTCCCGCACAATAGTAAATGTTCAGTCACTAGGTATATCATGCTATTTAAAGACGTTAGAAAGGACTTTCCAAGGACTGTTAGTAGAACTCAGCCCCAGCAAATCGATTTATTACCGAGACAAACCTCGACAAATAATCAGTATTGATTTTGGCGGGAATCGAACCGGCGACCTTCCGTGTAAAATCATGTGTGCTACCGCTGAGCCAACTTGATCGTACAGCTCTAAACACAGACGAAAACTCTGGAACCTTATTGCACCTAGCGCGGCTGGTCGAAGAACAACCAAATGCTTCGGTGAGCAGAGCATTTCTCATCATGATGCAAGTAATATATATTTAAGTAAGTTTTAATTTATAAACCACCTTTTCTGTTGTCCAGAGTGACAAAATTGGTAGAAGAGATAATAAGTTGCGATCGATCAATTTATGTAGTTTAACATGTATGTTAATTTGTTAAGCCCTAACCAGAAGTGTCGCCATTATGATCGTAATCGTATCGGGATCGCAGTCCAATCGTGCAATTTTCCATTACAATCGTTCCCAATCCGATCCCAATACCGAACCAACCCAATGCCAATACCGACAATTGTGGGTAAGGCTTAAAGGCTTACCCAAAAATTATTGTTGGTATCAAGATCGCAATCGCAATCCATAAATCTTGAAATGACTTACATGGTTCTTGGCGCTGTTCATTACTTAATCGTAATATTGTAGTTGTTGCAATAGAACTTTGTGCGATTTCTATCTCGATCCCGATCCCGATTACGATCACGATGCTGACTATTGTGGTTATGGCTTTATACTCAAGAAGATACTAAGCTTCAAACTAATGATCATTTTCCACCGTAATGTCTAAAAAGTACAAATAGTACGGTCTCTGATTAGCATGCACATAACTCAATGGCGCCCAGAAAAACACCGCAATGTGAGTAGTTTCAATTATAAGAAAGACTTCTTCGAGCGCGGAACTGCACCTTCGTTCAAGGCCCAGCCGTAATATCTGGGTTCTCTCCCACGCATCACCTCTCGTTGCTCACTTCTCTCGTACTTCGCTAAAATAACAGGGCGATACTCTTCGCTGGCTGAACGCGTGGAGGAGCCACAGAAAACAACCTTGATTAGTTACGTAACGGGGTAACTTCAATTAACGCATAATTAGGGATGCTCAGCCGCTCGTATGCAAAGCAGGCGTAGATACGCGAGTACGCTGGTACAATCAATCATCGTAATCATGCGGGCCAACTAAGACGAAGTTTCGTCTCTACCTTCATAATTCGTCATCGGATGCGTCGGGCCAAGTCATTGTGTATAGGAACGCACCCTGTATGTTGTCTGTCTCACGACCGGTCGCAACGTGATTCATCGGCCTCGCGACAGGTCGCAACATGATCCGTGGATCTTGCTAAGTACTTGCTATCGTTATGCGGCATTGAAAACTAAAGCTCGAGGCCGACAATAACCATTAAACATTGCGTTCTTTAAAACCAGTAAATAACTTTACCTATTCCGAGCGAATATAATGAGCGTAGCTAAATGACCACTAAACCCCGTCTTTTGAGTACGCCCTCAACTAAAACGACTTTATGAAACTTCTATACTAGTTTTGAATTTGAAATTCTCTCAACGGTTTCGTCACATTCAGCTCCCGCAGAAGTCAATTTTCTCTCTCGACTTCCCGCAGTGTTTCGACTGTGGGTGGGTTAGCTTCCGATATGATTACTCTGTGTTGACACGGCAATGTGAACACCACAACATATTACGCTCAAGCGGAACGCTATTTAAATCGAAAACTAATCAACTCAAACTTTTCCTTGACAATATAGTCGTGCACTATTCAATGTGTCCGAGGAAATTGATTTAAAACTATGTTACATGCATTCATATTTTAATGAGGTATTGAGATTGGATTGCTTTTAAACTTCGCCCGATACATTTTGTACGTAAAATGTAATTCTGTAACTTCTGTCGTTGCCACTTAAATTACAATGTTTGTTTAATTAATTGAGTACTTTAATAATGGCTGTATATTAGACTTTAAAACTACAAATGTTAAGATAGATAATGATTTTTAAATGTTTAAGTAGATAAGTAAATAATAACACAATAGATATGAGGATAAAAAGATCGGTTTTTAACTCTTTGCTCAATTGTTCTTTCATTAATAACTACAAAAGAATGAAAATTATGTTCCTGCAAACTATTAAAAGTACGAATGTTGATAACGTATGACTTCCATACGCGAACATAATACAATTAAAAATTATTTCGAGTAGCATTTTGGCTTTGTTTTAGGTTCAACATTGAATAATTCACTCAGTGCGAAATTGAAATTGAAAAGCTCGTCATGATAAGTGGCTCTCTCAACTCGAGAAAGTGTCGACGAGCGCCGCTTCCGTCAAGTGTTTCACATTAATTGAACTCACGAGGGTAACAGTAAATTACTCAACACCGTTCAAGCTCCATAAAACCATTACTAATCGTGTATATTACGAGTGATTCGCGTTCTAGTAGGTCAGAGCATAGTCACAGGTCTTGGGTTGAATATACGAGTTATGAATATACTTTAAAATTAATTTTGTTTTACGAGAACAATTTCCCAATTAAAAGTAGTCCGTGAATTTTCTTTCTTTTCCACAGAAGTAAAATTAAGTCATAAGCGAATGAACATTTGGTAATTTGTTGAAAAACAGCTAAAGGAATCGTCGAAATTAAAAAAGATTAAGAAGAACATTAATTTAATTTTAAGGCAATACAAAATTTAAAAGATTCAATAATTTCAATTATTATAAAAAAAAATCCAAAATGAGATAATTCCGGTGTGTGTCGTTACTCACAGGGATGGATGTAATGCAGGCCGGGTGACGTAGTATATCGACTGAAGCCTACGCTACGTTCAGAGCCACAGTACACACGATCAGCCTGGTTGGTAGTCGCGGAGCAACTGACGCAGCCCGCCGCCTGCGCTACCATCCACCCTGGATCCACCCCCCCCCCCCCCCCCCCCACGGCCACACACCCCGTCACTCAACATGCATCAACACGCCATATCAACCGACACCTGCAACAACCAAACTCTCTTCCTACTCTTCCATCTCAATCTCCAAAGAGGAAAGAAACAAATTCGATATTATTGAGTCTGATTTAGCCCTAGATCACTGGAGAAAACCGGGAGCGAAACTGTTCGAAATATAGACGTACGTGTTTGAAATGTAAATAACGACTAAATCCCACGTCTTCATAACAAAATCTCGGTGATGGTTTTTTTAGAGTGGTCGGGTAAAACTCGAACACCGAAGATTCTAATCCGTTGCCACGATCCACTTCCAAGTACGTCATCAACCAATGACGTGGGTGGCGCGATACTAAAACCTAAACACTGTTATGAGTTACCAAGTGGTGCTCACAATACACTAATATTTGTGTCAACAGTTCGTACTTTCAGATTGTTCTGATAGATGATCGCTTAATACGCATTTCGTTCTCAATAAACTGCGGAAATAGAATGATGAATCCTCGTCCGCACTGCATTCAATGAATAAAATAAAATTCAATCATATGTTAACTACATTTATGTATGCGCGTGTGAATGAATGCATTGAGCCTTGCTTGCAATCTCTGGGATTAGTAGTACATTATTTAAATCCCAGTCTTCCACTATAGATCTCCCTTCCCGTCCTGCCCCTTGCCGCCCCCCCCCCCCCCCTCCCCCCCCTCGCAGCCCGTATAAACGCGTGCACCTGACGCACAGACAGATAGCCTAGGTGCGGCCACGCAGGACACGGCGAAAAGGGGCGCGGGTTCGAATACCACATAAAGGAAGTTGAGACGAGCGGTAGGATGTTTGTAAGGCAATATCGCGACCTGGATGTGAGCCCTGCATCATGATATACTTCGTGCCAACTATCCACGCACTAAAGAAAATACGCACCACTCAATGTTAAACTATGTATTGGCCAATGAGCCTGGTCAATCTGATCTGTAATTTATTTTAAAAACTTGTTTGACAAGAATTTAAACTGAATTGCATTTTTTACACACGCAATATTTTTATAATCATAGTATTTTTTAGCATCTAATATCTTCATTATACGGATTTAATATTTATTTCAAGTAACACGTATAATTTTTCTCGTTTCTTACTGTGTCCATAAGCACGTATCCCATTAAGTCGACAAATAAAACTCAACTAGTCTTAACGAAACCATCACTTCTACATGTTACAGATTATACTTCTCATCCCAATTAATTATTTATTTGACAAATTTTATCTTCCTCAAAGATTTTGATTGGTGGTGTTGTCATGCTGAGAATTTGAACTGTATAATTGTTGAATAATCCTACTACTATAAACAAAGTTAATAAATAAAATAAATGTTTATAAAATATTGCAATTCTCTTGACTGAGCATCCCCCATAGAATAGGAGGAACAGGAAGTGTGAAGCTGTCCGTGCCTCACTGATATATTCGTATAGGTTGAGGTATGTGCGATATATACACGGGACATGGCATCGCTTTGTCAGTCAACAGTTGTAAAATAACGTCAGTTTGTATTATAACGAGCCACACGTTGAGTGTACATTTTAGCAGATACTTTATATTAATACTTTACACTACTCTCGTTCCGCATAATGGATTACGAGTGTCCGAGGAAGGTTTAACGCGTTTCCGGACAAACATCATGCGAAGTGGCTTACGTTAAGGCCGCAGTTACCAAGGGGTGTGGGTTCAGATCCCACATCACACACTGGGCAACGTAATTGTCCCTCAGTATCGTGCTATTACACATTAATTGCGTGCATACAGAGTGAAAGAACAATATCAACAACAGCATAAAAGTAAATCTGTTCTTGTAACTGAGTGGGTAGACAAAAAATACAAATGTTCATTTATTTTCTTCGGTGAACTATTTAGTTTCCCTAAGATTGTAGTAAAGCTCTGTTTTTAGTCAAAAACATTCGTAATATAGATAATAGTATGACATTATAGATTGAGTAATTAAAAAGCTACTTGGATCAATATGCATTTTTATATTTGTGTTTGATATAATTAAAACTGTTGTAATAGAATGATATCAAACTTAATTAGCTAATAATTATCAAAGTAGCAATTCACAACGTATTTGGATACAATGACTTAATAGCTAACGTTAAAATAAACTCGCATGATGGCAAACTTAATGGCGGCGTTCAATTTGCAACCATTTCCCACTGCCTGCTGCTATGGACAGTTAGGAGCTTGATTCTATAATGTTAGCAGGAGTCAATGGGGGATTATTAGGACGGGGATGGATCTTGTTTATCTTTGCTTTAACAGCTCGGAAGTTCAGGAAGCTGAAACAAACAATAACTGATTTTAGTTACATCACCCTGCGAGTAAAACTTAAATCAGCGTTGCCAACTGGTGAGTTGTCTACATTCTGCTCCACGTGTCTCTTTCCATTGATAGTAATATAACAACAATATTTTAACAAATAAATATCCTTAACTCGTTGTTGTAAAACGCAGATACTATTATACGTCCATGGTTGTACTATCCTCGCTATTTGACAAATAAAATGTTGATGTAGATCGAGAATGAGTTTAAATAATGACACGCAAGTTTTAAGCTTTCTATATAGATCGCGAGTCAAGTCCATAAGCAGTCTATTTATAATGTGTATATTCTGGTGTATATGATTAGGTTACAAACGTGTTCTAAAAACTGTGTGAAATGTATCCATTTACTTGAAAAATAATGGTTACATATTTCCCGATACATAGCATTTGAACACACTCTTTAACATTTCTGTTTAAGAAAAGTAATATAGAAAACTTCAATCATCACACATGTTTGTTATTAGCTTAACAAAAACGGCGATAAATAACATAATTCCCACTGATAGCAAAACAGAAATGAAATATCGGTGGCCATGTTTACAAACATAGCTTGTTAGGTGTTGTGCAGAATCTTGTCTCTGTATCAGGCCAACCAGGGTAAACAGTTTGTCTGATTGATATCCTGGATATCCTGGGTTGGATGTCCTTAGTTACCTTATTTGTAAGATAGTTCCCTGAATAATAATTAACTATGAATACACTGGCTACAATACTTCTTTAAAAGCAAATACATTCGAGGGATAGTCACTCGACAGGGTATATCTTACTATCTTTGGTTCTAGTATGTTAAACATTATTCTCAAACCAAATTTGACTATTCAATAATTTAAGAGAACATTATTTATGTATCGATATCCTCTCGTGGGCCGGAATACATCGTTCCGCAGACCATAGGTTGAACATTTATGTTCGAGATACAATACTAGGAAGGACTTATAATGTTTGTTTTATTGTATTCTGTCTGTAGCTCCATTATGCAATTGTGCTTTTCAACACGATGTGAAACCATACCATGTTGTATGAAGGATTCGAACCACGTCCCCTGGTTCCATGCGGCTGACACCTGCACCCCTAGGCGCCGACTTGTCAACATTTAAGGGGGGGGGCTCAAAAAAAAAATGACTCATAAACATTGGAGACACAGTTACTAGTAACGAAGTTTGGAGCTGGTGCAGTTGCCGAGGTTGATTAGGCGTTGGAAGTAAACCGCGGTCCCTACGTTCCAGGTTTGAATCCTGGCTTGGGCATGGATGTCATGTGGCGTTTTTTCGTAATCATAATACCCCAGTCATCGTCTCGATTAGCTTCGTTGCAAACATATGGGACGTAAAACCCAAAATATCATCATCACGAAGTTTGGAGAGGTCTATGGGGGTGCTATAGTTCAGAGAAATATCATAGTCCTCCTTGAAAAAAAGTTTCATTTTCTCCATCGATCTTTCAAGTTGCAAATTGTTTCATTTTGGCCTTGTATTTGATTACTCTTTCCTTAAACCCATTTCGAAAATCGGATGAAGTTTGATCCCAAACTGGAATACTTATAGATATGTCGTTTGGTAACCATGAACGTCACTGCCATCGTCAAGTCGACGGGGTAGTTTCCTTTCTCTGGAAACGTTTGGCTCTACTTAATCAAGCTTGTAAGCTCGACAGTGATTTTCCCAAGTCGCTAAAAATCCGTCACGACATAATACTAATACCTCGATTGCCGTTGTAATTGTGTTGAGGTTGTGCCATTTAAAAATAGAGGTAAGTGCTTTGGAAAATTTCGACTTTCACTGATCATGAACGACGTGAAATAGTCGTTTCAAAACTGGAGAAATTTTAGCAGAAATCCATTGGCTTTTTCAGCCCCATCGCCCTGGCCTGTCAAGTGAACGTCTTGCAAAAATGTTATCGTTTGATGATAAGATTCGATTTGATACGAAACACCATCACCGTGTTTGGCAAAATGGCCTCAATGGCTTGTGAATCGTCATCTTGAAATTACTTGAAGATTGCTAATCTTTTTGGCGAGTTTCGAACGAAAGTTGTAAGTTCACGCATCAATATGAGAAAATATCGTATTTTTCCTAAACGTTGGATTCAATCTCACGGGGGGCTCCGCCCCCCTGACATTTTTCAGGGGGGGCGCTAGACCCCAAGCCCCCCCGTAGTCGGCGCCTATGCCTGCACCACAACCGTATGAGACCCCGCGGACAGCTGATGTATCTGTAAGCTATCAGCATAGTGGTACCAGTGGTACAGTTGTTGTTAAATGGGGGTTTAAGGCACACATGACACAACCATGGTAGTTGCTTGTTAATGGTAACTCGACTATAGTAATTTTACGACCACTAGATAAATTCAATAAATAGTTGAACGAAGGCATGAGGCGAGCATTGTTAAAAAAAAAAACATTATTTGGGTTTTGTATCAACTTCCCTTAGTTTCATATAACCCGGATCTGCGCCCTAACCGTACGATCCATACCGAAGTAGTGAAGGTATAATTTTCCTAGGTGCAGATTTAACTAAGCTGAGCGCAATATGCAATTAAACCGTGGGATACATAGAGTACACAGAAGCTTGGTGTATCCAATCTGTGGGTAATTACAAAACACGGTCCAGCGCTATTCTGACCGTTTATACTTTTTATTCGCATAAATTAAACGAAACAAGATTTTAGTAGTAATTTCCCTTAAATAAACCAGCGATAAGAAGACACAGTAAGCAAGAGTCGAAAACTTGAGTTTGTGAGTTCGGCTTACATTAAAAAAGCGAACAGATTAAAAAATTAATTATTTATGTATGCTTTTTAGTAATGCGTATAGCGAGCGGTGCGTTCGTTTATCAAGGGGATGGAAATTTCTCTGCCAAGTAAAAACCCATTCGACTGAGAACTAAATTTCTGGAGCAAACATACAATAAATCCAGCTTTGAGTGGCGATTTACCATGTTTTAATGAGCGAAAACAAATGAAAATTGCCGAGAGATAGCACAACAAACGCAAGAAGGGTGGTAAGGCCTGCGAGGGGGCTGTAACGTGGAGGTCTGTGGTCTGCGCATGCGTGCCCATTGGGTATAGATACACGATGTACTTAGGCAGGACCACCATTACCTCGATACCAGATGATCTGTTCCACTTTGCGGGTGTAAAGCGAGCGATAAGGTAAACAAAGAACAACTAAACGGGTTATATATTTTTGAAATGTCATATAATGTAACTGTTCTGATTAAAATATAAATAAATGTTATTCCTTTGTATCTTCTTGTAAAGGTACTTCGTTTATCATTAAGAGATAACACTCCACAATTGTACTCTGCCTCTCAAAACCTTTCAAACACAATTTATATACATATTTTACTATCGAACATGTAAATGTTTTAGTTGAAAATCAGCATCTTTTCAAATGGCCACATAAACACGTCCCAAAGTTGAAATGTATACCCAAGGATTGATAATATTACGTTGTAACAATCAAATTATCTGTACATGTATTTTCTTACGGGTTTGCAGGCGACATGCAGGGGTTCAGACATGTAACGAGCGACTGATAAACCTACACATTGTCAATCTCTAATATTTGGCGAGTTTATGTGGCCACGTAAACGATTATTGTTTGCACTAAACAATTGCTAACAAATTATTCACATTTCTAACGATTACAAACATCTACGTCGGTATGTCGGTAGAAGGCCGGCGTATAGATCGTGGTCAACTTGCTGTTGGTGTCGTTACAAAACGAGGTCTCTGAATTCTTCCAGGTTTGAGCTTGGCTTTGGTTATGGATATCCTGTGGCGTTTATTTATCTACAGATCATCCGCCCGCCGTCTATATTATAGCATCGTTGCCAACATATGAGACGCAAGCCCAAATATCACTAACATATCATCGTTAGCTTTGCCATAAGGTTTGGTTTAGTGAAATAGCAAAGCGAATTGGAAGAACATATAGTATACCAACACTGCTGTAGGCTACACATCTGCCACAATGTTTTCATACAGTCATATAAATTCCATTTCTCATTTCAACTTCCCACAATGCAATTTATGACGAATCAATCAGAACGCAGAACAGAAAGCTTACTACTGAAATCAAAACAAAACCAAATGTACCGGATATTTTGACATTGTTGTAGTTAATGAAAATAACTACATAATTAAAGCACTGATTACACTACTGTAATAAGCAACTAGACGACTGTGGTGAACCAGTATTCCACTATTTTTTATTATGACCCTTATTTCAATATGCGAATCGGTCTTTTAATAGTCATTTTTACGTTGTTCATACGTTTTTAATGAAGTTTGTGCAAGGTAAAATGTACCTATTTATTACTTATATTAAATAAGTATGTTTGTATTCAAAATAAAAATAATGCAATATATTAAATGCATGGTTGTTTATTTGAGAGTAAAGATCAAATGCCGTCGATCCGTACGTGTGTGTTGGTCACTGGCTGTTGGAACTATTTCCATCGAAACGAACAGTCAAGCTGTAAAGAAACTCGTACGTCATAGTTTTGTAATTAATGGCACAGGTTTCAAAGTATAGAAATATGTTCTTTATAATCCAATATTACGAATTAAAACACATTGCATGTGCATTCATGATTTAACAAAGCTTATTATTGTAATCTTGTTACAGCATTCAAAAAATAAAATACGATGGAGATCAGCATATCCGCATGGTTAAGCTGTAGTAACGTGAATTTGCTTCAACACGATCACAGTGAAATTAAGTTGTTAATAAAGATGTATTCTTGTAGAGGCGTGGATTTCCCGCAGTTCAGTTTCTTTCTCGGATCGAAATTGCAAACGTAAACTACCCATTCTTTTTTTTTAACGAATGCCTGCTGTAGAATGCATACAGGTCCCCGTGGATTGGTGGACAGCCGAAAAGTATTGTGTGAGGAATTAATCCCAGCATTCGCCTGAAGATTTTGTCTGATGTTTCCTTAAACATCAGACGAAATCTTCAGTCATAATTCCCGGTTGCGAGAAAAGAACATGCGGCCTATACCGAACTCGTGTTGAATGTTCTTTATACCTCTTTATAAGCCGCTGTTGGTGGCAATCAAAGAAAATAAATACAAAACAAATACAATTGTGTTTTTATAGTTTATACCCAAGTTACAAGAACCGATTTTTAGTGGTGGACATTTTTACCATTTATTATATGCTTCGTTGTTATGACGGCTCTAAAGTCACCGTTTGCATGTACACCAGTATCACATCGACAGATTAAAGTCAAGTCCAAAGTTAAAACCCCCCAGCCCGAACCAGGAATGTAATCCTGAACCTTCTGCATTGGAAGCAATTGAAATGATCATTAAATTATGATTTCGTTGAGTGAAGTAAACTATCACTAAAAATACCAAACAAAAAAACAAAATGTTAGCCGAAGTCTCCAATTTGTATTCTCCCCAACACCTAGTTGTGATATGTTTTTATTAAACTATATATGACACCGGTCAAAAATGTGCGTAAATAACTGATGAACTTAACAATAACATGTATTAACGGGAGTAAATTGACACCACTTGCAATACTTAAAAAGTCAAATTGCAGTAGATTTTGTATCACACACTTATTACCCTTCCTTCGCCTACTTCTCACCCATAGCTTGGCTCGCGCAACATTGAGTGAAGTAAAGTATTGTTGTATTATAGTTTTTGTAGCTTGTATTTATCGCTCTGCTACACCACGTAAAGTCTGGTTTGCAGTTGAAGATAGAGCCAGGAGCAGGAGCTATTGAAATGAAGTGCATTTTTATTAAATGTGCAAAATAATTATCGTGTGTATCATAATATCACCTCTCAGTTCCTAGATTAATATCAAACATTTTCTAGTGTTGCAAAAAATGTGACCAGGAGTGAATTAATTGTAATCAATATTTTAGTTAGAAATTATCTTTTTTCATGCGTATGATAATTATGAGATTCAATCAAACGTCAACATTGTTCTAATCAAGGAATAGTAATTGTGTGTGTTTAAAACATTGAGCCGCTCTGCTACGTTTTAATAATCTCGGCGAATTGGTCAAAGAGATTAGGCCTATGGCCGTCATGTTTCTAAGTGTGCCTAATTTATTATCTCGCTTATCTCTGCATAGATCGCAGTATTAGCTAATACGTGTTATAATCATGAATAATTAGATCATTTCAGGCTTTTAAAAGTTTTTCGAGAAACTCGACACCGCGTGATCCTAGTGGACAAAGTTAAGGACGCTACTCGACGTTACGGGTAATCTGCCATATAGGTTTAGAAAGCCATCACTCACACTGCACATGGGTTTAACCAGGGCTTTTTTTCGGCCGGTACGAGCCGGTACGCGTACCGGCTAACACAAGAGGCGTACCGGTAAAAGGCAATAAAGTCACACTATAGCCGGTACGCTACGATTAGCCTTGAAGCGCGTGAATAACTTTGAATTGTGCAGTTTGACAGGCTTGTGACTGCAAAATATGTTTCATTTGAAATATAAGGATGTTGCCACCTGCTGGTGACATGGGTGTGACATATTGCAGTAAATCACTTCTTTTTAGACTCTTGGCAGCCACTCACTACAGTAATCTTTTCTATTATTTGGGTCATCAGTTCTAAGGAAAGATAATTAGTGTTGTTTTGACTAAAATGTCAACTGTCAAGAGTAGCTTCTGGGAACCGCAAAAGAGAATTTACCCATTCTTACTTTTCTGTTTTCCTTGAAAGCGCTTTTTCAATTTACAGACAACGATTGGGTTGTGTTGGGGGAGGGAGGGGGGGGGGGGGAGATTGGTGGTCAAGGGATTGTGAGTTGTGTGTGGCAGGGTTTAGTTTCCTCTCTGTTGACGAGTGGAGATGTCGTCGTGATTAGCGAGTGTGTGTGTGTTTAGTGAGAGTGTAAAAAATAAAAATAAACCGAAAAATAACTTCTTGGGTCGTCACCTCGCCAACTATACCCGAAACAGAGCAAGAGACCGACGTGTTGTTGACGAGAACACGACTATGACTATGAGTCATGTTTTGAAATTGCTTTGCAGTCGATATCAATGATATCATTGATGATGGTGAGCTATAAATTATTTTAAACAAATGCACGTCTCGTGTATGGGTCACATTAAACAGGGGCGGATTCAACATGAGGCGGGGGGGGGGGGGGAGGGGGGATGAAAAAATAATTTTAGTTTCCGTCTTATTCAAATGAAACCATCACTATTGGCACGTTTAAAAAAAAGATATTTTATTTTTTGTGCGGACGCTGCTCGATCGTGTGGACACAGGATCTAATCCCAGTCATGAGCTGTGCAACATAAGCTTCATATTTCGTCGATATCTACGATACAAATCCGCCTTAAAAATGCGTTTTTGACCATCAAACTTAATGCAGTACCCCAAAAATTTTTCGCCTATGGCGAAATTGCCTCCGGCGGCTGGGGCTTTGCCCCAGACCCCAGCTATACCACGCCAGTCACATGAAATATTATACCGAACGTACCACTTAACTTTATTTTAGAAAAAAAGCACTGGGTTTAACTAATTTCACTTGCTAAACGACGAGGCGCTTGGAGACGTAACCATCCAGAAGAGAATCGTCTGGTCCTGTGATAACGACTTGAATGCTTCCCCTTTCCCCGATGTGCCATTATCACACACATCACTTAGCCACCACTAGCAGGCCAGACCAGAGCGATGGGCCTATTGTGACCGCCTGCCACACAACAAGACTCTAGGGGCTGTTAGTTAGATTAAAAGCACACACATAAATTAAATCCGACGCCTTCATTGTTATTATTGTTCATCTGTAGACTTCATTTGGTAAAATTTGTCAAAAATATTATTTGGCGTAGAGGCTCCATTTAATAAATGGGCGAAACTATCCTGTACAGACAACATACTTACCAAGTTTCGTCGGCGCAAAAAACGTAATTTCCTATTTCCGTGGAGAAAAGAGATATCGCCGAAATAAATCGACGTTTTTGTGCGTACGGCCCTGCTGTGTGGTGACAGACCCGAAGCCGTTTCTGTCAAATGAATCGTTCTAGGGTGCCTGGGACACGCGATGACTCTGTCAGTCAACAACCAGGGCTGCAGATAAATGCTGTCCACAGTTTTACGGGAGTGGTCGACTGCAGGGCCCCTTTGTCAACTTGTCAAATGTTAATAACTCATTCCGACTATGACTATAGGTTGTCCAAGAATTCGTTGCGTATGAAAAATAAAAGAGTTTTAAGTTATCGTCATAAATTCATGGACCAAAAATGAAAAAAAGCAGGAAAAGAAATTTTGAAATATTATGTTTTTGCGCGTCTTTTTTTCTGTGTAAAATATCGAGTCGTACAACTCTTCGGTCGAGTGTATAAACGTCGCTACAACTTCGTCGCTTACGGTAAAACTTTTTCTCTACCTCGTTTTCTCATTGAATGGAATAATCATAATATTTCTCTATAGCTCGTTTAGTTGAAGTAGAAAAATTGTATATTTTTTTATGAAATGAATACAAATAAATCCCGTTCAAACGCACTTGACATGTTTACCATAAATCGTGTTTGTTCTGATGTTATTAGCTAAATGCATGCATTTGAAAGTACTCATGCAGCTTATGAACGAATAAACAAATATTATCATAAATATTTTATAAATTACCAAATCAATGCTTTTACTATTTACTTTAAATATAAAATGTGTCTTCATTTATTTTGATTTAAAATTTTGCATTACTAAACTGGCAATGTGGAAATAATGATGCACTGTTTCTTATAGGGTCCACTTGCAAAGGTCCTTATAATTAATGCTATTGTGAAACTTCAATAGGGAATGTGCATGAATTTTCTACAGCTCTGAAGGTACGTGGAATATTGTCATGTAAAAGTTGGTACTTTATTACTTTTACAGGTGTAGTCTCCTTCTTGGTGATTTATGGATATCTTGATTGTGTTAGTTTGTCATTTACAGTTTTCTTTCACAATTAAGGTATGCGCTGTGCTGGCTATTTCGTCAGCCCAGAGCGTTGGTTTTTTCAATAATAATTGTTGCAGTATTGAGGGCAATGATTGCGGCAACTTCGCTGACTACTCGGTTTAGGAGGGCGCTGGTTCGGTGGTGACGTCAGTAGAGCCTGGCCCCACTCATTCGTGATTGTTACGGGAGGGGGTCGAACCGAGTAGTCTGATTGGTAATTTTTGACTGAGTACAGCCAGCGTAGGGCAGAGAGGGGGTGACTGGGGTATGACGTAGGAAAGTCTAGGTGCGAGGGAGCACGTGTGTAATTCGGGGCATTCAATCATGGAACGGAAGAGGAGGTAGACCTGTGCCCAGGTGGAACGGTGGAAAGAACGACGGAAGACCCAGAGGGAAGGACATGGAGGCCGATCGTGGACCAGGACGACAGAGCCAAGCCACAACACGGGGTCGGAGTCAGCCACCGGGAAGCCAAGGTATAGGGGTTACTACAGCTACCCTCTGGATAGGAAGGTTAAGTCCATCAGACCTGGAATGCCCATAGACAGACTCGCCATAACTCAGCCATGTAGGATAAATGTTTTATTCTAATAAATTGCGGTTCCTCTATTGTTTGAACCAAAGTCTTGTCAATCTAAGACCTAAACTGCCTGAATTGGTATGTCCCGATCCCTATGATGTGAGAACCACCCCTAGAGCTTCGCCCCAGTACTTCTACGGGTCCGTCGACTTGGGAGTCCGTGAGTTCGAGGCCGAGCCGACGGAATTGGATGGATGTCACGGTAGGTTCTCGCTATCTAACAATATATTGTTATTCATCTAAAGACATCACAAACCTAATTTAAAAGTTTTAAAATTAATTCATTATACTTGTATACATGTTCAAAGATTTTGATTATCTGTTTCCCGCACTTTTATTTTTAAACGGTATGTGACGTCACGATCCATGAAAACCACTGCTTATATGAATGACTTTGCATATAACCTCCTTGGAATTTGCCACCGCCTCCTAGACGAAACAATCAAATTTTCAAGGTTATCAAGCTAACCTTGTCAAAATTTTTACTCAAGGTGTTGTCAAGTCTGCTTCATATGAATAACAACACCAAATATTTACTGATATTCTATGAAAATAGGTTTGGTATTATTGTTTTTATAGTAATTGGGCTTCAAAATTTATTACTAGGCGTACTAGACATTAATTCGATTTTATATGATTATGGATATGATAATTTCCAAATAAGCGTTATTTTATTTATCATTTTATGATTGGTTGATTGCTGATACATGGCAGGTGACGTATGCCCCGTTTTTGCCGCCATAAATATGTGTGAAACTTTCAGCTCGTTTTTATAAATGAAACTTTATTCTATGTCATCGAAATAAAATATTTTTGTATTCAGGAAGTCAATCCTAATCTAGTAAAATGCTAAAAAAAAATTATGCATATTCCCCATTCTATATGACAACGGTAAATCTCAATGTATGTAAACTATTACAAAATGCGAGATATACCGTTTAAGAGTCGTTTTTAGTGTATCATATAGCTTGGTATTACTAAGCTTATTCTAAATATTTTTCCAATAATCGCTACCACCTGCACAAACGTTGTCCCAACATTGGTTCTCCACATCCATTTCTTTGTCCACTTTTTTTTTTCAAATAGTGTGCATTGTACAAACAGTGTTTTAGTATCGGTTATATACAACAATATATGTATATTCCTCTTCGACCTTTCAACAATTTTGTTGCTTAACTATATGTACACGTTCAACACGTTACATACATTCTTCGTTGTCTTTTTTCTATTGTTTGTTTTTTATACGTAAAAATTGTTTTATTTTGTGTAAATTCTAACACTCCATTATTGTACATCTTAATCGTGGTATAAATACTTCATCATTCTTCCTTTACCCTTTTCTATATTGTTTCCAACCATTATTTGTAATATATTATTTTATTCCATCATATTATAACGGACCCCCTTATATAAAAACGTAAAGGTTAATAATGAAATATATTATAAAAGAGGTTAAATGTACGTATCAATGAACGTATACACGTTCACTTCTTATACACGTACGCAAAGTGTATCCAAACAGGTCGGTTAGTCTTGAATTGAGTACGAAGAAAATAATTATTGGGATGCAGAAATTGTGTAAGTCTTGGAAGCGATGGTGTAAGCAAGGGGTACGATGTGGCTACAAGCAAGAAGGGTGTTGTCTTATGGCAATAGGGGAGAGTTTGTAACAGTAGTGAGCGATTGCCCAAGGTTCAAGGCGGAAGATACGTCAGTCGACGTCCATCTTAGGAGAAAATAGGCGTAAAGATGCAGCGGCCGTACACAAGAAGCAGTTGGGCATGGAGCGTGAGGATTATATCAACCCTGTTACAACAACTGTACAAGGAAGCCTGCGTGTCTATATGTATGCTTTCATATAAGCAGTTGGGCATGGAGCGTGAGGATTATATCAAGCACCGTTACAACAACTGTACAAGTAAGCCTGCGTGTCTATATGTATGCTTTCATATAAGCAGTTGGGCATGGAGCGTGAGGATTATATCAAGCACTGTTACAACAACTGTACAAGTAAGCCTGCGTGTCTATATGTATGCTTTCATATAAGCAGTTGGGCATGGAGCGTGAGGATTATATCAAGCACCGTTACAACATCTGTACAAGTAAGCCTGCGTGTCTATATGTATGCTTTCATATAAGCAGTTGGGCATGGAGCGTGAGGATTATATCAAGCACTGTAACAACAACTGTACAAGTAAGCCTGCGTGTCTATATGTATGCTTTCATATAAGCAGTTGGGCATGGAGCGTGAGGATTATATCAAGCACTGTTACAACAACTGTACAAGTAAGCCTGCGTGTCTATATGTATGCTTTCATATAAGCAGTTGGGCATGGAGCGTGAGGATTATATCAAGCACTGTTACAACAACTGTACAAGTAAGCCTGCGTGTCTATATGTATGCTTTCATATAAGCAGTTGGGCATGGAGCGTGAGGATTATATCAAGCACTGTTACAACAACTGTACAAGTAAGCCTGCGTGTCTATATGTATGCTTTCATATAAGCAGTTGGGCATGGAGCGTGAGGATTATATCAAGCACTGTTACAACAACTGTACAAGTAAGCCTGCGTGTCTGTGTATGCTTTCATATAAGCAGTTGGGCATGGAGCGTGAGGATTATATCAACCCTGTTGCAACAACTGTACAAGTAAGCCTGCGTGTCTATATGTATGCTTTCATATAAGCAGTTGGGCATGGAGCGTGAGGATTATATCAACCCTGTTGCAACAACTGTACAAGTAAGCCTGCGTGTCTATATGTATGCTTTCATATAAGCAGTTGGGCATGGAGCGTGAGGATTATATCAAGCACTGTTACAACAACTGTACAAGTAAGCCTGCGTGTCTATATGTATGCTTTCATATAAGCAGTTGGGCATGGAGCGTGAGGATTATATCAAGCACTGTTACAACAACTGTACAAGTAAGCCTGCGTGTCTATATGTATGCTTTCATACTTCCGATGCAGAAAGACCAGGGTTCAACTCTCGGTTGAGGCCGGGACGTTATCAACGTCGTCACGAACTCACTTATCGCTACCATATTTCCATTTCCATATTCCATTTCCATATATCCACATCTAACGGTGACTTGATAGAGCACCCGTTACAAGGAGGGAAATAATATATATTTGGCCCAAGATTACCTTACACATGTTTTCGTCAAAGGCGAGGCACTCATAGCCAACCAGCGAACCGCCCGGGACACACCCTCGCAAATACGATCGCTGATTGGCTACGAACCCGTCGCCTGCGACGAAAGCATGTGTAAGGTAGTTATGGGACAACTATAATTGTATATTGCTCCCCATGCACCGAAAATATATACTATAGTCGCAATGGTGACTGCCATCTAGTGTCGGCAACTTCCATTGATAAGGTCAAGACGAACATTCGTAACTGCTTCACTTGATCAATATTTATATTTAAAATACTGCAATTTAAAATTGCACATATTAACTGTAAATTTTTCAACGTGACGGAAACGCAGGAAGCCTTGCCTCGAGGAACCAAGAATATCACGACAAAGACAATTAACATAGCCGTGAATATTGACCTTGCAGGTCAAAATCGGCACATGAACGGGTAGCTCGTATAGTTAGCTGAAAACAGCCCGAAACAGAAGAGAACGACTAGGCTGGCATACTTATTGTGTATAATGACACCTTTCTAGACGTAACAAATAAAAGGTAGCTGCTCGCTAGATTTTATTATTCCAATGCAGTTTGTATTTCTTTTCGAAAACAATTACCAGCGTTAAAACCCTACATAAAAGTCTATAACAACCAATTCCAAACCACATTCTCTTCTCATACGTTGTGGTATACTTAAAAGGGAATTTACTATAACATAAATATTGCTCTGAGTACCTAAACATGACCGATCCTTATCCAAAAATAACGTGGATATCATTTTTGTCTGAGAAATGCACTTGAAAGTTCAACATTTTTACCTGCATTGTGAAACGGTCCGTGACGTAAAACGTTGGTAAATAACACATTTTATGAATGAATTTATCAAAGGTCTTTGGAATTTATAAATAATATCTGGCGTGTTAAAACAGTACCTTATTGTTGTCGATCTTCAGATGTTTTACTTTAAACCCACAATATTTTAAAATGATTGTAATTATTGAACTAATGTTCACGAGTACTTACTGAATATTTTGAAACAAATTTGATATAAAACATGCTAATTTGAATGTAATTATGTGCAAAACAGCGTTAATCGACATGATTTGTCGATTGTGATCCAAACGCTTTACGTCCTCCCCGTTTAAAGTTTCGGGTGATTTTTATCAACGAAATCTTTCTAAAATACACACAAATTAATATTATTCTGTAAAGAAAAACCTATTCAACTTGATGGAACCACAAACAAATCAGCGGAAAATTCCCTATTCTATGCAACTCAGAAAATTGGTCTATATATTTTATAATACAGGTAACAATAAAACAACTATTAACACAACCTACACACAGCGTGTCAATAATGGAGTGTTTCTGATGGGATATGCTTAGCCCCGGGTAAACTGTTGTGTCGTGTGTTGCTCAGTGTTATGGGGTGAGTAATTGGCACACACAACGACATGATGAGATCAACGATCAACCCAAAAGGAGTCTGTGAACCCTGATGAACATCACTGCAGCGCATATATGTGGTCTATAATGTTTGATCCGAGTATCAGGAATCTCTGCTGCAGGGTACTCTTTAGCGTTACCTGCGTTGTCTTTCTCAGGGCCCTCATTACAGAACAGTTTTAGCCGGTTGTAGCCGGTTGTAAAGTTGCGCCCCCTCCCTATTCCGCGTTGCATTTTGCGTACTGGAATGAGGGCTCAGGACTACGTGAGTTTATTAGGGTATTTGATGTTTACTAAGAATGAAATGAGACAACCTTAGCTTGTGGCCAATCAGCGATCGGCATTTGAAAATTGTGGCTCGCTGGTCGGCCTTGAATCGCTTGTCTATGACGCAAGCATCTGTAAGATTGTCTCGGCACGCGTAGGACTGAACCCCAGCATTTTCCATAAGACTGAAGAAAACTTCGGGAGACTCTTCACTCAATTGATGACGGCGGTAACCAAGATCGAATAAACAACATCTCTAATAGATGATTTTCAGAATTGATCTAGGAAGCCGTGATACGCTCTATCTAAGAGTCCTTGATAGTTATGTTGAGGAGCATTTTTCATTGTTGTGCATTGTTGTCATTGAAGATCTAGAGGGCCGTAATTAGCTCTATCTAAGGGCCCTAGATGAATTCTAAAAAAGGCCTATTAGAGTATCACGTTTCATTGTTGAGCTTCTTCATCGGACACATTAGAAGCCGCTTCATGTGTGATACATTATTACAAATGCAGAATAAATAAAGAAATGGGATGTTCGTTACCGAATTGACATCGTTACAATAGTTGCATCACATCGTGTGTAACAAGCGATAAGCAACCGACTGTTACTTCATACCAAAGATAATAATATAGTAAAACACTTCGTGGTTCAAACCAATCAGCAATAGTCCTCTTTTCACCGCGTCACCTGACGTGTATGAGTGATGCTGCTGATTGGCTCATGCGGGATGTTTATCGCTTGAGCTCTTGTTTATAAAGTAAATATATATGTTACGTCTCAAACGACTACCCGTCGTCTTCGTCGTATAAACTATAATTATTAATGACAGAATGAACTTACTTTTAGAATACAAATACCGTTTATTCACAGCTTCGGTACAACCACTCTTTTCACATCTAAAAACCTTGACCAAGTCCTCGCGTCTCCATGGCAACAGCATAACAACCAAACAATTGAACGCAGTCCAAACATCTTAGAAAATTCACTGCCTTCTTGATTAACTATACCTCCCATCACGGTCCTCTTGATATTCCATTTCCAACATCCTCCCACCTTTCATTTGTATAAGCACATAGAAGGATATAAATGAAACAATACTTCTAATACCTATTAATTAATCGAGGATATTTCTTCTGTTCATGCTCTTGTCTCAAGGTCAGACCCACTTGTAACTTCCAAAGGGTACAACCTTTGTACTGGACGTACCAAGACTCCATTTTGTGTTTTCACCCGGGCAACTCTCTCTCCTCCGTCTTGTCCGGGTAAAAGTTCTAACACCTTTGCAAGTGGCCAATCAAGTCTCTTTTTGTTGTCAGTTCCCACAAGCACAATCGCTCCAACTGATAATTTTCTTGTACGTTCATTTTCTTTCCCTCGTTGGACTAGTTGACTTAAATATTCTTTCCTAAATCGACAACGGAAATTATCTCGAATAACTTGCCTATATCGAAACCGATGCTGGAAACCTTCGGCTTCTAACACATCCAAATCTGGTACATTGGCTTCCCGAATGTCTTGTAGAAACATTGCCGGTGTCAAAGGTACTAAATCGTCCATGTCGTCAGTGACGTAGGTGAGTGGTCTTCCATTGACAACAGCTTCAGCATCACACAATACTGTTAATAACTCTTCATAGCTTAAAGACGATTTTCCCAATACACGTCTGAGTATATCTTTTACGGAACGAATAAGACGCTCCCACCATCCTCCCCACCATGCCGCTGATGGAGGGTTAAACTTCCCACTTCCCTTCTCTGTTTAATTTGTTCGAAGCGACAACGAGTCTCTTCTCTGCAATCACCCTATGTGTCGATAGAGGGGGATGGTCGTCGATCCAGGGTAAACACACAACGTACCTACTATTTTCCGTGCGTGACACCGTTTTTAAAAAATGCTCCTTTGTTGCTATCCTTGCTTCCTCCTTAGTTAACGTTTCTATGGGATCCCTTATACCAATGGATTCTAATTCCCATAGTTCAGCAATAGATGCGTCACTGATTTTCATAGTTGTCACTAACATACCTACAGCCGGATCTTCCAAGCTGTCTTTCTTAATTCGTCCCATTAATGTCCATCCCAGTGTAGTTTCTACCGCAGTCAGACCGTTGTTTAAATGTATTAACTTCCCAGTGAGTAGTGTTCCATAGACATCTGCTCCGATCAACAATTCAATGTCTGGAACTCCACTTCCGATATCAGTAACCCAAATATGATTCTTTTTTAACTGTTTCATCCATTTACCTTTAGCGACTCGAGGTATTTTCCCACATATTTTTGATTGACCTAGAACATCAATAGATACGTCCAACTTTCCACTGGGTTGCTTAAGTAACAGTTTAAATCTACCATGATATTCGGGTGCAGTGTGAGTACCTCCAAACAACGAATGTACTTTGGTCTCGTGTGAACAGGGTATTAAACCAAGTTGATCTGCGGTTGAGTTTAATATGTATGAATGCTGAGATCCAGAATCAATTAAAGCCCTCACTGTTCTTTCCTTCCCATTAGCTACAATGTTAACTGCCAGTGTCTGAAGTACAATGTCACTGGTACATATTTGATTTGACATTTGCACTACTTTTCCCTCACTGTTAGGTGTAGGTGTTGTCTGATGGGAAGGTAACTCGGGACACATTAAAATTAAATGTTTCTTACTACAAAGTGAACATTTAACAAACGTTTTACATTTTCTTGCTACATGATTAGGTCGGAAACAAATGTAACAACGTCTAAACTTAGTAAGCTTGACTTTTTTATCGGCGATTGACATGTCTTGTGCGTGAATACAATCACGACTTTCGTGTTGTTTCTCGCAAAATACACATTTGACATTGTCACCGTTTAGTAATCCAGATGCTGTGGGAACACTGTCAACTGGCACATTATTGTTTAGCTTGTTCCCGTTCTTATTCTCTTTAGAAACCTTTCCAAACCCTGATTTTGCGAGACGGATTCTCTCTTCGCTTCCCACTTCTCTCTTTAAAAACTCCATTAGGCATGTGAGGCGATTTTCATGTGCTCCGCCATGTATGGCACCTTTAGCAGATGACGCGCTTCTCAGCCAAGCCCTAAGGATGTCATCAGGAAGACTAGATTCTACCAGTGGGAATAATAATGCGGCACATTTATCATTAGTTAGGCCTAAAGTTTCTAATGATCTTATTTTACCCTCAATTTGGTCAAATATGCAAGAAAGAGGGGAACTTCCTTTGTAAGAGACATTATTTATAACTAATTTCAATAATTCTCTTACATAGACTTCAATTAGAAGTTCCTCGTTACCATATCTCTCTTTCAATGCACTTATGACTTTTGGATAGTTTTGTGCTGACTGTGGGTAACTGTCAACAAGTTCACGAGGCCGAGTTCCAAGCACCATTGACTGAACTAAATATTGAAACTTGTCATTGTCATCAATGGTGCTGTCCTCGTGAATCTTTTGAAACTGTGACCAAAAACCCAACCACTCTGTTAGTTCACCGTTAAACTGTTTCAATTCTATCTTGGGCAGTTTAAACCAGTGGCGGCTCGTGGTATAAAATAATAGGGAGGCCAGGACAATCCAAGAAAGATCGAATATGGAAGCAATGGAAATTAGTGGCAGTTCAGGGGGGTCTGGGGGGCGAGCCCCCCAGTCTGCCCCACAGGGCTATTTTTTAAAAACTGCATTTTTCTACGTTGTTTTAGGTGTTATAATGTGGTTGTGGATGTGGATTTAAGTTGCCCGATTTACGTTGACGACACTTGCCATTAACCATAACAATCTCCATACTATAACGAACCAAACTCGCCTGTTCCTCTCCATCCCTTTGCAGTTATGGCAAAGCTGGTTTCAGTCTTCCGTCTTGTTTTAAATCTTTATTTACTATTAATGGTCTCGTTAATGGTCGCACTAATAACTCGTCAACTATATTTGACTTCATTGAATCAAGCAACAACACAGGAAGAACAACAGCAGAAACAAACGACAATCCCCTGCAAACTACAAACTGCTGAGTATGATATATTATGGAAAGCGGGAGACTCGGTTACCTTCGTGAAAAATCCGAAAATAAACGAAGCGGCCGGCCTCCTCTGGCATCTTATTGCACGTGCAGCAACTTAGGCGGGGAGGGCGGGAGTATGCCTACCGCATTCCCCCGCACACCGCTCAGGTACCCATATGCTGAACGACTGAGAGGCCCGGACGCACGAAGTTCCTCGCGTTTCTACTGGTTCAACCTTAGGGTTCAACGCGGCTAGCAGCCACATTCTCTAGTGGCGCGAAACTTTGAAACGTTGTCAAACATTTTTTGTTTGAAAACTTTTACGATAAATATGTATATTAAAATACATGAACATTAAAACACATAGAACCATTTTAAACAAGATCACAGACAAGATTAATCCTCCTCCCTCCGGAAATGTTTGAGGAGGCCCGGCCTCCCTTGCCTCCCCCCACCAGCCGCCACTGGTTTAAACCTCCTAGGCCCATTAGACCGACTGTCCGGATCTTGGTCTACTGTGGTTGCACTAATTTTCCGAGCCTGTGCCTGAACGAGGGTTCTATTTATCATACATCTTACCTCCGCAAGCTGGTCTTCATACCTCTCAATCACAGCACTCTCCGCTGCGTAATCCTCGTCACTGCATTCAGCATCCAAAAGCGACTCCAAATATTTGAGATCGAGCTTTCGTAGGTCGTTCATGGTCCGCTCCATCTTTTCTAGCTTGAGAGCCAACGAATTGACGTCCAGACTCTCCTCCGCTAGTTCCTTTTCTGTTTCATGGAGGGTTCTTGTAAATGACGCTCTACCTGGGGCCCGCATCTTCTTTAGTCGATCCATAATCATCCACAACTGTCACTAATCACGTCGGGGTCACCAAAATGTTACGTCTCAAACGACTACCCGTCGTCTTCGTCGTATAAACTATAATTATTAATGACAGAATGAACTTACTTTTAGAATACAAATACCGTTTATTCACAGCTTCGGTACAACCACTCTTTTCACATCTAAAAACCTTGACCAAGTCCTCGCGTTTCCATGGCAACAGCATAACAACCAAACAATTGAACGCAGTCCAAACATCTTAGAAAATTCACTGCCTTCTTGATTAACTATACCTCCCATCACGGTCCTCTTGATATTCCATTTCCAACAATATATATATATATATATATATATATATATATCAATATGTATATTTTTAAGTATTACTCTAAGCCTAGGTTTATATATCGTGCTTTTATATATAACTATGTGAATCTGTGTAACTTCTTTAATGTAATTTCTTTGTCTTATTCGTTCATTTTCATGTGTTCATATCACAAGTGTATTGTAGATACTTGCCATTGTAAAGAGCGAAAGCTCATTTTGGTAAATAAAAAATACTACTACTAGACTAGATTTGATCATACGAGATATTACATGTACGCTTATTCTTCACTTTTGCGACATAGCATGAGCTTAAAATTATAATAATTATACACTTGCTTTAACGTAAAAAGCGCTAAGCGTATAACTGTATTACCGATAGAGGTGGTTCTACGGTAACGTAAAATACTCTAATTTATGAGGTCGCCGGTTCGATTCCAGCCACTCCCAATACTGATACAGGGTTTGTTCCTTTTTCCTTAGCTTCGAAGCAAACTCTGGTGTTGAGTCCTACGAACTGTTCTCGGAGATTCCTTCTTTCCTAACAATTTAAGTACTTTAATATATCTTACTATAGTGAATCAGCTGGAGGGGAAAGTTAATCTGGGTATGTTTCTTATGGGCAAAAGTGAAACCTTCATCACATTATGATACGATAGGTACTTAGTTATGGATTATGAAACGTATGTTTCAATGTCTTTAACTTATTTCACTTACATATTGAGTGTAAATCATTTAATAGGGGGCAGCAATACCAAAATACTGAGTAAAAAGTAGTTTTAACTTTGAATTAAAATTCTGAACACCAAAAATAATTTCCATCCAGTAACTCAAGCTAAACCCAGTCAACTAGAGTGATTGATATATACGATAGAACTTTACGTGAGAGAGTTGAGTTTAATTTACTCGCTAATCTCTGACTTCTCAGACTCGACGAGAACTGAAAACGTGGAACAAGAGACAAGAACACAACTGTCAGCATTGATTCCTGGGTAGCAGTGATGCATAACGTGCGTTATGTGCGTTAGTGATGTAAAGGCTGGTCCACACAGATTTTTTAAGCATAAGATTTAAGGTTTTAAGGCGTTGTTTTAAGAACAACAATGAAAACAATGTCTTAAAACTAAAACTTTGTGTGAACGCCAGTACGTGTTTCCTATGATCCAACTTTACGACTACGCGTTAAACCTTAAATCTTATGCAAAAAAATCTGTGTGGACCATCCTTAAAGTACGCAAATTCTCTAGCGGAGGCTCGTCGAATTAGAGGTTTTCCAAACCTCCGCCAGGCAGGGGATGTACGGTCCTTGGCAGCCCTAGTATTCTCAACCGTCATACCTTATTATATAGCATGTTTTGAAATTTATTTTTACACTGCCAAAAATATAAGAAGATAAACTAATCCACACGTCTTCTCAACAACAAAGAACGAAACAAACGTATCCACAATACCCTGATAATCCACAAGAGATACAGGCTCTCAAGTCTCAATGCTATTAAAGTATCACTTATGAGCTCATTGTCTCAAACATACACGTTTCGTAGGAATCCATTTTAAATGGGTGAATAGGTTTAAATAGGTACAATTAGGATATTTCGATAGCTGGGACATAGTATTCGAGGGCTATTAATAGGATTCAATCCCAGAATTCACATCATGACTAAGGAATACCTCGGTACAAATCTTCAGTCAGGATAGCCGGTAACAGATATCGAACCGGAAATGTAGGTATGATATAAACATTTGTTAAATTACTCTCCACTTACACAAAAGAAGCAGCCACCAGTATTTTGGAAAACCTTGATTAAGTAAACATAAGATATCATTAAAGATTGAAATAACCTCAGTATGATGTCGCGAAGACTCTGTATACCCGGACCTACGATGGTGTGTATCTTGTTTGTACAAATGGAACTTATGATTGCTGAGGATTTTGAGATTGAGTCATCATTATGATAACATAGGTTGAAGGAAAGAAGTCAAGCAATTAGGTATGTGTTTGCTGAAGGAAATCATGCCTTGTAATCAAGATGGGGAGGGGGAGGGGGGGGGGGGGAAGAGTATTATACGGCTACAACTTATTACAGACACGGTATCAAAACCCTGAACATTCTCATTTCGGGGCTTTTTACTTTCGGAGGTTTGCACTTCTCAACTTTAAAACTTTCGGCTATGTACACTTTTACAATTTCAGGATTGAGATGGTTGAAATGAGATTCGATTAGATATGAGATGAGATGAGATGGGATGAGATGAGATGAGATGAGATGAGATGAGATGAGATGAGATGAGATGAGATGAGATGAGATGAGATGAGATGAGATGAGATGAGATGAGATGAGATGAGATGAGATGAGATGAGATGAGATGAGATGAGATGAGATGAGATGAGATGAGATGAGATGAGATGAGATGAGATGAGATGAGATGAGATGAGATGAGATGAGATGAGATGAGATGAGATGAGATGAGATGAGATGAGATGAGATGAGATGAGATGAGATGAGATGAGATGAGATGAGATGAGATGAGATGAGATGAGATGAGATGAGATGAGATGAGATGAGATGAGATGAGATGAGATGAGATGAGATGATATGAGATGAGATGAGATGAGATGAGATGTGATGAGATGTGATGAGATGAGATGAGATGAGATGAGATGAGATGAGATGAGATGAGATGAGATGAGATGAGATGAGATGAGATGAGATGAGATGAGATGAGATGAGATGAGATGAGATGAGATGAGATGAGATGAGATGAGATGAGATGAGATGAGATGAGATGAGATGAGATGAGATGAGATGAGATGAGATGAGATGAGATGAGATGAGATGAGATGAGATGAGATGAGATGAGATGAGATGAGATGAGATGAGATGAGATGAGATGAGATGAGGACTTAATTCTTGTAGTGCATTGCATGTTACACTGAACACATGGGTACACAACAAAAAATTGCGAGGTTGTTTGTTCGTACTGTCGGGGCTTTACACGTTATGGGCTCCTACCCGTAGTACACAGGCCACCTACCCCTACCTACCTCGGGATTTATACTCTCGTCTCACGATCTAAGCCGAGTGCACCAATGCATCCGGCATACGAAGAGAACAGACCTGTTTCCAAAACAGCATTTACGAATAATATGTTGGTATCTGAAATGCCACCATCGATATTCAAAACACGATTCCTTAAAGCTACTTGAAAAACTGGCAACTCGTGTTTGTCATATTCTACTTACGACTCGGTTAACGCTGTGAGATGTGGGGCTGGCGTGATATTGGACGACGAGAGACTAAATGTGTTAGTTCAAATTATTCAAAGATACACCAGAGGTTTACTATTAGAGAACCGGAGTTGAGTTCGACTTAAACTTGGTTTGCCACACTGTGTGAACTCAAAATGAGGAGATACATTGAAACAGTAAAATGATACGCTTTATTCGTTTGTGTCACAAATGACAGCAGCAGTGGGCGAGTGTTAATGCCAATGATGTGTAACACTAACACCTATAATATTAGGCTAGATGCACAACCTAGCGGACACAGGCGTGGCAATTAGACGCCATCTTGAATTGGGCAACTACTACAGCCGGAAATGATAGATATCGCATAGAGACTACCGTACATATCATTAAAAAAATATGGCATATCGTATGAAGTACATATAGAACCCATTTAGTAGTAACTTGATTGTTTGTTAAACGTAACATAAACGTGGTTCGTCTCAAGCATTGCTAACTTTACATCCGGTTTAACTTGAACCTTTTTACATTAGATGAATCAGTTCTGTCGGCTCTAGCTTGACTTTTACGTCAATGGAATGGTGCTTTTCTGGAGGCGAAAGTGATGCTGTCGGAATGTAAATCTGCATCAAACTTCGCTGAAGATGTCTCTATCACGTTATTATATTAGGTTTAAGCTTTGGAAACCGAATAAGGAAAAGGGATAAAGGAAAAAGGAAAAAGGAAACAGCAAAAAAGCAAAAAGAGTGTTGAAAAATGTTACTAATTAGTAGGAAGTTCTTTGTTAAACGTCTTTGCTCCCAGAAGATTTGTTAATTATCTCGTCAGCAATTAAGTCATTGTGCTCTCAACGCTTAAACAATTATTCTCGTACTTCTACAGAAGAAGTTTGTTCTCAATATAATAAACATCGTAAAATGAGAGAAAAATAATTAGAAAACAAATGTTATTTACATAAATGATATCACATTTCTGCATAAAAACTGAGAGTTAAAATCAGAGTTACGCACATAATACTGTTGGAAGGGAATTTTTAAAGGGGCGCGTTAATTTGTATGTCCGTGTATATTTATTTCATTGAAGTTCTTCTCTATGTTGTTATGAGGACGCAACTTAATACAGATAAATCGAAAAGTGGCAGTTCAAGTTTTCCCCCTATCTTTTAAACATTTTTCCAAACATTTTTGGAATCAGCGCTATATTATTATTAAACTAAACATAATATCTCGTGTTAACTAAAATACAATAATTTGAGACATATATTCTCATTATTTCTAAGCAATCTGCCGGTCGAGGTGGGTCCCTCCTCGTGGTGCATGACCGCCAGTACCCGCGAAGAGGGCTCCCGTACATATATGTTATATCAGTATCACATATATCTCTTTCATTATGACCTTGCTCACATCCCCTTTTTAGTCTCTGTCTCTCTTCTCATTCTCACTCATGTCGGTCCTGACATAGATAATGTGGTAATTTGCGTTTTTATTGTTAATTCTAATAATTGTATTGGATACGTTCAAACATTTTGGTCAATATCAGTCTGTAAAGCCACTCGGGCTTTTAGCGGAGACACTTTATGAACAAATAGGTCATTCTAATCTAGGTCGCTCACTTGTTTGCTCGCGATAACTTTACAGCCAATGAGGGACCCGCAATCTGAAACCACCATTTAACAGATTTCAACGCCCGATCATCGCAAATGTAATAAATTACATTGTGCAAATTTAATGGAGTGCAGTCTGCTATGTGTAGAATAGCACCTCGTAGATTGAAATGAATAAATGCAACGCCTGCTCTTTGGGATTAGTGTTATTATATCGTTGTTTTTTTTTTGTCAGCGGTAAATGTATTCACAAAGAGATTGTGTTGCATGCTGGGTAAAAACCCCTGTTGACTTAAACGATTACATGCAAAACAGAATACATCCATTATACATGGCGTTATTCCTTTAATAACTATATACAGCTTTTGAGTATCAAAAGAGGAATCGTGTGTACGGAACTTCGTCGATTAGTCTGTTTTGAGTGCAGGGCCAAGACATAGTGAGGGCAAACGTCGCAAGCGTCGCCACTTTAAAAGTCAATACTGAGATGGGAATCTGGCCCGTTCTGCTCCGAAGTCACTTCTCAGTGTGCACAGAAACCATAGCCCACAACGAACTACTCAAACAATCTAATTTGCTTGAATGCAAAACACAACAACAAAGGAACCCTTGTTAACATATGAATAATTTGTGGGATATTACAAAGGAGAGATTTTTATGAGTTAATTTATGAGTTAATTTCCTACATAATTGCAATTGAACGTGGAATGTGTTCACTATGAGGCTGAGAATGGGCAAAACGTTAGTAGGTCCGATGATTTAACCGATGCCGTTTCGATGGACTACACCAACCGTGCATAAGTTTGCACAGGGTGCCTCATGTACTACGCACTGTGCCACCCGTTTTATAAAATAATCGTTAATTGATCAGGAAATGAATAATTGGTTCCATATTTAGTTCTTCATTCTAAACATATATTCAACTGATCTAATTCTAAATATAAATAAATAAAAATATATTATTTTTTTAAGTTGCTATGGTTAGGTTTGTTGTCGCAAGCTCTGCTAGCGCTAATAAAAAGCGTGATACTGCGCTAAGATGTCTCTGAGTGGCTACTGTGCATCAACGTGAAGCTATATTTAAAAAGTGTTCTTCCATATTCCGAGACCGCGTTGTCAGTGAACTATTTGAGCTCGTTATACATTCATCAGAGTATTCAAAAATTAATTAGGTCATATTTGCATGCGTTTTCCTTTGTTAGCTCAGTTATTTGAACAAAACATGAACCTTTTTTAGAGAAACATTGTGTTTCGGATTAAAAAACACTTTCATTTCCAGTGTGTTTTGTATGTTACAATTTAACCTCAAACCGGTGTTGTTTGTGGGTAAATTAGTGTGTGCGACATAAAGGCTGAAGATTGAAACATATATGATCTCATAAGTTAACAACAACCTCTCTGTGTGTATCACATATTTTCCAAAGCAAGACAACAAATCGTAAGAAGTAAACTGTCCATTAGTTCCTAGTACTGTGTGAAGTAATAACAACGATCAAAAAATTAGATCACCTAAATTTAAGTATGGTCACCTTAAATCCTAATAAATCGATATGAACAATTCGCAATTTTATTTTGTACATAATTTTGTACATACCTGACGAATCTAGGTATATATTAATTATAGGGCAAACAACAATATGAATACTATCACCATGAAAATCACTTTTCCCTATGCACAGTCCATATCCACAGTGATTTGGTAGTAGAGTGTAAGACCACTTTCAAATAATGATGTCTAACTCCACCCACAATAATCGTTACTTAATTCCATATCCACCTTTGTAGGTATTATTGAGATTTCAATAAAATTATCTGCTAGAAGAATAAGGTTGGAATTCATAGTCGGCCCCTACACCTAGGGGCGCCCATTGTTGCTATGGATTTGTTTTGTTTATGGGAAATAACATGGAAACAATTGTTACCTTAGCAACAATGGGCGCCCCTACACGTAGGGGCCGACTATGAATTCCAACCTAAGACTACGTACTAAACGTTGAATCACAATATTAATTATAGTATCCATCAGAAGTAGCGTTAAATTCTTGTGGTATTAATTTCTATAAAGTTACGCCTACGAAACGAAGATTTAGATATTTTGAACGGGAATTGTACTCGTTAAAGAATTGTTTCTTACATTTCGTTGTTCAGAGCTTTCTTGACTGAATTTCATAACTAAAGTGTTGTTCTCAATGTCCTAGACAGCTGTAATCACGCAACTATGTTTGCGACTGTGTATAAGCCTTTACGCCAGTGATAGTGACATGTTGACTTTCCCTCCAGCTCTTATTTACAATGTATTACGGTAGCAATCTCGGGGGATAACACACAACCATCAATTAACTATCTCCAAGATAAACTTCACCGTGGAAACAATGACAAATGGGGGTTAGACGGAGAGCCAGCAACATAAAAGCTCCCCTCATAAGGTACATATGTTTTGACTATTAGAATAGGAGCGGAAAAACTACTCTACTAACAAAACGCGCGTCTTACTCCTCAACGTGGGGGCTTTTAGGCCCCACAGGGGGCCAAAAAAGCCGAAAAAGGCCCAAGGTTCCCCTCATAAGGTACATGGATGGAGTAAACGCCATTTTGTAGAGATAAGTGTCCCAAATAGGAATTCGAAGAGTAAGACGGGATATTAGGGGGCGTTTACCGATCAGACGCCATTTTACCCAAAAAGGGCCAATTTTTTTTTTCGCACATGCATGCGCTTAAACACTCAAATCATATCCGGAAATGTCTCGAGACGTAGAAAAACATACATTTTAAAGGAATTTTGGGTTATTGTCCTCGCCAGACGCCCTCAAAAGGGGCCCAAAAAGGCCAAGGTTCCCCTCATAAGGTACATAGATGGAGTAAACGTCATTTTGTAGAGATAAGTGTCCCAAATAGGAATTCGAAGAGTAAGACGGGATATTAGGGGGCGTTTACCGATCAGACGCCATTTTACCCAAAAAGGGCAATTTTTTATTTTCACACGTGCACGCGCTTAACACCCAAAACATATCCTTAAATCCTGACATTAATAATAATAAATACTGGTATATTAAAGTTAGGGGTGGGCGGAGCTTTAAAACTATCGCATCCGGATCGAGGCTGTGGGGGGGGGGGGGGGGCTGGCGAGGACATCACACAATATCTTTGAAATGTATTCACCTCTAGGGGCATTTAAGGATATGTTTTGGGTGTTAAAGCGCGTGCACGTGTGAAAATAAAAAGTGGCCCTTTTTGGACCAAATGGCCTCTGATCGGTAAACGCCCCCTAATATCCCGTCTTACTCTTCGAATTCCTATTTGGGACACTTATCTCTACAAAATGGCGTTTACTCCATCCATGTACCTTATGAGGGGAACCTTGGCCTTTTTGGGCCGCTTTTGAGGGCGTCTGGCGAGGACAATAACCCAAAATTTCTTTAAAATGTATGTTTTTCTACGTCTCGAGACATTTCCGGATATGATTTGAGTGTTTAAGGGCATCCATGTGCGAAAATAAAAAATGGCCCTTTTTAGGTAAAATGGCGTCTGATCGGTAAACGCCCCCTAATATCCCGTCTTACTCTTCGAATTCCTATTTAGGACACTTATCTCTACAAAATGGCGTTTACTCCATCTATGTACCTTATAAGGGGAACCTTGGGCCTTTTTTCGGCTTTTTTGGCCCTCTGTGGGGCCTAAAAGCCCCCACGTTGAGGAGTAAGACGCGCGTTTTGTTAGTAGAGTAGTTTTTCCGCTCCTATTCCAATAGTCAAAACATATGTACCTTATGAGGGGAGCTTTTATGTTGCTGGCTCTTGGACTAGGTCCTTGTAAGAAGAAATTCATAGAGAAATTATACACATTGTTTCGCTATTTCGCTATTCAGAGGCGGCCTATTGTGTTCAGGAATCTTAACCATGTACACGGGAATTAAACGACAGACGTTCACTTGGTATATGTAAATTAATACAGACAACAAGTATTTCCTATGATTGTGATTTTACAAGTAGGCCTAGACCTACTCAATTATTAGTTATTCAAGTTTGTAATCATCAAGAACTGTATTTCTATTCAGTTATAAACTATTTTACACGAGAAAATTAGTAATTTCGTTATATTATTTGGCTTTTAAACACAACAATCTGTTTTTCAGGTTATTTTGTTATTGATTTACTTGTGTATTAATAGTTAGCTGACAATAAGTCACTTCCATGTACAGATTGCACACAATTTATTGTAGACGTTTAGTACGTTTACGTTTAGCGTACGTGTTTTCTTAACGCTTACATAAATCATAATGTAATATATCGTCCCTGACATTTTGGTTTATGACAATATATCTAAAAAACCTCTCTCTCTCTCTCTCTCTCTCTCTCTCTCTCTCTCTCTCTCTCTCTCTCTCTCTCTCTCTCTCTCTCTCTCTCTCTCTCTCTCTCTCTCTCTCTCTCACACAAGGATATCGTATTCTATTATATCGATACTATGTCTCTAGCAAATGTGCAGTGAATGTTGGTTGAATAGTATAGCTAATGAGTGGAATGTGAGGTTGGCTGACGCTGACCTATTAAAAGATCGATCTAACCATCCTGCCCATTTGCAACAACCCTGCAAAAATATACGTAAGTCAGTGCTGGGTTTTATAAAACGATATCTCTCTGACGAGAATATTAAATTATTTCGTTAAGTTGACAATAAAATTTAGTTCCTTCTTAACAATCTCGGTCAATTAGTTGAGGTATCCACTTAATTATTTAACTTTTCAGTTTTAACTATATACTACCTGAAGGCTGAAATACTACTGTCAGCTTTTACATTGCAGGGAAGTTTCCCCTGCTATTATTATCACCACGGCCCTTTCAAAGTCAATTTTATCTCATTTTTTCTTTGATATGATATGTTGTTTAAAATGTATGAAACCAAATACGGGATAAACCCCTGCATGGCCGTTGGCCGTCACAAGAAATGACATCTAGGGTAATTGTGGCCGGTGGGACTTGTTTGTCCGGCCTGGACGAGACAAATAACTGTTTGTTTAGCCAAAACAAACGTAATTTCGACCGACAGTGTCACTGAATCATTCTTCGATAAAAGATTTTTAATTCCGTGAGCCGTTGGTTTCACATTCCCGCGGTAACAGTACAAACACCAACAACGGGTCATTTCCTGTATACGTATAATACCCTTCTCATCAGTTATAAACGTAATTTGTATCGATCCAGTTCATGCCTATCTCCCACATATTGGATAAAAACAAACGAATTGTGTAACGGGCGGCACTGGAAGACAAATAAGACGAACAGTTATTAGCAACTTTTCCACTTTGTGAACACCAAGCAAAAAGAAAAAAACGCGAGTGAACAATAATGCCGTTGGGCGCTTGACGGAGCATAGCGCATTCTTCACCCAAAAGAAACAATGTGACAACTTTTTCATCTGAAGATTAATCTTCGAGAAACGTATCCACTTATTGCGTCTCAAGATACGCGATGTCTGTATGAAGAAGGGTGTGAACATGTCAACTTATGTACCAAGATGTACAAAACAAATGAGATATGATCGATGGTGTTTTAAAGCAAAGTATAAATTAACTTTTGTGAATGACCTACATACATTGCACAAGTTATAATGCAAAGTCAGAGTAGTTGTGCCAGCTGTATAATTACAAGAAAAATTCAAATTTAACAGATCCGCATAATAAGATGATGATATTGATGACAATTTTTGGGTTTTACGTCCCGCATTTTTGCAACTTGGCTAATCGAGACGATGAGTGGATGAAAAATGAAGAAAAGAAAAACGCTACATGTGCGAACCAGATCCAGTACACATCGCGGGGGTCGTCATAAAAGGAATCCATCAAGGGAGGGCAGGGCCTAAGGGGATTTAGAATTATTCAGTGGGAAAGTGGGGGAAAGGAATACTGTCTCTTTTCGTCGCCTCTTACGACTAGCAGAGTCACTCTGGGCATATTCTACCCTGGCCAAGACGGGTTCTTATAATTCAGCAATATGGCAGCTCGTCAGTATGTATAACAATAAGACATTGATAACATAATGTATATTTATGTGAATTGTTGGAAATTCAATTACCGTTCCAACTTTAATACATTTCTTGTATTACACGGTCAAACTTTTTCATCCAACTCCTTGAATTCAAGGACACAAAAGCATCAAAAAATAATTCCTATTAGTGTATTTGACTACAAACTGACTGTTTTTGATGCGCTTTTGTCCTTGAATTCAAGGAGTTGGATAAAAAAGTTTGACCGTGTAATAAAGTTATTACGCGTATGTTATACTTTATACTTTAACATACATTTATGATTTGAGTATGGTATTTAAAATATGTGTTATCTTTTAATTAGTGGTTATGAGACATATTTAACGAGAAAACAACGACAATTAAAAAATACGCTAAATAATCAAAACTTTCATAGAGATCTCCGCTGAAACACCCCTCCACTTCTTTGTAGATGAACGATAGAGGACACATGTGTATGGAAACTATACCATAATAAACATCTTTAATTCTTATATCTTTGAAGGTATTTTATTTCTATTTCGTGGTTTGAGAAGTACACCCGTATGGCTTTAATACTAAACAAATACCACTCATGTAATGAATGAAACATCGCACACATACAAATAAAGGATATAAGGTTATTTGACCAGAGGGCATTAATTGTAGCGCTATCGTGCCTATTTCATTTTTTTCTCATTACAAAACACTTTATATTCGAAATTCCCCAGGCTTTCGTCTATACACGTTTATCTTCTCTCATTGCTTTTATTCTTCCTGCTGTTCTGTTGTGTTCCTTTTGGTCGCTTTCAACCGAGTATCTACCCACCTTTGCTATCGAAACGTGTAGGCTATACAGTAGTTTAGCAGACGATTACTCGCTCTGCTAACTTTATAGCACACAGTTAAAACACGTCTAACGCATCTGAGCAATTGTTCACGAACTCACTTCCGTGACAGTGTCACTGTAATGCTCATATTTAACAAGATTCCTGCCTTGTACATTCTTAGACACCACCGGCATAAAACGAATTAAATACGACGGTCTAAGCAGACGTTTTGAGCATTCTGTACTCATTACGTACAACATACGTTCTAGCAAAGAGATCTGCTTTCTTTGTTGCGATAATTAAAATTATTTTGAGAAAGATATATTTTATATACCTAATTATAACTCCAAGTTTAATTATTCCACGTTGACGCACATAGCGTTACATATCTATTTCCTATAGGCCTATGTTCTGTAACGAGTAGTCTGCGCTCATGGCGAATTGCATAATAATGTGTAATGCGTGTCAAATACACATTTTTGAAAACTGTTGAAAATAAGCCAAACAACTTTAGAAAAGACTGATGCTGCCCAATACACATTGGATGACTACAGGGACCCAGCGTACTAATCAATGATTGAAGACATATACAATAAAATTTAACTTACTATGAACATTAATTTTACATCTATAAAACAAAATTATAAAATGTAAAAAATAACGGCTCGTGTTGGCCTATGCTTTAAGAATGTGTTCCAATAGGATCATTTTCAACTGGCTGTCATAAATAAAAGCATCAACATAGAAAAATGTGTCATATTGGTGTATATATCGTATAATATGTAATATCTTATGATTGTTAATAAATAAACATCGGCTATTTAGAACGTCCACAGCCACGTTATAATAATCTAATACTTCGTTTCAGTTTAATCAGCCACCTGCCGATATTTCACATTGAAAATTGAAACTTTTGATTAAAATAACCTTCTTGGATGAAAATACTGGGATTCATGGGAGAACCTTTAATGTTTTTCTTTTTCATAGAACTACTTGTAGTATAATCATTTTACAAGGAAAAAATATAAATTACATCGCAAGATAATTGTAAATGCGCAACAAGCATAGAGCCACGGTTGTTTCTTGTTTGTTATTAACTTTGCTCATATTTTTCTATTTTTAAACTCCTATGTTTTTCTTACCTCAATTTTATTTCACCTATTTTACGCAACACGCAAATTATTATTTTACATATTGTGGCCTTACCTTAATAAGAAAAGAAATTGCTATTTTATCGTTTTATGTTTTGTATCATTAAATTACATGATTTGAGTAACGATAAATATGAAAATATTTGCATTCTGCACTGATTGTATACACTATCTATTGTAGTGTAAGCTATGTACTATATTTTGTGACAGTAAAACAGTTATACATTATTTAACTAATATAATCTCTGAAAAACGTTGAACCAAATGACACATGAGACAAACTGATTTATAGGGGTAAGAATACCAAACTTTATGAAACTTCGAGTATGGTTTCAGGTTTCGCTGCAACTCTAGAGATTTCTCTATTTCATACTTTCTCGGTTACTTGAAATAAATTCTAAAAGTTGTTAGATATTACATAAAATCAACATTGTCTTCACTGCGCTTGATTCCTCTTTGGGAGAAAAGCTCCATCAATGTCTGTTAAGGTCCAAAGAACAATTCTGATTTGAAAAAAGACTGATTGATGTTGGGGTTTCCATCTTTGTCTACGTCACGAGGCTAATTGAGACGAGATCAAATAAACCGATAGTGTTGTGTAATGGCTGCTACATACATCATAACTAAACCCAACGTATACTTGCTTGCCAGCATAGCAGTAACGCATGAAACTGCTCTGCATGTGTGCACGTGTGCGTGTGCGTGTGCGTGCGCGTGTGAGTGCGGGAGGAAGCACGACATAATAGCCCACATTGACTATGTTCTGTTTTCAAGTTGACATAAAAACGCTAAAGAAAAGTTTAAAAAGTGTATCAGGACGCAGAATAAAATAATTTGGGCTTAACTGTATATTTCCAAAAAGCCGGGGAAGACACAGCACAAATAACTATTTTGGGAGAGTTGGTTTTCTTTTCCAAACGTAATAAATGCGACTCACACATTATAAAGTGGTACTTACTAACAAAATGAGTGGGTGTACATGTAGTAAATAATGTAATATTCTTTTTACTGCAATTGGTATGTTTTATTCTGGTTAACACAAAGTACTAAATAAATAACTGATTGTATTTATTAAAAATATTTCTAAATGCTAATTTCCTATGCCGTGTATGCCTATAGATAATACGTTTATATAAGAGCAATGTATTAGATCTTAGTTATCAGTAAGTTTACTAAAATACAGCAACATATGTTAGGGGCATCTATGGAGGTATTCAATTCACACACACATTAATCTGCCACTGTCAGGAGTGATATTACCACTGCCCAAGCGTACATGAGCAATGAGCATGGTGGTGTGTAATGTGTATTAAACCTTTTCGAATTGTGGAGGGGTAGGATGAAGGGAAGTAGCACCGTTTAAAGTCTCTATATCTCCCCTCTTAAACTTTATTCCCGTTCATTAAATGCTGTACTAAGGCTTAACACCAGACAATGTTGGCTTTCAAATATTATTCGCGGAGTGAATTCGGTTCATTATACGTTTCCAACACAATAAGCTTGTAGCATTTCCTTTGAACCACAGTTTCTACAGCTAATTGACTACTGCCTGACACATCAATTAAATAGTATGTATGTAAAGGTGTGTATATTGTTTTCCGGGACATTCCGCCGCTTGCCTGAGTTTGCCGGTGCAGCCGATGTCTGTTCCCTGACGTTCCGTCTGAACATCTGGCATGATCACGAGTCACGTGTCTGTATAACTCAAGAGCACGGATATATATGCATAATTTCAATTTTATTACAATACATTACATTACATCATATTACATAACATTACATTACATAACACTACATTACATTACATAACATAACATTACATTACATTACATTACATTACATTACATTACATTACATTACATTACATTACATTACATTACATTACATTACATTACATTACATTACATTACATTACATTTCATTTCACTATAATTTATTACATTACATTACATTACAGTACATTATAAATGTATTGAATTAATTTAAATCAACTGCAAAGTCTCCCAACACTTTTGATAATGTTTATATGACTATCAACGAGAGAGGGATATCAAACAGTATAGATATTAATCATTCTTAAACTGAGGAAGGCAAAAAGAATAGTGCTTAGGTGCTTGTGTACTAACTTGGGTACGGACCGTACGAAAGAATACGAACAAATACATATCAAATTTAGGATGTTTATTTTTTTACAATGGGAGTACAGACGAATTGAGATTCGAACCCAAATCACATAACGTAAAATGTAAAATTTACCATTTAGAATCAAGGTGATAGAAGTGAAACGATAAATGGCTCTGAGCTTCTTTCAATTAGGTAGCAGGTGATTTGACCTAGTCAAGTTGCATTAACAGACGTGTTGTTGTTTATTAACGGTACATGTGTATATAAAATAAGACTGCTTCAGGAAATGAAACAACGAAGTAAAATCTAAGCTGGAAACAAAAAGTATTACATTGTGTTACGATCTAATACGTAACTCTTATACAATATACAGTTTGACTAAGCGTCTCTATCCGAGCAACACAGATTTGAATACCAACGCTATGCGTAGAATGAAAGATTTTGTAGTAATTCACGAAATAACTACATCATATTTTAATTCATCCCATGATTAATGAAACCATTTAAAACACATTATATATATATATATATATAATGCACGTTTTCGGATTGACTGCCGTGCTCTTTCTTGAGACAATTTTGGTCCTTAAAAGGACCGTTTTGTCGACGTTTCAGCTAAGTATCATTGGCCATCTGCTGGACTCAGCTGTTCTCTCGATGAGATGTGGCTGCTGAATGACGCCCCATTATATACATATATGATTTCTTAGATTTTGTTGGTTGCAAAAATATGTATAAAAGGAAAACATTTTTAACGGTTAACCAATCCAAAGTTTATTTTAAAAAATAAATATCAACGCCCGACAACGTGCGTAGACTTGTCTTTTTCAAAATGTACAAAAAGAAAGAATAAAAACAAATAAAAAAACACATCAACCAAAACAACTTATACATACAAATCAAAATTACTGCCACAGCGAAAGATCAGTGGGTAGCTCTAGAGAGCCTATATAAGTGTGTGTGGGTATATAGGCTCTCTAGAGCTCTAGTAAGCTGTTTGGATTTACTCCTAGTTATGGGCTCCTGTTGAGATATTGCAACAACTATTTGTCTTCTTTGACAATATATATACATTCATTTCATATATATATATATATATATATATATATATATATATATATATATATATATATATGTATGTATATAGCGTAGTACTTACTTTTGCATTACCTTCTATGTAGGCAGTTGTACTTGACGACGCAAGCTACGTCCACGAGACTTATTTACGTATCGCCGCAGAAACTAATTCAGGTCTAGATAGGTCTTTCTTGAAACACGATGCCTTTTTTTATTATTTACTTTTTCTCTTTGAAAACAAGGGAAAGATACACAAATTACAGAGATTGCTTTTCAGAAATGGTTTCGCGTTCCGCTATTGAACACTCACGCCAAATAATCTCTTGTTTACTAAATTGAGCCTCAAAGTCTAGTGTAGCGGACTCGGACACAGGTAGTGATATCACGCTAATTATCAGAATTCTCGTGGCACGTAAACCTTTGTAAATCTATATTTATATATTACACTGGATTAATCATTGGTATTGTACTAAAATACTGATCCAGTGTTATAGGCTTATACTACAATGGTATCTACTTAAAACGCATTTTATAAAACACAAACGGGTTACTAATCCTGATAATATATTAGATAATTGCAATTTGAATTTGATTCACGAATATACGAACACACATGTTTATAAAAAGCTTTGGCTGCATTTAAATATTTGTTTTTATATATTAAAAAACACAAAAGTTTCGGCCAAGGAGATTTATTTGCATACAATTATTATTGTTTGAATTCAAATAACCTAGGTAACAGTGTATACGCGTATTGTGTAACATCCATCATCCATCACATATTTTAGCGTTTGCGACCTCATGATACACATACAAGTAATAAAATAATACATATGTTAACATCCAACCATAACTGACGCTAGCCCTGGGTGGAATCAAATTCAGTGATGTTTCTCTCTCTGTAAAACAGTTAAATCTTCCTGTTTGCGGCTCCATCGAATGAAATGAATGCAAATGGTTCGGTTCCGTCTCTCGCTGTGTCCCAGGGCGCGCCACGTCCCGTGAATCAGCCCACCACACTTGACGGTCGCGCAAACGTCCTTGGGGGACCCCCCCCCGCGCTAAGTCTTCCTGGGGGATTCCCGCCCCGCTACACGTGCGGTCGTGTGTTTATTTACCCCAGACGAAGTAATCGCTCCAATGATTAAAAACTTATGCGAGATTGTTTCTTTGTACTGTGATTGATTCAGAGGTGGACTGTTTTTGTCGTACTAAACCAATGGAAGTTGTTTATAAATTGTTAACTTATACGTTGGTAGTAGATAAAAGTTACATAGAGTGAAACACACATAAAACGTTGCTTCTGTGGCGCACATGATAATGTAATGCCCATTCCCAAAGGACTTTAAGTTGTAAATTAAATGCAATAAACTGTAAACCATTGTCCAAGGTTTATATTAAGACATAGCAGCCTTAAAACTATCCACTAAGGGAGTACTAGAAAGTAAATTTGAGTAGAATCCGTTATGGGCACAAAGATTTGAATTGGTTGATCTTCAGCGAGGGTGCATATTAACAAAGAGTATTTTTGGGAGTGTATTACTTTGTCACTGTAGAGTATTATGTAGTCCTGTGATAGGGTGTGAGCAAGTACAGCTGTTAACTCAATTAGGTAAATATGCAAATAGGTCGAGCTATAGACCCGGCGAATCCATTAGCACCACACGTATTATAAACAAAACAAAGGGAACAATACAGAGAAACGCGTTTTATTTTTCATCTTGCAAACACTACAACCTATTGCATTACCGTGAAGAGTTTCTTTTACTGTGTGTGAAATATGATTTTTGACGAATAATGCAATGGCTTAAAATTAAAGAGTTTCAACGGAAAAAACGTAGCTTTTTTGCCGACTAAGTAGCATCATCAATCATGGGGGTGAATGTAAGATTTCATTTAAGAGACGCGAAAGAAGATAAAAACAAGAAAACGAAATATTTTTGACAGAAAGTGTCGTGTTCTTTTAACTTTCTTGATTGTAAGAGTAAAAGCTGAGTTTTTTATAAACTAAACATCAGTCGTGTTTCAAAACTTAGGTATTTTGTTAATATTATACGATATGATTTACTAACAATAAGTCAATACCATACACGACATTATAACGAAACAATATTCGCTATAATTTCATAGGTCTCGTTGTTTCTTTGATTTAGATTCAAAGTAGTTTACAATTATTTTATACCTTTTGGAAAAGTATTCGTAAAATGTGCATATTTGAAGCACCATAATTATTTACATCGATCATAGCGTACAACTTTAAGATTCAGTAAGTGCTTAAGTGCGAGATGACATAGGAGTTTGCCAGTTGAGAATTATTCATAGTATTTTATTTTCTCAGATCGATCAGTCATAAAATATAACTGAAGACAGAGAACAAAACTGTTTATTTATTTCAGATTTGATCGTATCTATTTATTCATTTTTGTGTGTATCCTATGCGGTTATAAACTTATTAACAGCGTAGGACAATTAAGTCAGCTAGCTAGACAATAGGCAATGAAACAATTATATAAACACATCGACAGAACAAAATAAAATATAAATCAAGACAACAACATAAAAGTATTTCAGAATCAGATTGAATATGTTCGTTGTGATATTTCAGAATCAGATTGAATATGTTCGTTGTGATATTTCTAACGATTCATATGTCATGTCATTGAACAAATAATAAAGCCAAGGTGTCACTATGCAGGTAGATATTCGGTGGTCATATACCCGCATCCCATTGGCTATAGCGAAATTACTTACAATAGTTCAGCATTGAACTTTGCTGGAACGCTCTCCCGGGCTGGACACTTTAGAGCAGATGAAGGAATACAGAGGTAAAACGCGTAACCCTGAGGGCTGGCATCATGGAGCGGATTTGATGCGACAAGATGAAGGGGTTTTACATGAACAGACACGCATTTATTATCCTCGTTGGCCAGTGTCACATGGATTCAATGATTTATTTGTGTGTTGCCCTCCCCATGTTGCGTTGAGCAGAGAAAAATTAAACATGCTCAAAGCCGGAGGAGGTTCTGCGGCCGTTTCATTACAGACTGACGAGCCGGACTTTTGACGGAAAACAATCAATACCGCGATCGTGCTAAATTCCCAGACAATATTGAAAGGACTTCCGTTGAATCCAATTGGAAATGCAAATGGTTGGGGACACAGTATAAAACGAATCAATAAAAATTCGTCAACGAATAAATACACCGAATTGTATTGAACATGTGCACAGAGCTAATATATCTTGGTTTGACACTTGCAGGTCAGTCGGCTGAGTCAGCGAGGGCGAGGGTTGTATCGAAGCTGGATCGATCACCATACCTGACTGACTGGAAGCTCTTTAGGATTTCTTCAGATATAAATCTTTGGAATGGACTAGTTTAAAATATCCCTGGTGTATTCAATTCCTACCAACCTAACAAACTATAAAACATACATATTATATATATCCTGGGAGGGTGGGCATGTAATGGAATCCTAGAGGGGCACAAGAAATCGTATTTTCGCCAGCTTGGATGTACTATAGAATATAAATATATATAGAATTTTTGAATTTTTACGGAAAACCTCTCTACTTTCAGGCGAATAACTACTTAATGTGGTATTTGTAATAATTTAGAAAACATTTTTTTACGGTTAACCAGTCCAACAATTATTTTTTTTGTTCATCATTTATGTATTATACATTTTTCAACCAACAAAATTTAAAAAATCATATATTCACATACGTTGACTCGTAGGTTTTTGCGGACCGATGGATGTATATGTTGCAGGTTTTCGGGTTGACTGAGCGCGGCAGTCAACCCGAAAACGTGCAAATAAATAAGAAAAATAAATTCCAAATAAAATATATAATATAAGAAATACTTGAAACTATAAGCACTTGAAAGTGGTGCGCGTGGCTTGTAGTGACATAGGTCGTTATAAATGGATAAGATAGTCAAAAGCAATTCAACCTTCATTATTTCATGTAGAACGAGATAGCTTACCTGATTTCCAGTTGATTTAACGATGTCACGAGGTTGGGAAATGCAGATGTGCAGAAACGACGTAAGTATCTGATCTGGAAGTGAAGTGACATCTGTCACTAGGGAACGTGCTTGTTGTGGTGTCAGCAAATGGTCTCATGGCTGTAAGATTGAGGAGCTGCCATGAGAAGTTAGGACTCCGAGGATCACAATTGGGAAGCTGTTCTAGAGACGTGTGGTATAATGAGGAAGGTCATCTGTATGTGATGCAAGCTTGCAAAACTCAGTTAGTAAATAATGCATGAAAGCTTTCCGCGATGATAGGAAACAACAATGATACTATAATTACTCAGGTTTGCTAGAGAGAGTATTTACGTGAAGTCACAACGGCCACTATGGAGAGGAAAATGTGTGTTGATATTTGAGCTGTCTATAGATGACGAAATGTTTACCAGAACATATTTATTTTATTTTATTGTAATTCAGGCCAGTGTAGGGCACACCACAATGCCCTCTTGAGCCTGATGAGTGATGATGGATGAATATATGAGAGATTTAGCACATATGTCCACTCAATAAAGTTTACAAAACTCACTACTATTTGCCATTGTAAACGATTGAAATAGTAATCGAGACAAAAGAGTTATTTTATGTTGCTTTAGACTAGAGTAATAATAGCCAACGAATGTTAGAGAAGAGTTGAATTTGCACCAAACACCATCTGAAACGTTTCAACAATGAACTATACCCATCACATGCCATTGGGGCCTCCGGTATGGCCGCCGTATGGATTATGTTAAAACGCGTTGTACTAGGTTTAAAACCATTCACGGTATTATGTAGAGAGAGGTACGAAATTTATGTCTTGCAATTAGATGCCATTCAAATTTGAAAAATAAATATAAATTTGAATTTTTGTTTCGAACGTTTTCAAATTTCACATTCTGGTACCCACAAAATTAAGTCCAAAAAGTACTTATAAAGATTCAACATAGCCGCTGCTCCTAATATTAAACAAAAGAAATTGACCGCAAAAGGTGACTGAACATTATGATGTGGTTAACGCAATATCCGTTACCACGTTTACTACAACTGTCTCAAACCTAGACCTTTTTTATCCCTTAGAGCGAATAATTCAAGACCACGAGACCATACACCCTAACATGACATTCGGGATTGCTATTTTCAATTAGTCTACTGGATGTAAAGGGGCATCTGTTGGTTAATTGCTATTTGTGTTGTTATTGTTTTGTACAAATAAATCGAGAATACACTGCAGTGTAGAAGTAATTTGGGTGTCGTATTTACTCAGTGGCGATTTGTAGACAATCGTTGTATTATACATACAACATGAAATAGAGATCGTAATATAACCAAATATTAACTATTCATGATTGGTTTGTTAACTGGTACTTTTTCTCAACCGCTTTACAATAATATTCATTAAAATCGTATATTTCATATTTTAATTTAACACAATGCATGAATTGTTTGTAATTATATCATTAACTGACGAAACCTTTATTATAATGCATAAGTACATTTTTATAGACTACTTAATGTAGTCAAAAATGAAATCAAGCAATAAATATTATAATATAAATTTATAAAAGGGGGAAAATGGGGAGTTAATCCTATGTGCAATGATAATTCCTGGAGAAGATGTATGTAATGCAGTGACAACACGTGATATTGTAAATTATTTATCTATGTATATTATTTTTAAGATAAAATGTTAGTTTGCATTTTTTCTGTGTGTTTATTTCAACACATGTATCAGTTGTACGTGACAAAACAGAATAAATGTCCACTACTACTACTACTTGCCAATTAGTAAATATCACTCTATTCTACGTTAACATCCCAAAACCTTATAAATCCCTAACTAAAGTTGCCGTGCATGTTGCATAATAAGATATGTTCTTGTAGTGCAGAAGATCTTCCAACTTACCAGATTAGCATTATTCACACATACACTTGTAAGTGGAAAACACAACTGCAGTTTATTTTATTCTACTTATAAAAATCATTTAACTAAACGATGTTAGTAAAATCGATGTGATCGTGGATAGTAGCTGGCTATGACTGTTTGAGATTTGGTTTCTGTATTTCGAGCTTTACTTTAACAAGCCGTATTGATATTGTTACATCGAAATGGCTCATTCAAATGTACCAAACTCCACAGACATTCATCACAGACCCCCCTATCAACACCAAAATCCAAAATTACACTAGCATGGTATACTTATATCGATAATATAAACAAATAAGAACTGTCAAATCATTCCACTGCCACAGTGACATGTCAGCTTCCACTGTGGCAGTGAATCATGCGTATTTATAATAAAAGCTTTCCCGAGCTGGGACTACAACCCTAAACCTCCCCTCCGGCACTAACTATTTGGCCAACAACCAAGCAAACGCATTACATTGGTCAGCTGGGGGCTGCATGGTAAATGATACCGGAAATCATACATTCTATTGATTTTAGTAAAACGTCACAATATTAATTTGGTTTCACAGTGATAATAGTAATAGTCAAAGATTTCATGTGCCACATCGCTATAATGTAATTGCAACCAGAAATTCTGAAACACATCACTTGCATACTCAAATTATAATTAACTTTGGGCATGTCTTTTCTCGACTTCTTTACTGTTTAGCTTAGCCTCTGCCAGCTGTTTGTCTTATAGTCATATTTACTTACTACATAAAGAAACCAGAGCTAGTGTTTTATAATGGCAGGGTGTAATATTATCTCACTTTGCAAGGCCAGTTCTCCAATGATCACATTTATATCTTCATAATAATGCTACTTTTGCACGTCATGTGTAGACATATGTCCAGCAATGTACTCAACAACACTATATGCCATCGGCCAATTAGTCGCCTCGTACGACTGATAGAGCTACAATGTATCTATTCAACCCCGAGTCCAAACAGGTGGAAATGATTTGAGAAATAGAATAAGCGAGGGGAAAATGGGGTGTAGATGTCGTGTTGTATTCGGATCTTACTACTGGTGAAGTGGAATCTACTACCCGTACTTAACCAAGGCTACGATACACGATGCGAATGAAGTACAGGTTAGGTTGTTAGAATAAGCGTAATTAGAGACCCCAGTTTGTCTCCTGAAAGTCTGTTTTACAACATGAGCAATCTTAGTAATAATATTCTAGAAGTAAAGATATTCTTTTACCCTGGAACTCAACAATGGGCCTTTTCTACCACGGCCACCGACGGGACAACTTTTATTTAATAAACCTAATCCTACTTAATTAAATTTTCTATTTGAGATAACTTGAATGTATTCTGGAATTTATATTATACAAATACTAAGTAGTGGACGATGCGATGATAATACAGCTATTCTAAATTACATGTCAGAGATCAAAGGTATAATAAAGCAACTTCGTAAAATCATGCATGACATTTTTCAAAAGTTAAATGACTTTCTGGGTTGTTCAATTTCCTTGAGAATCCATCAGTTGTTGGTCTCACTTGTCGACATGTTTGACGGTTGTGTGAAAGTGAATATGAAAGGAGCGACGCGTGCATTTGAGAGAACGACGTCTGGCCCATGAGATTGGCTTCCCTGTGAGTGTAAAGTAGACGCCTCAATAACTTACAATTATGCGTATGTCGCTGAGCTGTTGGCTTCTCACAGTTGAGGAATGACATAAACATAAGATCCGCCCGGCGCGAGTAGGTTTCAACGCGCTCAACTTTTAGGTCACGTAGATAATGTTGACATTTGTTCAAATCCTAAAATAGGAATAATATTAAAGTTGGAAAATAAAGAGAGATCACTTTCCTAGAGATGGCTTATTCGGTCGTGTAAGCTAGATCAGTCTAGGGCTGAAAAGACGGAATTTTACTTGTTTGCTGTGAAAGCATAAAAGTCTCCTTACTTCGAGACAGTTACATTTGTTATTAGAAATTCACTTACAGATGTAAGTTGGGGGTTTGAAGGGTTTAAGATGAAACTAAAAAATACCTGAATGGGGACTAAAATAAAGAATTTATAACGACGGAAGGAATCCACACGATATGCGTACGTCAATGTTTGGATAAGATTTCTGGAACTGGAAGCTACTCGTTTGAGATTTAGCTTTCCTGGCGTCATGATTTATTTGATGAATTATGAATCAACGTGGAGCTTGCTCTGAATGAAGATAAGGATTTCGGTTTATCTTGTATCGTGCATCGTTCACCACCTCACAAGTAGCTCATGAGAGCCCTTCAACTCCATTCTCTTTGAAGGAAAATATGTATGGAATGTATGAGTGCAGAATTTCGAGCAATAATAAAAATGAGGGCAACTCCATATAAAATATGGAGCTACTGTAAAATGTACACAACGACATTAAAGATTAGTTTTAGGTATTTTATTGGAGCGTGTTGTATATTTTTGCCATTCGAAAATCCTCGACCGTTGAGTTGATCTAAGCTGCTTGCTGACCCGATACGGACTCATTGTTCGCAGTGTAAATAAATGAATTAATAAACTGGAGCATCCTAATGACTTCAAAGGAACAACTTGCTTCATTGTTAGCTACAACTTTATTCCCCTTAGAATAGAATGCAATTTACAAATTGAATATATGATTCCTTTGCTACTTTAAACAGCGATACATATATGTATAATTGTTTTATTCAAAAGTTTTGAGATATGAAACTCCGCAAATGAAACGTCACGTTGTGTGTTTAAGTAGAAATGATGAGAAGGGGTTTACAGTGGTAGTTAGTCTCTTAGGGATTGGCTACTTTAGATACGCGGAAGAAGAACCATACATACACACAAAAATTTAAATTATAATTTCTGTGCTCAAATATTATTTCGTTAGTGTTTGACACAAACTGATTGAAAATCGCGAGAATATAAGGATTTGTGGTCGTATCTTTATAATGTCGTACAATTTCAAAATTAGGGAATGACGTGAGATTAGATAGTATAAAGATTTACAGATGTTTTAAAAATAAGCTATTCGAAATTAATTCAGTTCGAATCAAATAAGACAATTTCAACAATATTAAAAACGATAGTATAACACCAATAGTAACCAATACCATTAGTAAGGTAACACCAATATCAACTAGTTACTTGTCTAATACTACAGTATAGTTGCGACTTTTGAAGAAAGCTGATCAGTTTTCGAAATATTGCGTTTTATAGTTGTAGTGTTTTACAAGGAACAGTTACATTAACAGTCCTATTACTAGTAGATATAATTTCAATCATGTTATCTCAAACATCTTCTCGATAAGCGTCGTTGCAAAAATATGATACGTAGCCCAAATTTCATCGTCATTCGTCTAATGTGATTAATCGAAATTACATTTTGAATCCGAATTTTGAGAATATAATAATAATAGTAATAATAATGATAATGATAATAATAATAATAATAATAATAATAATAATAATAATAATAATAATAATAATAATAATAATAATAATAATAATAATAATAATAATAATAATAATAATAATAATAATAATAATAATATTAAAAATAATAATATTAATAATGATAATAATAATAATAATAATAATAATAATAATAATAATAATAATAATAATAATAATAATAATAATAATAATAATAATAATAATAATAATAATAATAATAATAATAATAATAATAATAATAATAATAATAATAATAATAATAATAATAATAATAATAATAATAATAATAATAATAAGGCCTATTAGTATTAGGTCTTGATAATAGCAGGCTAGACCCGTATCATTCCAAAACCTTGATGTTGGATGTGATTTTAATGATACGAACATAAAATCATAAATTCTCTTCTTTAGCTATCTGTATCGAACAGTGAAATGAGTGGATAAGACAGATCGTCGTTCAGGCATCGCATCTGCTACACTCGAGTATTGTCCATTACAAAATGAATTTCCAGAAATGAAAAAATACCAAACATGGAACGCACTTGGTAAAATTTAGGCATACTTCTAAATCCAACAAACAATTTGTACGATTTTCATTCTCTTCATTAGAACACAATCATGAATCAACAAATCATCAAGTTGAGCACTTAGTTTAAAGACCTTGAGCATTTAATCTGAGAAATGTAGGTATTACCAATACCTACATTTCTCCTTTACATTTTTCCATTTTTCCTTTAGAACTAACACCGTATTAGTTCTTAAATCTATCACATCCATGGACTTCCCGAAATTATACTTTCCCTCTCCCCCCCCCCCCTCTCCCTTCCTCACGAAATCTGTGTAACTTGGACCCAACCACCTTCACGGTTTGGTAACATATTGTGTTTAAGTCAAGTGATCGCAAATGGTGTATATTCATGGACAGTCAAAACTTTAAAATCAACATTTGGCCATTTTCCATCTTAATTCGCAGAGCAAGGAAACGATTGCGGACAAAGTTCATATGGCGATGACACATTTTGCATTGTTCTTGGTTTGGCTCTTACTTTAATTTAAACTAATTAAAAATAAAATTGATACATGTTTAACATTTTATTTTATTGGCAGCATTATGAAAATGCCAGTTTTTTTAATTGTGTGTTTCTAATCAGTTATGTTTATGAATGAGTCAACTATAATTCCTTGCAGCATTCTTAGTTTTGGCGTCGTCACAAAGGAAGGTTAACAATTCTTCCAGTATCCTGTGACACCAATACAGTTGCCAATACCTTCTGGTATCGTACCACATGACTAATTTCAATGCCGTCTGTCGTAAAAAACGTAAGTTAAAGCCAATGTTACTATCTCAAGGATTGTCTTTTTAGTTTGTTCAAAGATAAACATCGTAAATCTCACTGATACATTACACTTCATAATAAATTCATTTATTATTTATTTATTTATTATTTATTGACAACAGGACTCAAGTCCCACAAGTGCAATATAATATACTTAAACAATAGGTCTAAAACTAAGCTAAATAAACTAAAACTAACTACTACTAAATAAACTAGCTTGCTAACTGTACTATACTATGTACTAACTATAACTAAACCTGTGATAAAATATAGTGAATATGTGTGCATATGTATAGTTAATATGTGTGCGAGTGTGAGTGTGTGTATGTGTATGCGTGTGTGTGTGTATCTACGCATTTACTCTAGATATCGCAAGTTGTATCGCTAATTTGTAATTTTCAACTGTGATATTGTGTATATCTATATCAATGTGTGTGTCATTGGTTAGTGTATTGTACAAATTTTGTATTCGGTTTAAACAAGAATATTTATGCATGTCTATACGGCTTCTAGGTACGTAGAATGTAGAGTTTTTCCTAGTGGATCTCGTGGGTACATGATAGTTAATGTGTTCCAAGAGGTTGGTATCTGTAAAGTTATTGACAATTTTATAAAGAAATACTAGGTCAGTGAACTTGCGCCTATCACTTAACGTCACCAAGTTATTTTCTTCACACAATGATAAATAATTACGCCTATGGTATGTTACTCCCTTTTTGAAGCAGACAAATTTTATAAAACACTGCTGAACGCGCTCCAGATTTGCGATGCTTGTCACATGGTGTGGATTGTATATTGTACTAGCGTAATCAAGGTGAGGCCTAATCAGAGTAACGTACAGCCGTCGCATGGTTGGGATTGAAAAGTCCTTCTTGCAATTTCTTTTTACGAATCCGAGTAGTTTAAGTGCTTTGGGTTTGATGTGTGACAAGTGTTTGTTGAAAGTCAGGTCACTTGTAATGAATACGCCGAGATCCTTCACTGCGCTCAGTGTAGCGAGAGCCTTGCCATTGAGTTTATACACAAAAGTTATGAAATGTTTTTTCTTATTTGTAAACGTAATTGAGTTACACTTTCCTATGTTGAGGTCCAGTTTCCATATGGTACACCAGTTAGCAAGGGCATTGAGGTCGGCTTGCAGCAGCGCACACTCACGTTCATTGCGGATGGGTCGGAATATTTTAACGTCATCTGCGTACATGAGGCACGAGCTTGATTTGAGGCACTTTGGTATATCGTTGACAAATAGTGTAAACATTAATGGTCCCAAGATCGAGCCCTGTGGCACCCCGGATGTGACGCGAACAGGAGATGAGACGCCCTCGCTGATTGTTACAGACTGAGTCCTGTCGCTGAGGTAGCTCGCGAGTAGATCGTAGAGTTTCCCACAGATACCGAACCCTTTCAGCTTCGCAAGCAGTAGCTCGTGATTCATGCTGTCGAAAGCTTTGCTGAAGTCTGTGTAGATAGAGTCAACTTGAACGCCGTTGTTGATGTGTGTCGCGATGGAATGAGTGTAAGCAGCAAGGTTCGTTACCGTTGACCTTTTCTTCATGAAGCCATGTTGTTCTGTGGCGATGTGTTTGGAAACGAAACTTGAAATTCTTTTGTGTATTAGATTTTCGAATACCTTTGAAAAAACAGGAAGCAAGGAAATCGGTCTGTAATTGGAAACGTTACCTTTGCTTCCCTTTTTCAAGACAGGGGTAATGTTTGCATGTTTCCATCTCGATGGAAAAGTTCCCGTTGATAGCGATAGATTGAATATTTTGGTGAGCGGCTTAGCGAGGGCTCGTCTGCAATATTTAATTATATTGATAGGTATTTTGTCTGGTCCGGGTGACTTGGTATTGTCCAGCTTCCGTAGACATTCCTCTACCTCGTAGCTAGAGATGGCCACTCTGACAGTGATTCATTGGAATATTGAGGGATTTGAGATAGGTCTGGCTTATTGTTAGTAAGAGGGCGAAACGTTGTCTTGAAGAATTCAGAAAAAAGTTCACAGCAGGTGTTAATGTTCTGTGATCGTCTCCCATTCAACTCGACTTCGATGGGTATGCGCCTGGTACGTGTTTTGTGACGTACAAAGCTCCATAATTGTTTTGGACTTGATGCTATGTTGGAGTCAATTTTTCGGAGGTATTCTTTATGCTTGCATGATTTGAGTTTTTTAAATTGTGAACGTTTCCATTGATATTCTATTTTGTCGCAGCCGAGGCCCGATCGCTTCCAAGACTTATGAGCGCGATTTTTGCTTTGAAGGTGCTTTATGGTTTCACTATCGAACCACGGCGGATATTTCGCGGGGTTTACTTTCATTCTTGGTACCGTTCTGTCGATTATGTCCAGAAGATTTTCATAGAATGCATCGCATAGTTCGTTGACGTCTTGTTTACAGCGCTCCATGGCCCCCCAACTGCTCGCCTCTAGTCTGTCCAACAACAACTTGCACATAACTCAAAGCAAGCAAGTAAAATAATCAGCAAGGAAATGTATCAGTTTCATGGTCATGCAGTTCTGTGATGATACTTGAAATCCTCCAGAAGAGATAATATATAGTGTTAACTAGTCCCGTTAACGAAATAGCCAAGTCCACTAGTACCTTCTTTATCACCTACCTGAAAGAGGTCCATTAGAAATCATACTACCTTCGTTTGACTACCTGTAAATTCCCAACACAGTGGGCGTGACCATGAGGCTTGTGCATTCTATTAAACAACGAACTGCCTTCACGAATGTGTGAACAAACGCCAGGAATTTTTTAATTTTCGTTAAACCAGCGTGCATGAAAGAGGCAGTGGACCAGAATCTGAGGTCCGAATTAGATTACTTACGTTGGGGCGTTTATGCATCTGTGAGCGTAAGTTTTTTGTTTTAGTTGTTTTGCATAAAACCGTACGTTGAGTTTGACCTTATATGTAAAATGATCATAATATACGGACCACTGAACATAGGATATAAGGAATATAATAAGGTGTATATATATATATATATATATATATATATACTTATAATTATAATAAGGTATACCATAAGGAAATAATATGATTCAAGAGCCTGAAGATGCAGAGTAAAACATGTGTAACAGGAAGACGTTTAACACTCCAGCATACGAGTTAGAGTAGTTGTATTACAAAGCGTATTATGGTTCATGCTGGTGTGTGAGAGCCATGGCGTAGTGTCAGTCAAGGGTCTATTACCTCAACAAGTGGCAGCATATACTGTCCACATTTAACGTTCTACAGTTGAGTGTGTCCCTCAAGAGCCAGCCCGCAACAAAGGGACATAGCGCATCGTTCTTTCAAAATACCCGTCTATCTTTGAGTAGATCCTTTAGTAAAATCAACACAAAATACCACATACTCAATCCAAAAGCCACTTAACTGCATTATTAGCAAACATAAGAGGTCATGCGCTGTTCATGAACCTTACATTTCTGTGGGTGTTCACTGTTCAATAATGCTACTCGGGAGGTATTAACGATATTGGCTCTTTACGGCAAAGAAATTGGTAGCTTGCAATGTTAAACCACGTATATTGAACGGTATTTAATTGATATTTTCAGAACGCTTGAAGAAATTGGAAAACTGATGCTTTCCTGAGATTTGATTTTGAATCTGATAAATAATGAATTTAAAAAATGTTGAAATCGTTACGACTGTTAGAAAATTAGTTCTGTTCTCACTTATAAATTAAATAAATATAAATATGTAATAATTGAAGTAAAATTTCTTTATTAAAAAGTTTATAAATTCAGTTTTTAGCCGATTGAAAACCAAATATCGGGTTGGTAACAATCACTTTTTCAATATCTATAAGCGTTCTCAAGAACAATAAAAACCGTTACCGTAGCAAGTTCTCTCCCGTTACTTCTATGAATGGACCGTATTTCGGTCTTTCTGTGTGAGAATTGAGTCATGCTAGAAGTAGAAAAAGTGATTTCACCTAGCCCTACCTCCAATATACATAATAAATTAGAATCAACGGAAATCACTATACCCTATGGCAACACTCCTCCATTTTCAGTTCATATTTTATACCAGTGGTTTACAAGCTCATTTATGGACATTGAGTTTTGACCCACAGAGGAATTTCACCAATTCACCTCTACACTAAAATCATGATGATTGGATACAGTAAAGTAAGCGGTCACCAATTCACTTCTACACTCAAATCATGGTGATCGAATTCAGTAAATGAAGCGGTCATTATCTTCATGGACTTCTACACTGACGTTGTTTACTTCGATCATGCGACATCAACTTGCATGTTACTCAGCTGATAAGACGCTGATGTGCAGCAGAGACTAGTACACACTTCGCAACGTGATCTGATAAGTGCCTCACTGGTTACGTGGGTGCACACCGTGTAATTCTGCGTTCTGTGCAGAAGATTCAGGGTTCGATTATCGGTTTTGTCTGAGGTTTCTAACAAGTGGAACTGATAGTAATGATTCCGTACATGTAAACGGTTGCTTATGAGCTGACAAAGTACGAGGAATGTATATACTAAGTAATTCATCTAACTATTGTACTTTTCTTGTAAAAAAGTGATAAAAAAAATCAAGGTTCATATTGTGTGTTCTATCTTAACAACAACCGAGCATTTTATGTATTGGTAAAATGTATCCAGTTTCATCACGATTGGATAATTTAGGAAATTAGGTTTATACTTCATTGACATAAATTAACCCACCATATTCCTTTGAAACCGAAAAATATCATTTTTATAAAACACACAATTCAAAACGGCTGCATGGATAACTAGTTTGTTTGATAACTAGATAACTAGTTTGCCTTAGCGCTAGCCATTTTGTATGCACCGCAATTGCAAAAACGAACAAACGCAACATTTTAACAGATGATTTGCTTGCTTTCTATTGAATCAATACATTATAATTGCCTTTACCTCGCTTTCTATTTTAGTTAGCTATATACGTTTAAATCTCAGAATCTAATAGTGTATTTTGAATTCTTCCTGTTTATTCACGAGCTACCATAGTCCGTGTACAAAAACCTAGACCAAACTCTGCAGTTCCATTCTCAAGTGTATACAGTAGACATGTCCTAACTATGTCCCAAGAAAATGATTTGTGTAAAACTTGACGACGTGAAATACGTCTGCCTTTACTTAATTAGAATGTAAAGCTAAAAATAATTCCTTACAAATCTACTGTTAAATTTGATGAAAATTATTGCGTGTGTCTCAAAACTGCGTTATATAATACCAAATTTAAATAACCATCAGACTATAGGCCCTACAATTCTTATTCCCTACTTAAATGCGTTTGCTTCACAAATAAAAGTAGCAAATGATCTGTTTCCGTTACCGTACCACCATTTTGGCTTTTGAAATAATATCCCTTAACAATAAGTTCCTTCAAACATGAGTCGCACATATTTCGTCAGGAAAATACAAGTTGTCTGTGTTTCAATAATTCACCACAGGCACTGCTGTACGTACCAGTATACATTGGAAATATGTTGTTATTTTGATACGTATTGTGAACTGATGTGGTTGAAGTGGAGGTGTTCACTCAAATTTGTGCTTGTGAAACCACATCAGCTACTTTAAATGCGTAACACCATTTTAATAGAAAGTGTTTTACAAACGGTCAGCTAAAAAAATTAATTACATTTTCTCTAAATTTACATTTGCTTCAGGGCACGAACGTAGTTTATACTTTATAGGGATTTTTGTACTGGTAAAAAGCGATAATGAAACTTTACTATGTAAAAATAACACTTTGAACAAACTTTGAAACACAAATATAATTCCTTCAAAAATTAAAAATGTTTTTAGGAAAGTATACATCGGAAACGTAATTACCATTTCAAAGCCCTTTATGTATTGTGGCTGTAGAACTTGATGTTCACATAAAGGCAATTGTGGAGTTATTTCCCTAAAACTCTGTGTTATCGCTCCCTAGTGATCGTCCATACATAAATGGAAAACATAAATTCATATTTTTTAACTAGATTAACAAGAAACGCACTGCAAACATTACACAAAGCACACAGTACAATTTCCAATATTACATTTTAATAGCGTATCTTACCATTTAATTCTTACAATATGCTCTGAATAGTGTTTGTTTCAGGGGTTTACCGCTAACCCTAAGATGACACTGGTCCACGTAAAGTTTGGTTCTTATCTGGTCCACCAGACTTAGACCTGGTTTAAGTTACTCGCATTTTAATGCGAGTTGGTCAATGACGCTGGTTATTTTAGCGTTAAACGCTATCAAGTAGCTACCACAGGTCAACTTTTTACTCTAGTTGGAACTCGGAGTTACTCGCGTAACTAGCCATGATCCGAGTCCAGTAAACAGAGGACGGTCGACTTCCGTGACTATCGTGACGTGAAACATAACCTAACAACTTCAACCGACAGGTTTCTCAATATAGGATTTGTTCAAATCAACTAAAAATTTACAACTTAATGGGTTTATATTCAAGATTATACCCTGGATTATACTCTTTACGTGACTCGATGTTGTGAGCTGTACAGAAGTGAATTGTAGGTTATGTTGACATCGGGATCTTAGGTTCCTGGCTGTTGTTATTTACGTCAAGAAGGTGTTCAGCGTACAGCGCTCCGCTAATAAGTAGGCCTATTTCATTTTGTTTTATTGAAATATGTGCGTGATAAATTTTATAAAATTTGGGTGTCTCAAAATTGCATTATGTAATGTAAATTTTAAATCAGGTATCAACCAATACAAATTCACAATCCCTACTTAAACGCATTTGTTTCACAAATCAAAATAGCAAGTGATACTCTGTTTCAGCTACCGTACCACCATTTTGGCTTTTGAAACATTGTCTTCTTTCAAAAATGAAACTCATCTCTTTCATCTGGAAAATACAAGTTGTGTGTGTTTGTTTCAACAATTCACCGCTGTTGTACGTACCATATTTTATTCCCTGCATTTAAATAATGGCGTTTAGAGTACGAGTTTGAAGTGGCATTTTATTTTGAGAAGAACCCAATGTTTCCCTTAGGCTTGCCTCCAATTAAGCCAAGAGGGAAGCAATAAAAACAGGTTATCTTTTAAATTGGCAAGAATAAAACAAAACGTTCCCTTATTTTAGGACTAGTGATGTAGGCAAGCCTTACAATGCACAGTTTTATTGGGTACCCAGCGAGTTCAAGAAATAAAATGAATTCCGTATAAATGTAAACTTGTAAGTGGTATTTCATTATCCACCGAATGGTTGTACCCAGGAAAAATTGAGGATTATCATTTAAGAATATTCCATCTGGTGTTTACATTTTTCTGAAATACGAAAAAGTAGTCAATGCACACAGCCAGGCAATAAAACCTGGCGTTATCAGAACGCGTTACTTTGGATGATCTGTATTCTGTTAACAGACCTACGCCAACTATTGCCTATTCTACATTGTTGGGAAATTCAACTATGGCGTAAATGAAGAAATGAAACACAAATGTATATTGTTTGCATGCTGGACTGTTTCTATAGTGGCTCGTTTTCGAACCAAGTTTCATTTTACCGGTAGTTTGTTTTTAAACTTGTATGACAAATTAATAAACCTTCATCTCTTGTAGCTACTTCCCATGTTACTGAATTTAAATAATAATGTCTGAAAGATTCTATTTAACTTAACACTTTCAAGACTTAACACTTAAGAAGTTTATTTCGGAAAGTATAAAAAGTAAAAACCACTGTGAAAGCTACATTTTGGTGGAGGTGCCAGTCTACGTTTCCTTCATATGAACTTGTCATTAATTCATTTTTATTTAGTGCACATCCACGCTGTCGCTAGAGCTGTTTTCATGGCTAATGGTAAGTAATTATTTTTGTTACTAATTACTTTGACCTCCAAATTATCCACTTACATGTTAGCCACAACATAGGATTAATTTTACTGTTACTATAAAATGTGAAAAGTGAAACTTTATTGCTACGTTTAGATGTTTAGACAACAAAAGTAAACTATTAATATGTGGTTCAAAGTTTAAGCTTATATTTTTGATGTGTCTAGTTTTGTGTGTGATAGATTTGAACTAGTTCTTATCGTTATCAACGATACAATATAGTGAGGATTGAAATGATTATATATCTGATTTGGACGGCAGAATAATACCTCATGACAATCAAACCAAACCATTGAGTACTAATAGAGATTCATCAGTGTTAACACGCGTGAGGATAATCTGGGATGTCGTGCAGTTGTTTTCCACCACTGTACTATCCTGGCTGGAGACTTTCACACCATAGGTACTATTATAAATCCATGTTCGCACAAGGGAAAATACTGGGACCTTCAGTCAGCCTTCCGATACTATTTTCTATAACTACACCATTTCCTCCAAACGACGAGGAAGAATGATAGTCCTACATTACTTGGCACAGCCATAATAGATAGGTACAAAACAATTTAGTATTAAATCATTCAAAAGTATTATATGTTAAAATTAATTGACACCAACTGTGTTCGATATGTTGTGTTTGGTGCAAGATGGAAAATGATGCGTATTTTACCAAAATGTTATCCGTAACACCTGACACATAGTTGATACTGTTAATGTTTAGTTTGGGGTCTTACGGATGACATATTCATGTGACTGTCGGAAATATCTGTACCCTAATAGTAAGTAACAGTAAAATAATATAAGGTACTTAATGTATGGACGGTCGCAACGACCTTGGTAGAGCAAGTAGTGAGCCCAGATCAAACAGTTCCATGCAGGTTCACCTTCGTCTCATTCACTTTCAGTTCCTCCACCAGTCTCAATCGAAACGCCTGCGATAATAAAGAAGCTGTTAGACCGCTTTAGAATATCAAACTTGAAATAATAGAGTACTTTAACCCCCATAATACTGAAGGATAACACTGAGGGAACGAAACATTTGCTAAAATAACTACATTCCAAGGAGTGGACACGTAAACTAGAAATACAATTTTCTGGAACAATGTCTCTTTAAAGGCACACACCATGGTAGAACGATCTTACTAGGGGGTACAGTATCGTTGGACCATGGGCTCACACCCTCTTTCAGCAATACTAAATTTATGCCAACTTTGGGTACTTGGTAGGTTTAAGAGCAGCCAAGCAAAACGTCGAGTAATAAACGTGCAGTATACTTCTGAGATTGCATTCTCTCGAGTGAAACACTAAAACGAATAGACGTGGGTGCTGTATCAGACTTACTTTTAGCACTCAAAACTGATTGCTTGAAAAGCAGTGAAATATAATAAATAAAATAAGAGAAGGTTTGAAAAAATTGATGTTATGTTTGGTAAGATTTATGTTGCTACAAACAAAACGATTGTCATAAGTTTCGAATAGAGACGTTCTCTTATTTATTTATTTATTTATTTATTTATTTATTTATTTATTTATTTATTTATTTATTTATATATTTATTTATTTATTTATTTATTTATTTATTTATTTATTTATTTATTTATTTATTTATAACTTTCATTCTATCCTAGCCCTATTCAGTAATATATATATTTTTTGTTATTATATAATAATTAAATATATCATGTACTCATATTATTTTGTACAAAACGAACTGAAGATTCCATATATATAATATATATATATTGTGAGGAGCTGACGGGACTGGCGACGAAAATAAGCACACTTCGGATGATGTTGATTAATGTGTATTTCCTTAACTGAATACAGAACTCTATGATACAGAACTAGAGCTTGAACTAACCTAGGCTCCTGCTTACAAAACTTACTAACTGATCTGCCCTAAAACAAAAACCTACCGCGAGAGAATCACCTTGACCTCCTCAGTCGCTCGCCGCCTTCTTGACAGGCGTACTTGTACTAGACATATAATAATTAGGTAAACAATAATCTGAATACTAAATATGCTAAACAAATAAAGATGAAACTAAAGTAATGTTCATGTATGGTTATTTATAACAATATATATATATATATATATATGCAGTATGCACGGTCGAGGGCGGTTTGTTGTACTCATCCCAGCATTCGCTCTTTGTGTGGCTGGAATACCACGAAAACCACCATTGGGATGGAGAATGTATGTTCTTCATTCTTCTATGTTTATTTTTGTATTATTATTATACTTGTTATTTAAAGGCTCAAAACAACTAGGTCATCAGTGCCTTCATATTATCTATATGATAGGAAGATACTATGCGATATCTTATAACAGCAATAAATCTCTTAAACTAAACGGAACATATACCGGTTCGGTTCGATTGAATAAATGTTACAAGAAATCCTGTGTTTCTTGGCAACGGTTGGCGGTTGGTTCGACTAGCCCAGATACTGATGTCGTAGACACTAGACAGAATAAACGAAAACATCTAATTGAAATTGAGATGAAATTGTTGAACTAGGAAAACGTCTTCGGCGAAATATAACTTATAACATTGCAAATCAATTATTTTGTTGTTGAATTATTCCTTCACGAAGAAGTCAGTAAAGCGTTGCTTAAAGTGTTCATGAACGTAATTCGTGGCAAAATGTGTTACCAATGTTGCAGATAGTAAACGTCTACAGTCTACAGTCTTCACAAAATTTGGATTTCAACCCCTTCCTTTTTGCATAAAAGTAATGTAACGCAATGGAGATCTTTATGAAATTAACACATCTGAAAGAAAACATAAATTTGTATTGTTATTCTCCTTTACATAATAGCACACAGGGAAGGTTACTGTGGGGCCATTTACCAGGGGCCTCATTCCTGTACATTTTTTTAACCCTCCTTAACTCTCGCTAACCCCATGTTAAAATGACGCCGGGGTTAACTCCTACACAGGCTTCCCTGCATAAATCGGAGGCAAATATGACCCTGTCTGATAGTAGGGTTAAGAAGAGTTATCTCAACAATACTTTGAAATGCCGCCATTTTCTCAATGCTCGTGTGTAAAGTTTCACAAATGTCACATTTCAATTCTTTATTGAGAATACCCCATTTCTTGGATACGTTACTTTATGTGTTTATTGAAGTTTATAAACCATTTTGTGTATCTATAGTACATTATACAGGTCCTACATATGTAAATATGACGTTTTATTGAGAAATTTGAGGATGTTTTGAGGTTATTGGACTGTTTTTGTTTGTTATTGTTTTTATTTTGTCTTGTTTTTTACAATGTCTTCCTTCGATCGGCGTCTCAATTGCTGACTACTGATTGGCTATTGACTAACACCGGGGTTAAGTTTGAAAATGTACTGGAATGAGGCCCCAGATGGGTAGATAGGCAGAAATGGCCAAGGACTGTCTGCATGATTCGATACGAATTTGTTTCCGAGAAACTTGTTATTAATATGTTGAAACATTCATCCTCTTTACAATAATACATTTTATGTTTACCATCATCCCCCCCCCCCCTAGCATTGTAGTCCAACGTTATGCTTTTGCTTATACTAGTAATGCTCAATAATACTAATAACTAAAAATATTTAAAATGTGTTTTATGTTGTGTAATGTATGTGATTATAGGACGCCGGATCCATGTCATCCAATGCTCATTGATCAGCCACAAATCCATTGATCTTCAAAACATGGCTGCGAATCAAACTGGCGACCTGTCACATTCGACTCTCGCGTGTTACTGCTGAGCCATCGCAGTCGGCTATAATATCCAAATGTGTAGACACAAGATTTGTCATCCCCCACATCAATACATGCAAATGTGTTGTTACGGGGGACTTTCACCGGCCACCATTGAGGCGCCGCATCGCTCATTCTTGACGTTAGACAAATTCAACAGCTGTTTGCTCTTCTACACAGGTCCACTATAAAGATGTGACGGAATGGTTTCTTCTTGTATACCCCTCACTTCAATTTGTCCAAAAAGCACAATCAAAGGTGGCGAGTTTTTGTCTCCACGACCGGTATACGTCCATACACGGTGTCGATTTGATAAATATTTACTTTATTATTTTAAGCCTTTCATAAACGAGGTCAGGAACTGTGTAACGGTATCCACTGTAATGATGATGTTTGTTTATATTGGGGTAATAAAATATATTACCATACCAACAGCTAATTATTGACTCACTCTCATAGTCATGAGTGGAAAGAAGTACCTTGTGTGTAATTATTTTGGTTTACTGCGGCAGTTGGTAAATGTCTAAGAACTAAATCATCGGGGAATCCCTGCCTCCAGCATATAGCAAGTGTTCACTATTCGGTGTTCAGTTTTCAGTGTTCGGTGTTCAGTGTTCAGTGTTCAGTGTTCAGTGTTGTGTTCAGTGTTCAAAGTTTAGTGAACAAGTGTTCAGTGTTCAGTGTTCAGTGTTCAGTGTTCAGTGTTCAGTGTTCAGTGTTCAGTGTTCAGTGTTCAGTGTTCAGTGTACAGTGTTTAGTGAACAAGTGTTCAGTGTTCAGAGTTCAGTGTACAGGGTTCAGTGTTCAGTGTTCAGTGTTCAGTGTTCAGTGTTCAGTGTTCAGTGTTCAGTGTTCAGTGTTCAGTGTTCAGTGTTCAGTGTTCAGTGTTCAGTGTTCAGTGTTTAGTGAACAAGTGTTCAGTGTTCAGAGTTCAGTGTACAGGGTTCAGTGTTCAGTGTTCAGTGTTTAGTGAACAAGTGTTCAGTGTTCAGAGTTCAGTGTTCAGTGTTCAGAGTTCAGTGTTCAGTGTTCAGTGTTCAGTGTTCAGTGTTCAGTGTTCAGTGTTCAGTGTTCAGTTTTCATTGTTTAGTGAGCAAGTGTTCAGTGTACAGTGAAGTGAAGAAGTGTTAGCAGAATATGTTTAATTTTAATCACAATAATTTGTCATTTTATGTTCAAAAGCAAACGTTCAGGGCCAGTTTCACCAAACTTTAACCGGCGATTTACTGTTAATCGGAGATCAAAAATGGCGCCCGGTAGAAGCCACCATGCAGTTTGTATGTGATGTTTGTTGAAACCATTGTAACCAAAACGAGATAAGTAAATCGGCCGATTAAAAAGTTTGGTGAATTCAGACCTCAGTGTAGCATAATTACAAATATACTTGAAACATGTAAATAGTACAGTAAAACGAAATAAGTCAAAGAAATAAGATAAATATGGGGATGTTAATATCAATTTATTTGCAGATTTGATTTCTGCATGTCGAAAGAAAAATCAGTCCTTATTAATGAAAACATAGATTGGTGGCTGACCAAAGAACATTGGATTACCACAGAGTCAAGCATTTAATCAATATAAAATACATTTATAGGTACCACAAAATTAATCATTATTGAACATTACAATATAAACCAAAGTATAACATAATTACAGTGTAAGTGCGATGATGTTAAACATGAAAATGCATTACTGTAAAGAAGATTGAACGTTTGATCATATTAATTACAAGTTTATCTATTAATAAAAGGGGTATAATATAGCTTTAATACAAATGCCAAGAAAAGTCTAAATAGCTGCCCAAGCAATCAATAAGCAAGACAAGTTTGAAGCAAACAGAAAAATGAGACAAATCGCTAGCTCAGGTATCCTTAGAAATACAGAAATTCTGACGAGAATCAAACTGCCGTAATAAACATGCACTGGTAATAAATATGTATTTATGTCAATACTAAAGGTAACATGACAAAAATGTAACCATAATTAATGTGTCAATCTGATTTGTACACTGGTTACATTATAAAAAATAGCTAGCCATTTATTTAAATGAGAAATATGATGTTTTCAATTGATCACCTGGGTAATGTTAACACACTACTTAACAATAACATTATTAAACTTCATGTAGTAAAGTCCTTGTCTTGGTAGTCATCGTCTTCACTTCAATCGGCGTCGCTTAGTGAGGGATTACGAAAGAGATCTATCAATTAATTGCATCTGGTACGGCATGGTACAACTTACGGTACGTAAGGCGTCTAGGTTGAACCTAAACAAAAGTGACCGTTGGAAAAAAATCTATATTCGCCACGCTTGAGAAGAAAACCAAAATATTATTTCACGTCGTTAACATTTTTTGTAGTACTTAATCATCAATTTGCTAACAAAATACCTACTCAAAATTGTTCTGATCTCAAAACGTACAATAATAAGTCACGTCATTTAATACTAATCGTGCAAAATCGTAAACAAAGAGCACACCACACTATTCCGTTTTGACATACAGCTATATAAAAATATATACAGTATTCTAGTATCTACAACAAGCAGTTTGAAACGTCAGGTCTTCCATTCGTGCTCAACGATCCAACTCACGACTGGATTAACTCGTCGGTTCATGTGCAAATATAGCGTACGTAGTAAGTAAAGTAATCTAAAACTGATAGTCAAAGTATTGGCATAAAATGGTGCTAACATTTTGGCGGCCCCCAAACAATTTATGGGATTTGAATAAACTTGATACAAGTTTTCTCCGCCTCCCAGATTTGATGCCTTCAGTTTTTGCGGTGACGTGCCACGTATTTTGAATAAGCCACACTCACTTTTATGTCGTACTATTTTATGTTGATTGATCGGGTACTTTGGGGCGAGAGCGAGAGGTCCGCTGTTCGGTGAGAGAAGAAGATGGATATATGAGTGAAGAGAACGAGAAACTGGTAGAAATGGGGAAGTCGTATATAATGGATATGTCTGTGAAGCGGTTCAGTAGGGGTAGGTATAGCTGGCCCAACCCATTACTGTTTATCGCACACTAACATTGAGCAGAATGTCGCAATGTTTTAATCCTCGTTAACGTCAAATACTCAAAGTTATCAAATTCGGAGCTTCACTTCAAGCTAATTTTACACTTCACTTCCAAATTTGAACTCTGCGAAATATCCAATGTCAAGCCATAAATAAATGCAATACATTATTATATAATACCTACAAATCCAGATTGAATGTAGGCTTATTTCATTGTGTAGCTATGGCGAAATTTCTTCAGTAGTAATATGTGTTAGTGTGAGCTATGTGTTTCACATGCGTTTACCTTAATGTCAGTATAGCTGGTTCTCGATTTTAATCAAAGTTAGTAAGTTCGTTCTACACCACCAACTTTGTACAAGTTTTAGGATGAAAGGCTGAATCATCTTATCAAACATAAGTGTGTGCCTCTTTGATAAGCTTGTTTGCATCTTGATATTGCAACTCAGATCAAGTAGCTAATGTACTTTAGTAGTTGCTTAATCACATTGTTTGCGAAACTGTTATTAATCAATCCATCACTGCCAGAGTGTTAGCTATGTATTTATTATCTCTAATTACTTATCCTCAATAGTTTGCTTGTGTACAAGTACATTATAACTAATTTGTTGCAAAATAAAGAACTTACAGATGAGTAAGATGATAGACACAACACGACCATAAAGTACTTAGAACATAAAGTGTCGTTTACATACAAATAAATGGAGACAAAGCCATAACGCATGTGGGAATGATTAGTTTAAAATAAATTAGTACACATGGTATTTAGTATTTACTGTCGAACCTAAAAATACATAAAACAAATTACAGTTACTCGTGCACATGCAAGGACGTGTCTGTAAAAAAGTTTTGTAGAAAACCTACCTAGGTGTTTATTAAAGTGAATAACTATGCTAGTCGCCACATAACTGATAGAACCCTCGGAACAAAGGTCAAATCGGGGGCTGGAATTGAACCAGCGCTCTCCCGAAATGGAGCGTTGCTTCTTGGCACTGATCCATCTGTATCGATGGGGGTTTCAATAAGTTGTACTTTTTCGTTCTTTACCGGAACTGTAGATAATGAACTGGAATTGTGTTAAATAATACAGAAGCCAGATAAAAGTTTTATCCACATTTCATACTAACATCAACAAAGTAATATAGAGATACATAATAGTATAATTATTATTTATATCTGTTACACGACAACAATTCGACCACACCACGATTATAAATATATTTAAAGTTTGGTTTGAAGTAAAATGCAGTTTAATTAGATAATGACGCGGGACTATTTGACTTAATTTCGGAAGAGGAGAAGAAGAAGAAGATTCATTACTTGTTGTTTAACAAACAACAAAAAAAAGAAAAGGAAAAAAGAAGTGTGTAGGCCTAGACAATGTAAGTACAAGTATATTTATTTATTTAGTAATCTTATTATTTTCTGGTACTTAATAATTAAATATACAAACGTTCCATGTACAAACTACAATTTCATAATTTAATACAACGCATTAAACTAACAATTTTAACGCTAAAAAGTAAAGACAACAGTAACACTATTAATTACATAATTGAACTGTAATAACAGTAACAGAAATAGTATTAAATACTAAATAGTATTAATTACATAATTGAACTGTAATAACAGTAACAGAAATAGTAATAGTAATAACTCAAGCTTAAAATAATGCTAGCTAATACTTATGTGTGTGATTAGAGGCTTTTGCGGCCCGTTACGGTTTGCAGTGCATTGTGCTTGCTTGCTTCAAGTGAGTAATACGCAGGCAGTGACGTCATGCCGCCGGCTGTAATTAACATTTTGCATTGCCTTGCGTGGATTAGTACTGAGTTTAACATACCCCTCGATACTCCATTTAAGGAATTTTTTTTACTCTATCAGTAAGGGTTGTCTAACAAATGCTTTATGACCTCAATCCCAGCAATGAGCACTCACCTAATGAAGGAACCTGCGACAGAATCGCAAGGGTAAGTTATATTTTCCAGGACCATCTCCTGATGAAGTAAGAGATTTGTATTCCAAGTCGTAGCATGTCGTACATCGCCAAGCGTTTACCCATCAGATTATTGTGAGATTGGTATTGGGCGGTTGACTGCTTAGTGCTTTCCAATCCATCTAGATTACTAGAGCTCTCACGTTTGTTCAACGTGTGATGAAAGCCGGCCATGTCCATGGCCGGCTGTCGATTATGTTTCATAGCGTTAGTTGAGGAAATCAGTCTACTTCGACGTTTGTTGTTTCCCTCATTCATTTATCAACTTTCTTCATTATATCCCCTGTAACAACAACCCCAAAATTATCTGCTCAAGTTATCAATAATTTATGTTCTTCTCTAATTTATGTTACAAATTGTAAGCGTCTGGAGGACTTCTACCAAATCATGTAATGTATTTTTTTGTATTCTGAAATGAAACTATTAAACTGAGGTGAGATAACCTGCTATTTACAAAATATCAACACTACTTACATATTAACTTTGAAATCAGCATAATAATAGTCTGAGCTGGTAATGACCATTCGTTTCCAACCACAAACATATTTGCATTTTATTTTCCGTTCTTATTTCTTGTTTTCGTTTATAAATGATGATATTTTGAATGTTAGTTTTGGTCTGTGAGAATCATTCTCTGTTCCAAGCAAATAAATAATACCAACACGATACCACCTTCGCCTGCTAGGGTAGCCGAGCTACGTCGCGACGTATTGCTACGCTGACGGGCATTCTTCGAGTCTTCAATACACATTCTTACTTGCTGCAGCACTGAGGTAATTAAAATGGAGCGGAACGCATATTTTCCACACCACCATCATTTTGTAGTTCGCCCATCCCAAATCACTCAGAGCGTAGAAGGATAAAGACAGGTGATTACAAGAACAGCTACCTTTCCAAAATTATTAATACGAAGAAGAAGATTGATCATAATGATGATAATAATAATTAATTAATTACCGATAGCCTACATCATTGTGGTAGTAGTAATAATGAAATTTGTAGTGAAACGATATTAATGAAAACCTTATGATGATAGACGTATTGTTTTGTAGTATAACGAACGCGCCATGCGCCTTCATAAAATGTATACCATAACTGCGTTCTAGTGCGTATCGGCACATCCCCTCTTCATAACCTAAATGTCTTTGAAGCACTAACAACGTAACTTGGCCTTATTTTTGTGCTGTCGCTGAATGCTTACCATACCATTCTAACCTTATTTATTGACTACCCAGTCAGTCAAAAGAACTTATTTTCAGTGATAAATATTATGCGATCTACGACGCGCTTAGTTGCTAAGATGAGTTGGCCGCGATTATTTAACTGTTGTCTAAAAAAAACCTGTTCCTACGTTCCACGATGGAATCTTTCGTCGTGAAGTTTTTCATCTTCAGAGATCGTTTCGATTAGCATCGTTGCCAATATTGGAGACGTAATCGCAGTCGTCAATACTGCGACGGCTCAAAAAGTTCCGTTCACACATACGCCAATGTAATTGGGCTTATACTAATATTGTGATGTAGCGAGAACCTACCGTGCCTTCACTCCAACTCCGTCGTCTTGGCCTCGAACCCACGTTCTCTAAACAACGGTCCCGAAGATCACTGGGATCGGGACATACCAATTCAGGCAGTTATGGTCTTAAAATGACAAGACTTGGGTTCAAACAATAGAGGAACCGCAAATTTATTAAATTACTACGTGGCTGATTCATGGCGAAACTGTCTATGGGCATTCCCGGTCTATGGTCCTAACTTACACAACCTGAGGGTAGCTGTAGTACCCTTACCTTGACTTCCCGGTGTCTAACTCTGACCTCGTTATGTGGTTCGGCTCCTCGGTCCATGTCCACGATTATATGGCTTCTCCCTCGGGGTCTTTCCTCGATCTTCCCACCGTTACCTTGGCACAGGTCTACCTGCTCTTCTGTTCCATGTTTGAATGCCCCGAGCTACCCACGTGTTCCCTTGCACCTAGACTTTCCTTCGACATACCTCTCTGCCCTGCGCTAGCTGTACCAAGTCATAAATTATCAGACTGCTCGGTTCGACCCCCTGCCGTAACAATCACGCATGAGTGGGGCCAGGCTTCACTGACAACATCATCGAACCAGCGCCCTCCTGAGCCGAGCAGTCAGCAAAGTTGCTGCAATCATTGCCCTCAATACTACAATAATTATTATTAAATATTAACCATAGTCAACATTACATGAAATTACAAACGAGCTGGGCTGACGAAGTAGCTAACACAGCGCAAACCTTACTTGTGAAAGAAAACAGTAAATGAGCAACTAAGTGATACAATAAAAGTACCCATAAATCACCAAGAAGGAGATACCTGTAAAAGTTATAAAGTACAAACTTTTAGATGACGATATCATCTCACACCGAATTTGACAGCTTGGTGAACCCGAAACACTGATGACTATAGTGAGTAAAGCTAATTGTATAACTAGTGAATAATAACACAAGATAGCCCAGGGCATAGTTACGATAGTGAAATACAATTATTGTAGAGTCATAATTTTGTATGGATAATATTTGGTCTAACTTATAAAGTAATTAAACAAAACACGCTACCCGTAAATCTATACGCCCATCATGACGTCTGTATTATGAAAGTGTTGGTTGTTTCAATCCTTCATTACGTAAACTAACATAAAACTATTTTGATTGTAAGAAATATTTCACAACGAATACATTTCGAAATATACTTCTCAGAAAATCCAAGCACAGTCGTGCATGCAGGCTGGCTTGTTTTATACTCGAAAAACATCATCATTGACGGTGTTCATTGTATTTTTTTAAACTGCGTTTTCACAATAATGTTATTGTATAATTGTATCGATGAAGAGTGTATGATACACGAGATTTCTCAGAAGTTGATGAGGTGTACTCATAGCGGATCAATTGATCATCCATCAGAGCAGAGGGTGATACCTTGATACAATAGTAGATATTGTAGACCCAATGATTTTAGACCATGGGCCAGCTAATAGAAACCCTCCCCCCCCCCCCCCCCCCCCCCCCCGGTGCGGAAGGTTTGAAAATGGTTTTGTATACCTCTTAATATTACATTTTGATTTTCACTTGTTAGCCAACACAACTTTGGTGGAACAGCCAACCAGGGGTGTCCAAAGATTTTGGTCTAAATAGTACAAATATTAATTGTGAGTCTTGTAGTAACAAAGTAGTTAGTTTTACGTGAGGTTATAACTATGTATATTATTGTCTTATTTATAAAAATTGTTTGAGAGCCAATTGGCCATTATCTTCGGAGATATCACCCTGTGTCTTTTTGGACATCATGAAATTCTTTAGTCACAAATGTCGTTTGCGACCACTCTAGTGAAAGGTCTTGATGAGTACATTACGAATAAGTAATTTATTATACATGTCAATGATTTATTTTCAGGGGTAATCACGCTTTAAACGTCAAAATCCATCTTCGATCGCTATTTTTTGCACTATTAGCTAATAAAGGTGAGAAGTTTCCATTTTTTTTCTTTGTAGCTTTGAAATATATGTTAGTGTATTAACATTGTTTGTAATATGTGATTTCCATAGAATAATATCCATTTTAGGTTATTGTTTTAATTTTAATTTTTTTTTTTTCATTAATTAACGTCGTTAAAAAAGAAACACGTTTATTTAAGGATTGTGCAGCTTTTATAATACAAATGCATGTCACTTAGTTGGTGGAACAGTCAAAAGTCACAAAATAACAAACATACTTACATAAACGCTCAAGAAACGCAATTAATATTTATGTATATACATTTGAGATGCCACATTTTGACACCCCTGGTGGGTGTATACGCTAAAACCGTGTTGTATATTGAGTAAAAATGCGAAAACAATCTATTCAAGTACTCAAACCCGCTTGCATCATTTTCCACAATGTGGGTAATATGGGAGTCATACACTGGCAAAACTATATATACTATCTACTCTAAGTAAACCAAAAAATGTATATGGAAAGTTTTGTGCACCCCTTAAATGGAAAAATGTATTTAATTAAGTATTTTGAATGTTAAAGAATATATACGTCCAGAATTGTTAATTTACTGTCCAGAATCACAATTAACATCAATATTGCTCCTTATTTCGCCATGTTTGGATACCCCTGGTGGGTGCATCCACCAAAACTATGTTGGCTAACAAGCTAAAATCTAAAGACAGTGTACCAAAGTATCCAAAAACAGTTCTAAACTTTCCGGCATATGGGGAACGGGGGGTTACAAATGGGGTAAACCCTATACATGTTATGCTCAAAGTAAACAAAATTCAATGTATTATATATTGTGTTGTGCGACCATTTAAATGGGAAAATGTATAACTAACAATTTCAATGTGTTAAAGGTTACTTAATTCCAAAAATGTTCATTTTATTGTCAAAATCACAATTATCATTAATATTGCTCACTATTTCGACATTTTGGATAGCCCTGGTAAGTGCGCTCACAAAAAACCATCTTGGCTAACAAGTAAAAATCAAAAGATCATGTATCAAAGTATACAAAAACACTTTCAGACCGTCCAATATTGGAGGGGTGGGGGGTTACAGATGGGGCAAACATGATACATTTTAACCTAAAAAATTCACATAAAATGTATATTGAATGTTTTTCTCACCCCTGAAAAATAAAAAAATCATGTTATCAAGCATTTTAGATGCGTGAGGTTATATACTTACAACTATTTTGATTTATTCTCAAGAATTGCAGATAATATTAATATCGATTGGTACCGTGGCACATTTGGACAACCCTGGTAGATGCACCCGCCAAAACCATGTTGGCTAACAAGTAAAAATCAAAAGTAAATATATAATAGTAATCGAAACCACTTTTAGACCTTCCATTATTTGAGGGGTGGGGCGTTACAGAGCGGCCAAACTATATAAATGTTTTGCTCGAAATAAAAACAAAACATGAATAGATGATAACTAGTTTGTGTAACCCTGAAAATCAACAAATTGTATTATTTAGTAGCTTACGTATAAAAGAGTACATCCTTATAAAAATAGTTAACTCTTTGAACTGGCAACATACCTCAATTAATATTTTTATGGTTTTCACAGTACCACATTTGGACACCCCTGGTGGGTGCACCCACCAAAACCATGTTGGCTAACAAGTGAAAATCGAAAGTCAATATATCAAAGTACTCAAAACCACTTTCAGACCTTCCGCACCGGGGGGGGGGGGGGGGGGGAGGGGGGGTTATAGCTGGCCCAAGGTCTATTTTAAGAGAACGACAATAACAACGTAAAGATATATGTTCGGTAAAAACCTTCAGTCAGCATTGCCGCTATATATATAATATAGTCCGAATCGAACCAGCACCTCTCGAACAACTCTCCTGTCAGTCTTGGATCACCGCTGAGCCACCTCTATCAGTGTGGTAGGCTTGTATTGGTTTAGTATGAGAAATTATAAACTAATTTGCATGTTATTGGTGTTCTCCCGTTACCAGATACAACTGGTCTCGCGGGATTGTTGTATCGTTCCCCATTATAAAATAATGTAAACTGCCGTAGTCGAATGACATACGTAGAATGACACAGCTTTGAAGGAGCAGCAATGTATGCGTGCGCTGTGGACGTGTGTTTGAAAGTGATTTATCCTAAACATTTACAATATAAGAGTAAATGTGGCCACTTTATGACCTCCCCGATGTGGATTCGAGTCTAAATTTAGTATACAAAGTCAGAGATATTCAACATAAAAGCTTGCCACTAGTAAACCTAGTTATAGGCAACCATTCACTGGTAAAAAGTTGAGGAAAAAATTCAATGAGAATTCAGTGAGAAAAAGAAAGACACATTTTCCACATGCCCTGAAGTTTCCGAAAGTTTTTTGTTCAAGATAAGCGTACTTTTATCTTAACCAGCAAAGTGTTTTGAAAATTGAAACTTTATTAAATTCGCTTTATATGAGAGTCTTTTTATCCGTAACGACGAAACGTGCATATTTATTGCTCGACTTTCAAAAAAAGTTAATAAGGATACTTTATTAAAAAATATTCCTAGTTGTAAAAACAAGGTTGAAATTAGTGAAGTTTAAAAATAGTAAATGAGTTTAACTGAACTAACTGTATTTTTTACTTTGTGGTGCACTCATACAATTTCTTTTCGAAGCATGATGGTTTACAAATAATATTTCATCTTCATTCGTTTCATTATTCATTTCATTTTATCGAGACTAGTTGTATTAAGTACATATGTGTGAAGTTCGGATGATCAGATTGGATATTTTATCAGAACGACCATCCATTTCGGTTGTGACAGTATAATTATTTGTTATAATTCCAAACAATCAAAATAACAAAACACGCAAAGTTATATGTTCAAAACCTTTCTTCCGTCATTTATTAGGGCGCGACAGCGGCCTTATAAGTTTGCACCAGATTTATGTATGTATGTATGTATGTATGTATGTATCCGTTCGCATTTCACGCGCGACAAGAAAGATGTATTTATTTGAAGTAGAAGATATTAACGAATATAAATGAAACTTGTCAATAATGATCTCAGTAGAATGACGTATGTGTTTTGTAAATCTCAATATTTTGAGCCGGCCGTAAGTACCACTAAGTGCAAGTTTTGTAAGACAACAAAATTTGTTACTTTGCACATCGCTACGGTTTTTTAAAAAATGTCTGCTATCAATTTTGCGTTATCATTATGAAACTCAAACTTGACCTGTAGTAATCCTTTGACTTTAGAATGGCGTAACATTTACATTTCTGACATTTGTATTTGAGACGCTACGTGTTACAGAAAATTCATTCAATTTTAAATTGTGTTTTTGGTTTTACACTTTATGGCCAATCTGAAGTAATGTTTATGCATTGTTACGAAACATACGCATTCATGTTGTAAATCCAGTCGTATGTGATAGAAAAAAACAAAATAATACATAAAATATTATCCAGGGGTGACTAAACAGGTCAAGTTTTGGCCCGCATTTTGGGCTCGGCAAGATAAATGAATTTATTTCTGGTTGAAGATTGCAACCCATATTACTGATTTTTTGCATGGCATTTGTCACTAAAGGAATGTAATAGTATGTAAATTAGCAATGCTATTGGTTGAAGGATAGATGAATAATTCTAGTTTGAACGATCCTCAGCTCAGCCTCGCGCTATAAAGAACGACAAGTGGAATGCTCGTGTTTACGTGTGCGTGGACAAAATGTGGAATGACTGTTGTAGTACACTTACGCAAATGAGTCTTTCATTGTTAGATGCCCAATTACTATTATGGCAATGCAAAAACCGAGGATTTGTCCGGTGATACAAAAACAATGTCTGGCCCAGACCGTATGTCGCCATGCTTCAAAGCCGGATTATATGTTAGTTACTCAACGATGCTACCCTTGCAAAATGCATATGGCTGTTATTGAAAAAAAAACGTGAAAGTTGTAATACGGAAAACAATAAAACATGATATTAATATTACACAGATATGTATTTATTTGGTGTAGGCCTACACTGTAAAGTGTAGGCCTATATTACATACTAAGATTTTATGAAGTGTGTACAGTGTATCATTTTTTCTTTCTAATATTTGCGGGATGTACCCGAAAGCGCAATTAGCAAGAGATTTGTATGTACGGCCGGAGTTAGAGCAGTTGCAACTTTGTGGTATACTTTCGTATGATACGACAGCGATTATCAAATTGGTTGTATTACGTTGAATATATTTATTCGTATGTATCACTGATTAATATTCGCAAGAAACCATGCACATACCTCTCGTAACCAGAACATCAAACGACTTGATTAGGGGTCCCATTCGTACCGTATTAGCCGGGACAGTACCGTTTTTTGAGGGGGTGTCCCGGCGTCCCGACAACTATTAGCCGGGACGCCTAAAGGTCCCGTTTTTTTCGAACTCCAAAAGTACAATTGACAGTATTTTATACAAAATTTATAGGCATGAGCTATACAGACATTTGGCACAACAACTTTCCGGTCCCGGGATTTTCAGAGTATAATTGGAAAAGTATTTCAGTTTTTCCATATATACACTGTTCGAGTCGAGTCGTTGAAATCATTTTGTGATTTTGTTGACGTCGAGTACAAAAATCTCTTGGGGCATAGCAAGACAATGTGGCTTTCGTTGTTGCGTGCTGTTGAGCGTTTTATTGCAGTCTTCCCAAGCCTAAAATCCTAATTCAAATCGATAAACAAATGCCCAATTACAATAAAGGAGTTTTTTAGTAATCCTTTGTCATTATGTTGCACTTTTTGCAAAGCTAACTCTGTTTTCCTGTTCAATAAAGAAAATTGAAAGACAAGTTGCAACAGCCTTTGAAGTTAAAATTGTAGTTAATATTGAAGTTGATTCACTTTTAGCATCTATACAGCTCAGGAAATCGGAGAAGTTTTATCCGAAAACGATAAAACATTAGGGCTTACTAGTGGACTTGGAAAATGACGGTCATTTCACTAAAGCTGAGTTGGACGAATATGCAGTCGAGTTTTGAAACATAGCGTATGCGTATATACAAGAGTGGACCCATCCACTGCAGACATTTGAATCAATGAGATGGATTTCTCTGAATAAAGAGATCAAGTGGGAAAGTGTAGAGAAGTGTTTGGAGGGTGTCAGAGAGTTCGCACCAGATACAGACGACATGGCGCTTTTCGATGAGCATGGATATGTGAAGCGTTTTGTTCAAGATCATTTTGCCACATGGAATGAGGAAAACAAACCAATGCATGACAGATGTATACAGTTGTTTAAACATTTCAAGGATGAAAACATTCCGTTCAAAACAATAGGGATGTTAGTAGAATTTGCATTTACTTTGAGAGGATCGAACGCAGCAATTGAACGTGTTTTTTTCCATTGTGAACAGTTTCTGAGTTTATGGACTAAAGAAAAAACTCTCTACAGTTGAACACTGTGAAAGCTTTTGTGACTGTAAAAACACATTTTCAAGACATAACCTGTTCACAGTTTAATTTGCTTCTTTCGCAAAATAAATCCATTCTGAAGAAGATCCATTTTTCGCAAAAATGTCGTCGTATAAAATACACGAATTTGAATGTAGAAGACGTTAGGCCTACTGATAACGTTGTTGATGTAGTTGACGTGAGTGAGGAAGTTGCTGGCCCATCAACCAGCAAGTAAGAGTAGGCTGTTGGAGGACCTAATTTGACCTAATTTTTTCTTCAATCCATATAATATCCTGTGTCTGTATCAATAATATCTATAACTAAGATTTCCTCATATACTTCTGATTATGTGACGTGATTATTTTTAAATACAAATAAGTAGGCCTTCATGTTGATGTTTTTATATTTATTTCTGTCATGTGTGTGGGGTATACATGTAAATCCTGATTTTTGTCTGTACTGGAGCCTAAACATTTTGATAGTAAATAATTGTCCCGTTTTTTCAATTTAAAATTATGGGAGCCCTAGACTTGATGATAGTAGAACCTTCATTAACAATATCGGTCTCTACAGCCAAAGCTCTTGCCATTCGACACGGAACAATAACAAAACATTTATTAAAAACAAAAATTGAAACTGAAGCAATTAACACTTAATGTATGTTTTAAAAAGCTAATAAGAAAGTGATGCCTAAAGATAGAAATAGATAAACGTAAAATGCATAAAAAATATCTTCGGTGAAGCTTGCACTCGGCTTGAATAATTTTGCGGGACGTCTCGAAAAACCAGGTTCTTCTTCACCTATCAACTATCATAAGACCTATTACTCCGATATCTGTAAGATTGTAATAGGTCGTATAATAGGAAATAGTCGAGTTATAGGTATGCTTCTTTATACGGTCCACTTTCTTAGCTTGTCCCATGTGATCCTCAAACCGGACAGTTGGATATAAAATAAACCCTTCCGACTTCCCCCTGTATGTATTTAATTAATTGAAGTTAATTGATATGTTGTGTGACGAAACGTCAGTAAACTGTGGCTTCACTGTAAAAGCACGCTGCCAGCTTATTGGTTAATGGCATCATGTTTAGTGGTAAGTGAATTATGAGGGTCTGTTTCACATCGGGGTCTGTTTCACAGAGGCGGAGAGGGAGGGGGAATCTTACCATGTGTTTATACAAAAAACGGAACATGCACCTAAATTATCTTATAGCTCGCAGTTTTGACTGTGCGGCCGTGATAGAATTCATTTTGCCTATCTGGACACTGTTCGTCACTATGTTCTAATGCCACAACAGTATGTAGAAACATTATCAGATTATAAATTTCAGCCCTTACATGACATGCATAAAGAAATTAATAATTCATATAGTAGAAATAGCATTCATTCTCCTTTTTGCAAGTCCAATTAACAGGTAAAAAATCATAATCCTAATGATGTCGTTATTGTTTTATGAGAGTTGTGTCTCAGGATTCTAATTATTTTATTTTTAGTATTATTGGTTCACCAATAATAATTATTATTTTCATAATAATTTTGGTATGTAGTACGTGTCTTGCCCAAAAGTCAAAGTATCAAAGCATTACGTTTTACTGAATTCAAATTGTTTTATCGCACTTAGAACAATATCTACTAAATCTGTTATATTTATTGTTTCATGTAGTTTATGACCATTGTGCAATATGATATATATTGTATGATTATTTTTGATGCACTCGTTAGGCCTACCGATTTCTATGTTTCCTGGTATATCGTTTACGGATTATTGCCATGTCCTAAATTCCCCCATTTGTGTGGAATTTCTTCTGCTGTGAAAACAGATGCCTTGTGGTCCGCGTAATGGTTTGGTCATGCTATAATCGGTGGGGCTGACTGTAAGGATCAAATTTCATCTGGAAAGTGTCACAGAATTTGTGCCTGGCCGTGGCCGTTATGGTTTCCGATATTTATGTGGCGTGAGGGGGGTTGTTTCTTAAAATCAGTATGAGAACAAAATCCGTCCACATATGCAGTAGTCTTCACAGCGAGTGCATGGGTGCGTGTTGACTTGTCCATGTGATTTGTATAATCGACGATCTATGAGTGTGCTATCAACATTAATGAAGTGATTATTGGATATTGCGTTTAAGGTGTTCACTTCACCCTTGTGTGTGTTATATTTATTTGTCTTTGTTTGTGCACGTTGTATGAACACATGTGTAGGCCGTGTGAATAAATGTTTTAATTAAAAGAATCCACACAAAAACACGTTTTACAAGATTTTTTTTAGATAGTACTTGTGCGACGCTACGTGTTACAGAAAATTCATACAATTTTAGAGTGTGTTTTTGGTTTTACACTTTATGGCCAATCTGAAGTAATGTTTATGCATTGTTACGAAAAATACACATTCATATTGTAAATCCAGTCGTGTGTGATAGAAAAAAATAAATAATACGTACAATTATTATTCAGGGGTGACCAAACGGGGTTTAAAAAAAAAATTTTTTTTTTTTTTTATCGCGATAGCGGTCGAACGAAAAGTCCGATCAATTTGAAATTTGGACCATCTACAAGCCTCGATGTGGATTTAACGTCATTAGTTTTGTGGACAAATCTGTTGAAAAGTTACAAAGTTACAATTTAATTATTACAAAGTTATTCCCAAACACAATTGCGGCAAAATGTGAGATAGCCATTTTTTAGTAAATTTCTAGCCGGTCACGAATATACAAATTTCAACGTGATCCGATGAGAATTGTAGGCACAAATTACAATTTTGTATTGCTGAATTGTAGTGAAGTAACTATGACAACGAAACATCCAAGCTATAATTTATATGGACAATCGATCTTTTATTGAACAATGGCAGGAAGTGTACTAACTATAACAGTAAAAACTCAAATCTTTCCACATTTTTGTCACTTTCATTGAACAATGACGATGGCTTTGAGAACTTTTCGCCAGAAAGTTCGTGGACATATGGACGCGCTCGTTTATCAACGCGTCAAACAGAGCGTTTTCCTAGTGTGAGTAGTCCATAAGTGCAGTATGTAGTTGAGACAGGGACTTACAAAGCCTGTCTGGAGGACTGGAGTTATAAGTAGTTCGGTAAATGAAATGGTGTACAATTCAATTTTATCCTTACATTTTGTCAATATGCGTAAACATTTATAATGATTATCTTATCACACTTTTTAGTTTTTATTATTGGTTAAATGGCAATTTAAAATCATAGCAGAAGACCGTTTTAATATTTTAAAATATGATTCATTTTTAAGAAATGATGGGTCCTATTTACGTTTGGGGAAAATGAGCTTCTATTGTTATATACGTTCCAATTCCATTAAATATATTTTTTTTAAATTGATCGCGCCCTACAGTAAATGGCATAAGTCCATTTACAGATAAAATCATAATCCTAATGTTGTCGATATATTGTTGTAAGAGTTGTGTATCACGATTTTAATTAATGTAATCGAATCATCGTATCAGCAAATTATTTTTAATCTCGTGGATGTTCTTTTAGAGCTAATATTACATCACCCATGGTATCTCGGAGGGCGAAATGTGTTTCTTTCAACTATTAATTTTTTAAAATATTTATTTACTTCACGTCGTTTTATAAATTATAACAAGTGACACTGTCAGTATTTGATTAGTTTGTAACATATGCCCCGGAAATGACTGGCGAGGGAACAAGGTCGCGCCAGCGACCTTGTTAATAATGCATGGGAGTGTTCTTTGTGGAAATTTAAAATACTTTCATAGTTTTTGAAACAAAGTACGGAAATATTAATTATTATTATTTCGTACGAAAATATTAAAATGTCATTTTCGTACGAAAATATTAAAATGATAGAAATCTTAAGACTTTGTTGGGGCTATTTTTTGCTGATATATATTAGCGTTGTAGATTCACCAGGGCAAATTCGCACATCCTGTATAAGTGCTCATCAATTTTGGCGCGTCGAGGCATTTAAATAATAATAAACTTCCGCTATACAAAGAAGCTTGAAGAAACCGCGTCTCGTCAACGTTTCTTGAGAAACGTTAAAATCGCATTTCCTATCGTTGACAGTTTACACTGTAAATACGAGCATGAATAACGAAATCTTAGTATCTTTAGATATTACCCTAATTATGGTAGACGAATTGTTGTTGATGCAATGAATTATTATCTCAGTTTCCCGCATTAGGATGGTTAAACCGGTGGATTGTCTTACATATCCATGTTTCCTGTTTTCAAGACAGTCATGAAATCACAGAGAAAGTTAGTGAATGTGAAAGTCACGAGTGCCGAGCTTTGTCCTTATCTTTCGCTTGACATGATGACAAACCCTTGCAGGCTTCTTAGATACAAAATACTGCAGCCGAGAACTGAGTTCCGTCATCGCGTTCAAGTTTAATTAGGGATGACATCACTTGGCTGCGCACGAAGCTTTAAGCTATTACTAATTGTAGGCCTACGCAATAACAGGGTTTCATAGAAATATAATAGGAGAAGGATGTTTACAACATCTTGACGATTATTTTATAGGTAGTCTACATCAAGTCGCGAATGCGTCGCCAACTCTCATTTATTTACTTACTTATTTATGTATATGTACAATTTTCATCACATATATTTGATAATGATATAGTTTGTAAGTGTGTGTTTATCTTAGCAAGCTTATTTTATTTATATTAGTTAGTTATTAATTATTTGGCTGTATTTTATTAACTAAAATTTATAATAGGATCTTAGCACCACACACATTGGAATACACTGTATAGGATATAGAAATTAATACATAATATAAACTCACAATTTGTTCTCAATTAGCCAAGTTCGTCCATCACCGAACAAAATAAAGCACGCTAAGTGAAAAATTAAATTATTGTACCTATATGTTATTTCTAATATATTTAGGCCTACCCCTGTGCTAATTCCAAAATATGGGTACCTATATTGTAAATTTGTAGACAAAAAAGGTAAGTATAGGAAAACACCACTTAGGATACTTATAAAAGAGATATAAGTATATATCGTCTTGAAACGACGTCAACAGTTTGCACATGATTAGGCCTATAATTTCAGTTTTCATTACATAAAGGTGTAGGCTTAACTTATAAGATGAAAGTCTGTCTCAGAACAATTATACAATTAAACTACACATTTAAAAATTAAAGCTATTATTCATAACTCCATTCAGAGAATAGAGAATTATAGCACAGTAAGCCGAAAAGCCAGATCAGTCCGCGGTCACGATAATTGCAAGTGAGTACAGACAGCTTCTTGCCGACTTATTATCCGCATCTCTCTGTGTGGCGTAGATGGAGAAATACTCCACTTTTAAAGTATCTAATGAATATTCCTGTGTTTAAAAGTGTACTGCAACAATGTGACAACTCCACTAAGCTGTCTCGCTACGCGAAGGTGAGATGAATGCAGACGGAGTCGTCTACGGAAAGTTGCGAAAGTTTTAAAGAATTTTTTTAGATTTCTTTAAATGTAAGTTCATTAAAAACTTTTCTGCAAACATAACGTGGGGAATTCTTTTCAAACAACTTAAATAGTTCTAAGCGCGGGGATGAATTTAAAGGAAGATACAGTGGAAACAAAAACGACTTCCATTCTCAATGTTCCTTTATTAATCATAACTTTGTAATATTGGCATAATACATTACATAAATTGGCTCACACTGCACATACGAAGAAGGTATGGACATATGGGTTACAAAATCTCGTATTCTAACTCTATATATATGCCGTACATTAGAATATTCCATCACTCATAAATGAGTTGGGTAACAATGACGACCCAGGACTCCTAAACCTCCTCCGCCCAATAAGATCAAATACCAGTGAAAATGTGTTCCCTACACAAAACCACAACGCTATAATAGTCGTCGTACAACATCTTCGGTAATGCTTCCGTCACGGGTGGGTGAGCGGCAGCCAACCAGCGGCCGTGGATAATTCAAATACCTGCTCGGGTTGGCCGAGACCGTAAACACGTCATTAATTGATGACGAAAGCATTACCGAAGTTGTTGTACGACGACTTTAGAATCATAAAGAACCCACAGCTTGGTATGAAACCATCAGCATGCGTAAAAGAACATGTGCAGTGCAATTACTCAAAGACAGAAGTGTCGAAAAATCACTTGTTTGCATTATCAGTGGATGATCACTGGTTATACCTTGTTTAGGGGTACTGTTGCCATTTATTAACAAACTTTTATTTTATGTCTCCATTATTTATTCCATGTCTCTTGCAGCGCTGCAAGATGATGCGCGCAGTGAGTGTGACCAATCACAGCGATTTCCGTCGCGGTGCTGCCACGTGGCAAGAGTTCAGGTTGGTCACCGCGCATCATCTTGCGCGCAGTAAGTGTGACCAATCACAACGTTTTCCGTCGCGGTGCTGCCACGTGGCAAGAGTTCAGGTTGGTCACCGCGCATCATCTTGCGCGCAGTAAGTGTGACCAATCACAACGTTTTCCGTCGCGGTGCTGCCACGTGGCAAGAGTTCAGGTTGGTCACCGCGCATCATCTTGCGCGCAGTAAGTGTGACCAATCACAACGTTTTCCGTCGCGGTGCTGCCACGTGGCAAGAGTTCAGGTTGGTCACCGCGCATCATCATGCGCGCAGTGAGTGTGACCAATCACAGCGATTTCCGTCGCTGTGCTGCCGCGCGGCAAGAGTACAGGTTGGTCACCGCGCATCATCTTGCGCGCAGTGAGTGTGACCAATCACAGCGTGTTCCGTCGCGGTGCTGCCGCGCGGCAAGAGTTCAGGTTGGTCACCGCGCATCATCTTGCGCGCAGTGAGTGTGACCAATCACAGCGTGTTCCGTCGCGGTGCTGCCACGCGGCAAGAGTGCAGGTTGGTCACCGCGCATCATCATGCGCGCAGTGAGTGTGACCAATCACAGCGTGTTCCGTCGCGGTGCTGCCACGCGGCAAGAGTGCAGGTTGGTCACCGCGCATCATCTTGCGCGCAGTGAGTGTGACCAATCACAGCGTGTTCCGTCGCGGTGCTGCCGCGCGGCAAGAGTTCAGGTTGGTCACCGCGCATCTTCTTGCGCGCAGTGAGTGTGACCAATCACAGCGTGTTCCGTCGCGGTGCTGCCGCGCGGCAAGAGTTCAGGTTGGTCACCGCGCATCATCTTGCGCGCAGTGAGTGTGACCAATCACAGCGTGTTCCGTCGCGGTGCTGCCGCGCGGCAAGAGTTCAGGTTGGTCACCACGCATCATCTTGCGCGAAGTAAGTGTGACCAATCACAGCGTGTTCCGTCGCGGTGCTGCCGCGCGGCAAGAGTTCAGGTTGGTCACCGCGCATCATCTTGCGCGCAGTGAGTGTGACCAATCACAGCGTGTTCCGTCGCGGTGCTGCCGCGCGGCAAGAGTTCAGGTTGGTCACCACGCATCATCTTGCCGCTCAGAAAGAGACATGCAAAATCGGCCATCATGTACACAAACATATAAACCGTTGTTGTTTCTGAATTATGTCTCTCACTTCGAATTACAGTTTATTTAATTCATGATGTGCACATAATAGCAACTTAATGTAGATTACCGATACAACAGTATTATAGAATGTATTTTCACTTATTTATCACCTTACCTATAATATTTATTTATTTTCTTGTTTCACAAATGGCGGTTTTAATATATGATACGTGACATTGGTAGTAATTGTTCCATAATCATTGGCTTATTAATTATTATACGCTTTTGTTTTATTGATTGTTAATTTTTCCTTTTTACAAACGGTTGAGAGTGTTCTTACACAAGCCAAGCACGTACTTAATACAACATAGTTTGTGTTATTCTGATAGCAACATTGTCCAGACTTTCCTTTGGGCAAGCTGGTGTTTTCAGTGTCAACACTCTCCAAAGGTCCCTGAAGATGCGCCTTGCAATTTAGTCGAAACGTTTTATTCTTTCCGCCTTTTGACATGGTTGTACTGGAAAACCTTGATAATACAGGAAAATATGTTTAACTTCATTAGTAAAAAAAAAAATGCTCTTCTATTACATTAATTTTGAATATTGCCTTATAAGGTATGGATGGGGTATCATGGAGTGAGGAGGACCAGAAAAATGAAAGTAATGACGTGTAGATAAATACTATAAGGAGGTCGGTGAGCATTTGCATACGTACTTTATATATATTGGTTTTAATAAGAGCAGCTAAATAACTCTTTACACTGGTTTAAGCTTAGAAACCTGTGCAGTTGGGCTGTGCAGTGAGGCTGGTCATGTTTTATAGTTTATGATGCTTGGCCAAAATATTAATACATTCTTCACGTCTCTATTTCAGCAGAAAATGTAAAATGACAGCCACATTGGCCTTCAGAGAGTCGACTTTGAGAAATCAGTGAAACGAGATAAGAGTGGAGATAACCCCTACGATTCTAACAGAAACTTGAGCAACAACAACTCGTGTCCTGAATAATACACTCAGCGTAGTCTTCCTTTCTCTTCCTGGGAGCGCGGACTAACCCCAATCCATTGTCCCTTGGGCCACGTTACTGGCACATAAGCTATGGAGTGCGAACATACACTCCAGTTTCATATCAATAATTACTAAATGACTCGACAAGTTTTGGATCATAAACCAGCTTTGGCCGTCTGCGGTGACTCACACGGTTGAGATGCAGATTTGATATGGCACCAAGAAATGCGTGTTTGGAGTCTCATGAGGCTGTGGTTTATAATTGTCCTCCATTACCATCTATCATTTAGGTTACTAGTCGTTGCTATTAGTATAACTGCATTAGTAACAACCTTCAAGCATCACAAACACCACACCGAACGTCCCCTACAACTTCAACCAACTTTGTTCATACACAATGTATTAGCAGTGATGGTACGATTAAATTTGCCCTGTATCAGGTTTGAATACAGACTCTAAATCTCTACGTAACGATAGTATTGCATATAGCCAGATGAACGTCTTAGGTGAAAGTGTGTGACGAAACAAAATAAGAACAAACACAAAATAATGAATGGAAATAACTTCAGAGATTCACTACGAACTACGAGAAGGATGGTAGATCCTTCTAAACGAAATTGATGGAATTGAAAATTGAAACAACCAAGAAATTGACTTTGCCTTTCGGCTAATACCCCCACTCCTCCTCATCCCTTTGTTATCATGTTAGATTGGATCCACTGTGCAGTGGATATATTCATATTTAATATATATCTTATTTAACTTCAATATAGATAAGATAAAGTACATAATGAAGGGTAAAATAACTCTCTTCTCTTCGCCTATGGTAAAAGTAGATGGATAGAATGTGCTATTAAAGTCATGACGAAACGAAAAGTGTTTGTGTTAATGAGTGCAACTCATGACGTAAATTTAAGCTTGTTTATCTATGTGTGTATATATTTTGACCTTCATGCGAGGCGTTCATTATTCATGTACGGACAAACGTGCAAATTATTGGCACACATAACAGAGATACATCGGTGCAAGTGCTCACGAGGGAAGGGGAATTTCACTGGTTCGATTCCCGTTGTACTGAATTGTTAGTCTGTGGGTTTTCACGCTCGGAAGACAAAGTCTGGAGTTCAATCCTTCTATACCAGCCATCGCATCTTCGCGTACGTATACCCTAAGAGCCTGCGGAAGTCAGGCTTCAAAAAGCAGTCAGAGCTCAAAAAGCGCGGGAATTTAAGTTTTTCTCTTCTTATTTTTAAAACTTTCAAAATCGAAATTATTGTGGTTATATACCCCAGCTAGATATTATCAGCGTCTACAGATTGCAAAAAAATATGCAAAATTAAGAACGTTTGGTTTAAATCCAATAATTGACATATTATTGTATCGACGGATTTTATCTAATGGTAATTAATTTTTTCATATATTTTTCGTCGATAATAGCTAAGGTAATTTACCTACAATTTCGGCTTTAAAAGTTGTTTTGTAGATACGAACGGAAAACCTTAATCGCTCACACTTTTTGAGCTCTGATTCGCACAGACTCTCAGACGTAACTCTGAAAATGTGCTGTTGCCTAGGGACGATTTTCTGCACACAAAAAAACCCTATTCATATTATATTTCTAGAGTAGGTGTATGTCGCTATTAATGCTGGGTTTTCCTAATTATTTAATGTATTGACCTTGGTTGGCTTGGCTCATAATTTGAGGTGATAGTGCATGAGGCGCGTTTGTTTGTTTAAATTCGAGCGGTCAATAAAGGGCACAAGGGCGTGCCCCAAAATATGTTACAAGCGTTGTGGTCATCCGATGAGTAGTGTGATCAGAAATGTGGTAGAGATTTGCTAACAAGTTAGAAATGTTGTGGGACGCGTGATGTAATGCCGAAGAAAAGGATTTAACTTCACGTTGAGGGGTAGACAAGACACACAAGCGGAGTGATGAGCTTAGATGAGCTTAGACCTCAACTGGCAGATAGGTACGATTATGACATACTGTGTGGGTTTCAAGTGTGTTTACAAGAAGTCATTTATGAACAATGTTTATATCGATATAATGTACAAAAAAGTGTAATCATTGATTGATAGAACAGATGTATAGAAATATAGAAATATTAATAAATATATGTAAATAATAATTTAAATTTACTGTGCATAAATATTGTACCGGGCCAGTTATTTATAGGCCTTTAAATGTCGGAACAAAATTTAAAATAACATCATCATCACACACTTTTTTAATCACAATCGTGGGGATACCATTCCATTGTCGAATGCGTATAACGCCCGACGTACGTCATTTGACTAGTTGTCGAAAACGTCGTTCAAAAACAAATAATATGTAAAAGTTACAATAATACTAATAATAATAATAATAATAATAATAATAATAATAATAATAATAATAATAATAATAATAATAATAATAATAATAATAATAATAATAATCATATTTATTAATTTTGAAGAATATCATAAAGGGGCATTGTTCGTTGTTCGCTTTCATTCGTCTCTTTATCTACGCTCGAACATTGGTGCCTACGACCATTTACGTCCTGCGTAACGAGCCACAGTAATTAACTAAGCCGACCTTAATTAGCGCCATAATTCTACGTGTTAGCGGTTTTTTCTCTCGCCGAGACCTTTGACCGCTGCCGTGGTCAGTGATTTATCCGCCAACTATCGACGACGTGTCGCGTTGTGCCCTAGTGTTCTTGTTAGTTAGCGGGTTCTTGTCTCCAGTAGGGTTCTTGCGACCACGCGTTCTTGAGTTATGTCGCTAATAGTCGATAGCGGACGTCCAGGCTCGATATAGAAACAATACACGATGGTAGTGACCGATATACGAGCTGCCCTGTAAGTGCAAGGATGTCTTTTTGGTATCTTTTTTGTGTCATCATGTCATGTTTCTTTTAAAGACATTTGAAAGGTATCTTCAATCATGCATTTAAGGGGCATGTTTAATATATCGTCATCGTCCCTTAAGCGTCTATTACACGGTCAAACTTTTTCATCCAACTCCTTGAATTCAAGGACAAAAGCGCATCAAAAACAGTCAGTATGTAGTCAAATACAACAATAGATATTATTTATTGATGCGCTTTTGTTCTTGAATTCAAGGAGTTGGATGAAAAAATTTGACCGTGTAAAGCCTGTATTACACGGTCAAACTTTTGCATCCAACTTTTTGAATTCAAGGACAAAAGCGCATCAAAAACAGTCATTATGTAGTCAAATACAACAATAGGAATTATTTATTGATGCGCTTTTGTCCTTGAATTCAAGGAGTTGGATGAAAAAGTTTGACCGTGTAATACAGGCTTTATACAGGCTTAAAGATATCTTAAAGATATCTTAAAGATATCTTTAAGATATAATAAATACATTTAATTGAGCTTCTCCGGCGCAAGGAAAGCACGACAGGGCTCCAGTCTGAAACAAAACAAACAACACCAACATCGAGCCATTTAAAATGAAAACGTTGCAATCATAACATCAGCGAGTATAGGGACGACATTGCACAAAACCACCGCCTTGTGGGTGTGCTGATTCCGAGCACGGCCCTGCCAAGTCCTGTCGGGAATAAACTCACTCAGCAGACAGATAGCAAAGCGGCCGCGTCCAAAAACCTGCCATTCTGACAGTTGGCTCCGTTGCACTTCCATTTTTATGTCCCGACTAAATCTCCGCTGGTGTTGAAAGCCGACTATATATCATAATACAAAGACAATCAAAGACAGTAGCCTTTAACAGGCAGCAAAAAGTAAAGCTATTCCTCCTGTCATTTACAGATCAACTACTAAATTGTAAACAAGTATATTTTGCTAAACCAAATACATCCATTTTGATCCGGTTTGAAGGTAATAAAACTGTTAAACTTATGTGATGGAACGTCTTTCTTTCTAACACTTCGCCAAACCCAATCCAAGTTGGTACGGAATATGACTTTGGATTGTCAAACACAAAGTTCAAGTTTAAGTGACGAAAAGTTATAACTCTGCATAAAGTACTCCCGTAATTGTAAAAATTGTAATTGTAAAATGTGATGTTATTTTAATTTTCATAAAAATATGGCAAAGTGAGGACAACCTGAACCAAATCGTATGTGCAAAGATTTTTTCTCGTCCCGACTTTAGTCAAGAAAACAAAACTCGCTAAAACAATGTGACTATATTTTTACTATTCATAGTTCCCACGTGACGTCACAGCGGCCATGATTGCGACACAATGGGTGTAGACCTATCCTAGATTATTGGCGAATATCATTCAAATCTACTAAATAAGCACAATTTAGAATTTTAAAATTAAAATAAATTATAAAAAAATCTCAAATTACGACATCTACCAATTTTATAAAAAAAAAAAAGACAGGCAGGCAGAATTATAAAGAACTAAGGATTACTGTTCTACCACAATAGCCTGTTTCTCCATGGCAACGTCAAAGTTTGGTTACAAATGTGGCCGCCACGCGCACAGATGTGACGTACGTGCAACCTATAAATATTGTTGACACACCTTAAGGTAAACACAGGTGTAAAAATATTAGTCACATATCACCAGACTCCCAGAGCAGCAAACCTGGTGGAACATTAAAACACTACTCGCGCAATTGAAATATTCAAAATACTTCTGATAGAAAATGTTACTACTTACTACGACTGTTACAGAACCGAAAGAAAACTTAAGTGTGAAAATAATATTTATTACTCCCCTAACCGTTCGTAGCATCAGACTCCAGAGCAGCAAACCTGGCGGAACATTATAACACTACTCCCGTAATTGGAATACACACTCGATTTAACCCCACTCTAACGCCCAACATTCTTCTCCGTGAATGTGAGTGGTTTGCAAACACCGAACGTGTCGCAGTATTTTATACAAGAACCGTTTCGTTAACCAGCGATAAGTTGGAGCTGAAATCGATAGAATCTCTCGTGTTGATTTGACTTCGTCGTAGGTAGAACTAAACTCAATGCAGCCATATTCACATATTTTGAAGACGCCTCAACGCGTCACACACATAGATAGGAGTTATACAGCACGCATTAAAGAATTACCATCAAGTAAATATAGTTTTCTAATTTTATTTCAAATAACCGTTTTTGTTAAACATTATCTGCGTTCCAATATTCATCCGATCATAAGCTAATCCGATTAATCACTGTTGTCAATCATAATATTGAATGGCAGCAAGAGTGTTCAAGAAACGTTTATAAGAATCAGCAACTTATTTTCCTTTGACAGGGATTTGTTGGATGAGTCGACTCGAAAGTTTGAATTGATTAACTATGAGCTATAATAATCATTACTCAATTGTATGATTGCTTCAATGACAAACCAGTATTTTAATTGAAGAAGCCCATATGTTGTATCAACAGAATTACTAGATGGTGAATTGTCAGATACGCATCCTTATGGACGTAACCCCCAATTACATATTTGCAACAGTTTACCAAGCAAACAAATCAAAAGAGTGTCCCTAGAAATTGTTGACATCAATCCATTCTAACGTCATAGCAGGTTATGCGAAGTCATATCTATGAGTGAGTATGAGATGAGTATTGTAACGCAGCTTTTATAAGTAACATCAACACATCTCTATTCATATGCAGTTGTTAAATTGATATCAACTGAATATTTCAACATATTAGAAGAAATGTTACATTTTTATGTATTTGACGTACTCATTAACATTCTCAAAGAATACACCTTCGACATAATCACATATTGCAATTGCCTGGTTTGTTTTCTTTCTATGGAAACTATGTGCATAAGCACGAATAGAATTTCCGAACGTCAATGGAAATAAATAGTCATAAATAGATAATACAGTTTTCATTCAACAACAGTTTCCAGCACTATCACATTTGAATTATTGTAACATTCTATTAAATGTTGATAAAGGTTTCAAGGGTTTGTCAAGAGAAATGTACACATATTTTCCACTTTGTCTTACATTACATATAGATACGATGGTGAGAGTGAATTGAGTCGTTGCGTCGGCTGTAATCACGTAATTCTCCGCGACGCGAGTGTGACAAGGGAGGGTCTTGTTACACGGTACACCCGAGAGACGGGGTCCCCTGATGTCCAAGCTCAACCCGCTCAACCAGAGCACCGCAGCATTCCGACGAGGTCGAGTGTCAAACGATATTAAAGCCGACCCCTCCGGCTTAGCCTTGCCCGACTCTTCTCCTCTCTTACAAATAAAACTGATTTTGTGAAATCAATTCCCACCCACAAGTCAAGAACGATAAACCCGCGACGAAAGAACTTTCCTAAAGCTTTTCACAAATCAAAAGGCTGTAAATAATGTGTTTTGACAATAATCGAAATGGATTTACATAAAACTGTCAGCGTTGCGGGATGGGAGGGGAAGGCAATAAAAAATAATGTATCGAATTGGTAAATGTGACGGAAGCGCGTGAGTGTCTGAAGTTAGTGTTTAAATTTCTCGTACAGTGAGTTCTCGTTCCAGCCCCTTGGCTCAAATCCTGACGGTTGGTTCTCAAACTATCGTTTCTTCAGCAAGGCTTTCAATGTATCTCGGCTGGTGTTATTGCAGTCTCCCCCTTCCCTTTCACTCCCCTCCGCCCTCACCACAAGTACCAACCCACCCCGGCTAATTATCCGGAACATCCCCACAGTCTCAGCCTTCAGTCTTCACTACTTTCCGCTTATGAGTAATAGCCATGCATATTTCATGTGACCGAATTAACAATCGGCCATTATAAACCTGCCTATCTCCGACTAGCACTCGACTCTAGCACTCGACTACATCAACCTTCCAGATTATATTTGAAAGTTAACGGTGGTTTTACTTTGCTAGTTTCATATTCGTTTGGATTTGATCTGTGCTATATCTTTAACTTTTAATCAAGTTTATAATTTGCTTTAAGCTTCAGTCTTCAATCCCCAAACGATCCAATGATGACTCATTTTTGTTCGGGCACAGTTCCAACCGTATGGAACCATGGGGCGTAGGTTAAAATCCCACGTGAGTTCTGCGTTTAATTTTTGTAACGACCCATATCTATCTATTATCCATTTACTATTATGAATCAATAATCAACAATGACAAAGCCCCGACAAGAATCATCATAGTATACGCATTGATGGATATACCTTTGTGCTCATCAGTTTGAAATCACTTGATGTCGGCTATAGTCACGTTGATTGCTGACATTTCTGTGACACTTTTCGAGTGTGGCTCCCCCATGAAACACATGAAGCGGCCGACACAGAACGAAACTCTCAACTTCACTCCCTGTTAACCGATTCATTAACAGAGGTGAGTATATCAGACTATAGAAGCCATTATTGTCAAGAGCTGAGTCGAGACATCTATGGAAGTCGTTGGTTATCCACAGACACTTTCCAAAGAGATAGAAGTTAATTACCAGTGAAGTTTTCTTTTTTTTTTGAACTCCAGTTATAATTAGCTCCGTTGCATCTACGACGCTCGTGACAATTAACTGAACAAACAGACGTGCATATGGCTGCAACACAATCAAGCTATCCAGCCGGGAATAACAATATTGTAGAACAACGCCTTCGAAAGGAAGACAAGCAAAACATTTACATAATATTTCATCTTCTAGTTTCCCTTGAAGTAATCTCTGAGGTTGAGAGCTCCTCATTTCTAAGATAACATTCATCCGCGCGCTCGTGTCAAGAACGCCAATAATTCCGACATTCCTATTTGTAATCTCACGATTATGAACACACGCCGAGTAATAACCGGAGTGTTTTAAGACGCTGCCCCGTCTGGTGGGACAGCGTGCCAACCTAACGTGCATCCAAACATAACACACGCCGAGTAATAACCAGAGTGTTCTAAGACGCTGCCACGTCTGGTGGGACAGCGTGCCAACCTAACGTGCATCCAAACATAACACACGCCGAGTAATAACCAGAGTGTTCTAAGACGCTGCCACGTCTGGTGGGACAGCGTGCCAACCTAACGTGCATCCAAACATAACACACGCCGAGTAATAACCAGAGTGTTCTAAGACGCTGACACATCTGGTGGGACAGCGTGCCAACCTAACGTGCATCCAAACATAACACACGCCCAGTAATAACCAGAGTGTTCTAAGACGCTGCCACGTCTGGTGGGACAGCGTGCCAACCTAACGTGCATCCAAACATAACACACGCCGAGTAATACCCAGAGTGTTCTAAGACGCTGCCACGTCTGGTGGGACAGCGTGCCAACCTAACGTGCATCCAAACATAACACACGCCGAGTAATAACCAGAGTGTTCTAAGACGCTGACACATCTGGTGGGACAGCGTGCCAACCTAACGTGCATCCAAACATAACACACGCCGAGTAATAACCAGAGTGTTCTAAGACGCTGCCACGTCTGGTGGGACAGCGTGCCAACCTAACGTGCATCCAAACATAACACACGCCGAGTAATAACCAGAGTGTTCTAAGACGCTGCCACGTCTGGCGGGACAGCGTGCCAACCTAACGTGCATCCAAACATAACACACGCCGAGTAATAACCAGAGTGTTCTAAGACGCTGCCACGTCTGGTGGGACAGTGTGCCAACCTAACGTGCATCCAAACATAACACACGCCGAGTAATAACCAGAGTGTTCTAAGACGCTGCCACGTCTGGTGGGACAGCGTGCCAACCTAACGTGCATCCAAACATAACACGCCGAGTAATAACCAGAGTGTTCTAAGACGCTGCCACGTCTGGTGGGACAGCGTGCCAACCTAACGTGCATCCAAACATAACACACGCCGAGTAATAACCAGAGTGTTCTAAGACGCTGCCACGTCTGGTGGGACAGTGTGCCAACCTAACGTGCATCCAAACATAACACACGCCGAGTAATAACCGGAGTGTTCTAAGACGCTGCCACGTCTGGTGGGACAGCGTGCCAACCTAACGTGCATCCAAACATAACACACGCCCAGTAATAACCAGAGTGTTCTAAGACGCTGCCACGTCTGGTGGGACAGCGTGCCAACCTAACGTGCATCCAAACATATTTCCAGACGGAAAAGTTCCCATGAGCGTCGTACCAGGAGACTTATGGCTGTGGATGGCGATTAACTTGAATCATATCGCAACAAATATCGCAAAGATGTCATAAAACGAGGAAATTGAGTGTTATTTACTCAATTCCGAGTCCCTACTTCAGATTTATTCCAACACATATTTTTTATTTTTTATAAACACAGTTTAATGTGAGGAAGAATTTTATCACTGAGAGGTTTTGAATGTATGTATAAAGATTTCGTATTAAAATCATTTCACCCTGCATATTTGGTTCACTTTTTACTCTATTACCCTTCATAATTTTATTGGGATTATATTTATATCTAGTTGTGGTTCTCACACAAACTTTATGCTGCAATAACGTACTTCAACGAGAGGAATATTGCGAACAAAACTATAAAGTAAATAAAACCTACATACATTCCTAAATGAAATCACATAACTATTGTGAAATGATAGCCCTAATATATACTCAGTTTAGTACGTAGACATAACGTGGTGCAAATGTGTGAATCAACTGTTTGAAATGGAGCGGAACAAATGCCGATCTGGGGTAACCAAGGAATGAGTTGGCAGAATGGTCATGACGGGATGGAGTAATTGCGACCCTACCAGGGATGTTAGCGACATGGATCGAACCCCACTTATCTCTGTCTGGAGGTCAGGACTCCAGTCGGCCACTCACGCATTCTGGCGACACTTTTTACTTACCCTTTAACTACTGGATTGTCAGGGGTATTTCATAGGAGTGCAGCCGATTATCGTGAATCGATTTGATTCGATTTAATAGTTCAAATCGCGATAATCGTACGATTTCATTTCATCTACGAAATCGCGCTTTTTCTGTGCATCGTTTAAAATTAAATCATCATAATTTTAAATTAGGCACCAAGTCGGCTAGTACGGGCGCACAATGAGCCGCTTTCATAGTAACACGGCAACAAGTTTTTTCCGGACCGGCAAGTCGCGTGACCAATCAGAAACTTGTCGTGCCAGCCGGCCCATTTTTTTCATCGGTTCATTTGACCTGCCGGTTCGGAAAAACCATGTTACAAGGTTGCTATGGAGCCAAAACTTCCAACCTAGCGGCAAAGCGTGTAATCGTTACTAGCGGTTTCCACCATACCCAGACAAACTAGAGAACAACACAAGCATTTCAAAAGTTTTCAAATACACACTGTGATTTCATCGCGGAAAAGGCCAATCGTAATGATTGAATGGTACTACGATTAAATCGCGATTAATCGTTACGTTATTTAAATCCTACAATAATCGATTTTATCGCAATTATTAATTTATTTGAGTATCATACAAAATATTGAAAAATAATACACACAATTCTCACAAACCTGATTTCAGTTTTGTAAAGCTTTGTTAAACATGAAAATTAACTTTGTGGTCATATTTTTTTTACAATTTAAATGTATTTGATTTTATTAATAAACAAGTAAAAGAAGTTGGATGGTCCATTTTCTATTCATTATTACTTGTTGCTATTTTTGGCGAAGGGCTAAACAGTTAAGGATGTACAAGACCCGTCGTTTTCAGTATGCTTTTTATCGGCGTATGTACACATAGATGTCATGAACATTTAATTAACACTATCTAAACAATGGTATATCCTTGTTAATTGCTGCTATATATATATTACTAATTATGTATTCGTAAGAACAAAAGAGTGCATTAAAAAAACATAAGGTCCACTACTTGTCATAGAATGTATCTCTTTTTGGTTTTGTTTTTTATTCTACAATTTAAACAATGGTAATAATAACTAGCAAAATCTTTCTTTGAGAAGAACCATCTTTCTCCAAGACCAGAAACCACCTAGTCATGGTTAACCGACTCATTGTTTACGATGATGATGATCTTGTTGCTTTACCTCATATTATAACAACCATTATTATTATTATTAATATATTTTAGTCATTAAATCATTATTAATTATTACAATCATGATATTCGAGACGATGAGATGTGCTAGATGAAGATGAAGGACAATTACAACCCCCCCCCCCCCCAACCCCATGCAACGCACGTCCCAACGGGGCATTCACTTCGGACATGCGTGCCAACCACGAGCCACAGCCACCATCATTCATCACTTATAAAATCAAGATGACAATCTGTGATCGTCAAAGCTCGACTCTACTATTATACTGGCAACGCCGTAAGAAGCAATTGGTGAATCTTCGAATTCTCAGATGAGACGGTCGCTCCACGTGGTCTAGATCAACTGTATTCGTCACCGCGGGATTTCCCGATACCTGCTTGTTATTGCAGTACTGCATTGACTGTACCGACCGTGATTGGCATGCGCCCTCACAACGCTTGACAACAGACGTGCGACATTATCACTACAATACCGGAGGCATTAATTAAAGGTGCTCTATGATAAACAAATACATATCAATATCGCGATATATCGTGATAATAACGTGAGCATATAATAATATCGCGATACTTTACTATCGCGATACTATCGTGAAATCACGCCGAATGGAGACGTTTCCCAAGTTGTCCTAATAACATCTTCGATAGCTGGTTTACAGTTGATTAAATACACTCGCTATTATTGATACAATTTCAATATCATCATTTAAAATTATTGAAAGCTAATTAGTAAAAAGATAATCGAAAAACTGTCGCACAAAGTTTTAAACTACAACGATAACAACACGTATTAAAAATGTATCACGATACTGGGTGCCAAATAATATCGCGATGAATATCGCGATATGCGCGATATCACGTCGCAAATCGTATCGTATCGATCTACGGTAGTATCGATACATATCGATATACGATTATCATCATTATCATATCATTAGCAATTAGAATGTGATGCAACTAGATTTAGGTTGGTATATAGTTGTCACATTCACATGAGTCACTTCACTATTACATAATCCGTGACGACACCACTTTGCAAGTTAACGTTACGAGGCTTGACACACATATGATGTTTTCCTACAAGCATTGAAATGAGATCTTAGTAAATCATTGTGTGTTCATTCTCTAGCTATGACTCACAGATTAGTCTCAGACAAGGCGAGTGAGTATAAGCACGTGGTTGATGAATACTAAGCAGTAAACGCAACAGTTTAGCAAGTTCAACAATTAATTTATAGTTTACCTTCAAGCGGTTCTTATGAACCGGCTTCTGATTGGTCAGAATATAACGATTCCCTTTGCTTGTCGTGAGGAGTAGTCTGTGTGCTGATTTCGGGATCCTCGCTTCCCTTCACGAATACTACTATTCACAAATTAACTTAGCATCGCGATTGGCCTCACTACATGAGTAGTAAACGTTGACCGCACATTCATGATAAATGGTAATTGACGGATGTATTCTAATAATAACAGATTATCTTAGCTATATCCACTAGGGGTTCATAGTTTTAAGAATAATTGTACATTTAGTTATCATTTAATCAATGAAATATAATAATTATTTCTATGTTATTTTCGTTTATATGATGCGTGGTGTAGCATGCATTCATTGAGATGATAATGGTTTAGTAGTTTCCATTGTTTTACTATGAATATTTCTCCTCCCACTTGGCCCTGCCCTCCCTTGCTGGACTCCCGTATGACGACTCACGCGACGTACAATGGATCTGATTCGGATGTGGCTTTATTCTTCATTATCATCTTGCTCATCTTCATTATCACCCGCTCATCGTCTCGATTAGCCATCGTTGCATAAATATGAGACGTTAAGCCCCAATAATCAATCATCATCATGATCCGTGGATTGGTTTGAAATAACACCCTATTGTCTACAAGTCTTTCTATTATCTTCCATTATCTGATAATAATTATAATAATAATTAAGGTTCGCATAGCTTGAGATGCAAGCAGTCGTAATACAATAACTATAAAATATATAATTCACTTTTAATCCTCCCCCCCCCCCCTCCCCTCCCACACATATGCTTTCCAGGAAGAAGTTCATATCCAGGGCGACCTTTCTGCCATGATGATAAACATCTGGAGGACTTTACTAAGTGACTTGGTGCTGTATAGGATACCTTCGGTGTGGCTAGTTAGTTAACAGTTATCAACACATTTTGCTCTTCTAGCTTATGCTTTAATAACGTTAGTAATTTTGGAATTAATCATCTTGTTCAACTTTGGTATAAGAAGGAAGTAGGACACGAACTCAAACTATGGTACAGCCAATAGCAAAACAGCATGATCTGGTTCTAACTTCATTTCCATACAAGGGGATGTTAAAACAACCAATTCAAATACTGAAGAGGAATAGACTCATATTTTCTATTGCAATGATACAAGTGATAAAAATTCAACTTTAAAAATTAAAGATCATCCAAAACGTTCTTTAACTGGAACTAGACCATACCTGGTTTAAAACCTCTTTCTACTCAAGAATTAAAGAAAATAATTTATTTTATTTATTGGAATACACTTTTCGTAAGCACATAAGAATGATATGCACGCGTATACCCTTGTGCATGTGAATGTAATTCAATAGTAGGGACAATTAAACTATAAACTTAGTATAGACTAGGTTAGCAAATACCACTCTTTACAAATAAAAGTTAAACGTTTTAGCTGTAAAGGAGTAGAACAAAAGTAATCCTTAATACACAAGACAATATTTTAGTTCTTTGATAAAGTAATGAAAATAGCTCACACAGTGTATAAATAGTTTGTACTATTTTGAATCTTTGTTGTAAAATTGTTGCATTTTGTTGGTGTGAATATCGTTAGATTAGTAGGTAAAAATGTGTATGAGCAATTGCTTATCAAGTTATTGCAGATAGTATTATTTGTATCAATGATTTAAAGACACCTCTGAAAAAAAAGAACGAGTTTTTGTAATTTATCAACATGATCGTCAAATTACTTACCATGCTCCCTGTTATTCTACTTAGCTAATCTGAACGTTTCAGTGTAGGCTACGCTGCGAGCGGAAGGGAAGGGGGGGGGGGGATAGCCCCCCTACCCATCAACCAAATATCGTATTTGAGCTCACACCAAGTAGAGTAGACGAACGCTTTTTCTGGAATTTTCATGTAAATAATCCTGCTAAGAAGGAACAATTCTAAATGAGAAATTTACATTTATTGGGCCAATTGGTAAAATGACGCTCCAGTCGTTTTCGCTGTCCATATCAAATGTAATTGTACCCATAGGACGCAGTTAATCAAGAGTGTGTTGTGACAGATTGTTGTTGTTGCGTTAATAGAGCAAGATTTAAAAAATGTCAGGGAAAACTTCCATTCGATGATGTTTAGGTTTGATATTAAGCATTTTATTATTTGATTTATATATTATGTATTATATATTATAATAATTATTTTTATTATTGTAACTACTATTATTGTTTTATTATGTTGGATTGTATAAGCGTTAGGAATTACGTTCTGACAAGCTCAATAAATAAAATAAATTCATATTTAGAATCTATCTAATCAGTAACAAGACTGATTTTCAGTGTGGGGCTGTCATGAATATTGGTTATTCATGTTTGGGCCAGTACAGTGGACAAGATTTATTATCTTTAGTCAAGCTACACGCGCAAAGACGACCGGACACGACATCGACAAATTACACATGTTATGTCTCATGTTTCGCAAGGCATCGCGAGCACACTCAGCATGAGTGAGAGAGACAACGATATAGGTTACTCGGGTACAGAGCGCGAAAACCGAAAATTCAGCAAGAATAAAAGGCGATGCGAGTAACTCGGTGACGAGACGGGAAGAGAGATCAATCCAGGACACGAGACGAGACACGTCGAGGGGTCGACGTGGTGTGTGGTTTGTGTGTGTGCGTGGGCGAGTACCGGGAAAGGGGAGGACCTGTGGAAGACGCTAGAGGGGTCCAGGAAGCGGGGACTTCGTGCCCAGCAGCGGTCTGAATCGCGAGTTGTCCACTTCTGTAATTGCTTTAAAATGGAGACAACGGTAAGCAGACATAATTTTCTCTAACCCACGCATATGCCAGTCAGAACCATAACACGCGCTCGGTCTACTTGTGTTGCATAATAAACAATGGTTGTCTTTTTGCCTGTATTCGGTGAAGTGTCTCTCAAGAGAACCTAAATCACCCTCTGTTTTCCCACTCACTCTGATCCCGGCATGTACGGTATTGCAACTGGGATTGTTGCTACGTTTCCCCATTGCTATGGTTATTTGGTTAATTTCAAAGTCCAAATTCATCCAGTTACAATATCGATTACATGACAAATTGGTGGAGGCGCTGTTTTTCTCTACGTGTGACCAAATTGATGGAGGTGCCGTTTTTTTTTTTCTTTCTAATTATGCACATTGGTTCGTAGAAGTTTCATTGTTTCATTTTCTTTGGATGTGAGTGAGGTGTTAACAGAGGGGATGTTTTGTTTTGCCTGGGTGTGGAAACAAATTCAAAATTCAAAATTTGGAATGTTTATTTCGTGAATCAAGAGAGGGTCGTTGTTCATTTTGCTTGCGGTCGAAAGGGCAGGTCTTCTTAGTGGATGTTTCGTATTCCGGACGATCGTACGTTGCGACGTATTCTTCGTGATGTGGGAGTACCGGCGGTAGGGCAGTTGTCACCCAGAGAACGCTTGCTGGAGTACGCTCACGCTCAGCAACTAATTGAGTCTGGCCAGGTCACTGAGGACGCTTTACTGGCGCGTCTTCCTCCTGATACCCCTGAGGACGAGGTCGAGGGTGTCGTGGCACGTTTCCCTGACGCACATACTGTTGACACAATGCAGGCTCCACAGGTCGTGCCTACTAAATTTCAGGCAGGAGTGGATGATGCCGATCGGTGGATGGCAGCATTTGAGAGGGCGGCAAAGGCCAATGGCTGGGCTGATGCAAAGAAACTGTCTATGTTACCCCTGTACTTATCAGATACGCAACTGAATTGGTATGACACTTTGGAGGCACGTGCAGCGGCGGAGGTACCTGCAGACGCTACGGCGCCGGAACCCCTACAGTGGTTGGGTGTTAAAACCCACTTTCTTCAGATTTTTGGCAAACATAGAGGAGATAAGCAGTACTGGGTACTATTATTAGGTCAGAGAGTCCAAAGGTTGGGGGAATCCTCTGAAGATTATATTTTTGACAGACTCCGATTGTGTGACAAAGTAGACCCTAAGATGTCCAATGCAGATCGGGTGCAGTGGTGTATCCGTGGGCTTCGACCAGATTTGGCAGAAGGGGTGATAGGGAAGTCTTTTCCCGCAGTTGATGTTTTGTTGGACACACTACAGCAGGTGGAAGCGGTGCGCAATGGGTCTATTTCCGGGTGTTTTCTTCCCCAAACGGTGGCGCCAGTAGTGTCCCAAACGGACACGACTGTGTCTCAACTAGTGGACCTAGTTAAGGACTTAACCAAAAAGGTTTCAGCTCTAACTACAAGGTTAGAAAAATCGGAAAAAGCACAATCGGCAGAACCTAATCAAAATCAAAATTCAACTCCTTGGGGGGGTGGCAATCGACGAACAAACCAGAGAAATACGGGGGGTAAACCAGTTTGTTTTTATTGTGACAAACAGGGACATTTCATCAGGGATTGTATAAAGTTCCAAGCTTCTAAGGCCCAGCGCAACGACCAGGATGATGGCCAGCAAGAGAGAGCGGAAGGGGTAGCGTCGACTTCCACGCGTCGTCAGGCGTCGGGAAACGAATAGCCGAGCCGGACACGCAAGGGACTCCGGTAGGGTTCAGACGGGCGTCTCCAGGAGGAAAGGAAAAGTATAAGAAAGCTAGAACAGCGCACAAGATTCAAGGGAATCATATTGTTTGTTACGGTTGCAAACACACTGGACATGTGCGTAGGGAATGTTCAGCATGGTGGGAACGGGATGTACATAGGCAAATATATTTGCAGGAATTTCCCATTTTATACGCCTCTCTCTTGGAAGGTCCAACTATCCCTTGTACAATTAAAAATGCAGAGCTAGCACTAGTTGCCGACGACGAGGAGTTGTTGACTGAGGAAAGTGTCGCAACTGAAGTTGTCAGTCATTCGGTGAAATCGCTTCGTAATGATAATGAGTTTTGTGTCTGTTCGAATAGTGACTGCGTTATTCAGGAGGACATTGTTGTTATTAGAACTATATGAGCTCTAAGGGTATGGGTTCAATTAGAGGACATAATACTGAATACTTTGCTTGATTCAGGGGCAGGAGTGTCGTGCATCAATGCCGCTATAGTATCTAATTTAAAACTTAAGCCAGTAACAGGTTTGTTGCTGCGCACAGCTAACAATGCTTCTTTACGAGTAGTAGGTAAAGTTGAAGGAGCTCCATTGTCTATAAGAGGTGTGTCTTTTCCAGCTGATTTGATTGCTGTGGATGGCTTATCAGTTGATTGTATTTTAGGTAATGATTTTAGTTTAAAATATGGTGTGATCATAGATTACAATTGTTACAAGATATCGGCATGCAATGGAATAACTCATATTCGATTTCCATTTGGTAATGACAATCTATGTTATGACTTGCAAGATGAGGCTGAATCAGCAGAGTTCTTGAATAACATCCAAGTCAAAGAGGAAAGAACAATATACCTAGTAGTTGCTGAGACAATGTGTCTTGCTGCTGGTGCAATGACCGAAGTTCCGTTTACAGTAGATGGTGACATGTTTTGTGAGTCGTATATGTTTGAGCCAAAACCATCATTGATGCATGTCAAAGGTTTGCTTATGCCCAGTTACTTGATACGACGCGAGTCAAGTGGCATAGTGTTAGTAGCTAATGTGTCGCCTAACGTATGTCGTATATTTGCTGGTGACGTGTTGGGTATTCTGACTGAGGCGGAGAACGTTCGTAGTGTAGATAACTGCGCGCTGACTGAGGATACCTCGCGAGACGAGCAGGTCAACGTGCAGCCAGCTGAAACCACACGTGACGTCACCGCGGACATTGATCTACTAGACATTTGCAAAACATTACCTCCTGAGCAGCACACGCGTTTAAAGGATGTTTTGACGCAGTTTCATAAAGTTTTCGCATGGACAATGGATTTGATGGGTCGCTGTAATGTCGGAGAGTATGTTATCGACATGGCTGACACGACTCATGTGCGTAAACAACCATACAGGGTGAGTCACAAGGAGAGAGAAATTATTCGCGAACAGATTGACGCCATGTTGAAAGCCGGTGTGATTAGTCCTTCGACGTCGGAATGGGCATCTCCCATTGTTTTGGTGAAAAAGAAAAATGGTAAAATGAGAATGTGTTGTGACCTACGTCAGTTGAATCAGAAGATACGCACATGTTCTTTTCCGAGCGCAAATATTGAAGACATTCTCTCATATTTGACTGGGTCGAAAATATTTTCAACGCTAGATTTATTTTCAGGTTTTTGGCAGCTTCCTTTGGCTGAGAAATCTCGAAAGTATGTATCTTTCACTACACCTGTCGGTCTTTATACTTGGAATGTTCTCCCATTTGGTCTTAAGTCTTCTCCAGCTATCTTTGAAGCTACTATGGATAAAGTTCTCGGTTCTTTGAAGTTTATTTCTTGCTTGTGTTATTTAGATGACGTCATTGTTATGGCTGAGGATTATGATCAACACGTGGCAAGGTTGACATTAGTACTGCAGAAGTTTGTAGATGCGAACATGACTCTTAATCCGGAAAAATGTTCATTTGGATATAATGAAATTAAAGTTCTAGGCCACATGGTTAGTGATAAGGGCATATCGCCAAACGCTGACACAATCAAAGCTGTACAAAATTTTCCAACACCAAAGAAATTAAAGCAAGTTCGCTCGTTTATAGGATTGGCATCTTTCTACAGGAAGTTTGTAAAGGACTTTAGTGTTATTTCGGCACCTCTCACTTACCTTACAAGAAAGCAAGTTAAATTTGTGTGGGGACCAGAACAGGAAACAGCTTTCCGGACGTTGCAAGAAAAACTAATTTCTGCGCCTGTGTTGCGCCATTTTTCACATACCGCACCAATTCAATTGAGGACGGACGCATCTAAGGAAGGTTTAGGAGCTGTCCTTGTTCAACAGTTTGAATCAGTGTTTCATCCCGTTGGTTATGCGTCCCGACGCTTGTCAAACGCAGAAGTCAACTATACGGTTTCCGAACTCGAATGTCTCGCAGTCGTATGGGCGGTACGATACTTTCGTCACTTCTTGTGGGGTCGTTCTTTTCAGGTGGTAGTAGACCACTGTGCATTGTGTTATCTACGAAAAAACTGTGTACAGGGCGGTCGTTTGCTACGCTGGTCAATAGCCTTGATGGATTACGATATCGAAATTGTGTACAAGAGTGGGAAGCGTCATCTTGATGCCGACTGCATGTCACGATTGCTCCCTGATAACGAGTCTGATGTGGATCATCGCAACGACGAGTTGGAGGTGTTGACATTGGCAATAGACATGGCTGACATTGCGCGTTTACAGCGAGCGGACACAGAATTAGCTGAGATTATGGATGCGATGGCTGATCCGGACAACGCGACTTCTAAAGTTCGAAGAAAAACAAGGAGTTACATAATTGAAAATGGGATTCTATATAGAAAAAATTTCGTAACACCAGGACCGGACAAATTATTGGTTGTACCGCAGAGTTTGAAGGTGGAAATTATGTATGATTTACATGACAGTCCGTCGGGAGGAGCTCATTTTGGGTACATGAAGACATACGGTAAGGCTCGTTCTAGATTTTACTGGGAAAACATGGCTCGGGACGTGGAAATGTACGTAAAGTCATGTGGTGACTGTCAGTCAAAAAAGAGTCCTCGTTTAAAACCAGCGGGATTTTTACAACCTATACCCGTAGGGGCTGTTTTTGACATGATAGGGATTGACTTGTTAGGTCCCCTTCGCAAAACCAAAAACGGGAACAAATGGATAGTTTGTGCAACAGATTACACTTCCAAGTGGGCTGAGGCAAAACCACTTCCATCTGGTACAGCCCCTGACGTAGCAACTTTCATCGTCGATGATGTTATCTGTCGGCACTCTTGTCCGCGTGTCTTGCTGAGTGACAGACGAGCGGTCTTTCGGAGTAATTTAGTTACCGAAATTGTTCGTAATTTGGGAATAAGAACCGTTTATTGCTCAAGCTACCGTCCTCAGACAAACGGATTGACAGAGTCTTACAACGGCGTGTTGGGAACAGCTTTGTCTATGTTTGTTAATTCAAAACATGACAACTGGGACGAGTACGTGAAACTGTGTACTTTCTCGTACAATGTGTCTATACAGGCGACGACAAAGTACACACCATTCTACTTGTTATACGGCCGCGAACCAACACTTCCTATCGATGCCGGATTACAGCCAGATTTACAAATAGGAGAGTCCACGGAGGACAGACTGAGAAAATTACGTGAGGCTCGCACGATCGTGCTTGACGTCATCAAAAAGGAACAAGACACACAGAAGAAGTACTATGACGCTGGACATCGTCGGGTGGACTATGAAGTCGGAGACTACGTCAAAGTATACTTCCCTATTCGTAAAGTAGGCCAAGTTGACAAATTTCAACATTGTTGGCTTGGGCCGTACAAAATAGTAGCAAAGATATCCGATTTAAATTATGAAGTTCAGATGAACAAGAAGGGAAAAGTAACAACAGACGTGATACACGTTTCACGCCTCAAAAAGTATTACGATCCTACAGAATGGCAACAGCCCTGGCAAGATTAGGGGTCAGACTCCACACGAGATGAAATGTGGAAGGGTAGAAACAGTCATCACATGGATGAGGTGGTTCTTGATCTGTAGTAGGGGTGTTTATACATTCTGAATGCTTTACGGTATACGTACGGCCAGTTCGCCCACCTTGGACATGTGAACCGACTAGTTTGCTGCAGTCACTTGATCGACAATCCTCAGCATCGGAGAGTAAACATCAAGTTGTCACACAAGACGGAGACCTCTGAACTTCGACGGGTTGGCTATACAAAGTACCTATGACTTACAGTACAGTAGCTTGCCGTGAGAACTTTCTGGCTGAGTAGCCATCGTTACTATTTATACAAAGCAACATGTAAATATTCGTGATAATTTAATGCTATTAAGTGTAAGGGCATATTTTAATTATAGGTCCATGTCGCATTTAGTAATTTTGCCTGGAAAAAATGTTAGTTTTAATTTTTAACATGCAGCTGTACAAAGTTAGTTTACGATAGCAATTTACTATAGCCCTTATGATAGTTAGTTGCTCTAATTTAAGTCCTCTGTATATAAATAAGTTAATCTATAAATATTGTGTTTCATTTTCCATGTAAGCCATCCATATGGCACGTATTGTAATTTGCATCTACCGACTCTGGGTTGAGTCAGCGGTTTGATAGATAGTAATGTTCTCGGGTGACAGTCCGGCCGGCTGTTGAAGCACGAGGACATTCACTTCTTAAAGTTCGAGGGCATGGTCGCCTGGGGTCGAACGGAGGCTTTCGTTCGCTGACATTTGCGGAAGCATTGGGTAATCGCGACGATTGTATTTTGTTGCGAGTTGTGGGTTCGATTGACAGCTTTAGCGGCTGTTATGGTATAAGCGTGCGCTATGCACGGTCAGCATGAGCCTGTTGTTCATACAGCAGGGCGATGTAGGAATGTCTTCCTACCCCGATGTCGGATTAGGACATCTACAGTTGTGACGGGGGCCACTGGGGCACAACGTTGATTGAACCGGGTTCAACATGGAAGCAGCGTTGGTGCTTGAGGCACATAGGTATGTTTCAGTAGTGCGGTGTTACACAGGGCATTCTTATGCCACGAGTTGGACAAGTTTCAGTTTCAGTGCTGAACACTACATATCACCGGAACGTGGTGTTCGTGACGATTTTGTCGTTGTGATGAGCGCACTTTTGGGATTCGTTCGGCATAATGTTGAACATTGCAGTTTTTGGTATAGTCACTGCTTATGATAGGCTGTGGCAGCTAGCTATACTATATTCACATCTCTCTTGGTACTCAGTTGCAGGTATAGCAATAGCATCATGGCAATATATTTGTTTTAGTACTTTTTTTTCTTCTTCTGTGCTTTAGACGAGATTGAACGGTTGTTTTGAAGGAAATTAGGTTATATTTCAATAGATTTATACACAAGCTAGGTTTATTGTCCTCAACATTTTCTAATACCATATGGTTTGATTCTAGATTAAGGTAATGTTTATACCCATCAGGTTAATACTGCTCACAGATAGATTATTAAAGCGAGGAACGATGGGATGAATTCGTTGTTGGATGGGCACAGTAGAGTATGCTTTCTAGTTTATTTCCACTCGTATTGCTGTTGTTTTCAACACTGCTATTGTTCAACTTGTGATGTTATTACCTTGAGTGTGTTGTGCCTAGTGCTAGTCGGAGTAGAAACGTCCGATATACATCTAAGAAAGTACGGAGATTTGGAGGAGTATAGGATACACGATCCATATAATCTTGATGATTAATTGGGTACAAACTCGTACAAGGAATTATTTTATAATAATGATAATGTGTTTTGTTTGGAATTAATATTGGTTGTATGATTTCAGATCGAACGTCGACCAAAATATTTGTATTAGTTTTAAATAATTGTTAATATAGGGTTATATAGAGTTCACAGTTTCGTTTGTTTAAAATAGTGAATGTATAACTGTCACTTTAAACATGTGCTTACCTGTCACATGGGCCGTCAGCCATCTTGAGCCATGTGCTTCTTATCATGTACACAAAGATACTGGAGAGGTTATGATGACGCTTACATTCTTTTCAAGGAAGCTATGCGGACCTTATCACAGACCAGCCAGCATGTGTTACTGAGCATTTAACTATAGAACATTCTCGATGTAATAATTATGTTACTTCAGAGTAGATGTCTGGTATTTATGTTCAAAATAAATATTGATTTTATTGGATGGAAGCTAAATATTTGGCTATATTCAGGATTAAGGTATTTTTGGTTTGAAGAAAAAAAAAAATCCTTTGCTGGATTGAGGGTCTACCTCTCTCAAGGCGGACATAACATTGGAGACATTATGGATAATATGTGACATAATTCAGTGGAACTAAATTACTTTAGAACTTTTGTTTTGTTTTAAACAGGCAATCTTTTACTTTTGTGTACTGTGGTTTAATATTTAAGTTACATTCAATTGTCATTTTCATTTTTCTATCTATTTCAATGTGAATGTAGAGTGTGTTGAATTTTTACTGGTATGTGCGTGTTGGTTTTTTTTTATTTGCATTTTCGAAATACGAAATGGATACACTCGGGTTCAGACAAGAAGATCATCATCCATTACCACCAAGATAGCCTGGCCAGGGAAAACTTCCGCACACACACTCGCACACATCCACAGTCAAGCAGAAGCGGAGGAGTCAAAACGAAACCGGGAAATTTTTTTTATATCGTGGAGAAGAAATCACAAACATTTGAAGCAGAATCAGAATCAATCATAATCATCGTCATAATCATTAACAGTTTGGATACAACAACATTGAAGAAAACCCTAATTTTAAATTTTGGGAAGAAGAACGTTAAAGAAGACAATATTAGAATTTCGTTGAAGAATCTTGCTGGATAAAACGGAAGAATTGCTGAAGACTATCGTACTTGATACGGGAATAATGGAAGAAAATAATGTACGGGAAGAAGACGTAGCAGAGAGTACACCTTTTGGATTTTGATGACTTGACAAAAGTCGAGGTCGACTTTTTTCCCTACGAGGGGGGGTGTCATGAATATTGGTTATTCATGTTTGGGCCAGTACAGTGGACAAGATTTATTATCTTTAGTCAAGCTACACGCGCAAAGACGACCGGACACGACATCGACAAATTACACATGTTATGTCTCATGTTTCGCAAGGCATCGCGAGCACACTCAGCATGAGTGAGAGAGACAACGATATAGGTTACTCGGGTACAGAGCGCGAAAACCGAAAATTCAGCAAGAATAAAAGGCGATGCGAGTAACTCGGTGACGAGACGGGAAGAGAGATCAATCCAGGACACGAGACGAGACACGTCGAGGGGTCGACGTGGTGTGTGGTTTGTGTGTGTGCGTGGGCGAGTACCGGGAAAGGGGAGGACCTGTGGAAGACGCTAGAGGGGTCCAGGAAGCGGGGACTTCGTGCCCAGCAGCGGTCTGAATCGCGAGTTGTCCACTTCTGTAATTGCTTTAAAATGGAGACAACGGTAAGCAGACATAATTTTCTCTAACCCACGCATATGCCAGTCAGAACCATAACACGCGCTCGGTCTACTTGTGTTGCATAATAAACAATGGTTGTCTTTTTGCCTGTATTCGGTGAAGTGTCTCTCAAGAGAACCTAAATCACCCTCTGTTTTCCCACTCACTCTGATCCCGGCATGTACGGTATTGCAACTGGGATTGTTGCTACGTTTCCCCATTGCTATGGTTATTTGGTTAATTTCAAAGTCCAAATTCATCCAGTTACAATATCGATTACATGACAGGGCATTAATTTAAAGCCAACCCTGCAGGCTCCGAATACCATCGACGAGTGAGCGATAACCAATCAAAGATCGATGTATGTATCAGCATGATAAAATCTAGCATGTCTATCAGATGTGAATTTCGACGAACTAGCATGATGGAAGATATATGAATAAATATGAACATGTGTATGAGTTTATGTAAGTGTTAACTTGCATTTTGAAAACGCAAAAATATAGTGAATATTTATCTAAGTAGGCCTAGTCTCAAACAACATAACAAATGTTCTCAATATTGCAGACTTGCGATTCAAAATATCTAGTCTATAGAACTGCGAGAGCAATATCAACAACTGTAGAGTTCTTGATTGGTTATTGGTTATTTTGTATTGCCTGTGTTAGGCAGTATGTTTATTATTTAACACTTCTGATCAAGCGAGTAACGCGTTATTTTTACTTCAAACTAAAACGTGTACCCCTGTCAAAAGGAAATAATTATGTGCGGACCATATTACTCAGACACGTTTTATGTAAATAAAATGTTATTAAAGGAAGCCTCTAAGCCAATTTCATCAGTTTAAAAAAACTCACTTTTTCCCTCTATGTGTTAATTCACACAAATATTTTACAAAGTAGAAATAAATGAATATTACAGCGTTTTATTCAAAGGAAATCATTGTTAATTCAATTACGTATAGGGCCTATACTTACATAGCGTTTTATTACATGACACCTGTATAGTGCGCTAATGTTCCGGCAAACCGTGAACCTTCTGTACATTCTTTAATTCCTCATATTATAGGAACTACAAAAAGTGGGCGTGTATGTGGACCTATATTTAACGAAATACCAACTCTTGATAAATAATAACGGATTCACAGTATTTCACAGCACGATTACAGTGAAATGCCCTGGGCTAGTTTGATTTTACACAATTAATATTCATTTTTCTATAGATTTACAATTTATTTTTTTGTATTACACATTTTAATTAATGTATAGGCCCTTTACTAATACTAATTTCCCCGAAAACAAGCAGCAGCATCCTTTCAGCTAACACCACGCATTCTAGAAAGTTTTCATTTTATAGCCATTTAACCAACTGTATTTAACCTATTGTTTTTTTTTATGTTTTCCGGCGTTCTTTTATACCTTGGTTACCAAGAAGAAAACAAAACAAATAATATGAATTGAAAACACATACAGTAATGGCACTTAATCCACACATTTAGCATTTACATGAAAAGGTCTACAGCCGTCAACCAAACTGAAACAAATTAGTTGAAACAAATAATAATACCATATCGTTTCCACGTTATTTGTTTCCCATAGTAGCCTAACTTATGTTAGTGGGCGTAGTGTGAACAAGGTGTGTATTTTGATTGTTGGCAAGAAATCTTGATGGACTGTTAGAAAATTCAATCCTAGTATGATGAAGTCCAATTCATGGACATGGACTTAGTCCATGAATGAGACAAACCTCGGCGAAAACCTTCAGTCAAGTTTGTCATTGGCCGGACTAGTACCAGAAACCCCTCGAATTAGAGTCTCACCTGTTACACTGAGCCACATATATCGGTGCAAACGTATATGGATACAACTGCTTCATTGAAGGTTATTACAGTGAAAAAAAATTATTATAAAACAAAACACGACACACATGGCGATAACACCACGTTCTCTGCTGTTGTATTCATACTGAACAAAGACATTCCAACAGAATTTTGCATGTTATTTTGAACTTTCAATAAAGCCTTCGTGAAAAGGTATAATTGCTTGTAAAAATCACGTTGTGCGCCATCTGTTTTTGAGCTTATATCAAATTCAATTGGGTTTAGCTTCGAGTAGCCATGCACGCAATAGAGCTGTCATTCAGAGCTGCTGACTGTTTTAATCGCTCAACGTGTGTTCAATGAAATGTAAAGTTGTTTTTAATAAATTTGTTTTCAAAATTAATAACGAAAGAAAAAAGATTTATTTATGGCTGCGTTTTATAATTCTAGTAGAACTAAAACTTTGTTTCCAGCGCATATCGCATCGGGAATGAATAGTGTCATAAAATATATTGCAACACATTCCCAAAAATTAATACTTCATAAAAAAACAATTTACCATAGAAAATGTTGAAATATTTGCAAAATGAACACTGGCATCAAAACCCTGATTTTTTCCCATTGGTCCATATGGTCAGAAGTAAAGGTATGAAAAGATGGGATGTGGGTTCGAATCCCACGTACAAGGGACGAATTTTGTTATCATCCTTACTCCACAGTCAATGAATCAAATATCACAGCCAGTGCATAACTGGCGACGTAAATCAATATACTGCTCATGAAATTGATATTAGTGGTACGAATAAAATTTCAAAAGAACCTTTAAATGTAAATTGCTGAATGTTTGATTTTACTCTTGCATCTTAGTGATATACGATTTCAATTCCAAGAAATGACAAGTAAGCTTATACGAACAGGCTTATGTGTATGAACCTCAATATTAACTCCTTCATCTACAACGTATAATATTTCTTGCTTGTCGGATATTATTACTATAACCGTTTAAGAAACCATAACCACACACGAGTATAAATTGATTTAACTTATTCTGAAATGTAAAAAGGGCTGCAATTTGTTAACTACTCATATCCTACGTATATTTTTTACAAACAAATGTATTTCGATAGAAACAAATTGATAAGCGGTTTATTGTCGCAATCAGTAATAAATAATAACAATATATTTGCTGTACGTAGTTGGTGCAACCATTGCGTTGTACCGTAGGTACTATTATACATCCATGGTTTAACCACAATAACAGTGTATTATTGAGTGAGGGACGTGGACGGAAGGCGGGTGCGGGCGTGCATGAAGTTTAGTTTGTAGCAGCACCCATCACCCATCCACTCCGTTCACCCCCGATCCCGCTAGATTTCAAACGAGACTCGATCAAAAGTCACGTAATGCTTTGCTGCGTGAATTTGCCATGTTCGCAGAATCGAACCGACTCGATTCAGAGGACGTGTTCGGGAAGTAAAGAGTGTATAAACACCACATAAACAGAGACGGAATAACTAACGCTTAATTAATTATTGACTCTAAATTGCAACATAAACTTGAAGATGGAGTTTCGTTGTACGTTTATATAGTCGGATTTTGAAAAAATAAACACGTTTGACAATCGATGTAGATCTTAAATTCAGTTCAGTGAACAGTTTTAAAGCGGAATTAAATAAACGCTCGTCTTGTGTGACATACGTGTTGAGACTTTCAAGCATGGGTGTAATTACATGTATCACCTTTTGACTTAGCGACTCGCTGGCGCTTAACACGTTTTCTAAAACGCACCTAAAACAACTATCTTTCAATTTATAATTCAAACAAGGTTCTCCCAACAGAAAGAAACATATTTTTGTAGGATTCGTTTCTCAAACAGATATTCATTTGATAATTTTTACGTTTTCTGGTATATTGAAGGTAGAAATACTCTGATTGTAGCATACATGAGACTGAAATGCGAATGTTGCGATTTCTAGTCCCACCACGAGCAGCCGTGGTGGTTTTAGTTCTTTTCGTACTTTTGGTTAATCATAAGGTTTGTTTTTAGAAGTTATAGTTATTTAACAAAGCTTGCATGAACAATTCTCCCTTCCTACCAAATAGCCCTGATATACTGTTAAGCCCGGTAATCATAATACCTGGCCTTAGTCACCTTAACGAAATAAAGCTAAAGCATTGCAGGGACGCTTTTGTGTCTTAGTCTAGAACTTAGAGGGTAGTAGATCCTTATACAAATATGTTTACTCAATAAACATAACAAAATATATTTTTAAGTAATAATTAATAACCCTCTTGTTAGGATACAATTTTTAATCTTTAAATATACTGTATAGTAAATATGGTAAAGATGTAGATAATACCACGTCGTGTACATGTATTGTAATTGATAAACCCAGGCTTATTCTCTCATACCTCAGGTCTTAATTTGTGATGTTGTCTACTGCGGTAGTGTGTACAAAATGTCTGGTGTGGGATAGGGATGTGCCAACCCGGAGTTAGATGAGGCTGCATAACCAACTTAGTGCCAGTCATCACATACGCAACAGGAACGTGGACAATGGGGGAAAATGAGAAAAAGCAAAATGCTACAGAAATGATAGATTCCTGAGAAGGCAAGAAGAGGAGAAACATGGACATTAGAATAATTACCGTCAGTCCTCACACCTAATGCATACTTATTGTCAATATAATAATATATTATATTTATAATAGTAATATTAAGTTAACGTTTCTTTTAACAAACATTATTCTTTATAAGTAAAAAGTTCGGACAAACACGTCTGAGGATGGAGACGGATGTTGCCGAAATATAACGCAGTGGGGGAGTAGTGCGTGTAATGTTTTTTACTTTTTACTTATATTACCATCTTCCGGTTAATGAGTCTTATTAATTATTCTTTATGATGTCGAGTTATCCCGTTAAACGCGCATCTCAATTTGCCCTCCATCCATTCAAAAGATTTCAAAAACTTGTCACAACTTTTCCTTAATTACTTGTTGAACCTTACTAATTAATTACGCCTCATAAAACTCCAACACGTACCTATACCTGGTCTGCGCGTCAGATGCAGACCAGATAAGAAACCAACCGACACGTAATGCACGATAGCGGTTTCACTAGCCTCGAGGCTGAGAGTAAGTTGCTAACGTTGAGTCTAAAAGATAATAAAACAATGTTTACCTTCTAGATAACCCTTAGCTATTTCATAGATCAATAACCAACTTTTTCCTTCGAGTAATTGCACAATAATCATAGTAGTAATAAAAAATTCTACTTTAATTCGCTGCCCAGCATAGTAGAGTAATATTTAGTCGGATAATAAAATAGCTATGTTAAATCATAAGCAGATTAATGTTCTTAAGTTGAGCGAACAGAGTTTAATGATTCATATTCTATGCCAACAAAACTGGCATAATGGTGGCCCATTTTATGAACGTTATCCTTTAGCAATTCCACTTGGGTGAGTAATAGCAGGAAAATACTTTTAAAAGAATAATCCGTTATTTTTAGCTACGTCGTTTCCCATTCATCCATCAACACTGTACAACTACTACTGACACAAATCTCATGCTCACTATCTATTACTTACCGTGACTCCATCTTATAGTGGATCGTTTTGATTGTTTTTTTTAACCATAACAACTCTGCTTCTATTTGTTACCTTTGTTGATACGAACAATACTTGGGATAACGTTCCAAGTAAACACAAATTTATGTCGATGGCAAGGCAAGTATATTTTTTTTACCAGCACGCAAACATTGTATACATATTATTGTTTAAACACGGCGAGATAGCTGAAATATTGAAGTTCGACACATTTTTCTTCATCGCACATCTAGACATTTAGTGAAACTTATCCGTCAAAAATTGCCATAAAATCCGTTTGTTTTTGTGGTGACACCACCTTTGTTTTAGTACGTTTGTAATTTATTACCCAATCATAGTTTTGAGATCAACTTTTATACAGAATAGTGCGGCTTATATATCCTACTTCCTACATTTTTTCCCACACGAGGAAATTGTCCGAAAAGCTAATTTAAAAACCAGACATCCCATAAAACACAGAACATGCAAGTGTGAAATTATTGCTCTAAACCTGGTTGGAAAGCATTTAAAAACAAGAGCTACGATCATGTTTGTAGAAAACATTTCGGAAGTTCAGTAGTACAACGAAGAAATAAGGAATGTCTATTTTTACCGGCAATAATGCTTTTAACGACGTAGCTATTATTTTGTTTGGTTCAACAGTGTTTCACACTAAAAATACACAAATAATGGTTTGATATTCCATGCACATAAATGGATTATTTACCAATGTGAACTCAAAGGTATTTTTTACCTATTCGTATAGCTTTTTTGAAGTATACATATTCTAATACGTTAATTTTGAGCAACGGTCGTGGAACTATGTATGTTGAAAACACATTATTCAAAAAAAAATAAATACGCGTAATTTGACACTGACAACAGGTCCAACAATGTAAAGTTCAGTGTCGCTTTTATTTGAACTCCAGTGTTGGACACTGACAACAGGCCCAAACATGTCAAGTTCAGCGTCGCTTTTATTTGAACTCCAGTGTTGGACACTGACAACAGGCCCAAACATGTCAAGTTCAGTGTCGCTTTTATTTGAACTCCAGTATTGGACACTGACAACAGGCCCAAACATGTTAAGTTCAGTGTCGCTTTTATTTGAACTGCAGTATTGGGCACTGACAACAGGCCCAACCATGTTAAGTGCAGTGTCGCTTTTATTCGAACTCCAGTATTGGACACTGACAACAGGCCCAAACATGTTAAGTTCAGTGTCACTTTTATTCGAACTTCAGTATTGGACACTGACAACAGGCCCATCCATGTTAAGTTCAGTGTCACTTTTATTTGAACTCCAGTATTGGACACTGACAACAGGCCCAACCATGTTAAGTTCAGTGTCGCTTTTATTCGAACTTCAGTATTGGACACTGACAACAGGCCCATCCATGTTAAGTTCAGTGTCGCTTTTATTTGAACTCCAGTGTTGGACACTGACAACAGGCCCAACCATGTAAAGTTCTGTGTCGCTTTTATTTGAACTCCAGTGTTGGACACTGACAACAGGCCCAACCATGTAAAGTTCTGTGTCGCTTTTATTTGAACTCCAGTATTAGACACTGACAACAGGCCCAACCATGTAAAGTTCAATGTCGCTTTTATTTGAACTCCAGTGTAGGACACTGACAACAGGCTCAACCACGTAATGTTCAGTGTCGCTTTTATTTGAACTTGAGGGTGTGTTCCAACTTGATTCTCGCCTGCTTATCACTAACCACTAACCACTAACCTGCTACACACTAAACGCTAACAGCTTTGGGCACGCCACCTATAGTATGCTAATACAAAGTTCATTGTTATAATTAATCTAATTCTAATGTTAATTAATACGATAATAATACTTCCACTCACTGGTTGGGTATTTTCCTAAACTAAAAGTATCAGTTGTGATGGCTGGTATCAACCATCTTGGTTTAGTGGGTTAGTCGGTGTTGTAGTGTACACTTTCGGTCACTACCCACTACCCAGTAACCACTAGCCAAATAAGGAACATTGGTCGCCTGCTTGTGACGTCACTTCCTTTCAATTAGTATAACTAAGCTTTGTCCACTACGAAAAACGTCAAGTTGGTACACACCCTCAGTATTGGTCAACTAACACGCAGCTGTGTAATTTGGCAAATAAGCCACTGTGAAGAAATCAAGATCAATTATAAGCGTTACTGTAAATATCATTTCTTTGCAAGAATTATCATACCATATATATATATGAATAACATTAAAACACTTAAGTCTTCGTGGCCCGAGTTATTAAAATTAAAAACAAGACGGGTTATTCCGCCACGTCGTTGACACTTACTTGGCATGTCGACGTTTCTGGGTCTCTATGGACCCTGTCATCAGGACAACTGAAGTCGTCTCGTCTCGTCGGCTTTGATGCTCGCAGCTCTGGCGCGGGTTCTACTAGAGGCGTACTAGTAGAACCCGCGCAAGAGCTGCGAGCATCAAAGCCGACGAGACGAGAGGACTTCAGTTGTCCTGATGACAGGGTCCATAGAGACCCAGAAACGTCGACATGCTAAGTAAGTGTCAACGACGTGGCGGAATAACCCGTCTTGTTTTTAATTTTAATATGAATAACATACATACATATACATACATACATACATACATACATACATACATACATACATACATACATACATACATACATACATACATACATACATACATACATACATACATACATACATACATACATACATACATACATACATACATACATACATACATACATACATACATACATACATACATACATACATACATACATACATACATACATACATACATACATACATACATACATACCTACATACATACATACATACATACATACATACATACATACATACATACATACATACATACATACATACATACATACATACATACATACATACATACATACATACATACATAAATACATACATACATACATACATACATACATACATACATACATACATACATACATACATACATACATACATACATACATACATACATACATACATACATACATACATACATACATACATACATACATACCTACATATACATACATACATACATACATACATGCATACATACATACATACATACATACATACATACATACATACATACATACATACATACATACATACATACATACATACATACATACATACATACATACATACATACATACATACATACATACATACATACATACATACATACATACATACATACATACATACATACATACATACATACATACATACATACATACATACATACATACATACATACATACATACATACATACATACATACATACATACATACATACATACATACATACATACATACATACATACATACATACATACATACATACATACATACATACATACATACATACATACATACATACACACACACATACATACATACATACATACATACATACATACATACATACATACATACATACATACATACATACATACATACATACATACATACATATACATACATACATACATACATACATGCATACATACATACATACATACATACATACATACATACATACATACATACATACATACATACATACATACATACATACATACATACATACATACATACATACATACATACATACATACATACATACATACATACATACATACATACATACATACATACATACATACATACATACCTACATATACATACATACATACATACATACATGCATACATACATACATACATACATACATACATACATACATACATACATACATACATACATACATACATACATACATACATACATACATACATACATACATACATACATACATACATACATACATACATACATACATACATACATACATACATACATACATACATACATACATACATACATACATACATACATACATACATACATACATACATACATACATACATACATACATACATACATACATACATACATACATACATACATACATACATACATACATACATACATACATACATACATACATACATACATACATACATACATACATACATACATACATACATACATACATACATACATACATACATACATACATACATACATACATACATACATACATACATACATACATACATACATACATACATACATACATACATACATACATACATACATACATACATACATACATACATACATACATACATACATACATACATACATACATACATACATACATACATACATACATACATACATACATACATACATACATACATACATACATACATACATACATACATACATACATACATACATACATACATACATACATACATACATACATACATACATACATACATACATACACACACACATACATACATACATACATACATACATACATACATACATACATACATACATACATACATACATACATACATACATACATACATACATACATACATACATATACATACATACATACATACATACATACATACATACATACATACATGCATACATACATGCATGCATACATACATACATACATACATACATACATACATACATACATACATACATACATACATACATACATACATACATACATACATACATACATACATACATACATACATACATACATACATACATACATACATACATACATACATACATACATACATACATACATACATACATACATACATACATACATACATACATACATACATACATACATACATACATACATACATACATACATACATACATACATACATACATACATACATACATACATACATACATACATACATACATACATACATACATACCTACATACATACATACATACATACATACATACATACATACATACATACATACAGACATACATACATACATACATACATACATACATACATACATACATACATACATACATACATACATACTTATAGGGCTACATCAATAATATAAACTGTATCACATGGTGTATCAGTATTACTATTTGGGATGAATTCGATTTATTTTGGCATGGTGCAGATATTCAAGTAGTGACGAGCGTAAGTTAGGTTTAGGACGTAAAACACAATAACGGATATTCACCTGTTATGCCATTGGTGACACCAAATACGTTGAGTACTCTTTACCAATCACGTACATCGTTGTAAACTACTTACCCTTAGTCAAATGAACTACCAAAGCCCTTGCGCAAGCAGACTATTTAAATTTCGTTTTAAGGCCAAGTTTACACCTGAGAATTAACTATGCGCTACGTAATCGTACTTTGATGAACACGATTTGTTGTGCTAAACAATTTCGACGAAGCTGTCGACCGAGTATACTTCGTTTTTCCATACACCCCACTACGCACACGGCTGGCAATCCCCTCCTCATGCAGCCTTCTCACTTTACTGAGCTCCTTAACCCTGACCTAACAGACTGCCAATAAAATAAGTATGCAGTAATAAGAAAGTAAACTGTTTTTATTATGAACACAAACTCTAAAGTAATAAACATGTCCCTATCCGACGAAACAGCTTCACTTTTCTTTCAACGAGGAATGGTATGTTTCTATAGGACATCAAGATCCAGCTTCAGTTGCAACATTTTATATATTATGTATCCAAGTACATTTTATGCGTGTCATTTGAGAAACGTTATTTTAAGTGTAAGATATTAGAGTGAAGGATACCTCTACGTCAAAAACCGCGGAAAAGTTTCAGTTTTTAATTATACCCTAAGATTGAAACACAAAATCGAAAATCTGAGAAATCATAAAGCTGTGGTTTGGTAATCCCTACAGACCGAATGATAAATGTATCTAACATTATAATCAGTATGACTGTGATAATTATTTCCTTTGTAATTTAAAGAAATAATTATCAGAGTCATACTGACTATAACGTTAAATACATTTATCATTCAGTGTGTAGGGCTTACTAAACCACAGCGCTATGATTTCTCAGATTTCCGATTTTGTGTTTCAATCTTGAGATATAGTTAAAAAATGAAAATTTTCTGCTGTTTTTGACGTAGAAGTATCCTTCGCTCTTAACCCGTATAATTTAACTTCTCCAGCGTCCCTATATAACAGCGTTTCACATTTTGTGATTAGTATCAAATATGTACTATTTTTTTATTCTTTTTTAGTTTGAATACAGAAGAAATTGAATCCATGAGTTGTGTGTAATAGAGAAACAAATAGATAACGGCTAACTCTCTCACGTGCAAAGCCTACTGAAGCGTTGTTGGCATTGTTAACAAATACAAAAGAGAACGATCAGTTCTTCTGTGACATGACGTCATAACATGGGATGATGTGTGAATTATAGTGACATAATACAGTGAGTTTGTTACAAAAACAAATGAATATTACGCATTCGGGGAGTCGCCTTGTGCACGTTATCTTGTACCTTTATAAGTGAAAGCTAAGTGCCAATGATCTACACTATTGCAAAGTGTGACTAAGTTTGGGTAAGTAATAAGACAGGCAAAAAGGATGTTTATAAATGGTGAGAAAATAGAATATCTGTCGCAAAGTTTGAGAGTGGGAGGTTCGCCGTTGAAAGTATGAACCGAGTCAAAAGTATGAACAGCAAGCATTATAGGGACGCGCCCATGTATGAAGGGATGTATGAGTGTTATAGAAGTGAGGCAAATGTCTAAGGAGTGTATGTATCCTTCAAGATGTCTCCTGAAAATGTTAAAAATAATCATAAATTGTTCGTAATAGTCCTTGCTCCTCTTTTGGAGGACTATTAGAAAAAATCAATTCCAGAATTTACTTTATCTTCGTCAAAACTTCAGCCTGGATTTCCCGTGGCGGGAATCGAACGGCCGACCTTTCAAGTTTGTCTCGCTGGTTGCCATTGAGTCACCTCTATCCATAATGGCAGCTTTTAAAGTATTGATCACTTTAACCACTTATTCATATTTTATTTTGAACCCTGCATATAAACGCGAGGTCAGTATGGTATATATTGTGAGATGATTGACTGGAAATAAAACCGTTAATATCATATCTATATGTGTTTAAATAAAACTCAATAATGATAAATGCCAATTAGAAAAACTAATACTTTGTTGGCAAATGTGTATATACATTTATATTTATAGTGGATAACTGAGAGGTTATAGCTTGTGTAATGTTATATTATTACGGAATTCTAACACTTTTCAGTAATAAGTAGCGCCAAACACTGCCTAATAATGTGAAGTATAGTTCAAATAAAACCCTCCTTTAAAACGGATATTTGGTTCGGGGAATGGAAAGTTATTTCGCGCGTAAACATTCCTGTGGGACTAACATACTTGTCGGTGATAAATGCGTTGAATTATCACGGAGTAACATTTTAGTTACGCATTTCAGTAATAAACTAGTATTAAATTTTTACAATCCATTTACAACGTGCCCTTATACCTTTGTGTTTTTAATAACACTAACACTATGAGTGCGTTATTGAGATAAAGTGGCTTTTTGAAACAGCCAAAAATAACAAAAATATCAAAATGGGCCTGGCAACATAATATAACATAACACAAACAAGCGAATGGCTTGGTTTTCTTTGCTACGGTACTATTATTACGAGCCAATCAGCTTAGACCAAGCAGGACGACTGCTAATACAGGATATAATAATCAGTTTACTGTATTGATCGTCTATTCACCCAACTCCTTTACATTTAGCCGTTGTCTCAGCTTTGTACATACACTTCACTAGATATTGTTGGCATATTCACAACCACTCCTCCCTGACAAGACACTTACGAAGATGCCCGAAGTCAATAACGAGGTTATCCAAGATACTTCTAGTCACAGCTGAACGCCAGTTTGCGTCTCATAAGCAAATTAGCCCTGTCTGACAAAGCGGGTTCCCTACATAGTTGCAGTCGTCAGCTATTAAACAAAATGGTAGCATGACACATCTACATGGATACTAGGAGTGATTTTTGCTTGTGTGTGCTTGACCATGTGTTGAATAGTGACGAATATAACTTGTAGCAAATCAAAACTCTTGGCACGACGATCTAACTGCCAAACAAGAGATCTGGGCTCAACGAGACAATATTATCAAGATTGATGGTAAGAAGAAAAGAAAAGCTTGGGGAATACGGGCGTTTGAAAAACAAGGGTTGGTTGATACTTAATATATATTGGAAACTTGCATTTCTATCTAGGAGTTTAGCTTGTTGCGTGTTCTTTTCTATCAATATAGTATGATGTCACAGTTTAGCTACACTAAACGTTTTCTTTACAGTGCAATAATCGCATTAACAATTGTTGCCACCATCCAAAGATGAACTGCTACCCATGTGTTGCCCTAATTTCCAGCGGATTTTCCAGTTACATAATGATGGTTATACTTAACAATGTTGTCCGTATGACTGGAGTCCCTACAGTTATATGGTGTACACCAGCTTTAGCAGTAGTGCCCTTGCTTAGATAACAAACTGGCAGCATACACCTTGTACTGAGGAAAACTTTGGGAAACTCCTTCAGTCAGAATTGCTAGTGACCGGTAGTGAACCAGTGATCTCCCAATTTGGAGTATCACGAGTTACCAGTTACTACTGTACCATCTTTTGGGTGTTGATGTTTTGTTTTGCATAAGTCAAGTTGTCTTGTCCAGTCAAAAACCAGTTTTCCTCTCTAGCAAGAAACTGGTTTAATTCGGCCACCGTAGAATACGTTATCTACAACCGCATGTATCATATACATTCGATAGAAACGTAGACACGATTATACCTATGTTCTCTAGAATGAAGACATATATCACAGTGTGTCTGATTATGTACTGCACAGTTTCTTCTTGCACTGTACTGCACTGAAGCTACTCTCTAACAAGCTCATGCAAGACACGAACAAACCAAAAGTTACATTCTCAATTCAATTTGCCACTTCAACTTTAGTTGAGAGGTGTTCTATACGAAATCAGTGTACAATTTTACGTTATTTTGCTGCTCTTTTTCCCTAAGTTGATCAACTTTAAAGTCTGTGTGAAAGTTTCAAAGCAAAATTTAGAAATCGATGCCTATCACATTTTGCCTATCACATACCTATCACAAATTCGCACGCCGGTGCGAATTTGTAAGACGCATGTCTTTTTCAGCTATCTAAATGACGGAAGCGTACAAAGATCGACGTCAATACAATAAAATTAAAATTAAAATAGTAACTTTTAATAGAATGTTAGAACAAATAAAGAACAAAAAATCAATGCGGTATTATTGAGTTAACACAACAAGCAGCACAAGCCACGGTATTTTCACCAGCATTTCATTGTTCGTGCACCAAAACTTGCCAACTACTCTCATCGGTGTTACGTGCTATGCCCTCTAGCAACTCGATTACTGGGACGGTGACATGTTATACAGCTTTGAGGCTTTAGCCCCCCTGCCCTGGATTTATCCACAGGGGACAAAGTCCTTTTGTAAGCCGCTGTGACTTACAAGATGATTTTGATTTTAAATAATGCAAAATAATTCGTTTAAAATGCGAGGTGGCTTTTGAGCTAGATTGGCGGAAGCCTCCAGCATTAATTTCTCTCCTCGAACCAGTAATAGCGAAAATTACGCTTCACACCAGTTATCATTTTATAGTGAAGAAAACATATAATGCCGGAACTTATCCTCAAAGAACCTTAATAATACGTTCGTCATAGACTAGTGACTCAAAACCAAGCGATCGGTATTTGGAATTGGACTCGCTGGCTGTACACAACCAGTATGACAAGCACACCGGTAAAGTTGTTTGGGACACTCAAATACCCTAAAGCACTAATCACAATTGTCGGCATCGTGATCGTAATCGTGATCCGAAAATCGTAAAAGAGTTAACCTAGTTCTTATAGCGCTGTTTACATTAAGATCGTAATGTCGTATGATTTAGCATGAGAAAATGTACGATTGCGATCCCGATCCCGATTAAAATCACTATGCGGACAATAATTGGGGTTGGGTTAACAATAATAAATGCCGATCGGCGATCGGCAGCGACACTGATTCAGCACTGTTAGTGGCGTGGCATGGAACTAAGACCGCGAATTCAAAATGACTGCTGCTAGTGCGTTGCAGCAGAGTATAGTAGTGTTTATTTATTTTAGCTTTCGCTAATATACATTACATAGATACAATGCACAGTAAAATATCGAAATTTCAGTGCAACAGTCAACAACAGTCAACAGTCAGAAAAACAGCTCTGATCCTAGAACTTCTTTATCGACATTCCTTTTGTCATACGTAGTTCCAAGCCAAGCCGCTGTCGAGATGATTGCGCGCAAGTAAGCAGCGCGAAGAGAAGCTAATTTTGTTAAAGTATGTCACATACTGTATGTGTACGGACAACTTCAACAATACTATTGTTGTGCATATACAGCTGAATGAGTATTGTGATGTTGCTGTGTTTTTGGTTCGTAACATTTAACATTTTTAGTACCGGTAACAAAATTCTATAAATCAATACCAATATAAATCAATGTGTATTTACTGTATACTCCTTCTCAGTGCAAGAGCTAATTTCTCTTGGGTACATTGTATACCCACTTTTATTGTATTTATTTTCAGTTGGGAAACATTTTAAAGCAAAACAGTAGTTTATTATCAGAATGAAATAAGGAGACCAGGTACTTTCGTTACATTTGATTAACATTCATAAACAAGTAAACATTAAATTAATGTTGTAAAGCTTCACCGTTATTGTTTACTGTTCAAAGCATCTAACGGACAGCCCACAAATCCACTTATCAAACAACATCAACATCAATTGTTTGTCAACATCATCAATAATAACCATGCTTACGTGTGTACTAAATGTTAGCACAATGAATAGAATCTGGTACCATCGCAATTGAATCCAAGAATAACACTGCTGAACAGCCTGAACTTGCCGATAGAGATGGCTCAGCTCTAGTAAACAAGGCTCTAATTTGGATATGCCAGTTTGATTTCCGCTACCGGAAATCCTGACGAAAAATATTTGTACAAGCTTTTCCTCAGTCAGAGGCAAGGCCTCTGCTTGTGTCCCTCTGAAAGCCTTCGAATATTCCTCCCTAAATCTATAAAAATAACTGATATTAACTCACTTTACGAGGGAGCGTTTATCTAGGTAAGTATTCTACGAAAACGAAGTATTGTACCGTATAAATAAAATAAATTCAATGCAGGTAATTGAGTAATTCAACAAAGACCCCATTTTTATTATCATTTTTAGTGACAATTCTAAATTACACGCCGGACTGGTCGAGGAGGAGAAGTCAGACGAAGTGCAGTCAACACCCCCATCCCCTTTCCTCCCCTTCCCTCTTTCCTCGCGCGCCCTCCTACTTGCCCCTTTCCTCCAAAGAGCCCCCAACTTCATCTTCATTATCACCCACTCATCGTCTTGATTAGCCAAGTTGCAAAAATATAAGACGTTAAGCCCAAATATTGATCATCAATCTCTCTAAATTACACAAATAAAGAATGGTAATTTTATTGTATTTATCATTTTTAAGATCCAAATTCACCAAACTTTTTAATCGGCCGATTTACTAATCTCGGATTGGTTACCATGACCATGGTTTCAACAAACATTATACAAAGTGCATGGTGGCTTCTACCGGGCGCCATTTTTGATCTTCGATTAACAGTGATATCTCTGGATTAAAGTTTGGTGAAACTGTCCCTGAATGCAATAATACAAAGATTCTTTCAATCCTCCTGGTGGAATTTAGGCAAACCTCAAATATAACTATGTACTCCGCTTACTATATTCAATATTTAAGGTGTAGTTATTAATGAAAGACTTAAAACACACGTATATCGTTTCCCTTGCACATTCTTATTTCGTATTCGGACATTCAAAACAGATTTAAGAATCTTGGTAAACGTATCGATTGTATGCCCAGTCGATTTGATTTCAATCCACGTTAGCATTGGAATTGAAAGTATCAAATCGCCTTGAAAACCAAGTGGTTAGATCAAACGTACAAGCTGGTTTTAATTCAAACCAGCTTGGTTAGGAGCTTTTTGAAACGCCTTATTTGTTGAAGTCACTTAGCCTTGAGGTTTACCAAAAGTCCGCTACGAGGATTGAATCGGCAGTGATTTACATTTATATTTCTTGCCATGAAGTGAAACTACGTGTGAAATATCCACCTAACCAGTCAATTAGCTCAAACGTGCCCTTACAATTTGACTAATTGTCTTTCTCTCAGTTGGGCTGCAGTGGTACTGTAGGAGTTGGGACAACCGCAATGAGATCCCATTACGACTGGTTGCGTCGTTTGACCTGTGAACTGTGAACGAAACAAAAACAAACAACGACGAAGAAGATGAAACCCTTGAGTTTGTATTGTAAACAAGGAACGTGTTTTCTCATTTTAAATTGATTCCCTTGTTTATATTTATTTCTTCAATTATTGTAAGCATTTAAAGTAATTATGTTTATTAAAAAAGCAGAACACCATCAAGCACAATTTTATAAATTACAATTTGTCAATAATAAAAACAAAACTGTTGCGTTTTACCAAATTGTAATAACCCTTGTGTAGACTCCTAGTGATCTGACATACAGAATGAGTGACACAGTGGGGGGTGGAGGGGGGGGGGGGGGTTACACGTGGTGTGTGTGTTTGTACCCTTACGCCGACATGAGAACAATATTGCGGGTAAAAACAATCTAAACATTATATTCGAAAACATACTTTAGTCCTTCGGATCATGAAACATGAAGCCTATAATATAGCTCTAAATAAAAATCCCAAACTGTATTGTACGCATATTTTGAAATATGATGTATATACATCATCGTAATGATGAAATTAAACATAATATACGAGAAAATACTTTGGGCCTTCGGATAGTGAAACTTGATGCCTATAGCTCTAAATAAAAAGCCCAAGCTGTATTGTAAGCATATTTTAAAATTTTATGTATTTACACTATGATAGTGATGAAATTAAGGCTTTATCTGGGCGAGATGTAGAGTTTGTTTGACACTTGACTTCATCCTCAAAACTTTTGATTTTCTATTGAAAATAGCATGTGATAAAAGAATATCATAGAAACAAAGTGTTGCTCAAACTCAGGTACGCATCGGCCAGGATATATACTTGTCGCATTTTGACAACGATTCGTATCAAGAGTCAAGACGATAAGTGCATGATACCAAATGATACCATAAGACGAAAAACGCCAAATGACCACTGTGCACATAACAGGATTCGAGCGTGGAATGCAGGATATACGATTTACCAAAACAATACCCAAGCGCCGCCCATTAGGGTATTTCAATAAAAAAGATGGTCATGTGTGATGGTCATGTGTTATGGTCATGTGTTATGGTCATGTGTGATGGTCATGTGTGATGGTCATGTGTTATGGTCATGTGTGATGGTCATGTGTTATGGTCATGTGTTATGGTCATGTGTTATGGTCATGTGTGATGGTCATGTGTTATGGTCATGTGTTATGGTCATGTGTGATGGTCATGTGTGATGGTCATGTGTGATGGTCATGTGTTATGGTCATGTGTGGTGGTCATGTGTGATGGTCATGTGTGATGGTCATGTGTGATGGTCATGTGTGATGGTCATGTGTTATGGTCATGTGTTATGGTCATGTGTTATGGTCATGTGTTATTGTCATGTGTGATGGTCATGTGTGATGGTCATGTGTTATGGTCATGTGTTATGGTCATGTGTGATGGTCATGTGTTATGGTCATGTGTTATGGTCATGTGTGATGGTCATGTGTGATGGTCATGTGTGATGGTCATGTGTTATGGTCATGTGTTATTGTCATGTGTGATGGTCATGTGTGATGGTCATGTGTGATGGTCATGTGTGATGGTCATGTGTTATGGTCATGTGTTATGGTCATGTGTTATGGTCATGTGTTATTGTCATGTGTGATGGTCATGTGTGATGGTCATGTGTTATGGTCATGTGTGGTGGTCATGTGTGATGGTCATGTGTTATGGTCATGTGTGATGGTCATGTGTTATGGTCATGTGTTATTGTCATGTGTGATGGTCATGTGTGATGGTCATGTGTTATGGTCATGTGTTATGGTCATGTGTTATGGTCATGTGTTATGGTCATGTGTGGTGGTCATGTGTGATGGTCATGTGTTATGGTCATGTGTTATGGTCATGTGTTATGGTCATGTGTTATGGTCATGTGTGATGGTCATGTGTGATGGTCATGTGTTATGGTCATGTGTTATGGTCATGTGTTATGGTCATGTGTTATGGTCATGTGTGTTATGGTCATGTGTTATGGTCATGTGTTATGGACGGTCATGTGTTATGGTCATGTGTGATGGTCATGTGTTATGGTCATGTGTTATGGTCATGTGTTATGGTCATGTGTGATGGTCATGTGTGATGGTCATGTGTGTTATGGTCATGTGTTATGGTCATGTGTGATGGTCATGAGTGTTATGGTCATGTGTTATGGTCATGTGTGATGGTCATGTGTGTTATGGTCATGTGTTATGGTATGTGTTATGGTCATGTGTTATGGTCATGTGTTATGGTCATGTGTTATGGTATGTGTTATGGTCATGTGTGATGGTCATGTGTTATGGTCATGTGTTATGGTCATGTGTGATGGTCATGTGTTATGGTCATGTGTGTTATGGTCATGTGTCATGGTCATGTGTTATGGTCATGTGTTATGGTCATGTGTTATGGTCATGTGTTATGGTATGTGTTATGGTCATGTGTGATGGTCATGTGTTATGGTCATGTGTTATGGTCATGTGTGATGGTCATGTGTTATGGTCATGTGTGTTATGGTCATGTGTCATGGTCATGTGTTATGGTCATGTGTTATGGTCATGTGTGATGGTCATGTGTTATGGTCATGTGTGATGGTCATGTGTTATGGTCATGTGTTATGGTCATGTGTTATGGTCATGTGTTATGGTCATGTGTTATGGTCATGTGTTATGGTCATGTGTTATGGTCATGTGTGTTATGGTCATGTGTTATGGTCATGTGTTATGGTCATGTGTTATGGTCATGTGTTATGGTCATGTGTTATGGTCATGTGTTATGGTCATGTGTAAGAAGTCGAGCTCAAAAAGCGTGATAATTTAAGGTTTTCTGTTCGTGTTTTTAAAACAACTTGTAAAATCGAGATTGTTCGTAATTACCCACTGGTATTTAGTTAAAAAGATTAGGGAATAAATACATGCAAAGTCCCTACATTTGGATTAAATCTGAAAATACAATCCAAACGTAATGAATTTTCCACGTGTCTTTGTGGTTATCTGTGACCTTGATAACATCTAGCAGCGGATATCGAATCACAATTTCGATTATAAAAGTTGTTTTAAAGATACAAACAATGCTCACACTTTTTGAGCTCCGACTCCTGCAGGCTCTTAATTATCTACAAGAAGTATTGGATCCTTATACACTACTTGCAATGTAGTACGAAAACATATTTAACGGTTAACCAATCCAAAGATTATTTTCAAAAAATAAATGTCTACGTTAAAAAGGTTTTCGTACTATACATTTTGCAACCAACAAAATCTAAAAATTCATATATATATATATATATAAGTATATTTATGCAGTGGTGTTTTGTATTTAAAAAAAAAACGCTGTCGAATTGCACCTTGGACGGAAGAATGCGCTGGTGTCGGTCTTGTGTCGTCTTGCATTCCCATGTTAATTTACACATCCTACTGTATTCAGCCACATAGTGCACAATGTGTTCTCAAGGACCCTTTTAAGCAAATGCTCTTCTGCAGTAATTCGTTTCAAACACATCGCTTGCTGCAGTGGAACGGATGCCCACTGTTCATCTGAAGTACACCTTCTTTCTGAGGTGCATCTAAGTGATTGCAACATAAAATGAGCACTTTTTCTGACCACGCTAAGAGCATGGATGTGACGTCATTGTTGGTTCCTGGAACGCAAAGAGGGAGTGAGCCAGAGAAGGAGTTATTTGTCCTGGAGTACTAGAAACACTGGTGTGGGTAAATGTGGATACAAGACATGTGGGAAAATGAATATAAATACAGTGGTAAACATCGGTAGTTTTTCTGCTTTACATTAATTGTACACTTGATGAAATTGTTTATTCAAGCGTGGGTTCAAGTTTACGATATTGTCTATTTTAGTATAGAAAAATGTCCATTATTATTTAGTTTTCAATGACAACCGGTGACCCCGAGTAGAACGTGTATGAGGCTACCACTGTTAATAATGCAAAAGCATGTTTACAAATAGTTACCAACAGGTAGCAATTGTAATGAATAAATTTTAACAATAGTTACAAACAAGTATGATCGCCAATTAGGTTGGTATTTTGTTTTGAAAATGTTCCTGGAAACACGCATTTGCGCCGATATTTACTAATTTTCTATTGCTCATCCCACCTCGTCTATATAATTTATCACAACGAGTAAGAAAACACATTCCATTTTTTTGTACTTTGCTATATTGCGGTATTATACAATAGTGTGTACACATTATTTGTAGTTGTACACAATACACATTGTACATGTGTTTGTAGTCATCATGTATGCGCATTCTAATGTACAAACTTGACTACTGTCATAAGGAAATAGCCGTATTATACATTCTATCAAAACTGGAACAAAAACATTGCCAACACAACTCCATTTAAAACGAGAATAATATGTTAAATGTACGACGTTGTTGATTCGTCCTTGTCTTTCCACCTATCTTGAAAGATCCTTCAATCAATATTGAATCAACAAAATGAAATATTGCTCGTTCATGACTATTTCTGTTAGTGTAGACGATGCAATATTAGAATCCCACGACAGTTGCATTAAAGTGTTATTAACATTCCTCGAGGCCTGTCCTGGCACATGATCTTCATGATCATTCCAATCTGTCAGTCCAAGCTATCCTCAATGACGCGGTCAGATTCATATTTACTGTTCTTATTTCCTTCTGATCGAATTACATGAGAATAGATTTCTGTCATTTCAAGCTGCCGGGAAAAACGTTTCAAAAATATTCATTAACATACGTCAAACTGTACCGTTTGCCGTATGTTAATTAATCTTTTTGAAATTATTCATGGCCTGATCGCTGATGTAGCTGTAACGTTGGTATGAAATGTTGAATGTTTTTAAGTAAGAGTAGGCCTACATGTTATGAAAGAATGTGAGGTGGCCTATCTTTGAACAACTCAAATGTCACTATCTTATACATTGTAGTAGATCACTCATGTGACAACACGATTCAAATGCATTTGCATAGCAAAGGGGAGAGGACCTGTAAAATAAATTGTAATGTGAAAAATTACAATTTTTTAATTGTGAATTCTGTAACTGTATAAATTGTAAAGTGAATTAAAACCGTCAAATAAGCAAGCCATAGCATAAAGATTATAAATTGTGTAATATTAGTAGATTCCAGAGTATCCCCTTTAGTTTAAATGATTTGCAACAAAGCCCTCCTGAATGCAAAGATTGCTCTAAAGTCAGTTTTCCGGACTCTTATGAAGACAATTTTTCAAAATTTGTCGTCTTCGGCGACTGGGTCTAACCTTCCCCTTCTATTTTAAAAAGCAAAAATCCTTCGCAGAATGAAACTCTGACCGCCCTAATCAATAATCATAATAGAGAGAGCAGGTCACTGTATATCCGTTGAGTGTATATTGTGTACACTCAACACTCAACAATGTATCGATGTGGTTATGTTTATATCCGATGAAGTAATTATTCACAAGGCATATCCAAGTGTTATTGTCGTTTCAAACTCAGTATCGCGGGTGACAGCACACGAATAACCGCTAAAGAACGCCGAAAAAAGAGATTGGTAAACGGGTTGGTAGGCCCGTAGGGGATTATTTATAAGTTGCGGGGGGAGGGGAGGGAATTTTGCTCTATGCCACTGTATAGTAATTCTTTACTTCAAGTTGTTCTTACAGCCTGATAAACTGCTTTCATATTTTGACAAAATCACATATCACGGAGTATTTGTTACTCGGTACCTAGGGGCATGAATATCCGTACGCTATTTCTTTTTTGTCTGTTGGATATGATTTTTATATATTTCAACAAAATATTATTTTCCTTATTTTTTACGCGTCTGAACTAGGTTTTCAAACTGTACCTTCGCCAGGAATGAGATGTGACGTGTGTGGATGTGAGAAACTTTTGTAAATACTTGTATTACCCTATACGATCCCAACACTGAGACAATTCCACATTTCAAGCAATGCAATCGTTCACCTTTACTATTAAGAATAATTATCGGGCATTGAGTACCATCTTAAGTGGGAGTGGACAATATTACTTACTAAATCTACTAATTACTAAAATTTAATGTTAACAACATTCATCATTTTTCAGTATAAACTTTTTTTTTTTAGCAAGCATTACAGATCAAGTTTAAGTTGCAGAGTTTGTGATACTAAACGTTTTGTTGGTTATTCAAAGTTTGTACTGCAACATTTCAGTGTTCACGTTTATTAATGCAAAAAGGCAAACCTAATTTTCTTGTTCCGTCTTTTTGTAGATGCGTTCTCTTCTCAACCTGGTGTGCAGTTTAAATACATTTCATTTCATTTCATGTCATTTTTTCTTCTTTTTTTTATGACACAAATTTACATATGACACAAATGTTTACTTTAAATATACTTAAATATTCAACAGTGCAGTTTTTTGTGTGTGCAAATATTTAGGTCTGGTTTATTTACACATAGTTCAAACTGTCGCTTTTGTCATTTAAGAAGATAAGTAAACCTAAAACTGTGACTGAAAATGCTTTTCATCACACTTATTGATTCACTCAAAATAAATATACACTATTACTAACCTATTCTAAGCTGAATATCATCTTTCTCCCTAATAATATATCAACAAGTTTTGGGGGGAGGGGGCGGGTGTACCACTTGCTCTCTTTGTTCTTATAGCGGGAAAATCTGCTTCTGATAATGCGTCTTAAATGCGGACGATTTTTAAATAGCTTGAACCAAGGTCCGTAAATTCCCTGGCGGGGGCTCGTCCGAACCTCCGCCAGGGGATCGATGGATCTTGACTTGAACTAGTTTTAGCTCGATTTAATTAGAAAGACGACTTTACGGAGCTCACTGAAACTTGAATTGAGCTTTATAAATGATTAGGAGGCCTGTACAATAGTGGATCTGGTTTTATCAAATGACAGAGCCATGAATGAATGAATGAATGAATGAATGAATGAATGAATGAATGAATGAATGAATGAATGAATGAATGAATGAATGAATGAATGAATGAATGAATTAATGAATGAATGAATGAATAAATGAATAAATGAATTATTATAATGAAGAGATAGAAAGTTCTTAAAAATAATTAAAACGTATCTACGTCATGAACTTCACATTACATTATAGTAGCTTATTTCGTAAGAACTGAAATCTGACTCCACTCTCTATATTTGCTTTATGTTCTGTTCTGTTAGCGTCTGAACTTTAGATTTAGTTTTATGTTTATGTTAGGAAATGGGTTTGCTTCACTTAGAGCTAAGGTGCACAGTCATTTATTTATGACTTTAACTTATCTTGTAATTGTACACCTTAGAAAGCACTGTTACTGTGTCAAACATCGCTCCTTCGTACATGCAGTTGAATTATAACATTCTGTTTCTTAGCAAACTACAAGTGTAGCAACTTAAATTATGTGTCAGGTTACTTACGTACACGAGTACATTTACTACATTAAAAGTTGTTAAGAGCTAATTCGCTATGCATGAAATGAACTTATGTGTAAATCTAGGTCAGACAAATACGTGAAGCCAAATAGCTTATAATGGTTATTTCTCCGAACCCAATTCGGGATATTGCGAATGTAATCTCTTCATCCAACAACTGTGACTGAAGGCATTTTCCTGCGCTCTTCTCAGTCACAGAGAATGCTGGGATTGAATTCTTTGACTAAACTTGAATATTGCTTTCTCTGCATGGAATCGCCCTTATATGTAGATGTGGGCATCTTGTTCGGGTGCAAACACTGAGGATTCCGCACAACATTATTATCATGCCAACTAAATCCCTATTTAATTCAGACTCCAAAGTAGAGCGTTTGTAAGGAAGGAATCTCAATGTATACAATATGTTGTCATTAAGAAGGTTTGAACGGCCCATTTGACTAGAACACTGGGATTCATTAAATTGCAATTATAAGCTCGTTTCGATGTGTTTGGTGTTTAAGAGAACTCTTCTCCCTCCCTCCAACTCTAAACCCGTCGTTAACGCTTGAAAAGATGGAGAGGCGGAACGAGAGAGCACCCACTCGGCTTTCCACGTGATCTAGAGAACAATCCATCTTGATGCGCATTTAGCGGGCACAGTTGTTACTATACATTGTATTGACATAGTGTACGGCAAGGTCAGTAGTACGGGGGGTGTAGTACTTCAGGAGAAGAGGCGAGTTAAAGAGAAGATTAATGAATTAATAATGTGAATGAAACATTCACTGCAAAACGCAACAGACTTAGCGAATTTATATACATTTTGCTTACAAGGAAACGAAAACGAAAAATTGATATGTCTGCTCATTCCTATATTGAACGTGGTGAGTAAGTGTCACCGATTAAGGTCCAGTGGTTAGCATCTCTGCTTCCAATACAGAAGGTCCCGGGCTCAAATCCCGGTTCAGGCACAAGTTTTTTTAACATTTATTAAGGATTCAGTTCCTCTACTTCTTGTCTTAGGAATAAGTAAACGGTGACTTTGGAGTCGTCCTAGCGACGAAACACTCAATAAATTCAAAATTGTTCTGAATCGGCCTTGTTGATTCTGACATTTGTCCGCAGGTGTTCGCACTGTCCAATCACTGATTCATATGTTTCGTATTTGAAATAACGATCTTTGATTGGTTATTGCTCACTCGTTGATGGTGTTCGGAGCCTACAGGGTTGGTATATAGTCGCTTTAAATTAAAGTCCCCCACTGAAAATCAGTTTCGTTACTGAGTGGGTAGACTCTAAATGTGAATTTATTTACTCAGTGCGTAGCACACGAGACTAATTCGGGAGGCCTCAGTATTGAATCATCCTCAGACATTCTCTCCCAACTATTCCAAATACCACCCACAACATACCATCGACTACTGAATAAACAACCACTATACCTAGTTACGGACATGAATTTTCTCTTGGCAGGTTTTTTGACGAAAACTTAATATAATAATAATAATTTATAAATATTTTAATTTTCTATATATTATATTATTATTATCATTATCATCATAATTATTATTGTTATTATTATGGGTTCTGAGAAGGTGCTGACATAAATACGTCCCTATCTCTTGCAAAATATATTGATATTGATGCTTGACAGCATTTAATCTTTAAATCTTTCACTGCTTCCACTGAACGCAACAGCTAAAACACGGTGAATAATCATTTTTTATTCTTTCTAGACAGTTTCCCTGCATCGTTGGAAGTATTTTGCTTGAGCGATCCCCACAAATCCAAATCATCCCCTCTTGTTCTCACTTGAATTGGTATCACGGATTCGAACCACGATCTCAACTCTAACCTTCTACATTCTAAAATCTTAAAAGCCCGATATCGAGGAGTCAAATTCAAGCCTGATTAAACGTCATAGCGGATGTTATTCCCTTCCTCTTCTTTATCAGCTTCTAGGAGATTGCTTCAGCTAGATTGTTATTGGAGGTCCCGGTTGTGTTTACGCGAGGACCGCCGCAGCTTTCTGAGCGCGGCTACTGAGTCAACAACACCCCCGCATACTAAGATTACATCTAACGGATCATTACATTCACAGCCACAACTTACCATCGGCTACTGAGTCTACAACACCACCGTACTGAGATTACATCTAACGGATCATTACATTCACAGCCACAACTTACCATCGGCTACTGAGTCAACAACACCACCGTACTGAGATTACATCCAACGGATCATTACGTTCACAGCCACAACTTACCATCGGCTACTGAGTCAACAACACCACCGTGCTGAGATTACATCTAACGGATCATTACATTCACAGCCACAACTTACCATCGGCTACTGAGTCAACACCACCGTACTGAGATTACATCTAACGGATCATTACATTCACAGCCACAACTTACCATCGGCTACTGAGTCTACAACACCACCGTACTGAGATTACATCTAACGGATCATTACATTCACAGCCACAACTTACCATCGGCTACTGAGTCTACAACACCACCGTACTGAGATTACATCTAACGGATCATTACATTCACAGCCACAACTTACCATCGGCTACTGAGTCTACAACACCACCGTACTGAGATTACATCTAACGGATCATTACATTCACAGCCACAACTTACCATCGGCTACTGAGTCAACAACATCACCGCATACTGAGATTACATCTAACGGATCATAACATTCACAGCCACAACTTACCATCGGCTACTGAGTCAACAACACCACCGTACTGAGATTACATCTAACGGATCATTACATTCACAGCCACAACTTACCATCGGCTACTGAGTCAACAACACCACCGTACTGAGATTACATCTAACGGATCATTACATTCACAGCCACAACTTACCATCGGCTACTGAGTCAACAACACCACCGTACTGAGATTACATCTAACGGATCATTACATTCACAGCCACAACTTACCATCGGCTACTGAGTCAACAAAACCACCGTACTGAGATTACATCTAACGGATCATTACATTCACAGCCACAACTTACCATCGGCTACTAAGTCAACAACACCACCGTACTGAGATTACATCTAACGGATGATTACATTCACAGCCACAACTTACCATCGGCTACTGAGTTAACAACACCACTGTACTGAGATTACATCTAACGGATCATTACATTCACAGCCACAACTTACCATCGGCTACTGAGTCAACAACACCACTATACTGAGATTACATCCAACGGATCATTACATTCACAGCCACAACTTACCATCGGCTACTGAGTTAACAACACCACTGTACTGAGATAACATCTAACGGATCATTACATTTACAGCCATAACTTACCATCGGCTACTGAGTCAACAACACCACCGTACTGAGATTACATCTAACGGATCATTACATTCACAGCCACAACTTACCATCGGCTACTGAGTCAACATCCCTGCTTCAAGAACCAATGCTTTACGATGCGACAATGTAGCTCTGTTACCTGTTGCCGTCGAAAGTAGATTGTAAGATTGTGCAATATGGAAGGAATTTTGAAAGCAGAGGCGAAGTTAAAATCAAATTGGTCACGATGAGAAGTAGGTTAATAAAGATTACGAATGATGATGACATGGAACAATTTCCAAAGGTTTTAGCAAAGTGTTATGAAATTTAAAATGAATTCAAGGCACGTGGGTGGATGCACGACGATGAGGGGATGACCTGGATTCGCTGAGCGGCAGAGGAAATCTGCTCCTCGCTTCGGTACGGAGCAGCACTGGAGCTTGCGGGCGCCGGGAGCACTTTTATGCCAACGACAAACTGAACAATTGGTTTTATTTTAGATATTGCCGTATATCGTACTGTCATAAAACTTTTAAGGAGAATTGTGTCTAGGTTAAAGGAATACGAACATTTAGCTTATTGAAACAATTTTAGATTATTCCAAACTCTCTGCAAATAGAAGAGTAATATAGTATATCTCGGTGATTCTAATTTATTGGTATAGGGTGTATTCACATATAACGCATGGTGGCCATACTGGAGGCCACCATTGCATGTGATTGGTAGTTCATTGTTTCTATCTTTCAGCTGGCATTTGTTTGAAGTTTAACTTTTCTCTAACTTTGTTTTGCTATTAATACTGAAAAGCAACGGCGAACTTTTGGCCACTCTTTTTGTTGTTTAAAAATTGCACATATAATCATTTCCGTAAACTTTATCGGGGGATATACATATTTAACCTCATATTCTTCCGTAAACAATATTATTCGTTTTCTATTGACAGCTAAATGAAACTTGAAATAATACTATTCGCGAAAAAAAAGTCTATCGCAGCGCTGCGGCGGCCTTCACGTGAACTACTCATTGCGGTATTGGTTGGCAATGGCGGCGATTTTCCCATATGTAAACAAGGCACGCTGACTTCTTGATTCAGTCTCCATGGCAAATACAATATTTGTAATCGCTATTGCTCCGTTCCTCAATGCAACAGTAAAGGGAAAGGTGTATGTTTTCACCTTTTTTCTAAAAACATTATGTTTAGAAAGAGATGGGCACACGTGTTGAAAACCGGGAAACCTGTAACGAAGTTTATGTATGTGTGTGACTTGCACTTTACAAACCAATACCACAGAATTAGTTATCTGTGCCAATACTATATACTGCCCGGTATGCAAGAAGAATTTTTAAACCATTAGTAAGCTAGATTAATGAGGAAATATAGATCCATGGCTTATGCCTAGGCCCTAGCAGAGATGCCAATCCCAAGTCAGAGTAGGCCTAGGCCTATCTAGCTGTTAAAATGGGTGTAACGTCTAGGGCTAGGTAGCTAAGCCTAGACCCTAAACCCAATGTCCTAGTCGGCCTAGCTGTCATGAAAGTACGGTAGTCGTAAGCCTATAGGCCTAGACCAAGAACGTATACTTAAACCCTTTTGCCTACCACCAAAGATAAGACACTTTGCTTCCACTAGGCCTAGGCCTACCAAGTATTTTTTAACCATTGGTAAGCTAGATTAATGAGGAAAAATAGATACATGACTTATGCCTAGGCCCTAGCAGAGATACCAATCCCAAGTCAGAGTAGGCCTAGGCCTATCTAGCTGTCAAAATGGGTGTAACGTCTAGGGCTAGGTAGCTAGGCCTTGTCCCTAGTCGGCCTAGCTGTCAATGAAAGAAGTCGCACCAAGAACGTATAAGTACTTAGACCCTTTTGCCTACCCCTAGGCCTACCTAGACCATTATGACATGCTGGAGCTTAGTGATTATGAGGAGTTTGGTTGTCTATTTACATACTAACAATTGTATTATTGAGTAGGATAGGCCCCAGGCCTAGACAATAAATAAGTACAGTTGTAAAGTAAGGCTAGGCCTAGCCTAGGCCCGTGTCAAGGTGACAATACACTAGGAACTATAGGTATTTTTGTGGTGTAGGCCTAGACAGCGGCACCTGTTGTTAGTGACTTCGTCACGTACTGTAATCATAACTTCCAATTTGTGAGGCGGTCAATTTTTTAGGTTTGTAAGCACAACGCAAATGTCTTTGGTTCTACCATTGATTCTGCAGCATATGACGTGATTTGCTTCCAAAACAGATTCCCCCTCCTTATACGGCCGTAGGCCGTCACCTATACTAACCTAATAACAACTGCCCACCTAACGTTAGGACTTTCTTCCATTGCAGACAATTATTTAACAATAATAACAACAATAATACTTAAGAAATTAAACCCTAAAATACACGTGTACAGGAGGCCATGAGGGGGCGTACGATCACTTAATACCGCAATGATCCGCCATTTTGTGTTTGTAGTGCTGCCATCTGTTATCACTTTTTTTGGCGAATAGGTGGCCTCCAATATGGCCGATGTGACGTCACGTGAATACTCGCTATTCGCCAAAACAAGTGATAACAGATGGCAGCACTACAAATACAAAATGGCGGATCATTGCGGTATAAAGTGATCGTACGCCCCCTAATGGCCCCCTGCACACGTGTATTTTAGTGTTTAATTTCTTAAGTAGGCCTATTGTTGTTATTACTGTTGAATAATTGTCTGCAATGGAAGAAAATCCTAACGTTAGGTGGGCAGTAGTTATTTGGTTTGTAGGTGACGGCCTACGGCCGTATAAGGAGGGGGAAGCTGTTTTGGAAGCAAATCACGTCGTATGCTTCAGAATCAATGGTAGAACCAAAGACATTTGCGTTTTGCTTACAAACCTCAAAATTGACCGCCTCACAAATTGGAAGTTATGATTACAGTACGTGATGAAGTCACTAACAACAGGTGCCACTGCCTAGGCCTACACCACAAAAATACCTAGATCCTATAGTGTATTGTCACCTTGACACGGGCCTAGGCTAGGCCTAGGCCTAGCCTTACTTTACAATTGTACTTATTTATTGTCTAGGCCTGGGGCCTATCCTATTCAATAATACAGTTGTAAGTATGTAAATAGACAACCAAACTCCTCATAATCACATTGTCTAGGTAGGCCTAGGGGTAGGCAAAAGGATCTAAGTAGGCCTACTTATGCGTTCTTGGTGCGACTTCTTTCATTGACAGCTAGGCCGACTAGGGACAAGGCCTAGCTACCTAGCCCTAGACGTTACACCCATTTTGACAGCTGGATAGGCTTAGGCTTCTCTGACTTGGAATTGGCATCTCTGCTAGGGCCTAGGCATAAGCCATGTATCTATATTTTCTCATTAATCTAGCTGACCAATGGTTAAAAAATACTTGGTAGGCCTAGGCCTAGTGGTAGCAAAGTGTATTATCTTTGGTGGTAGGGAAAAGGGTTTAAGTATACGTTCTTGGTCGAGGCCTATAGGCTTACGACTACCGTACTTTCATGACAGCTAGGCCGAATAGGACATTGGGTTTAGGGTCTAGGCCTAGCTACCTAGCCCTAGACGTTACACCCATTTTGACAGCTAGATAGGCCTAGGCCTACTCTGACTTGGGATTGGCATCTCTGCTAGGGCCTAGGCATAAGCCAAGGATCTATATTTCCTCATTAATCTAGCTTACTAATGGTTTAAAAATTCTTCTTGCATACCGGGCAGTATATAGTCTTGGTTTGTAAAAAGCAAGCCACACACATACATAAACTTCGTTACAGGTTTCCCGATTTTCAACACGTGTGCCCATCTCTTTCTAAACGTAATATCTTTAGAAAACAGGTGAAAACATACACCTTTCCCTTTACTGTTGAATTGAGGAACGGAGCAATAGCGATTACAAATATTGTATTTGCCATGGAGACTGAATCAAGAAGTCAACGTGCCTTGTTTACATAAGGGAAAATCGCCGCCATTGCCCACCAATACCGCAATGAGTAGTTCACGTGAAGGCCGCGCAGCGCTGCGATAGACTTTTTTTCGCGAATTGGTGGTCTTTTCTTTACAACATTGACTGCAACGTTCTTGCGTGGTCTAAGCGATTAACAAGAGAAACTGTAACAACTAACCAATAATGTATACTGCATGACCAAATGTAAGCCTTACTAATTTGGTTATTTTTACAGATGGGAACTATTTATTTTTATTTAAAAAAAAATAGTTTAAAAAGAATAGTTCTCAACTGTAACAATACCAACATTTAAGGCGTACATTTGGTCATGCAGCATACATCATTGGTTAATTGTTATAGTTTCTCGTAGACCACGCAGGAACGCTGCAGTCAATGTTGCAGAGAGAAGACCGCCAACTCTTCTTCTTAGCGTCGTACTCGTTTGAGCATCGTACAACATACTAGGGCTGTTTTACAAACTCCCGGACATCTGTTACTGGATAATTGTGTTAGTAATACGTTCAATTCTATTTTGGAAGTTAGATATTCACCCTTTCCTTACTTGGAATCGAGCTCGGAAACTTCTGCGTTTGAAGTAGAAATACACAAAAAGAAAACGACTCGAACGACAGAATTAATTTGTCGTTCACTATACGGTTTCTCGGTGAATAATGGGTTTTCAGTTGGGTTTCGTCATATCAACACCATATGTTCAACAAAGTTAAAGAGATATGTAAATAGAAGCAATGAAATTCCCGTATTCAGTATGTTTACTGGAACCACGATTGGCATTATTCACACCTTCAAGAAATAAACGTAAGTCGTTAAATTCACTTACTTCTTTCTTACAAAAGAAGCTCTGAATTTAACTGAAAATGTAATATTGCTAAAGTTTACTCAATTTTAAATAATTACGCACTCGACAGAATAATTCTTCTATTTAGTATTTGTTTTCGCACAAATAGCTCGCAACAGCAGTCGAGAGTAAAATACAAGAATAATAATACAAATGATTAAATTTTACCGTTTGTTTAAGCATTATAACGTGAAAAACCTTTATAACTTTTTTAATTAATTAATTAAATGTATATCCTCTTCCATCCAATAACTATGTGACTCATATGGGTAAACATAATAGAATTTATTTTAACAAAGTTTTTACTAAAGATTTTTATCTCGAATTTCTAGTCAAATGTGTTTAAATATTATTCACATTTATAAAAAAAAAAACTAATGTGTCAAATCAAGCTTCAAAGGGGAAATGGTTTCGTTTAGGTTGCTTGTTACAGGTTACTCGTTTTGTGTTTACACAGTGAATTCTCATTTCAGAGGTTTAATTCTATTGGGGGCTTGCTTTGACTTTCCTCATCGCTTTTAGAAATATCATTACTAGTTATACATTTATTTCACATTTGGTTGTTCATTATCTATATCAAATCAAAATTGCAGTGCATCTCGTATGTTGGTACAAATCATTATAGATTCTATTAATAACTATATAATAATTATTTCGATAATTGCACTAGTATAGTAATTATTTTGCAGTCTCGGCTAACAAATAATTTGGTTTGCAATGATAAAGATGTCTTTCATCTGAGCTTTCGATAATCGGAAACATGAATGTCTGCTCGTATTTCACCATCATTCTTAAATCATAAATAATTAATCATCATTCTTTTGTCGAGAAAACATCTTATTACCTCGTTTGGTGTTAGTATAAACGCAATGGTGATGTTGATTTTTTTTCGTGTCTCGTTTAACTGAAAGTGCTGAAGGACATAATGTAAATACATATTTTTTACCAATCTTGTTCTAAAAATAGTAAATTAAAAACGCTTTAACAATTTAAAACTCCTTAAAACAAGATGCCGAGGTGGTTCTATAACGACTTGATAGTTATATGGTGACTTTCGTACAAAACGTATACATTGTAGATAGCAAAAAATTATCACATTTTGGTGGTAAATTACCCTACATACAATGGTGTGACGTCATTGTTAGCGTTTTAATAACATTACTGTATGTAGTACTATTGGCTAACCAATAATTATGTTAGATTGACAAAAATATTTCATATTCGTAATGCTTTGTCATAAACTTTGAAAATCGAAATAATTTCTATTGTTTTAAACAGTATTAGCCCATAAAGTTTTATATGGTAAACTTTTGTTACTGATATATTTCCTCTTTGTTGACAAACTTTCAACGAAAACTTTAACATAAACATTACATTTTTGAGCATGTTGAAATATCATTGAGCTAACTTTAAAGGTTGGTTTTCTTTGGCTACCCTAGAACATTGTGCGTCTGTGAATGTTATGCAGATTTAATTGTGGAAAGTTTTTGATTTCAGTGTAAACGCTGTAGAATATATTTCTAATAACATCTGTGGCGTTTGAGTTTGTTGCATAACTCTCCTCGACTGAAATGTATCCCCCACAAAGACTTGTGACAATTTTATATTATGCTTCATCAAATGAGTTTAACTTAGTTTTAGGTACAGTTTTTCGTCTTATACATTTATTTCAGTGTAATACAAAACGAGTTCTTAAGTGTAGATATGATACTGAAAAAGTCAATGATGTACATATATATATATACGTAAAATATATAATAATAATAACAATAATTAATAAATCGAATTTAAATTCATTACTTTCAAGAATAATCATTGCATTATTGAAAGTTCCTATACGCACGCCGTATGTATTACAACAACAAAATGTAGTTAATACATTTTGTAATGATTGTGTGTCTATTCATTAATCTTACAAAATAAATTTGTTTACAAAAAATAGCACGTTGTGTTAATAATCTGCTTGAAAATGTAATTACTTCTGACAAAGGTGACTAAGACAAAAATTGAAACTCTAGACAGCTCATCTGTATGGACTCCCCTACTCGCCCCTCCACTAAACACGCCACGTTATTCCATGAGAAACAATCACAAACACCCTTTGATGTCCTTTGATTTGGTCTGAGCGGGGATTTCGGTTGAAGAAATCATAATCTGTCATAAAATTGTGTAGGCCTATATCGGGGACAAACTTGCATGCCTCCAAGCGATAGCAAATACTAAACGAAACAATAAACGTGATATACAGATTTTGAGCAGAAATTCGCTTGTAAATTTGGTTGCTATATTTTCAAGAGTTGACTTTTCACAATAGGCTATCTACCGTGGATGGGCTTTGTCCAGCTTTCTATTTACTGACATTTTATAACAGACATCCCTTGTTTTTATTCCTCATTATTAAAATACAGTTCACAAAGAAATTCCATAATCATATTTTGTTTTATACTTTAAATTGTGCTCGATGGGTAAATAAACCCAGTGACGTTAAAATTGGCGTCGTTTTGCTTTCTCAATTGATCTATTCACGATGAAACAAGAGCTCATTTCATCCGCCAGTAATGCGCACTAAACGAAGAGAACATCACTCAACTCAAACGAACTTAGTGCTCAGGTTCTTTTTTTAGTAAATAATAGAAAGTTAAAAAAGATAAGGAATGCTTCCAAATTTAATTTCCCCGACAAGTAACAATTAATGTGCTAAGAAAGTAAATAAAGTCACGAAATTTGACTTATTTTAAGAGAGATTAAAATGTTTTACAGTACAGTGCATATACTTCCCAGCTACTTCCCACTTGCTACTTGCTACTTCCCAGAAATCTCATTCCAACATAATCGTAGAACAAAGATAGAACTAAGAAATCCAAATTCTATCGTATACTATCTGCTGTTGAAAACGAAGCCCCTTTGCTCTGCCGAGTCTAAATATCCACACGATATAGTCGGAAAGAACCAGGCTGTAAGCTGACTTTCGGGCCGAAAGTCAGCTTACAGCCTGGTCCATTCCGACTATATCGTGTGGATATTTAGGCCAGAGCTCGGGCCAGACAGTTTCTGGCCGGGTCGCAGTTTTCTCACATATTCGCATCTCTAACCAAAGCTACAACAGTGAACTGTTCGATCAACGTGTTAGAGATGATCAACTCGTGTTTACGCGAGATCGGCATTCACGCTGAATCAGTTGGTTGAAAGGCTTTCGCCATATTATTCCAAGCCACTAGAAATATGTCTTGTACTAAATGAGGTTCACGTATTTCTAGTTTCACAATGCACACACCTTAGCGCATGTTTATTTTGTCTGAAACGAACCGAGCCCTATTTTTCTACTTTTAAATATAAACTTAATTGTATAGGTACGAAGGTTATGTTGAAGGTTCCAAATTTCACACAATGTCTATTTTCAGAATGACAGAGTTTTTTTTTTATAATCTTGTGTGATGCGTATAACACTATTATAAAATCCCGGAGAGTTTGAAGGTTTGAGAAAGATGATCTCTTAAACCTTAAAACAGATTTTGACGAAACATTTATCCATGGTTTTCTTATAATCTCTCGAGGTTATTAATAAATTGTTGTTATTATTATTATTATTATTATTATTATTATTATTATTATTATTATTATTATTATTATTATTATTATTATTATTATTATTATTATTATTATAAATATAATTAATTATTATATAATTATTATTATTATTATTATTATTATTATTATTATTATTATTATTATTTCATTGTTGCAATACATACAAACTCGGTCAAAACCGGCATAAACATGTTGTACGGACACAAATGTCAAGTATTTCCATGTGTTTACCTTATTAAAATCTACATAGAACTACTTAATATATCATTGTCCACATTATTTTTTCCAAACCGAACTGTGGATGATATGTACGGTAGTGGCCGATTTGTACTCATCCCAGCATTCGCTCTTTGTACGGTGGAAACCACGAAAACCACCATCGGGATGGAGAACTTCTTGAAGTCTTCATTCTTCTTAGTTCAAAAATTTTCGCACTATCCTACACGTGTTCAAAATAATTGCTTTTTGCATCTCGATGTATATGTTCGGTTGGAGACCAATTAGTTTAATACTTTCATGGAGTTTACGTGGAACAATGCCATTTGCTTATATAAATTAACGGTATAACAGTTACATTATTCTGCTTCCACAACCTTTTTATTTCAATAGATAATTCCTTATTATCTGTTTATCTTTTCCCGCCAACTTGTCTGTACATTGTGGCATAAAGGGACTCAACATCAATTAAAATCGTTTCTTGTTTCTTCTTGTCAATAAATATAATATCCGGTCTATTGTGATGTATGGTTTGGTCCGTTATAACTTCCCGGTCGTAATATAATTTGTAGTCTTTACTATCTAATACCTTTTCAGGCTTGTATTTGTAATACGCAGTGGTTGTGTTTATAAGTTTATACTTCATGGCTAATTTTTGATGTACAATGTTTGCAACTTGGTTATGCCTATGAAGATAATCTGTTTGACAAAGCATTTTGCACCCAGATACGATATGTTCAATTGTTTCGCCGTTCATATTACATTTTCTACATTTATCTTCCACTGTGACGTCTTTCAGTATGTATTTTTTGTATTATTATTATTATTATTATTATTGTTATTATTATTATTATTATTATTATTATTATTATTATTATTATTATTATTATTATTATTATTATTATTATTATTATTATTATTATTATTATTATTATTATTATTATTATTATTTTTATCATTACTATTGCTATTATTTATTTTCATTTTCTCTTTTTTTACGTGTGTGATACAGATATATTTATTTTGATAAGCGGAAAATACCTGAACCAATAAACAAGTGTTCGTGGCAGCTCTGGTTTATATTCCATAACTAATGTAACATAACATCCTATATATTAATAGTTAAACTAAAGCTAAATAAAAATTAAATTGCACAAGCCAAAGTTACTTTTGGTAAAAAATAATATAAAATGGAAAAAATAAGCTAAAAATTAAAATTATGTTACACTGAATATTAACAATGAATAATGAATTAAGCCAAGTCACAGGTGAAAGAATTATTAATGATGTTTACAGAGTTTGAAAAATAACTGCGAGTAAATGAAGTACACAAGAAAAGGGTTATATTATAAGACTCTCCCACTTTATCATCAAGATTTCCGAGCAGTGATAAACATATCAAAAATATTTAAATGAAATTTAATTTAACTCTAGTAATCGGTTCTTACGGTAAATGCGACAAGCAGCCCATACCATTGGGAATCCAGGATTGTTGACCACTTGTTTTATGCATAATATCATGTAAAAAAAGAGAAAATTAAAATAAATAATAGCAATAGTAATGATAATAATAATAATGATGGTGATGATAGTAATAATAATAATGATAATAAATTCAAGATAAAGTAATCAAGACTAACAATTACAAAAAATACATACTGAAAGACGTCACAGTGGAAGATAAATGTAGAAAATGTAATATAAACGGTGAAACAATTGAACATATCGTATCTGGGTGCAAAATGCTTTGTCAAACAGATTATCTTCATAGGCATAACCAAGTTGCAAACATTGTGCATCAAAAATTAGCCATGAAGTATAAACTTATAAACACAACCACTGCGTATTACAAATACAAGCCTGAAAAGGTATTAGATAGTAAAGACTACAAATTATATTACGACCGGGCAGTTATAACAGACCAAACCATACATCACAATAGACCGGATATTATATTTATTGACAAGAAGAAACAAGAAACGATTTTAATTGATGTTGCCGTCCCTTTATGCCACAATGTAGAGACAACTTGGCGGGAAAAGATAAACAGATATAAGGAATTATCTATTGAAATAAAAAGGTTGTAGAAGCAGAATAATGTAACTGTTATACCGTTAATTATATCAGCAAATGGCATTGTTCCACGTAAACTCCATGACAGTATTAAACTTATTGGTCTCCAACCGAACATATACATCGAGATGCAAAAAGCAATTGTTTTGAACACGTGTAGGATAGTGCGAAAATTTTTGAACTAAGAAGAATGAAGACTTCAAGAAGTTCTCCATCCCGATGGTGGTTTTCGTGGTTTCCACCGTACAAAGAGCGAATGCTGGGATGAGTACAAATCGGCCACGACCGTACATAGCATCCACAGTTCGGTTTTGAAAAAATAATGTGGACAATGATATATTAAGTAGTTCTAAGTAGATTTTAATAAGGTAAGCACATGGAAATACTTGACATTTGTGTCCGTACAACATGTTTATGCCGGTTTTGACCGAGTTTGTATGTATTGCAACAATAAAATAATAATAATAATAATAATAATAATAATAATAATAATAATAATAATAATAATAATAATAATAATAATAATAATAATAATAATAATAATAATAATAATAATAATAATAATAATAATAATAATAATAATAATAATAATAATAATAATAATAATAATAATAATAATAATAATAATAACGTAACTGTGAATGATAAATGTAGAAAATGTAATATGAACGGCGAAACAATTGAACATATCGTATCTGGGTGCAAAATGCTTTGTCAAACAGATTATCTTCATAGGCATAACCAAGTTGCAAACATTGTACATCAAAAATTAGCCATGAAGTATAAACTTATAAACACAACCACTGCGTATTACAAATACAAGCCTGAAAAGGTATTAGATAGTAAAGACTACAAATTATATTACGACCGGGCAGTTATTACAGACCAAACCATACATCACAATAGACCGGATATTATATTTATTGACAAGAAGAAACAAGAAACGATTTTAATTGATGTTGCCGTCCCTTTATGCCACAATGTAGAGACAACTTGGCGGGAAAAGATAAACCGATATAAGGAATTATCTTTTGAAATAAAAAGGTTGTGGGAGCAGAATAATGTAACTGTTATACCGTTAATTATATCAGCAAATGGCATTGTTCCACGTAAACTCCATGACAGTATTAAACTAATTGGTCTCCAACCGAACATATACATCGAGATGCAAAAAGCAATTATTTTGAACACGTGTAGGATAGTGCGAAAATTTTTGAACTAAGAAGAATGAAGACTTCAAGAAGTTCTCCATCCCGATGGTGGTTTTCGTGGTTTCCACCGTACAAAGAGCGAATGCTGGGATGAGTACAAATCGGCCACGACCGTACATAGCATCCACAGTTCGGTTTGGAAAAAATAATGTGGACAATGATATATTAAGTAGTATAGCCAAATGTGGGCATTTGAGAAGCAGAAGAAGAAGAAGAAGAAGAAGAAGAAGAAGAAGAAGAAGAAGAAGAAGAAGAAGAAGAAGAAGAAGAAGATATATTAAGTAGTTTTAAGTAGATTTTAATAAGGTAAACACATGGAAATACTTGACATTTGTGTCCGTACAACATGTTTATGCCGGTTTTGACCGAGTTTGTATGTATTGCAACAATAAAATAATAATAATAATAATAATAATAATAATAATAATAATAATAATAATAATAATAATAATAATAATAATAATAATAATAATAATAATAATAATAATAATAATAATAATAATAATAATCATAATCATAATAATAAAAATAATAATAATAATAATAATAATAATAATAATAATAATAATAATAATGCCCCTTCTCCGCCCCTAATAATGCGTGCCCCTTCACGGCAGGTTTGCAGCCGAGCTCACTGGGGAGCACACCGACTTGAAAGCCTCGACGGAATGGCTCCGAACTGCGGGCCTCTTCGCTGAAACGGAGGGGTTCGTCTTTGCCATTCAGGATCAAGTGGTGCGCACCAAGAACTATGAGCGATACATCCTCAAAGCCGACGTCCAAGATCGCTGTCGTCTCTGCAAGAAAGCTGGCGAGACCATCCAGCACATCGCAGGTGGATGCCCGGTGTTAGCTCCCAGAGAGTATTTGGAGCGTCACAACGCAGTTGCGAAAGTGGTCCACCAAGCGCTGGCCAAGGAGTACAGCCTGGTAGAGGTAGAAACACCGTACTACAAGTGCAAGCCCGAGCAAGTCCTGCGTAACCAATGTGCCAAGCTGCTGTGGGACTCACCCATTGTCACGGACAGAGCGGTCGAGGCAAATCGGCCAGACTTGGTTTTGTTTGACAAAAAGGCTAAAACAGCAACCATCATCGACATCGCCGTCCCGCTAGACAACCACGTGATCAACACAGTAGCTGAGAAGAGGCGTAAATACCAACCACTCGCCGTCGAACTCAAGGACATATACAAGCTGAGGTCCGTTGAGATAGTTCCTGTCGTCGTCTCCGTCAACGGTCTGGTCACCGAAGAGTGGTCAGCTGCGAAAGAGAAGCTCCACCTGAAGGACAAGCACGTGCGTGTCATGCAGAAGGCTGCACAACTAATATCGTGCGGAAGGTCCTCAGCCTATGAGCTACATTGTCACCGCCATCTTTCGGCCGCCACGCTAGGGTGCACTCTCGCATCGTCTTGGCTCAAGAGGAGCCCGATGGTGCAAATGAGAGAAGAGAAGAAAGGAAAATAATAATATAATAATAATAATAATAATAATAATAATAATAATAATAATAATAATAATAATAATAATAATAATAATAATAATAATAATAATAATAATAATAATAATAATAAAAATAATAATAATAATAATATAATAAAAATAATAATAATAATAATAATATAATATGAAAGCCGCTTTCTCCCTCAATTTAAATGACAACAATTTAAACTTGCTTCAAAAAATAACTTCTGACACAGCAAAGGAGGTAAGGATATCAGAAAATACTTTACAAAGCAGACATTATAAAGAACTTCTAAGGATAACGATCGAACAAATGGTTAACGTCCGGGGACATTTTTAGCAAAACAGAGGGATTTATGATCGCTGTTCTAGATAAAGTAATCAAGACTAACAATTACAAAAAAATACATGATAAAAGACATCACAGTGGATGATAAATATAGAAAATGTAATATGAACGGCGAAAGAATTGAGCATATCGTATCTGGGTGCAAAATGCTCTGTCAAACAGATTATTTTCATAGGCGTAACAAAGTTGCAAACATTATACATAAACAATTAGCCGCTACGGTAAATGCGACGAGCAGCCCATACCATTGGGAATCCAGGATTGTTGACCACTTGTTTTATGCATACTATTATGTTCCAAATAAACAAATCCTAACAACAATGTGTGCCTGTATACAAAGAGCCAACTATGAATGCGGACGTAAGACATGGCAAATAATCATTATAAATTGTAATGCCGATGTAAATCCATTGTTGGTGTTGGTGTTATTCAATTAGGCCCGTATTCATAATCACTCTCTATGGCTCATTGGAAAGCCATAGTAATTGTTGCATCCATGTAACTGTGCATGTTATATTGAAATAAAATACAAACCTTCTAGCTACGATGTGTTATGGTATAATATGATGGGTCGACTAAATACAGCCCAAGTCACCCGCCAAGCTTTACGCGAACAAAGTCGGCCATAACTAGTAGTCCTATTGTACAACATTAAATCGGTACTCACAAGAATAATGTTTATCACAATAATGACAGTTTACTATTTAAGCTTTCTTTTACAGGCGAGCTAACCCAAAACTTCTATGAAACTACAAAATTACAATAAAATTGAGTGCACTCAATTCAGTGTAATAAACCCTTCTATATCCATCCGGCGCTTTAGTTTCATCTGAAACCCACATTATGATCTTATAATATGAATTATATGTTTATATTATAGGATGCATTTTAAATCCAGCGAACAGTTTTAGCGTTGTGGGGGGGGGGGGGGGGGGGATGATAAGACGCGTTGTACCGTACATAACCAACATATTACGTCACTGAGCCACTTTTAGCTACGTTTACGCATTCCCAACATAACCTTTCATTATCATATAAATAAAAGTTAATATCTCTTCTGGCGGCTATTCATCTAAACATAAAACAGTAATGTCATGTCGTTTCGCATCCACATCCACATGCAACTGTTACTTTTTATGGTATTTCTTGGAGAATGGTTGATGGTCCCCACATTGTCTCAGCCCCTTTATTCTTACTTTATTCCAATGTAAGCTTCTCTTCAGATTGTTGTAACACAAATATTACTTCATTTTATTCACATTTTACATTTTTGTGTAGGCCTAATTATGTTTAATATTATAATTACATAATATATTACTGCTATTACTCCTTACTTATAATCCCGCAATTCTACACCACTACTACCACTATTACTACTACTACTGCTTCTACTACTACTAGGCCTACTACTACTACTACTAATACTACTACTACTACTACTACTACTACTACTACTACTACTACTACTACTACTACTACTACTACTACTACTACTGTTACTACTACTACTACTGTTAATACTACTACTACTATTAATACTACTACCACTACTACTACTACAACTACTACTACTACTACTATCACCACTAATACAACAACTACCACTACCACTACCACTACCACTACCACTACCACTACCACTACCACTACCACTTCCACTACCACTACCACTACCACTACCACTACCACTACCACTACCACTACCACTACCACTACCACTACCACTACCACTACCACTACCACTACCACTACCACTACCACTACCACTACCACTACCACTACCACTACCACTACCACTACCACTACCACTACCACTTCCACTACCACTACCACTACCACTACCACTACCACTACCACTACCACTACCACTACCACTACCACTACCACTACCACTACCAATACCAATACCACGATCACAACCACTACCACTTACCACCAAAAACACCACCACCATCACCACCACTACGTTGCAATCCAAAAACGTCCATACAGTTTTGAAACTATGTGTATTATAATGCTATTCAATACATAAACAACATATATACTTTGCTACTTGTTCATTTGTTACATCCAACGAATGGTTCTTTAATCGTTGGTTACACTCAATCAGCCGTATTTTGTGTTCTTACAGAATACCACTATTGCTTAAGTGTTATCCCACCAAGAAATTTTTAAGTTCGGTTTATTTGAATCTACTCAATACATATAAATCACGCCGTTGTTTCGCTACTTGTTGCTAAGATTAATCACACCCAACCCAGCTGTTTTGAATATGCTATCCAGACCATAAGTATTGTTTATTCTCGTACGAGCGTAATGCCGGGATGAGAGTGGATTACGAAGCATCTCGTCACAGTGGCCCCGTCTTGGCTTCTCCGAGATATATGAGCATGCAAGGAAGCGTGATTAGATATTGATTTTCCCACATTCTCCGAGCTCGCGTGAGCTTAACTTAGGGCGACTTGTAGAGAAAAGGACGCGTCCTCGATTATCCGTTGGCTGAATACACGAGTATCTACAACATATGCAACAAGTCGAGACACAATAACCGACCATTTGTCATATGCGTTCACTTTGGTTGGGTGTCTGTTACAATACTCGCTAGGGATTCAAATCTACTGAACATCTCTTACTCGAATTAGGAAGAACTATCTGGGGACTTCATTTCAGGTTTCAATCATATTCGTCTCAAAATATGGAAATAATATTCAATGAAATGGAAGTGGGAATCAAACCAGTGACCTCTTTAATTAAAGCCTCGTGCAATAACACTGGACTTATCGGTGGGTCCTTATTGAACTCGAGTTTATTCTCCACTGTGGCGTACTGGTGGTTAGGAACCGTGTTCGATGCGCGGACCGGATTGAATTACTTGCGCATCTCGTGCGTGGTAGCACATCCAATAATCTTCTGGAATCCCATGCGAAGGTGAATGTGTTCACATTAGAGCTCTTCCCCCGTACCGAGCAGACGGGCCAGGGCGAATACCGGTAGTGACCTGCGATTCTAATTCCTGGCCGAATTGTCTTTGTCGACCGGGTCGAAACCGCGCGGGGACAAAATGGGATTACCATTGGATCCCATTTAATGGGACAAGAATTATCGCTGTGGTAGAACGAATAACGCTAGTGGTTTTATTATACGGAGTAGTGGCTAAAAATAGAACTTGTAGAACATTTCCTAGATTACAGTAGTTTCATCGTCCAATTTCTGAAGTACGTTGTAACTTATTAGACTGCATTCCCATCTAGATATACGGAACTACTTTATAAGCGTTGTTAAGATTTATCTTATCATTTTGTCGTAGATACTAACGCTAGAATCTGACAAGATGCATTTTTCACGTGCTTCTCGTATCATTGTGGTTTATTGTGTATGATTCTTGCTCACAGACACACTGACATACTAAACATACCTGGAAGAGAATAAGTTGAGGGAATGTACACATTAAATAGATATGTACAACTAAATTTATGACTAAAGTAATATGAAACAAAGTGGTATTGCACATTGCTGGAATCCCTTGAACAAGGAGTTTAAATATGATATTTCATAAGCTTTGTTAGCAGCGTTGGGGAGGAAATACTCAATACTGGTGTGTGGGTATATAATATTTCAACTGACTAATGTGAAATATTGAAACACACACTCGAAAAGAACACTTGGACTCTCACAGCACATTTTGTTCCTGCTTGGGTTATTTCATATTCAATAAGAAATTGAAGGAATCGAGTTTGATCAATTTATTTTATCTGTCTCTTGGGTTTCCTTTGGCAGTTTAATTTATAAATGATTAATAATAACATTTTCCCACAGTGCTTAAGTATATAAATTACAGTAGAATGACAAATAATACACACGTTTTGTTTTTTCTCTAAATTGACCTCCTTTTTAAATGGAAACACATTTAAATTAAATACATACTAGTATACAATATAGACTGTTGTCTTCTAGGTCATTCCGCCGTATTACTGGTTCAGGCGAGGTGTGCACCACACCACACTCGAACTTTTGTTATATTATTATATTAGAATCACATCGCACATGTTAAGACGTTTTGCGTCTGTCTTATTGTTCAGGATTTATTTAAAAAACACATTAATAATAAACACACATATGTGGGGCTGCAATGTTTTAACTGATACAATTTCGTTAGAGTTTACAATAACAATAAAGATTTGATCACTTACGTGTTTATTTATTAAACTACAATAGAAATGTCTCGTGTATGTTAGAGCCTCACATAATACAACCTTTGCACAACATGTGAAATATACAAATCTGCAAGATATAATAACAAATATTAACACCACAGTAAATATTTAGAGCCGTTGTTACAGCTGATCCCAAATCATAATAGTTACGAGGATATGTTCGATTCCGATCGATTTGTTGATGAGTTGTGAACTAAACGTTTTTAGCACATTTTACACTTGTGTTGCATTCTCGTTTTAAGACTTCATATTATTCTTGGCAACGCTTTATAAATTCACGGGGTCGTTGTGCAAATAACCAACACGTCTCGCCTAGTCCGGTTACAGTAAAAAGTAAAAGAACCTAATATTTGGAATAGAATAGTTAATCTGCACACTATTTAAACCTAATAGTTTTATTTTCTCTTATTCTCTAACACGATAGCGCTGAAAAGTAAGCTCATATTTAGTCCCTTCTCCACTTTTATTTTCTATGGCTTTTGTTTCATTTTTAGAAAAATATCAGTATTTTAGTCTAGCTGCAATCTCGACACTTTGCACGGTTACCTTATTTTTGTATGCTAATGTTAACTTTTTCATGTACGGCGCTATTTCATAACGCACACCATTATAGTTGCTATTAAAACACGGATGTTTTCCCCGTGTGCTCCGCTTTCCGCCACACAGGGGTGCCGCCAGTCTATTAAAGAGCTTTATGAATGTTTGAACCACGAGTGTGTGAAACGGAAGCAAAGCGGATGCGAACCAATGGACCGGGATGATGGACCCCCAACCTTTGGGAGCCGGCTATAAAGCTGCGCGCGAGTAGTTGCAAACTACAGCATAACATCTGATTCTTCCCAGCGATAGTATATGCGGTGCACGCAAGTACTGGGAGTGTAAGTACCGTCCCTAGAGGGCTGACCGAAGGTCAGATGACTGTTAGTTACGGCAACAAACGTTTCCACAGAGAAGAGCGCGAGTGTAGTTGTTCCAGAAAAGGCCCGTTTTATTTCCGGCTTCACCGTTGATGGGTGACGTGTTACCATTCATTCTACGGTACTGAAAGTCAGCACACATCTAATCCAGAAAAATGGTGCGCTCTATAGTTTAGCAATGACGACGTTATTTACTTGCCCCCTGAGCTCAGCGCATTCGGTGCTGCCGTTAGATCCATTTGTCAAAGTTTAGGGCTCGTGATTTCTCGAGGGCTTTACAACTCGGGCCACTTCTCTACCTCAATAGTGTACAACGAAACAACTTGCGATAGGGTGAGTTCTTTTTTTTTACAAGGGGAAAAGAAAAACTTTCTCGCGTAAAGGGGTGTAGCAAGATGCATCCGCTCTTGCGTTACGATCCAACAAGCTAGGCGATCATATCTTGACGATAATCGTTAGCTAAGCTGTGGAGACTCAACTACTGGCTCTCTTTATTGGATTTCTGTCGAGGGACAAAACACGACGTGTGTCGTCACAGTAATAACAAACGAGTGTCGCTCAGCTGGTTATTACACTAGGGCGCGTGGCTGAAGAGAGAAGCGCTAACCTAAAGAACGATGATCTATGATAACTTTATTAAATAATTAACTGTGTTTTGTTCTTGATAAACCGGTGCGTTTGGTCGTGGCAGTGACTGAAGTGGTAGGTTTTTGTACTTAAATTAGAGCCAATAAGCAGCAAAAGTAAAGGATATGTTGGTACAAGTGCATTACATAACGTACAAGTAAACAACTTGGGAGGAATATATTGAAAGATTTACTTTAAATAAGAAAAAAGAAAAACGAAGCCGTCAAAAAATAATGTGCTGTTAGATGATCATTAAAACAAATAATTTCTTTACCAGTATTTTGGATTATAAACCTCGTCTTCCTTTTTCCTTTATCACGTGGAAAATCTAATCAGTTTGATTAGTAATCTGATAAAGATTAATCATTTACTTTATCATCCGTTAATTTTATATATTACGTAACATGCATATTTAATTATATCGTCGAGTTGGCCAAGCATTTAGTCCCTAACTTTGCTCCAAACAAACAAGCGACTGGTAGAAGACGCAGTACATTTTGTGTGTATTATTTTTGACATCATGCATTGTATTCAATTCGAAATTAATAAATTTGGTGAATTCCGACCAATTATGTTTGCTGGGGTGAGTCTCGACTTCCTCGCGGAAACGAAACTTTCGACAGGCTGAAATCTAGTCTTGACCAATCGGAACCATGTGGCGTGTTTTAAGTATTTTCCACAGTCTGCTAGCGGTGAATCAGTGAGTCATCCAGGACCCTTATTCTGGTAAAATTCGACTTCAGCTCGATCTCATTTATTAGAACAACTCTCATCTCATGTCGATAAAGTGAAACACTAGTTTGCGATTCTGATAAACTTCCGAGATCAATCACAACCGGAAGTTATTAGGTTTCGAAAAAAGAAAGTGTTGGCCAATCACAGGACAGGAAACGCGGGAAGGCACGGCTGCTGTGCCGCACTAGCGAAGCCTAGCGGCAATCCAGTAGACCTTGGATTTGTTATTGTTTCCTAGTTTATAGGTTATGTTCTAAGCCGTAAGTTACAATTCCAAACAAAATGCCTCTAAAAAGGTTTATAGAAAGAAGAAAAGTAGCATAGTACTTGACAATAACTATTGGGGTGAGTATATAAATACATAGATGATCAAAAGTGGGGTTATGTGTCATCCTATATTACACTTCACAACCTAAACGGTAACACTATAAAACCACTAGGCCTAGGCCTAGCGTATTTATAATAATGCCATAATGTTATGCAAGTGTAAGAAAATATGTTTAATTCTTCTATAAGTTTTACATAGGTCTAATCCTAGTTACTTTTGGTATTAGTCCGTATATTTGGTATTACACACCTAGTTCATTCGAAGTTATTCCCTCGCAAATATTTATAGAGGCCTATGCTGCATGTTCAAAAGGCTGTGATATAGATTTCACTGACCAATCACGGACATCTCAGGAATTTTTGGGTACATGTAATGATCTCACTTTTTTCGAACGAAGTTTCGAGTGCCTCGGCCGATCAGAATCGCATTTCATAGTTCTCAGTTCGAATTTTCATGAGATCGCTTCTCGAATATTATCAGAATCAGGGTCCAGGTGGCGGTAGGTATTGTCATTAAAGCATTATCATTTGTTCTGATAAACATGTCAAACGGGCACGACGTAAACAATAAGTAAGCTAATACTTTATTACAACACATTATATTAGGTTCCATACATTATATAGACTAGGCTGTAGTACTACGTTACTAATGTAGGCCTATTAATGTAGGCCTAGGCTTATTGTAGCCTAGTAATGGCCTAGACTAAAAGAGTTGGGCCTAGGCCTAGGCTAGGACTACACCACGTGATGAATTGACGTCACTTTCGTCTGTAGGATGTAATTCCGACAACCAAATTGCAGATGGAATTACTGTCCACAGTCGAAAGTGACGTCAGAAGATCACGTGGTCTAAGTCTAGCCTAGGTCTAGGCCCAACTCTTTTAGTTTAGGCCATTGCTAGGCTACAATAAGCCTAGGCCTACATTAATAGGCCTACATTAGTAACGTAGTACTACAGCCTAGTCTATATAATGTATGGAACCTAATATATTAGCTATGTTTACATGGAGTATTGAGTATTGGATTGGGATTGGATCGGATTCAGATCTATGCGTTTACATGACCCGAATTTATCACGCATTCAGTTCGTTTTAAATACCAAGCGAGTGCAGCCTAGCGGTCGTTTAATGAACTTCTTATCCACTGCCATCTTTAATCTGGCTATCAGAAAGTGGATGCATTAGTTGGTGTAACGCAAGCGGTTGTACCATAACCTTACTTTTGTTTTGTTGTCATGTTACTTCTTCACACGACCACACGTTTCGTTTAGACATTACTGCTCGTTTTTTTTTTTAAGTAAACACGCAAAGTCCGACGTCTGTGTTCGCGGTATGACGCTTTAAACCGCGGGCTGATCGCCGTCACCTGTCACAATACACACGTACAACAACAACAACCTTGGTGAATTCGATACGATACTAGAAAGTCGTTTACATGCACAGATTCAATACGATCTCTCAATACGATCCCAGATTTTAGGGGATTGGATTCAACCGATCCAATCCGAGTTTAAAGTGTTTACATGGAGGATTGAACAGTCGGATCGTACTCAATACCGTATTGAATCCTCCATGTAAACATGGCTAATGTGTTGTAATAAAGTATTAGCTTACTTATTGTTAACGTCGTGCCCGTTTGACATGTTTATCAGAACAAATGATAATGCTTTAATGACAATACCCACTGCCACCTGGATGATGCACTGATTCACCGCTAGCAGACTGGAAAATACTTAAAATACGCCACATGGTTCCGATTGGTCAAGAATAGATTTCAGCCTGTCGAAAGTTTCGTTTCCGCGCGGAAGTCGAGACTCACCCCCTCAGGAAAGGAATGAAACAACACATTCCATTCCATAATACACCAATGTACTTTCAATGGATAGGCATATATAATAATATAATAATAATAATAATACCATATTCCCTAATCTTCCACGAAGTTCCCGTTAATACAAGAAGTATCATGCCCAATCTTTTATTAAAATCCCCTCCCTTCCAAATCATTTACACCTTTTAATTTCTTCTGTTGTGAGGTATCAGCTAATTTTTGCAATGTATCAACGAATATATATTTTAATCATATTGCACGAAGGTTTGATTTGATGGCCTTGGAGTGAAATAGTATAACGAGGTATAAGTGCAACAGTATACGATACACAACGTTTCATTAGTAATTATAGTTGGTTGAACTTTGGACAATCTTAAAGTGATATCTTTTGTTTGAAGGTTACTACCGAAGTAAACAATTGGATATTATCATGTGGCTATCCGAAGAATAATAATACGAGTAATATTGACTCATTATCTGTTGTGGACTATCCATCCCAGCGCCTCCTTAGCTCAGAGGCAGAGCACTGGTCTCGTAAACCAGGGGTCGTGAGTTCAAATCCCACAGGAGGCATTGTTTTTTTTTTTAACAAGGGAGAATCCATAGGTTGTGTTTGTACCACACCTTGCCCCTAACATTGTGGGATAGACCTACCCGAACAACAGGGTAGACAGACACATATAAAGCCCTACACAACCCTTATGGATATCAACGAGATCAATAATTACTGTATCATCCCTTTATTTAATATTTATATAACATGACGTGTGTTTAATTATATTGTGCTTTGCTTCAATCAAACATGGCGACTGGTAGAAGACGAAGTGCATTTTGTGTGTATTATTTTTGACATCATTCATCGTATTAATTCGAAATTAATAAATTTGGTGAATTCTGAGATAAATTTGGACCAATAATATTTGCTTCTATACTTTAATATTACTTTGTATTTTATTGTTCTTGTATCTCCAATTCATGAAAGGAATGAAACAACACATTCCATTCCATAATCCACCAATGTACTTTCAATGGATAGGCATAGATATTAATATAATAATAATAATACCATATGCCCTAATCTTCCACGAAGTTCCCGTTAATACAAGAAGTATCATGCCCAGTCTTTAATAAAATCCCCTCCCTTCCAAATCATTTAAACCTTTTAATTTGTTCTGTTGTAAGGTGTCAGCTAATTTTTTGCAATGTATCAACGAATGTATATTTAGGTGGCTCGTTGGTCCAGAGGTTAGCATCCCTGCTTCCAATGCAGAAGGTTCAAGGTCCCGGGTTCAAATCCCGCTTCAGGCAGAAGTTTTTTAACTTCTAATGTGGATTCAATTCCATTACTTCTTGGGTTAGTAATAAGTAAACGATGACTTTGGAGCCGTCCTAGCAACGAAGCACTCAATAAATTCAAAGTTGTTCTGAATCAGCCTTGTTGATTCTGGCATTTGTCCGCAGGTGTTCGCACTGTCCAATCACTGATTCATATGTTTCGTATTTGAAATATCGATCTTTGATTGGTTATCGCTCACTTGTCGATGGTGTTCGAAGCCTACAGGGTTGGTTTAGTCACTTTAAATTAAAGTCCCCCACTGCAAATCCGTTTAGTTACTGAGTGGCTAGACTCTAAATGTGAATTTATTTATTTATTTATTTAATCATATTGCACGAAGGTTTGATTTGATGGCCTTGAAGTCGCATACTATAACGAGGTATAAGTGCAACAGTATACGATAAACAACGTTTCATTAGTACTTATAGTTGGTTGAACTTTGGACAATCTTAAAGTGATATCTTTTGTTTGAAGATTACTACCGAAGTAAACAATTGTATATTATCATGTAGCTATCCGAAGAATATTAATACGAGTAATATTGACTCATTGTCTGTTGTGGACTACCTATCCCAGCGCCTCCTTAGCTCAGAGGTAGAGCACTGGTCTCGTAAACCAGGGGTCGTGAGTTCAATTCTCACAGGAGGCATTGTTTTTTTTTTTTTTTAACAAAGGAGACTCCATAGGTTGTGTTTGTACTACACCTTGCCCCTAACATTGTGGGATAGACCTATTCGAACAACAGGGAAGGCAGACATATATAAAGGCCTACACAACCCTTATGGATATAAACGAGATTAATAATTAATTACTGTATCATCTTTTAATTTAATATATATAACATGTGTATATAATTATATCGTGCTTTACTCCAATCAAACATGGCGACTGGTAGAAGACGAAGTACATTTTGTGTGTATTATTTTTGACATCATGCATCGTATTATTTCGAAATTAATAAATTTGGTGAATTCTGAGATGAATTCGGACCAATTATATTTGCTACTATACTTTTATATTACTTTGTATTTTTTTGTTATTGTATCTCCAATTTAGGAAAGAAATGAAACAACACATTCTATTCCATAATCCACCAATTAACTTTCAATGGATATGCATAGACCTTGGGCCAGCTATAAACCCCCCTCCCCCCCCCCCCCCCCCTCGGTGCGGAAGGTCTGAAAGGTGTTTTGATTACTTTAACATATTGACTTTCGATTTTTACTTGTTAGCCAACATGGTTTTGGTGGTTGCACCCACCAGGGGTGTCCAAATGTGGTACTGTGAAAACCATAAAAATATTAATTTAGGTATGTTGCCAGTTCAAATAATTAATTATTTTTATAAGGATGTACTCTTTCATACGTAAGATACTAAATAATACAATTTTTTGATTTTCAGGGTAACACAAACTAGTTATCTATACATGTTTTGTTTTTATTTCGAGCAAAAAATCTATATAGTTTGGCCGCTCTGTAACGCCCCACCCCTAAAATAATAGAAGGTCTAAAAGTGGTTTCGATTACTATTATATATGTACTTTTGATTTTCACTTGTTAGCCAACATGGTTTTGGTGAATGCATCTACCAGGGTTGTCCAAATGTGCCACCATACAAATCGATATTAATATTGTATGCAATTCTTGAGAATAAATTAAAATCGTTGTAAGCATATAACCTCAAGCACCTTAAATGCTTGATAAGATGATTTTTTTATTTTTCAGGGGTGAGAAAAACATTCTATGTACATTTTTTGGGTTAAAATGTATCATGTTTGCCCTATCTGTAACCCGCCACCCCTCCAATGTTGGATGGTCTGAAAGTGTTTTTGTATACTTTGATACACGACTTTTTGATTTTTACTTGTTAGCCAAGATGGTTTTTGTGAGTGCACTTACCAGGGCTATCCAAAATGTTTAAATAGTGAGCAACATTAATGATAATTGTGATTTTGACAATAAAATGAACATTTTTGGAATTAAGTAACCTTTAACACATTGAAATTGTTAATTATACATTTTCCCATTTAAATGGTCGCACAACACAATATATAATACATATAATTTAATAATTTATATATTTTATGTGTTTACTTTGAGCATACCATGTATATAGGGTTTACCCCATTTGTAACCCCCCGTTCCCCATATGCCGAAAAGTTTAGAACTGTTTTTGGATACTTTGGTACACTGTCTTTCGATTTTAGCTTGTCAGCCAACATAGTTTTGGTGGATGCACCCACCAGGGGTATCCAAACATGGCGAAATAAGGAGCAATATTGATGTTATTTGCGATTCTGGACAATAAATTAACAATTCTGGACGTATATATTCTTAAACATTCAAAATACTTAAATAAATACATTTTTCCATTTAAGGGGTGCAAAAAACTTTCCATATACATTTTTTGTTTTACTTAGAGTAGATAGTATATAGTTTTGCCAGTCTATGACCTCCCATATTACCCACATTGTGGAAGATGATGGAAGCGGGTTCGACTACTTGAATACAATGTCTTCGCATTTTTACTCAATATACAACATGGTTTTAGCAGATGCACCCACCAGGGGTGTCAAAATGTTGCATCTCAAATGTATATACATAAATATTAATTGCGTTTCTTGAGCGTTTATGTAAGTATGTAACTTGTTATTTTGTGACCTTTGACTGTTTCACCAACTAAGTGACATGCATTAGTATCATAATAGCTGCACAATCCTTAAATAAACGTGGTTCTCTTTTAACGACGTTAATTAATGTAAAAAAAAATGTAATTTTAAATTAAAACAATAACCTAAAATGGATATCATTAAATGGAAATCACAAATAACAAACAATGTTAATACACTTACATATATTTCAAAGCTACAAGGAAAAAAAATGGAAACTTCTCACCTTTATTAGCTAATAGTGCAAAAATATCGATCGCAGATGGATTTTGACGTTTAAAGCGTGATTACCCCTGAAAATGTATAATTGATATGTATAATAATTACTTATTCGTAATGTACTCATCAAGACCTTTCATTAGAGTGGTCGCAAACGACATTTGTGACTAAACAATTTCATGATGTCCAAAAAGACACAGGGTGATATCTCCGAGGATAATGGCCAATCGGGTATCAAACAATTTTTAAAAATAAGACAATTTTATTCATAGTTATAACCTTACGTTAAACTAACCACTTTCTTACTACAAGACTCACAATTAATATTTGTACTATTTAGACCAAAATCTTTGGACACCCCTGGTTGGCTGTTCCACCAAAGTAGTGTTGGCTAACAAGTGAAAATCAACATCTTATATTAGGAGGTATACAAAACCACTTTCAAACCTTCCACACCGGGGGGGGGGGGGGGGGGGGGGAGGGTTTCTATTAGCTGGCCCATGGTCTATAAAGTGATATCTTTTGTTTGAAGATTACTACCGAAGTAAACAATTGTATATTATCATGTAGCTATCCGAAGAATATTAATACGAGTAATATTGACTCATTGTCTGTTGTGGACTACCTATCCCAGCGCCTCCTTAGCTCAGAGGTAGAGCACTGGTCTCGTAAACCAGGGGTCGTGAGTTCAATTCTCACAGGAGGCATTGTTTTTTTTTTTTAACAAAGGAGACTCCATAGGTTGTGTTTGTACTACACCTTGCCCCTAACATTGTGGGATAGACCTATTCGAACAACAGGGAAGGCAGACATATATAAAGGGACAACCCTTATGGATATAAACGAGATTAATAATTAATTACTGTATCATCCTTTTATTTAATATATATAACATGTGTATATAATTATATCGTGCTTTACTCCAATCAAACATGGCGACTGGTAGAAGACGAAGTACATTTTGTGTGTATTATTTTTGACATCATGCATCGTATTATTTCGAAATTAATAAATTTGGTGAATTCTGAGATGAATTCGGACCAATTATATTTGCTACTATACTTTTATATTACTTTGTATTTTTTTGTTATTGTATCTCCAATTTAGGAAAGAAATGAAACAACACATTCTATTCCATAATCCACCAATTTACTTTCAATGGATATGTATACATAATAATATCATAATGCTATATTCTCTATAATCTTCCACGAAGTTCCCGTTAAAACAAGAAGTATCATGCCCAGTCCTTCATCAAAATCCCCTCCCTTCAAAATCATTTATGCCTATTAATTTGTTCTGTTTTTAGGTATCAGCTCATTTTTTACAATGTATCAACGAATGTATATTTGAATCATATTGCACGAAGGTTTGATTTGATGGCCTTGGAGTCACATAGTATAACGAGGTACAAGCCCGCGTTCCGCAGCCTTGAGCCGCTATATACCTTTTGTTTGGACCGTTTTTTTTCTCTTGTGCCTTGACAAAAATTTTCAAAATCGGTCGCGATTTGGCCGAGTTGTGGCAGTTTTAGTCTTTCGTTTGTGTGTAGTAGAAATTATTCCAAAATGTATCTATATTCTATATATATAAGTGTGTGCGTGGAAATTGTTGTAAGATGATGAAAAAAAGTGGAAAAAACTAAAAAAAATAAAAATGTAAAATTTATAAAATTTTAAATTAGGGTAGTAATGACAGTGCAGCCAACAAACATAAAAAGGACCCCCTAACCTACCTTACTTTCGAGGAATGTCAGGCAGGTGGGAAAGTCATTTGCTGGGAAAAGTCATTTGCTTGGAAAAGTCATATACATTTTAAAGTCATTTTAAAGTTAGTAATTACCTGTTAAATAGTGTAAAAATACAGAAAATATGCAGTCGCTACTGAAAATGACACATGTAGTCGGCCATTAGCAGCCATTGGTCACCGCAAGTAATGAAGTGATGACAGTGCAGACAACAAACATCATCAGGACCCCCTAGCCTACCTAACTTTCGAGGGATGTCCGGCAGGACTGGTGGGAAAGTCATTTGCTGGAAAAAGTCATTTGCTTGAAAAAGTCATATATCTTTGTTTTGACAGGTCGTTTCTATTTCATGCCATAAAAATGTTTCAAAATCTGTCGCGATTTGGCCGAGTTATGGAACTTTTAGATTTTTCTTGTGTTTTTTTCAAATATTATTCCAAAATGTATCTGTATATATTAGTCTGTGCATGGCAAGTGTTGTAAGATGATGTAAAAAAGTGAAAAAAAAGTTAAACAATAAATGTTGATGTAAAAAAATTGTAAACAAATTCATAAAATTTAAAAGTACAAAAAGTACATAGATTCATATTAAACTGTCGTAGATACGTAAAGAAAGAAACTTTAAAATAGTGGGATTCGAATCGCGGACCCTTTGAACACCGGACACATGCCCACATCCCTCGGCCAGACCTATATATACTAGGCTACAACATTCGGCAATTTACGCAGTTTGCATCGTGTAACACGGGCGTCTATAGAAAGTGTGGGTTGAGCGTTTCCGGTGATTTAAAAAGATCGAATATTTAAAATTGAATAAAGCTTTTGAAATAAGCTGTCAAAAAGTTTTCAACTTGTATATGTCGGTCACAGAAAGTCATCAAACACAAAATTGTGTGTTGAAAACGATGAAAATTTGACTTTTTTCCGATTTCATCATTGCACACGGCACCCCCCTGTCGTCAGGTTCGGAGTTTTTTCCATAACGTAAAACCAAAACATTTTTACAATAAAATGCTCAAAACTAATTCTATCGACAGATTTCGAAAAAGTTCATTTTAAGTTCCTACGGTGGGCGTTTAAAAAACAACAGTTAAAATTTCGGCACATTTTTGAAAGTTAAAAAGCTTCTGGATACGTCTCGGTAAAGTTGTCCTCAATAATGAGCACATATTCTGAAAGGTAATAAAACGAACTTTAGGATGATATTAAAATGAGCTGTCCGATTTCAAAAAGGGACATTTGGAGGTCGTTCAAAAATGAAAACAAAAAAATGAAAATGCACATGTACCCAATGCCACACAAACATTTCAGAGACGGTACGTGCTGGGTACGTCCGGGTACGCTCAATATGTCGTCATTAGTCCCTTAATAAATAATAAATAGATCCAAAATGGGTTGGAAAATTTTTAAAAAATTCAGTCATGCTTTTTGAAGACATAAAAATGTTTTATGAAACGTACCGGCAAAAAACGCTATGCACGAAATCCGAAAAAGCTTAATATAAGAGACACCCGTAAAGCCAATTTTTTAAAACTTATGTCATATGATAGAAAACAATTCCAATTATTAAAATTAAATACAATTTTGTATGCGATGGCTTTTCTAAGTTGGTTTTGTACCACTTGAACAAAAGTTTCCTTTGTATGTTTTTTTGGTGCTGTTGAAAATGCGTTGCGGAAACGTCCGTCATTAAGTGGGGAGGGGGGGGGGGGGGGTTAAATTTTTCATCCCCCTGTACGGGCAAGTAATCAGCATCCAAAATGAGTAAATCAAATTTTCAAATGTGCCAACTTGACAAAAAGAATGAAATCTAAAATCATGTAAAAAAAGTTCAAGTGCCCATGACTAAGGAACGGTACAAGTAAAGTTCTCAAAAGCTCCTATCCTGAGGCGTGGACCAGGGTCAATAAAGTGACAAAATCGAAAAAAGTGAAAAATCCAAAATGTGAAAAAAGCGGGACACGCTCTTTTTGAAAACACGCATTTCAAAATATACACGATCCGTGTGACAAAAGTTCCGGGACAAAATCCAAAAATTCCAAAACACCGTGAAACCAGATGGTAAGCACCGGTAATAAAACAAAACCGAAAGGCATACCTCACTCGTGTCGATTGGCAGGGCCGTTTGAATGAGAAATTGAAAAAAGTCACTTTTTTAATTTTGCCGTTTAGAAAATGTTTCATGTTTGGGTGCCCGTAACTAAGTTCAAGGACATATTTTGTAAAAAAAAAAATAAATAAAAAAAAAAAGGCATACCAAAAGTTTCTAAATTTCATTTAGTTTAATTTAATTTAAGAAAATGTAACATTCATTCGTCTAAAAAATATTTGGGTGTGCTGGGCCAAACGTCTTTCAATGTCAAAATGGGAGTGAAACTTTTCTACGTTTACCGAAATGTACACGATCGGTGGGGGTAAGGTTCCGGTACAAAAAAAATTATGCATGTGTTGCCAGGTGGTGAGTGTCGAATACTGTGGCGACAAAACGTGCGTACCTCTATTGGAGGGGGGGGGGGGGGGGGGGGGGGGGAGAAAAGTTTGAAAAAATCGAAAACGAAAAAAAACAAAAATCCGACGCACATTCTTGCATAAAGTGCAAAAGTTGAGGGGGTAAAAGTGAAAAAAACTTATTTTTAAAAACTGTATCGAAAAGCTGGGTAACTTTTCGTGTGGGATATGTTAAATTAAAATGGAATGGGGTAGTGTAAGGGAAGTCTAGGGGGTGTCAAAGGCGGAAAAGCCAATAATAAAACAGCCGTGAAATGCGCTGCCGTAATATACTACGCAGAGATAGAAAAAAAAGTAATGTTTTCCTTCAGAAATACTCGCATCGAACTGACGTGCAGTCGAGAATAATGTTGGTTGGCCAATTCAAGTAATGAATAATGTATCGTTTACATTGTGTGCTTTTAATTTAAATGCATCTTGAATCCCACAATTTGATCGAATATTTATTTTGATTAATATATAGGCCTAGTCGCCACAATATAAACTTAACACATTTTAACTTTCAATGTGTCGTTGGTTGTGTTGTGTTTTAAGGAGATGGCATGTAGTCAGTGTAGAGTAGAATATTGCTTTTGTTTAACTTCACTAGCAAGTAGTAGTACGACTCCATTATGTAGTCTATGTATTGCATGGTTACACCTTATTGCATTTATCAAGAGTTAAAACACAAACAGCTTTATTACATGAAGACAAGAACAGGGCGTTTACCGTACATTGTTTGTGAACAGCAATTACACTGCGCTTCTGTATTCGATGCACAACGTCATACACATGAAAATCTTATTAGCTCTTTAACAGCCAAGTGCACGTAACACATTTCCGTGTTAAGTGGGTTGTTTTCTTGCCCCACATTCATAAACTATATACAACATGGGAATCGTGTTTAAGTTCAGCTTCTCTAACATTTCAGCAAGGCAATGTACCCACTCCTCCACCAAATCCCGCTGGCTCATGGAAGTAATGTTTATATAAACAGCTAGGCGTCACAGTGTACCCACTCCTCCACCAAATCCCGCTGGCTTATGGAAGTAATGTTTATATAAACAGCTAGGCGTCACAGTGTACCCACTCATACACCAAAACCCGCTACCTCATGGAAGTCATGTTTATATAAACAGCTAGGCGTCACAGTGTACCCACTCCTCCACCAAAACCCGCTGGCTCATGATAGTCATGTTTATATAAACAGCTAGGCGTCACAGTGTACCCACTCCTCCACCAAAACCCGCTACCTCATGGAAGTCATGTTTATATAAACAGCTAGGCGTCACAGTGTACCCACTCCTCCACCAAATCCCGCTGGCTTATGGAAGTAATGTTTATATAAACAGCTAGGCGTCACAGTGTACCCACTCCTCCACCAAATCCCGCTGGCTCATGGAAGTAATGTTTATATAAACAGCTAGGCGTCACAGTGTACCCACTCCTCCACCAAAACCCTCTACCTCATGGAAGTCATGTTTATAAACAGCTAGGCGTCACAGTGTACCCACTCTTCCACCAAAACCCGCTACCTCATGGAAGTCATGTTTATAAACAGCTAGGCGTCACAGTGTACCCACTCTTCCACCAAAACCCGCTACCTCATGGAAGTCATGTTTATAAACAGCTAGGCGTCACAGTGTACCCACTCTTCCACCAAAACCCGCTACCTCATGGAAGTCATGTTTATATAAACAGCTAGGCGTCACAGTGTACCCACTCTTCCACCAAAACCCGCTACCTCATAGAAGTCATGTTTATATAAACAGCTAGGCGTCACAGTGTACCCACTCCTCCACCAAAACCCGCTACCTCATGGAAGTCATGTTTATAAACAGCTAGGCGTCACAGTGTACCCACTCCTCCACCAAAACCCGCTACCTCATGGAAGTAATGTTTATATAAACAGCTAGGCGTCACAGTGTACCCACTCCTCCACCAAAACCCGCTACCTCATGGAAGTAATGTTTATAAACAGCTAGGCGTCACAGTGTACCCACTCCTCCACCAAAACCCGCTACCTCATGGAAGTCATGTTTATAAACAGCTAGGCGTCACAGTGTACTCACTCCTCCACCAAAACCCGCTACCTCATGGAAGTAATGTTTATATAAACAGCTAGGCGTCACAGTGTACCCACTCCTCCACCAAAACCCGCTACCTCATGGAAGTAATGTTTATAAACAGCTAGGCGTCACAGTGTACCCACTCCTCCACCAAAACCCGCTACCTCATGGAAGTCATGTTTATAAACAGCTAGGCGTCACAGTGTACTCACTCCTCCACCAAAACCCGCTACCTCATGGAAGTAATGTTTATATAAACAGCTAGGCGTCACAGTGTACCCACTCCTCCACCAAAACCCGCTACCTCATGGAAGTAATGTTTATAAACAGCTAGGCGTCACAGTGTACCCACTCCTCCACCAAAACCCGCTACCTCATGGAAGTCATGTTTATAAACAGCTAGGCGTCACAGTGTACTCACTCCTCCACCAAAACCCGCTACCTCATGGAAGTCATGTTTATATAAACAGCTAGGCGTCACAGTGTACCCACTTCTCCACCAAAACCCGCTACCTCATGGAAGTCATGTTTATAAACAGCTAGGCGTCACAGTGTACCCACTCCTCCACCAAAACCCGCTACCTCATGGAAGTCATGTTTATAAACAGCTAGGCGTCACAGTGTACCCACTCCTCCACCAAAACCCGCTACCTCATAGAAGTCATGTTTATAAACAGCTAGGCGTCACAGTGTACCCACTCCTCCACCAAAACCCGCTACCTCATGGAAGTCATGTTTATAAACAGCTAGGCGTCACAGTGTACCCACTCCTCCACCAAAACCCGCTACCTCATGGAAGTAATGTTTATAAACAGCTAGGCGTCACAGTGTACCCACTCCTCCACCAAAACCCGCTACCTCATGGAAGTCATGTTTATAAACAGCTAGGCGTCACAGTGTACCCACTCCTCCACCAAAACCCGCTACCTCATGGAAGTAATGTTTATATAAACAGCTAGGCGTCACAGTGTACCCACTCCTCCACCAAAACCCGCTTCCTCATGGAAGTAATGTTTATAAACAGCTAGGCGTCACAGTGTACCCACTCCTCCACCAAAACCCGCTACCTCATGGAAGTCATGTTTATATAAACAGCTAGGCGTCACAGTGTACCCACTCCTCCACCAAAACCCGCTACCTTATGGAAGTCATGTTTATAATCAGCTAGGCGTCACAGTGTACCCACTCCTCCACCAAAACCCGCTACCTCATGGAAGTCATGTTTATATAAACAGCTAGGCGTCACAGTGTACCCACTTCTCCACCAAAACCCGCTACCTTATGGAAGTAATGTTTATAAACAGCTAGGCGTCACAGTGTACCCACTCCTCCACCAAAACCCGCTACCTCATGGAAGTAATGTTTATAAACAGCTAGGCGTCACAGTGTACCCACTCCTCCACCAAAACCCGCTACCTCATGGAAGTAATGTTTATAAACAGCTAGGCGTCACAGTGTACCCACTCCTCCACCAAAACCCGCTACCTTATGGAAGTAATGTTTATAAACAGCTAGGCGTCACAGTGTACCCACTCCTCCACCAAAACCCGCTACCTCATGGAAGTAATGTTTATAAACAGCTAGGCGTCACAGTGTACCCACTCCTCCACCAAAACCCGCTACCTCATGGAAGTCATGTTTATAAACAGCTAGGCGTCACAGTGTACCCACTCCTCCACCAAAACCCGCTACCTCATGGAAGTAATGTTTATAAACAGCTAGGCGTCACAGTGTACCCACTCCTCCACCAAAACCCGCTACCTTATGGAAGTCATGTTTATAAACAGCTAGGCGTCACAGTGTACCCACTCCTCCACCAAAACCCGCTACCTCATGGAAGTAATGTTTATAAACAGCTAGGCGTCACAGTGTACTCACTCGTCCACCAAAACCCGCTACCTCATGGAAGTAATGTTTATAAACAGCTAGGCGTCACAGTGTACTCACTCCTCCACCAAAACCCGCTACCTTATGGAAGTAATGTTTATATAAACAGCTAGGCGTCACAGTGTACCCACTCCTCCACCAAAACCCGCTACCTTATGGAAGTAATGTTTATATAAACAGCTAGACGTCACAGTGTACCCACTCCTCCACCAAAACCCGCTACCTTATGGAAGTAATGTTTATATAAACAGCTAGGCGTCACAGTGTACCCACTCCTCCACCAAAACCCGCTACCTCATGGAAGTAATGTTTATAAACAGCTAGGCGTCACAGTGTACTCACTCCTCCACCAAAACCCGCTACCTCATTGAAGTCATGTTTATATAAACAGCTAGGCGTCACAGTGTACCCACTCCTCCACCAAAACCCGCTACCTCATGGAAGTAATGTTTATAAACAGCTAGGCGTCACAGTGTACTCACTCCTCCACCAAAACCCGCTACCTCATGGAAGTAATGTTTATAAACAGCTAGGCGTCACAGTGTACTCACTCCTCCACCAAAACCCGCTACCTCATGGAAGTAATGTTTATAAACAGCTAGGCGTCACAGTGTACCCACTCCTCCACCAAAACCCGCTACCTCATGGAAGTAATGTTTATATAAACAGCTAGGCGTCACAGTGTACCCACTCTTCCACCAAAACCCGCTACCTCATGGAAGTCATGTTTATAAACAGCTAGGCGTCACAGTGTACTCACTTCTCCACCAAAGCCCGCTACCTCATGCAAGTCATGTTTATAAACAGCTAGGCGTCACAGTGTACCCACTCTTCCACCAAAACCCGCTACCTCATGGAAGTAATGTTTATATAAACAGCTAGGCGTCACAGTGTACCCACTCCTCCACCAAAACCCGCTACCTCGTGGAAGTAATGTTTATATAAACAGCTAGGCGTCACAGTGTACCCACTCCTCCACCAAAACCCGCTACCTCATGGAAGTAATGTTTATATAAACAGCTAGGCGTCACAGTGTACCCACTCCTCCACCAAAACCCGCTACCTCATGGAAGTAATGTTTATATAAACAGCTAGGCGTCACAGTGTACCCACTCCTCCACCAAAACCCGCTACCTCATGGAAGTAATGTTTATATAAACAGCTAGGCGTCACAGTGTACCCACTCCTCCACCAAAACCCGCTACCTCATGGAAGTCATGTTTATACAAACAGCTAGGCGTCACAGTGTACCCACTTCTCCACCAAAACCCGCTACCTCGTGGAAGTAATGTTTATATAAACAGCTAGGCGTCACAGTGTACCCACTCTTCCACCAAAACCCGCTACCTCGTGGAAGTTATGTTTAAACAAAGTATTTAGCGTTATCGTCTACCCGGCACCTCCACCAAAGTCAATAAAAATAAATACAACAAACTAACATTAACTCGAAACCCGACGAACAAAATAACACGGTCACGTGTGACAGAGCAATCAGCAGCTAATATTACAAAACCAGACAAATAGCCGCACTACGATGAACAATCAACTTTTCTTATTCCAATGAGTTACGTTTTACGAAAATGGAATCGGTGTAACAAAATTCATTGAAAATAATAATACCACTAAAATACCATAGTTTAAAAACGTGTACTTCAACGCTTTGTTATAGTCTTACAAACTAGTCAATTTACTAGAATGACAATAGTGTTTTCATATCGCACTAAATAATTGTTCACTTAGTATAAGTACAACGTTTTCGATCACTTGGTTCCCTAACTGACCGCCAGGAAAATGTGTTCAGACATTTGAATCTATTATTTCAGTGTTGTAACTGTATATTTTTATCTCGCAAGCACATATTCTACTACAAATGCTATCTTGGTGGTTCTCTCATAAAGTAATCGACCTCATCTTTGCTTATATCACCTCTCACTATTTGTGTTTACATCCAATAACGTAAAAGTCCCGTGTGCCACAGTTTCTTTCCCGATATAACCTACACATTTTCGGTAATGATACGCGTAGATCTAGGAAGTGAGCGTTGGATGGGACAAAACACTTGTCATGTGACAGCGATGCGTGCGGTACGTATTAGGGCACACACCTTCCTCTACGGGGAGGAGGGGGGGGGGGGGCGGAGAGAGAGAGAGAGAGAGAGAGAGAGAACATTGACTTGCGTTTTTAGCTAGAATCTGTATCAACGCAAGGTTTGCACGTTCTATTTGAACAGCGAAATATCATGAATGTTCTCTGTATTTCAAACAAGCACACATATCCTTTGATTACCTTTTTGATTGCCATTTAATTGATATTGATATTGATATTGATATTGATATTGATATTGATATTGATATCTTTATTAGCATCTTTGATTGTAATGTGCTCATACATTTGTACACAATCTGTGGCTGCTGTAGACTACTTAGAATTAACAGATGAGTATATACTTAAGATTTAGGTAGATTAGATTAGGGTAACATATACACTAAAATAACTTAGTAGATAGCATGTAACATAACACATTAAACATAAGACAATTAACAATTGAATAACTTAGTAGATATCATAACATAACACATTAAACATAGGACAATTAACACTAACATATTATATATACTGTTTTAGGATACCTTAATCAACTTAATGTTTGATGAAATACCATGAACATTAAAATTTCCATTCCCAAGGTAATTAATTAAGCTGTATATTATTATTTTGTATATTTTAGAATTTATTTATAGATATTTCCTTTTTTAACGACGTCAGTTCATACATATTAACAAATGCTGGTTACGGTTACGGTTGTTGATATTATTACTAACATTCCTTTCAAACAAATCGTTGGCTTTTACACTACAACAGTATGTTTTATAACAATTCTCCTGTTCTACTAAGTTCCTTTTAAATACTAACATTCTTCATTCTTCGTTTCCTTATTGAAGTTCTTACACTGCTTTGTGACAATCTCGGAAGACACCACTAGACATTTAACACATCTCAAAACTCTTATTTTATTATCTTACAACATTCTGTGCTACAATAATATGTGCTTGTTATTATTGTAAACAACTTTATATTTTGCAGATACTGGACACGGGTTTCAATATGTGAGATAACACATAGATCTTCTTTCGTTGCTACAAAATGTACAAGATCACAAATTTTCATGTTGTTATGATTCATTTATAAAACGAACAGTCATTCATCATTGTAAGTAAGAAGAAGGGCTCATAATCTACAAGCACAAGCTTCGGTATAAACCACTTACAGCTTTTACCGCGTGTACTTACAATTAACGTAATAAGTTTCGCGATTAGTTTCTCATTATATGAAGAAACTCCCTGCCTAAGACCGGTGAAGACTAAGTTCAGGGTAGCTCTGCCTGTTGTACGAGGTGACAATAAGAGCATGACCTCGTTCTAAAGTGCGACGTTCAACAAACAGTAATGATCAGTGTCATCATATTATGGCGAAGCACAGAATTATCGTCGATTACTCTTTGTTCCTGAAGAATTTATAATTCCTCATGTTCTTCCTTTTTGGCATTGAGTAATATTAATGTGTGAAGTAATGGGAACTAGATACAAAGAATGAAAAAGACGATCGCTGTTTGTATATCTACCATAGAAGCTATTGACAAATAGTCAAAACTGAAAACAATAAAACACATTGCCACATATAACAAGTAGTCACATCCAACAAGTCGCCTGAAGACTTCTACATTCCTTCCTTCTTCAGTACACTCCTCCATAAATACTAATGCACCTGTTAGTACACGTCTACATTTCAAGGTATTTTTCTCGTAGTTCCAGCCGGCTTAGTATAACCTCTCATTGTCTACTATTTCGCTTCTACCTTTAATCACTACAACATGCATTTTAGCACGCAAAATTATCCGCATACAAATTAAACAGTATCCATAAATGACATAACGATTTATAAAATTGAATACACTGTTATGATTGGAGCTTGACTAATAATATCATACAATGCATGCCTCTTTTAATGTGACTATAACTAGATATTTTGGTATTTGGAAACGTTGGGAAAGATTTCCCAGTTGCTTTTGGTATGACAATCAAAGCATTCACCTTGTGACTCAGAAAATCCTTTGTAAAACCTTAAGTCAGGATTGTGTTTAAGTTCAGCTTCTCTAACATATCAGAGAGGCAATGTAATGTAATCCACTGGCTAGTGCAAGTCATGTTTATGCACATCCTGAGCGTCATCGCGTATCCGCCACCCCCACCAGGACCCGCTGACTCATGGAAGTCTTGTTGATAGCAGTGGAGCGGGTATCTAACCGGCGCCCTTCAGAACAAGAGCCCGGGTGCTTTCACTGAGCCATCTCTATCGGTTTTTAGGGCATAAGAGTAATTTATAGTCTATTGACTGTGGATAAGTTTTCCCCCAAACATTATATAAAGTAATCATCCCGACTAGTAAAAATGTGTTAAGAAAGTAAATAAAGTCAAGAAATTTGACTTATCTTGAGAGAGATCATAATGCTTTACAGTACAGTGCATATATACTTCCCAACTACTTCCCACTTGCTACTTTCCAGAAACCTCATTCCAACATAATCGTAGAACCAAAGATAGAACTAAGAGATCCAAGTTCTATCGTATACCATCTGCTGTCGAAAACGAAGCCCCTTTGCTTGGCCAAGTCTAAATACCCACACGATATAGTCGGAAAGAACCAGCCTGGTTCTTTCCTTACAGCCTGTAAGCTGACTCTCGGGCCGAAAGATGACGATTGGCCCGAAAGTCCATTCCGACTATATCGTGTGGATATTTAAGCCAGAGCTCGGCCCAGACAGTTTCTGGCCGGGCTTCAGTTTTCTCACATATTCGCATCTAACCAAAGCTACAACAGTGAACTGTTCGATCAACGTGTTGGAGATGATCAACTCGTGTTTACTCGAGATCGGCGGATCTGTGAATGGTCGCTGGATCAGTTGGTTGAAAGACTTTTGCCGGATTATTCAAAGCCACTAAAAAGATGTTTTCCTTTAAATGAGGTTCATGTATTTCTAGTTTCACTGAGTATTGCACACACCTTAGCGCATGTTTATTTTGTCTGAAACGAAACGAGCACTATTTTTTCTACTTTTAAATATAATCTAAATTGTATAAGTACGAAGGTTGTGTTGAAGGTTCCAAATTTCACACTTAATGTCTATTTTCAGAATTCCAGAGAGTTTTTTTATAATCTTGTGTGATGTGTATAATACTATCATAAAGGCCCAGAGAGTTTGAAGGTTTGTGAAAGATGATCTCTTAAACCTTAGAACAGATTTTGACGGAGTATTCATCTATGGCTTTCTTATAATCTCTCGAGTCGAGAACATCAATTCAATCAGTTTCTTGTTTCTTCTTGTCAATAAATATAATATCCGGTCTATTGTGATGTATGGTTTGGTATGTTATAACTGCCCGGTCGTAATATAATTTGTAGTCTTTACTATCTAATACCTTTTCAGGCTTGTATTTGTAATACGCAGTTGTTGTGTATATAAGTTTATACTTTATGGCTAATTTTGTATGTATAATGTTTGCAACTTGGTTATGCCTATGAAGATAATCTGTTTTACAGAACATTTTGCACCCAGATACGATATGTTCAATTGTTTCGCCGTTCATATTACATTTTCGACATTTATCATCCACTGTGACGTCTTTCATTATGTATTTTTTGTAATTGTTAGTCTTGATTACTTTATCTAGAACAGCGATCATAAATTCCTCTGTTTCGCTGAAAATGTCCCCGGATGCCATTTGTTCGATGCTACCTTATCGACGTTATCCTTAGAAGTTCTTTATAATGTCTGCTATGAAAAGTCTTTTCTGATATCCTTACCTCCTTTGCTGTGTCAGAAGTTATTTTTTGAAGCTAGTTAAAATTGTTGTCATTTAAATTGAGGGGAGAAAGTGACTTATTATATTATATTTTATAATTATTATTATTTTTATTATTATTATTATTTTTTTTATTATTATTGTTATTTTTATTATTATTATTGTTATGATTATTACTATTATTATTATTGTTATTATTATTATTATTATTATTATTATTATTATTATTATTATTATTATTATTATTATTATTATTATTATTATTATTATTATTATTATTATTATTATTATTATTATTATTATTATTATTATTATTATTATTATTATTATTATCATTATTATCATTATTATTATTATAATTATTATTATTATCTTTATTTATCACATCACCAGATGGCAGGTACATTATTAGTCTACAGCACCAAAGGTGATCCTCACCTCTTAGGTGCTGCAACCACATAGTATAAAAAATGACATTACAAAGATTTTACACATTACAAAAATAATTACATTTTAAAAAGATTTTACATATCACAAAGATTATTATATTACACATAAATCAAATATAGTTGAATTCATGACACCGCGTGGCCCTGCGGTGCGACGCAGTACGAACCCGGGCCATTTATAATTATTATAATTATTATTATTATTATTATTATTATTATTATTATTATTATTATTATTATTATTATTATTATTATTATTATTTGTATTATTATTTCCTTTCTTCTCTTCTCTCATTTGCACCATCGGGCTCCTCTTGAGCCAAGACGATGCAAGAGTGCACCCTAGCGTGGCGACCGAAAGATGGTGGTGACAAAGTAGCTCATAGGCTGAGGACCTTCAACACGATATTAGTTGTGCCGTTATTTGTTAATTTTATTTGTTGTATTTATTATTATTATTTTTATTATTATTATTATTATCATCATCACCATCATTATTATTATTAGTATTATCATTACTATTGCTATTATTTATTTTAATTTTCTCTTTTTTAACATGTGTGATGCAGATATATTTATGTTGATAAGCGGAAAAGTGTTCGTGGCGGTTCAGGTTTATATTCCATTACTAATTAGTAACATAACATTCTATATATTAATAGTTTAACTGTCAAAGCTAAATTAAATTGAACAAGCCAAAGTTACTTTTGGTATAGAAATAATATAAAATGGAAAAAATAAGCTAAAAACTAGAACTTATTTACAATGAATATTAACAATGAATAATTAGCATTAGTATTTGCATTAGTATTAGGATATTTACGAGAATTGAATTGATTTGTTTTAAATGCTTAATCATTGCGTTTTCTTATTTCTCTTAAATGAATGCACACAAAATGAATCAGTTCATTTACTAAGAAGTAGAAATCTTTAACTGTATAGTGGAAGTTAAGACGCTATTCATGACTTCTTTTCAAGGCACAGCATCGTTAAACATTACTTCCTTTGGAAATGTTAAGAAACGCCAAAAGAAATACGAACTTGCATTGGTGGTAGTTTGAAATCAAGAAAATCAAACAAGCTTGAACGTAAAACGTCGCGTGGCCCCTTTACATCAAATCACTTTCTGTTTTCTGTTGACTTGAGTTTGATATTTATATTGACAAATTGATTTAGTAACTGAGTTATTAATTTAAAATGCCATTTCAGTTTCACCAAGCAATAAATGAAAAATAACGATAGCTCACCATATAGCGAGTTGTTAACAGTGTTCGTAAACCCACTGACTTACCATTTGTGTAACTATTTAAATAAATAACTTGTTTTTTATTTATTGAATGTGTGGTACGATTTAATTTAGTTCCATCAATGGATAAACGTTATTGACAATTCACGTTCTCTCTCCAGTTTTATTGCACACGAGTTGTTAACATTGATGTTTCTCTACAAAACAGACTGACAACATGGTTCCACCTCTTTTTCTTTTATTTATTGAATTTATATCCATTTATCGATGCTATAAATTAGTATATTTGCCATAAATAAAACAAATCAAAAAGTAATGTTATATTAATAGTAATAATGTTTCGTAGAAGACCTGCCCAGGGACAACTATGTCCCTCTTGAGGTGACTAACTAGGTGTTGCGGTATTTTAGAATATTTGCGTACTAATGTCCGAGGACATTCACTTTGCTCTGAGGAAAACTCTGGAAAAACCTTCAATCAGGACTGCCGGTGGCCGGTATCGAACCGGTGATCTCCCGAATTATAGTTTCGCATCTTTCTGCTAAGCCACTTCTATCGGTTGACCTTATATTAAAGATTTCGCACACTACAAACAATATTTCTATATTAGGAGGTAATGTTCTCCCAAACAGTTTTTCTAAGCACACGGTCTACGAACTACGGAAGAGCTACACTATTTGTCAAAAAGAGTGATCATACTTCTTATGCATAACAATTAATGACCGTTCTTATAAGTGAACACAGCTTAACTTACATACTCTTAACTTACATACTCGCAGAACTTGATTTTCCAGTATAATTTGTAAATGTATATATGCTTTATAACTGAGAAAACCCTCAGTAAAAACCTGCAGTCAGGATTGCCGCTGGTAGGACTCGAACGGGCGATCTCGCGAAGTATTCTCCCATGTTACCGCGCTGTCATGACAGCGATACCCGACGGAGAGGCTGAGACAGTCAAACCGCGGGCCGAAGTCATCGTAATGTTTTCAATTACTTGGCTGTGATTGGTTGTTACTTGAGTTACTTGGCTTTGTTGTCTGTGATACAATATTCAAGACTTAGTTTCGTACCCGAACAGCGGTTGCAACGCTAGTTTCAACACCGTCTTCTAAACATCCCGGCTGAGGTTCACTGGTTATCTCTCTACTCAGCGAAATTACTATTTTCACAATGCTAAATATTACATTATTCTAATTCACAGATATAAGAAAATCAAAAAGAATAATAAGTTTATGTTTAAAATTTAATTGCGACATAAAATATGCTTGTAAAAATGTACGATTTTAATATGTAACCTTGCACTATATTAATATTACAAACACGACATCAACAACAAGGAACTTATGTGCCCTACGACAACATGAATTTGAGGTTCCGGAGAACTTGATTAATTGAAATTCAAAATTGCGTAAACCATAGATCATAGAATAATGTACAATGGTCGTTAAAACCAGCCTCAGCCTGGAATGCTTTGTCTTCCGATACCTTTAGGGGCACCCGTTGTTGCCAGGTAAGAGTTTCATGCATGTTATTTTAAATCCATAGCAACAACGGGCGTCCCTAGTCGTAAGGGACGACCATGAATACGGAATGTTCGTGTATTTGCGTCTGTGTGTTCCATGTAACCATGGCAACGCCACAACCTACAACAAACGAATCAGTAAGAGTTGTAAATCAAGTAGATTCCAAACTATACTTTTTATTTTGGGAGTTAAGAAAAAATGACGTTTTTAGGGGGAGTTGAAGAATATATGCGGAGGGTTGGGCCATTCCTTACACATCATGGGTCATTAGACCCAACACTTCAACTACGTGTTACATCCCACAAGTCGGTCATAATATCATGTTGTGCCATTCTCGGGCGTTCGATGTTATTGCAATTAGAATTAAATTGTATTGAAGTGTTAAATTCTATTATCACGAATTGTTGCTACATCGGTGACAATGAATCATGTGAAGTGGTTTTTATTCTAGTCTTAAAGTTGATCTGATAGACCGAATATTTCCGATTGTGGTTAAAAACAAGCAAAGACACGTTGATTCATTGTTATATACTATCACGTGTTTCACAAAATGTAAAAAAATCTCTTTATCAGCAGTAATATATTGAATAAATATGGAAATTGTATCACTAGAATTCTTATCTTTACAATAGGCACATTCTGTTCTGACAAATACAAATAGTTTATAGACAAAACTCCCCCTTATCACAACATTATGTTTGGATACGAAGTGCTTATGCGGGATTGGTTGGGAGTTCTCGTAAACGTTTGTGCCCCTAAAGAACAAGTTACATGACTGTAGCTTCCGGCATCGCATTGCAGACCCCAGCTAAGTGATCAAAACAAATTAGTTTTCGATAGTTTGAGGTTACGCGATATATTTCACACAAACATAAATAAAGTACGTATTTGATTTATTTCTAAAAAGTTTGAAAATAAGTTCCCAAAAATAGTACACACATTACTATGTATTATTGTATCATAATATGTGAAACGTTAGTAGGAGTTAGTAGTACCAATAGCAATTTCAATAATAACACAATGTTGACATAACATGTTAAAATATATATGTATTTATTAAAAGTAATAATATGTGATAAAACTACTTATCCCGGTATTACTCTAAACGCTTTTCTATTATGTGAAAACAGAAAATGTATGAACACATCCTTGTCAGGCTGTCTTGGTCCACCATGGTTTTGTTCAAATATGAATACTTGCCAACATCTGTTGGAGTTCTATTCATGGTTGCCGATGATAGGTCCTTTTCCACACTACAGTATGGCGTATACATCATCTAACGGTTATATGGTTTGCTTGCACAGCCATACAGAGTGTCATTATAAGTACTTGACACCATTTGTACAACAAGGTGTATCACTACCTAAAATGAGTTAAAATTAACAATACTACGTCGTAACTATTGTATTTGTTTTTTAAGTATCATCTGAAAAAATAGCAAAACTAAATCCCCTTTTTGCACCAAGATATGTATTCAGAATATTGGAAATGCTCTATTTGAAACAAAATTGAAATATGATTAAAATTTTTATAAACATATCAAAACAAATAATGGTGATTAATAAATTCAGTGTCATTTATAAAGGGGAAAAGGATATACACTCATTAAGATAAGATTCTCTATGTTCTGTATTTAATTGTACCTTTTAAGTCGCATTATTATTAATTTTAAGATTTATACAGTAGAATATTGCAAAACGGAATTTTAGGTAGAGTGTTTCAATGCTCAACGTATGTAGCTTTGTATTCGCTGTTTCCGAAACTATACAGAACGGTGAATTACGAGCCAGACATAAATGAATCTCCCTTTCTCTAACGAAACCAAACCACGTACCGTACTAATAAATAATACCAACTCAGACAATGAGTTTCAACAAAATACCCTTCCTTCACCCATCACCCCTCTTATCCCTGACCTTGAATAATAGTACCCAATCGCATGCGCAATATTGTTTGTTGTTAGTTCTAAACACAAAGCAAGTTTTAAAACTAGTTGTACACACTTTACGCGTACTTCAGCGTAGTAGAGTGTGTTCGCAACAAAAAATGCAAATATGTGGCTATTTGTGATACAAGCAAGCCGTTTTGCACATGTGTTACACTTCAAAATTGGAACATTTTGACCCGCAGCTCATGATGATTTGAGCTGGTGGGGGGCGCGTGGGGGGTAACTTAAAAAAAGGGGGTTTCATTTTTTTTAAACAATTTGGTACCCTATATGTACAATAAGGGTGTCATTTTCACATATTTTGAGGTCGACAAATTTAATGCACATAATTTAAAATTTGTAAGATCAACCATTTAGGCTCCAAGGGCGCCATATTGGAAAACGGCCCCCACATACAAAAAAGTTTCTAAATCTCGTTAATTTGCCTTTATTGTTGTCTATTCTGACTAAATCGTACTCGCTGAACACGCTTGTGACTCTAGATTTGCGATAGGGCAATCAGTATTCCCGGAATGCCGCCATTTTGAATATTGCAGGTATCTGAGGTATGGTCAAATTGTGAATTGAACATAAACTTATGCATGCTTGGCGGAATTTGGTTAGGGGGACATTTCCAGATATTTAGAGGTCAAAACGTTTACTAAAGACCATTTTGAATTCGTAGGTCTTACCATTAAGGCCTAAATGGCGCCATATTGATAAAAGCCCCCAAGTACGTTGAGACTTCTTTTGTGTGTAAATATGGCATGTTTGGTATTAATTTTAACTAAATGATACACCCTGAGCACGCTAGTAATACTAAAAGTTCGATTGCACAATCGATACTCCCCTGGACTGCCATTTTCAAAACATGTGGATGCAACATAAAGATAACTATAGATGTCATACTCGTCATATTCACATACTTTGTTGACAATTGCAAATTTGTCGCGAAAAAATAGGAGGTCTTATTCATCATTTTCACTCAAGAGTAACTGTATTTTATAAGTAAAACTTGTGAAACTATTTTGGTGCGCCACGTCATGTATTCGGTTGTAGTATAGTTCTAGATGGTAGGGTAAAACACTGTACTGGCCGTGCCGTGCCGTTGCGCGTCAACACGTGGCATACCGGGGTGCAGGTGTCGCCTGTCGCTGCATGTTCATTCAAGTCAAGAGTCAAGACAAGAGACGACGTGTCCCATAGTGTAATGTGATGTGAAAATAATGCTCGAAGATTGTGGATTCCGAGATTCATGCAAGGTAAATGGAACAATTGATATTGTACGCGTGTATGGGTGTGTGAGTCAAGGTTTGTGTATTTCTTGCCCCACATGAAGTTTTCTTGTAGTGTTTCAGTTGTAAAATTTAGTGTGGGGTGTTGATGGTTATTTTCCTACTGTGGTCCACACAAGCAGTGTGTACAATTACTGATGTTTGAATTAACATTAAGATTAAGTTATTGTTGTTGCACTCGCAAGGTGATAGGCATGTGGCTAAGTGAAATGTGTGATTTTCTACAGATATATCTCGTCAGCAGTAATGTCGAAAAGAAAACAAAGAGTTTCGGTAGTGTCTCTTGCAGCTCTTGCCTCATTTCCTCCACGAGTTGTTTGGAGTAAATGTTGCATTTGCCAAAAAGGAGGTGGTGAGACAATCTGCTCCGCAAAAAATCCTAATCATGCAATGCGGAACAGAGGTTATATTACACTAGCGTCGGCCTTTGACCAGCTCCTGGCCTATGATTTTACACTACCTTGTGGTTTCAAGGTCAGCGTACTGGATGAGGGCCATGGTATAGAGGCTAACCTAAGAGAAAAGTCAGCACTATGGCATAAAACATGCGCTATGGCCTACGTTGAGCCAAAGAGGTTTAAAGCTTTGATTACAACTTTGTCTAAAGCAAAACAATCTACAGATTCTGTACCAGCAAAAGTCGGAGAACCTTCCACATCTAACGACAAGACTCCAGAAAATCTGCGAACTATGCGTTCTACTACTCCAGCCGTAAACGTTAAGGAAGATATATGCTTTATATGTACTGCGCCGGGTAAACGGCGAAACCCACTTCGTCGCTGTGAAACAGAAAATATTTATGAGCAAGTAAAACACTGTGCAAACATTTTGGGAGACGCGCAACTTCAAGCACTGCTAATTCTTGATAGAGATCTTGTAGCCCAAGAAGCTAAATATCATCCTCGATGTTTGGTGCAATTATACAACCGATGCCGACAGAAATGTTCTAATTCTGAAGGTGAACAAGATGCAATCATCTGTGAAGGGATTGCATTCGCTGATCTACTTGTGTGCATACACGGAAAAATAACCGCTATGGAAGAGCAGTGCGTATTCAGAATGGCCGATCTCCGTGCTATGTACAGGCGCAAGCTGTCGCAGCTCCGCGGTGTTGACGAGGCTTCTCTCATAGAGGAAAAGACTACGAATCTGAGGCTTAAAATATTGTCCCATTTCCCAGAACTAAAGAGTGAGAAATCTGGTAAGGACTATTTTCTCATGCCCAACAACGCTGAAATACTAAACCGCCTGGATAGAGAGGACGAAGACCAGGACGAGGACGCCATCGCATTTCATCGATTTGTTGGTAAAATAAGAAAGACAATCTCTGACGCCTCCACGTCCTTTACAGGCACATTTGATACTACGAGTCAAGAAAAATGCATCCCCTCTGCCTTGCTTGCCACTATTAACATGCTTCTCTATGGTTCAACCATTAAGAACGAATGTAGAGCCACTCTCCCGGCGCTTACGATTTGCCAACTGATAATGCTCAATTTCCGACATAGGACGCCTAAAGGGGATACTGTGAGGCACAATAAGCAGCACGAGCCACCGTTGCCATTATATTTGGGACTTTCTTGCTTTGGTCGAAATAGAGACAAGCGCCAAATAGAAGAGCTACATAAGATGGGAATAAGTGTGTCTTACAACCGCGTCAGGGAGCTGTCGTCACAGTTGTGCCGTCTGGTTGTTCGACGGGCCAATGATGAAGGTGTCGTGTGCCCCTCACATTTGAACAAGAACATTTTCACGGTGGCCGCACTTGATAATATAGACCATAAACCTGCTAGTACCACAAGTGAGGGGGAATTCCATGGCACGAGCATCTCAGTCTTCCAGCTACTCTCAGATGGTGATGAAGCAGAACCCAGAACCTTTACGACTAACTTCAGCGATGTGTTTCAAGATGGTGTTTGCAGTGTTCCCGAACTCCCGGACAGCTATGCCGTGGTGCCAGACTATATTCTCTCCAACAAACAACCACCACTTCCAGGCTGCACTCCTGAAATTGCTGAACGAATCTCATCAGCAGGTATAAATCTAAAATATTAAATATAACTATAGTACCTTATGCTAGTTATTCGATAAAACTAACGTGTTTTCTTGGGTTTCAGGTCGAACTGAGTGGCATAAGGAGGAAAACTGGCTTGTGAACGTTCATCGACATCTTTCCGATGGGCTGGGGGAGGGATTGCTTGACTTGTCGTGGGGTGCATTTCACGCCTCTCGCGACACAAGCCACATGCAGAGATCTGCAATAAATTCTCTTTTGCCACTATTCCATGAAAAGTCTACCGATGTATCAATGATGAAACATGGCATGGACCTTATTCGCAAAATAACTCAACTCCTGAATGGTGACGGTTCCCGTCATGTGCGTGGATCAACCATTGTTTGCACTTGCAAAACAAATCCAGTTGGATGCGCCAAATGTTTTCGAAAAATTCGTAATCCTCTTTGGCCCACTCCACATCGAACTGTGGTTCCTGCGGATACTTGGACAGGTCTTAGATGGCAGTGGCTGGGCGAGTATCATTGCAAATTCAGAGATCACTACAGTGGGTTCAGCCCAAGCTCTTTTAAAGGTAGTTATTACAAACATTGCACATATGTCTATATTAATACTATTATTACTATCTCTGTGTGGACATGTTTTCCCAGAAAACAGTGTTCGTGACTAATCATCAATTTACTTTTTATTCACCTCAGGTAACCCATATAACGAAGTCTAGAGCAATACACCAGGTAACAGGCGCTGTTATTTATTCACTGTTAGTGGAATCGTATAACGAGGAAAATCCTGACAGTGTTGTATCCCTGGAGGAGTGGGTTGAACAGTGTTCTGCGTCTTCTCCTACCTTCAAGTTTTGGGTATTGGTTTTGAACCTTGAAGTTCTGCTTCTTACATTTGTTCGTGCTGTGCGTCAAGGGGACTACGAACTGTACAAAGAAACCCTCACTGAAATGGTTCCGTGGTTCTTCCTGTTTGACCACCCTAACTACTCTCGGTGGTTGTCCGTCCATATACTGGATCTTACAGAGCTGGAGAGCAAGGCCCCTGAAGTTCACCGACAGTTCATGCTTGGTACGAAACTTTTGTTTAGTAGTACGATATGATATTAATAAATGCAATAAATAAATGTTCATAATAATTTTTACCATGATGTAATTTTTACATTGTTTCAGGTAAGTTTGTAGTGCGCAAAACGTGCCATCGATTTTCCGCATTGGGAATTGATCAAGCACACGAACAAAACAACGCCCAAGTAAAAGGTAAAGGTGGTGCCGTTGGTCTCACTCAGGACCCTTCAGCTCTTCGACGCTGGACAATTGGTGGCCCTGAAGTGACCAGGCTCCTCACTGAGTTTGAAGGAGAGACTGACGATGGCACTGAAAGCTACGCCGATGCTCACCACGAACAATACGCGAGCTTTCAGCGTAAGTTCATGGAAAAATGCGCTGCATTAAATGACAGTTTCTTGCAATGTGAGAATCCATTTCTACACAAGGGCTTGGAACTTATAAGTCTGGACACCCGCGTAGTTGTGGAAGCCAAGGGCGTCGCTGCACTCTATGGTGCTGAGGAAAAGGGCAAAGTAATGTTCAAAGAGTTCGTCAGAGAGAGGCTCCATGAGAAGTCAAAATCGTTATATGATCCCATCCAAAGGTGCCAGACTAGATTTTTTGTATCCAAGAAGAATCTACACCAAGGCAAGAAAATTAAACGGCTGCAGGAGCAACTGCAATTGAGCTCAAGACTGTTCATTGTTGCTTTATCCCGTGATATTCAGATAGATGCTTTCTTTGAATATGAAAACGAGCTATGCCCTCCGTCTATTTGTCTCAATGGTGAAATGCGTGTTGGAGTGAAATCTCATTTAGTTGAAATACTTGAAAAATTGGCTCCGAATGCGGGTAGACCTTCGGCTACTTGCGGTGTTGTTTTTGATGGGGCAGCACTGGTCCATTATCAGAAACCAAGAGCAGGTATTAGTACATTTAGTGACTATGCCATTCATCAACTGTGCCCGTACCTTCAAAAAACCGCCCAATCTTTAGGAGCAAGGCGGCTTGACATTGCTTGGGACATTTACTCTCCACAAAGTATCAAGAATGCGGCTCGTGACTCAAGAGGACAAGGCGTCCGCCGTCAGGACCTCCCGAACAAAGGTATGATGCAGTAGGATCCATTTCGTTTCTTTGTTAGAATAAGACAGTTCGTGGATACGTTTTTAAATGCAATTCGTTGTTTAAGGGTATTGAGCTGCAAACGACCCATTACAGCGCTTCTTGGCAGTCACCTCACCCACGTGGAGCTCCTTCAATGTTTGTAATTGACCTAGTACAGTGTACTGTTTTTCTACAGGATCAGTGCCCAAGGATTGGAGTGATTACTTGAGAAATGCCATGAATAAGGAAGAACTGTTCCGCTTCCTTGCAAGTTTTATGTTAAATGCAGAGGGAAACGTGCAAGTAGTCACTAATGTTGATGACGTGATCCTAACGACCACGGGATGTCCTTCAAAGCTGGACCACGTTTCTTGCGGCCACATGGAGGAAGCCGACGGTCGCATGTTGCTGCACGTCAAGGATATGGTGCTGCACGGAGCTAAGTCCGTTTTGATACGGAGCTCGGATACAGATGTCGTTGTGCTCTCTGTATCCTTCTTTCACACCCTGGAGTCATTAGGCCTTAGCGAACTGTGGATTATGTTTGGCTGCGGCCCTAACCGCCGCCACATAGCTGTCCATACTATTGCACGGGCACTGGGCGAGGCTAATTCGGTTTCCCTTCGGGGCTTTCACGCGTTTACAGGCTGTGACACTGTGTCGTTCTTTTTATCAAAGGGAAAACGCACAGCCTGGAACGCGTGGAAAGACGACAAGACGGTAGAAGCATTTAGAGCCATAGCATCTTCAGGTCAACAGCCCAACGACGCCGTTTTCAGGCAACTTGAGTGCTACATTGTTGATATCTACGGTGTGAAGGACGCGGAATACTCCGATGTGAACAAGGCACGCAAATATTTGTACTGCACCATGAATAAGCCCGTGGGACTTATCCCACCTACATCTGATGTGCTGCGCCAGCATACGCTAAGGGCTGCCTACCAGGCTGGACAGATATGGGGTCGATCTTTGGACAGTGACATGATCCCATCTCCAGATGGATGGGGTTGGATGCAGGAGGGTGCATCATATAAACCTGTCTGGTCCGACAAGGAGGATATCTGGCCGGATTTGCGAGCTTTGGACAGGTGTGGGTGTGGCACAGATTGTGAGACGCGTCGTTGTTGTTGCCGGAAACATGATCTGTGCTGCACACTCAACTGCAAGAATTGCAAAGGAAATTGCAGTAATAAGAGGTACTTGGGTCTATATTCCATTTAAATGTCAATTGAGAGAAAGAAAATCATATTATACTCATACACAACTTATCTCATTTTCAGCTCGAGGCATACTGATATGGAGAACACCGAGGAAAACGAGAATGATGACATAGAACTGGATGAAACGTGAAAGTCGAAAAAAGGCTTGGCTTGTTCTAAAGTTTTGTAATATAAACGTATATATGTTATTTATTGTATTTGTAAGTGTATGTGAGAAAATTGGCTAATTGAAACACACATATTGGTTAAATATGACACATTGATAATTTTATACCCTTCAGGCATTGTGTGGTACAAAATTGGCAGTCCAGGGGAGTATCGATTGTGCAATCGAACTTTTAGTATTACTAGCGTGCTCAGGGTGTATCATTTAGTTAAAATTAATACCAAACATGCCATATTTACACACAAAAGAAGTTTCAACGTACTTGGGGGCTATTATCAATATGGCGCCATTTAGGCCTTAATGGTAAGACCTACGAATTCAAAATGGTCCTTAGTAAACGTTTTGACCTCTAAATATCTGGAAATGACCCCGTAACTAAATTCCGCCAAGCATGCATAAGTTTATGTTCAATTCACAATTTGACCATACCTCAGATACCTGCAATATTCAAAATGGCGGCATTCCGGGAATACTGATTGCCCTATCGCAAATCTAGAGTCACAAGCGTGTTCAGCGAGTACGATTTAGTCAGAATAGACAACAATAAAGGCAAATTAACGAGATTTAGAAACTTTTTTGTATGTGGGGGCCGTTTTCCAATATGGCGCCCTTGGAGCCTAAATGGTTGATCTTACAAATTTTAAATTATGTGCATTAAATTTGTCGACCTCAAAATATGTGAAAATGACACTCTTATTGTACATATAGGGTACCAAATTGTTTAAAAAAAATGTAACCCCCTTTTTTTAAGTTACCCCCCACGCGCCCCCCACCAGCTCAAATCATCATGAGCTGCGGGTCAAAATGTTCCAATTTTGAAGTATAACACATGTGCAAAACGGCTTGCTTGTATCACAAATAGCCACATTTTTTTTTGTATTCACCCTACTACTTGATTCTCAAGATGCAGGACCTTTTCGGTCGGGGTCTCCGAGCGTTTAGTTGTTGCCTCTTTGTATTTACCGACCAAAAACACGGATTTACCTTCTTTCGTTTCTAGCTTTGAGTTTACGCTAAATTGAACTAAATCCATATTCTATTATAAATTTCGTTCTCATTTTTTCCCCCCGATTCGCTTGCTCTAAAAAATATGACCCTTGGTGATACTTTGAAATGCTGGAATCAAAGCATTTTCAACCGTTTTCGAACGAAATATAATCTGTCAAATCACTGGGCCAGCTAAAGCTTATCAATAACAAGTAAGTCTGGTCTATTAAAAATTAAATAAAACTTTTAAGGTCATTTACGTGTAAAAAATAAAATTGAACACTTTTCCGGTTATTCTGCCACAACAGTCACACTCATAATATCATCTTGACGCGTTTCAAAACTGCTCTGGGTTCCCTCGTCAGAACGACTGGGGACCTAAGGGACCCAGGGACCCAGAGTGGTATTGAAACCCGTCAACATGACCTTGGGTTAGTGTGACCGACATGGTAGAATAACCCGAGGTGTTCAATTTTATGAACATTAACGCGGGGTCACGATAGCCTACATATTTTTGCAAGATTCCAAGAAAATTGATTATATTTTAAATTAGTGAAATTGATATTTTTTTATATACACGTGTGGTATTTATAACATATTTTAAAAGATATAATAAGTCGAATGTTTAGTTTACCACAGAAATGGTGCAATTTTTAAAATTAAACATAAACCAATTTCGTGTATTCCCATCCTATTAGCAGCCTATTAATAATGTAAATGTTGAAGGCGGTTATGAATTTACACTTTCACAACAGCTGTATATGTCTTAAAAAAAGACAATCATATTTTATAACTCGAAAATGAAACAAACATTTGAAATCAAAACGCCAGTTTAACATTTCAGCTTTTAACGCCAACGTATTGAGTTATCCAAGATTTGTATTGTATGATGTGTATTGATCCTCTGTAGACTGTGTTACCGAAAAGTTCGACTAAATGAGTACAATTACTTCTATCGCGATCATCAGCTTTACCATTAACCTACCATGTGACATCTTAGTACCGTGATTAAGAAGATCATAGTAATATTTTATGTGAGTTGAGACTCCGCTTCGCCTTCCTGGTTCCGTTTGGAGATGACGCCACTCAGTAAACTAGATACAAGACGGAACAAACAAGCCCATTGGCATGTGCCAACATTACACTTTGTTTGTTAGATATGTTTACGTGCAAGTAAAAGCAATCATTTGACTTAGCAAACTTACTCTATCAGAATACGTTATACCGTAAATATGCAAGAAAACAAGTTGATACATTGAAATAACTAGGAAAACGCTCCGCGTTGACAGATGAGCGTTTTTTTTTAATTTATCAAATCAAATAAATCATTTGCATATCATATAACTCTTTTAAAAAAAAAAATACCTTTATTATAAACATATGTTTTTTTTACAAGATGGCGGATCAAGTTACAACCTTATAACTTAAGTATATTTATTCTTGATATGTTTCTAATAAATGCACGAATTATTATTTAAATCCGTTAAGAAGTTTTCTTTAAAGAAATTACAACCTTCAAGTTGATGGATTTCCGCATAATTTCATTCGACCGTGGTCTACTCAATAGACTCTAATTCAAACACTATCAAACCTATCAGTGTATGGAAAGTTTCATAATGTAGATACAGACTATATCTAAAATTTAATATTGTTTAATCATACAATAACCCGCTTTTAAATCATTAAAAGCTTTTTAATTGTTCGACCAAGTTCGTTGTTAACTTTTGCATGTTTGCCGTGAACGTCATAAAACATAACACGTCATTGTGGCCATTCTATGATAGCTATCAAAATTCCAAATACTTAGTGAGAAAGGTCTGACTGCGTAAGCCATTTCGGCAGCATATTTTTTGCATCTAACTTTATTGGTCCGCAAATGCGAATCATATCGGTGGAACACTGAAAAAACGAAGAAAATTACTGACATAAATAAATAATATTTGTTTAAAACATGGCGGTTAAAGCTACAATTTTGAATTTGTTGTCGAGTGTTGGTACTATTGATGTGGACTTACATATAAAAAATTATTTATATCGGTGTGTAAGTTTTAATTTAATTAAATAAATAACAAAACATGTGTTTCAGTTGTTAATTTTTTGTAGGTTGGCATCTTACGTCATTGTAGCCATTCTATGACAGCTATCGAGATTCCAAATAATAGTGCAATGGTATTATTACGCACGCTATGTTTGGTGTATACTATGTGCATCTAACTGCAACAGTCCGCAAATGCGAATCATATCGGTTGAACACTGTAAAAAAAAAGAAATGATTGTCATAAATAAACAATATTTTTTTATAACATGGCGGATAAACTTACAATTTTGAAACTTTTGTCAAGTTTTGGGATCGTTTATGTGAATATACAAGTGAAACATTATTTTAATCCGTGTGTAAGTTTTAATTTAATTAAATAAATAAACAAATTTTGTTTTTCAGAATTTAATTTTTTGTATGTTGGCATCTTGACGAATTTTGCTGGTTATGTTAACAGCATCGAGTTTAGTGGTCACAAATGTTGACCTAAAATTTTAGCCAAATACGTTAAGCCGTTTGGCCTGTGCGCGACGAACAAAATTTAGCGCACATACAGACATACATACAGACATACGTACAGACATACACACAGACAAAGCGCCGATCGAGTTGTATGGAGAGATTCACTTCGCTTCGCTACGCTCATCTAACAACAATAATTGCAATAATAAAATAATAATATCATAATAATAAAGTATAATCAATATCAACACGGGGGACTGAATGGACTTACTATAACTTAGTTTTAACGCCCCCTTCTATGAAACTACTACAGTAACTTCTTTGGTTATTTTCAAAATCTCTACAGTAATTCTATTATATCGCCTGTGGCTGTTTCTAAAAATAATATTTTTTTAGTCATGCAGTCATTGACATCTCAATGTAAATAATGAAAGCTGTTTTAAATTGTAATTTATTTCAACTGACATTATCTTTGTGCGGCAACGAATAAACATTTTATAGGTAGATATAGATAAGACAATGTTCAACAGTCAATGTTCAAGGCCTTCAAGAACGTTATTATTATGACCAATGACCTCGTGGCCACCAAGGTCCGTCAATCCCCTGGCGGAGGTTCGGTAGCCCTCACCAGGGGATTTATGGACCTTGTGTGACCACTAACAAAATCTCAACACGTATACGTTGTGTTTCAAGACTTGCGTCTTTAGTATATCTCAAAACACTAAATCGTTAATAAAGATACGAATATAATACAAGAAAAAGAAATGTTAGTTTTTCCAAAGCTCTTACTTTCCAGAAACCCCAGTTCCGTTGCCCGGAATGCCCGAGAGTGCAGATCCACCTCCACCTCCTCCCTTGCCTGGCTATTAATGCACAACAGCGATTCTCGAAACCAGATCTCTGAATAGCTTCAATTTACATGTAACGTAACTACAGTAACTTAGTAACTATATCGCGTGAGTTGTGACTCCAAATGGCAACACTACGAGGATTCGATTATCTGTCAATGTGATTTGGTGTTTGATCCCTGTCAGTGAGTTCACAGGCTATAGATAATAAATAATAATTTTACCGTAGGAATACCCGTTATAGGGTGCACACCAGCTTTACCTGATGTGCCCCTGTTCAGGTAACTAACTAGGTATATTTGGGTGTTTTGGATAATTAGGAAGGAATGTCCGGGGGCTTACAGTATGATTCAAGGATACTTTACTAAGGAAAACCTCTGAACAAAACTTTAATCAGGACTGCCGGTGGCCGGAATCGAACCGGCGACCTTCCGAATGAGAGTATCGCGTCTTACCGCTGAGCCACCTCTATCGGTACGTTATAGATGGCGGGAATGTGTTTCTATGCTTTCTCAAAAAGCAAGTATTTCTTTCATTGGTCCCCTGCTTCGTGAGGCTACACACGTTCGTGTATTGAGTTCGTGATTATGATAACAAAATGTAACATTACATAGACTACAACCACTGAATTGTGTTACTATTGCCCTCAGTTGAAAGAATTAAAACTGGGCAAATTTATTATAAACTTTCTGAAACCTTTAAAAAAATGATGAAATTTCAATTCGTGTATATTTCAACTTTGTCTGTATTTAAATCTATTTATAGGGTTTCTTATTACTTAAAATAACGCCAATTTTATTCACATACGACACACAAATCCATTAATTAATAAAGTTATTAGTAATTACCTATTGTTAGCTCTGCAACGTTTTCAGCGCTGCCTAACCCTCTTTCAAAAGTTCAGAACCCTGCAAGTTCTTCACGTACAGCGCATGACCCAGCAGTAGGTAAATGAGCTGAACATGTCTTGAACAGAATTGAGATGCATTATGGGTAACCGAAGAAGCATATTGGAGATACAGACAGACATGCAAGACCCTACAGGGAATACCCTTCAATATCGTTCGTGTTTTGTCCATTCCTTTTGCCAACTCCCTGCTCATATTTCAGAATAGTCTTGCTACTTGACACATTGTGTGTTGATACTGTACATTGTTCCACGGAATGTTTCTTTGTGTTACATACACCTTATCGCTACTCACGAGTTTATTTTTTTCAATTTAATTACCTAGCTGCGCATCGCATCGCAACCGTGTAACTTCTATTTGTTCCATTTTTGCTGCATTGTACAAATTTGCTCACCACAAGTTATATGTGTCAGGTTCTGTTATGTGTCACGGAGTTCATAAATCCAGCCAACAAAACATACAATATAAACAAAACGTAAAATATATTATACAAGTAACAATGCTGGTGAGGGTTGTATTTCAAGTTTATTATGTGGTGTTGAGTATCCCCACATACGCGATTTACTAAACAAAGTGCAGCGTTCCCATTCGCATGGAGTATCTGCGCAAAATCTCATAATGTAGTTAGCTAAATAAAACTCCGGTGGGTCGTCAGTGTTCGGTGAGAGAAATTACTAAACCGCTGGCAGTACTTAATTAAAAAACCGTTCTCTGTTGGCATGAGCTGCTCGTTGCGTTGATGCTGGTGTCGTAAATCTAGTAACCTATGAACGTTTCACGCAATTACACGCATCCTCTGAGAAATTACTGTTGACAGTGAATATAAACGTACTAAAAAAAAACGCATTGCGACGTATATCAATGAAACGAAAACAACTGAGAAAATCTACCACGTTATCTACATCAGAGAAACAGCTATTCCGCTGGCATGGAATACAACGTTTGTTTCTACACTAAAGCAAATCTCGCTGACGGATGAGTTGAGTAGGTAATCTTTAAAGTCTTCATATTATCTTAAACACTTGCTTGAGTTACGTATACTAAACCCACAACCATATATAAGCGTCTACTTCGGTGAATGAGGCTACGTATTGCTCTTACTAATAATGACGTAAACCAGTTTTGGTGCATGCAACGGTCATTTGTCTTTATTTTGCTAAAGGGTCCAGTCAAAGTTTGACAGGCACGCCACAAGTTGAAAGGAAGTACGGAGCACTATATCTCTTTTCAGCAGCTTGGCTCTTAAATAGATATCGACCGTTCGATGAGGAAATTAACGACACAATTAAGGGCACAGTATGACGTGTGCGTTCCTCATACAACATAAAAAGATTTCTTAAATGAAATAAATTGTTTTAATCTTATCAGCGCGTTATGCTATTCTAGAGTCAATGTGGCAGCTTATCTTGGATATTATTATAAACATGTAAATCATGGAGTAATTGCAGAAGAGATAGAGTTGAATTTAAAACAAATATTCGACATTTGAGTGCAGCCTAATGTGTGTATTCGTAATATAACTGCATTTTGAAACAAGTGTTCATCCGATCAGTATACAATAGGCTTTATTTATCATTTCGTCAATATTAATTATGTTGGTGGAGGCGCCGAGTATGACAATGCTACGTCATATATTACGCCGGGCTCTAGTTGCAAGTGGTTGTCATGCGAATACATAGTCGGGTGTCGGAGGAGCTCAATGTAGCGTCATTATAGTGTTACACAATGCTACGTCATACATTACGCCGGGCTCTAGTTGCAAGTGGTTGTCATGCGAATACATAGTCGGGTGTCGGAGCAGCTCAATGTAGCGTCATTATAGTGTTACACGATGCTACGTCATATATTACGCCGGGCTCTAGTTGCAAGTGGTTGTCATGGGAATACATAGTCGGGTGTCGGAGCAGCTCAATGTAGCGTCATTATAGTGTTACACAATGCTACGTCGTATATTACGCCGGGCTCTAGTTGCAAGTGGTTGTCATGCCAATACATAGTCGGGTGTCGGAGCAGCTTAATGTAGCGTCATTATAGTGTTACACAATGCTACGTCATATATTACGCCGGGCTCTAGTTGCAAGTGGTTGTCATGCCAATACATAGTCGGGTGTCGGAGCAGCTTAATGTAGCGTCATTATAGTGTTACACGATGCTACGTCATATATTACGCCGGGCTCTAGTTGCAAGTGGTTGTCATGCGATACATAGTCGGGTGTCGGAGGAGCTCAATGTAGCGTCATTATAGTGTTACACAATGCTACGTCATATATTACGCCGGGCTCTAGTTGCAAGTGGTTGTCATGCGAATACATAGTCGGGTGTCGGAGCAGCTCAATGTAGCGTCATTATAGTGTTACACAATGCTACGTCATATATTACGCCGGGCTCTAGTTGCAAGTGGTTGTCATGCGAATACATAGTCGGGTGTCGGAGCAGCTCAATGTAGCGTCATTATAGTGTTACACAATGCTACGTCATATATTACGCCGGGCTCTAGTTGCAAGTGGTTGTCATGCGATACATAGTCGGGTGTCGGAGGAGCTCAATGTAGCGTCATTATAGTGTTACACGATGCTACGTCATATATTACGCCAGGCTCTAGTTGCAAGTGGTTGTCATGCGAATACATAGTCGGGTGTCGGAGCAGCTCAATGTAGCGTCATTATAGTGTTACACAATGCTACGTCGTATATTACGCCGGGCTCTAGTTGCAAGTGGTTGTCATGCGATACATAGTCGGGTGTCGGAGCAGCTCAATGTAGCGTCATTATAGTGTTACACAATGCTACGTCGTATATTACGCCGGGCTCTAGTTGCAAGTGGTTGTCATGCGATACATAGTCGGGTGTCGGAGCAGCTCAATGTAGCGTCATTATAGTGTTACACAATGCTACGTCATATATTACGCCGGGCTCTAGTTGCAAGTGGTTGTCATGCGAATACATAGTCGGGTGTCGGAGCAGCTCAATGTAGCGTCATTATAGTGTTACACAATGCTACGTCATATATTACGCCGGGCTCTAGTTGCAAGTGGTTGTCATGCGATACATAGTCGGGTGTCGGAGCAGCTCAATGTAGCGTCATTATAGTGTTACACAATGCTACGTCATATATTACGCCGGGCTCTAGTTGCAAGTGGTTGTCATGCGAATACATAGTCGGGTGTCGTAGCAGCTCAATGTAGCGTCATTATAGTGTTACACAATGCTACGTCATATATTACGCCGGGCTCTAGTTGCAAGTGGTTGTCATGCCAATACATAGTCGGGTGTCGGAGCAGCTCAATGTAGCGTCATTATAGTGTTACACAATGCTACGTCATATATTACGCCGGGCTCTAGTTGCAAGTGGTTGTCATGCCAATACATAGTCGGGTGTCGGAGCAGCTCAATGTAGCGTCATTAAAGTGTTACACAATGCTACGTCATATATTACGCCGGGCTCTAGTTGCAAGTGGTTGTCATGCCAATACATAGTCGGGTGTCGGAGCAGCTCAATGTAGCGTCATTATAGTGTTACACAATGCTACGTCATATATTACGCCAGGCTCTAGTTGCAAGTGGTTGTCATGCCAATACATAGTCGGGTGTCGGAGCAGCTCAATGTAGCGTCATTATAGTGTTACACAATGCTACGTCGTATATTACGCCGGGCTCTAGTTGCAAGTGGTTGTCATGCGAATACATAGTCGGGTGTCGGAGCAGCTCAATGTAGCGTCATTATAGTGTTACACGATGCTACGTCATATATTACGCCGGGCTCTAGTTGCAAGTGGTTGTCATGCGATACATAGTCGGGTGTCGGAGCAGCTCAATGTAGCGTCATTATAGTGTTACACGATGCTACGTCATATATTACGCCAGGCTCTAGTTGCAAGTGGTTGTCATGCGATACATAGTCGGGTGTCGGATCAGCTCAATGTAGCGTCATTATAGTGTTACACAATGCTACGTCATATATTACGCCGGGCTCTAGTTGCAAGTGGTCGTCATGCGAATACATAGTCGGGTGTCGGAGCAGCTCAATGTAGCGTCATTATAGTGTTACACAATGCTACGTCATATATTACGCCGGGCTCTAGTTGCAAGTGGTTGTCATGCGAATACATAGTCGGGTGTCGGAGCAGCTCAATGTAGCGTCATTATAGTGTTACACAATGCTACGTCATATATTACGCCGGGCTCTAGTTGCAAGTGGTTGTCATGCGAATACATAGTCGGGTGTCGGAGGAGCTCAATGTAGCGTCATTATAGTGTTACACGATGCTACGTCATATATTACGCCGGGCTCTAGTTGCAAGTGGTTGTCATGCGAATACATAGTCGGGTGTCGGAGCAGCTCAATGTAGCGTCATTATAGTGTTACACAATGCTGCGTCATATATTACGCCGGGCTCTAGTTGCAAGTGGTTGTCATGCGAATACATAGTCGGGTGTCGGAGCAGCTCAATGTAGCGTCATTATAGTGTTACACAATGCTGCGTCATATATTACGCCGGGCTCTAGTTGCAAGTGGTTGTCATGCGAATACATAGTCGGGTGTCGGAGCAGCTCAATGTAGCGTCATTATAGTGTTACACGATGCTACGTCATATATTACGCCGGGCTCTAGTTGCAAGTGGATGTCATGCGAATACATAGTCGGGTGTCGGAGGAGCTCAATGTAGCGTCATTATAGTGTTACACAATGCTACGTCGTATATTACGCCGGGCTCTAGTTGCAAGTGGTTGTCATGCGAATACATAGTCGGGTGTCGGAGCAGCTCAATGTAGCGTCATTATAGTGTTACACAATGCTACGTCATATATTACGCCGGGCTCTAGTTGCAAGTGGTTGTCATGCGAATACATAGTCGGGTGTCGGAGCAGCTCAATGTAGCGTCATTATAGTGTTACACGATGCTACGTCATATATTACGCCAGGCTCTAGTTGCAAGTGGTTGTCATGCGAATACATAGTCGGGTGTCGGAGCAGCTCAATGTAGCGTCATTATAGTGTTACACAATGCTGCGTCATATATTACGCCGGGCTCTAGTTGCAAGTGGTTGTCATGCGAATACATAGTCGGGTGTCGGAGCAGCTCAATGTAGCGTCATTATAGTGTTACACGATGCTACGTCATATATAACGCCGGGCTCTAGTTGCAAGTGGTTGTCATGCGAATACATAGTCGGGTGTCGGAGGAGCTCAATGTAGCGTCATTATAGTGTTACACAATGCTACGTCGTATATTACGCCGGGCTCTAGTTGCAAGTGGTTGTCATGCGAATACATAGTCGGGTGTCGGAGCAGCTCAATGTAGCGTCATTATAGTGTTACACAATGCTACGTCATATATTACGCCGGGCTCTAGTTGCAAGTGGTTGTCATGCGAATACATAGTCGGGTGTCGGAGCAGCTCAATGTAGCGTCATTATAGTGTTACACGATGCTACGTCATATATTACGCCGGGCTCTAGTTGCAAGTGGTTGTCATGCGAATACATAGTCGGGTGTCGGAGGAGCTCAATGTAGCGTCATTATAGTGTTACACAATGCTACGTCGTATATTACGCCGGGCTCTAGTTGCAAGTGGTTGTCATGCGAATTCATAGTCGGGTGTCGGAGCAGCTCAATGTAGCGTCATTATAGTGTTACACGATGCTACGTCATATATTACGCCGGGCTCTAGTTGCAAGTGGTTGTCATGCGAATACATAGTCGGGTGTCGGAGGAGCTTAATGTAGCGTCATTATAGTGTTACACAATGCTACGTCGTATATTACGCCGGGCTCTAGTTGCAAGTGGTTGTCATGCGAATACATAGTCGGAGGAGCTCAATGTAGCGTCATTATAGTGTTACACAATGCTACGTCGTATATTACGCCGGGCTCTAGTTGCAAGTGGTTGTCATGCGAATACATAGTCGGAGGAGCTCAATGTAGCGTCATTATAGTGTTACACAATGCTACGTCGTATATTACGCCGGGCTCTAGTTGCAAGTGGTTGTCATGCGAATACATAGTCGGGTGTCGGAGGAGCTCAATGTAGCGTCATTATAGTGTTACACAATGCTACGTCAGGTATTACGCCAGGCTCTAGTTGCAAGTGGTTGTCATGCGAATACACAGTCGGGTGTCGGAGCAGCTCAATGTAGCGTCATTATAGTGTTACACGATGCTACGTCATATATTACGCCGGGCTCTAGTTGCAAGTGGTTGTCGTGCGAATACAAAGTCGGGTGTCGGAGCAGCTCAATGTAGCGTCATTATAGTGTTACACAATGCTACCTCATATATTACGCCGGGCTCTAGTTGCAAGTGGTTGTCATGCGAATACATAGTCGGGTGTCGGAGCAGCTCAATGTAGCGTCATTATAGTGTTACACGATGCTACGTCATATATTACGCCGGGCTCTAGTTGCAAGTGGTTGTCATGCGAATACACAGTCGGGTGTCGGAGCAGCTCAATGTAGCGTCATTATAGTGTTACACAATGCTACGTCATATATTACGCCGGGCTCTAGTTGCAAGTGGTTGTCATGCGAATACATAGTCGGGTGTCGGAGCAGCTCAATGTAGCGTCATTATAGTGTTACACAATGCTACGTCATATATTACGCCAGGCTCTAGTTGCAAGTGGTTGTCATGCGAATACATAGTCGGGTGTCGGAGCAGCTCAATGTAGCGTCATTATAGTGTTACACAATGCTACGTCATATATAACGCCGGGCTCTAGTTGCAAGTGGTTGTCATGCGAATACATAGTCGGGTGTCGGAGCAGCTCAATGTAGCGTCATTATAGTGTTACACGATGCTACGTCATATATTACGCCGGGCTCTAGTTGCAAGTGGTTGTCATGCGAATACATAGTCGGGTGTCGGAGCAGCTCAATGTAGCGTCATTATAGTGTTACACGATGCTACGTCATATATTACGCCGGGCTCTAGTTGCAAGTGGTTGTCATGCGAATACATAGTCGGGTGTCGGAGCAGCTCAATGTAGCGTCATTATAGTGTTACACGATGCTACGTCATATATTACGCCGGGCTCTAGTTGCAAGTGGTTGTCATGCGAATACATAGTCGGGTGTCGGAGGAGCTCAATGTAGCGTCATTATAGTGTTACACAATGCTACGTCATATATTACGCCAGGCTCTAGTTGCAAGTGGTTGTCATGCCAATACATAGTCGGGTGTCGGAGCAGCTCAATGTAGCGTCATTATAGTGTTACACAATGCTACGTCATATATTACGCCGGGCTCTAGTTGCAAGTGGTTGTCATGCGAATACATAGTCGGGTGTCGGAGGAGCTCAATGTAGCGTCATTATAGTGTTACACAATGCTACGTCATATATTACGCCGGGCTCTAGTTGCAAGTGGTTGTCATGCCAATACATAGTCGGGTGTCGGAGCAGCTCAATGTAGCGTCATTATAGTGTTACACGATGCTACGTCATATATTACGCCGGGCTCTAGTTGCAAGTGGTTGTCATGCCAATACATAGTCGGGTGTCGGAGCAGCTCAATGTAGCGTCATTATAGTGTTACACGATGCTACGTCATATATTACGCCGGGCTCTAGTTGCAAGTGGTTGTCATGCCAATACATAGTCGGGTGTCGGAGCAGCTCAATGTAGCGTCATTATAGTGTTACACAATGCTACGTCATATATTACGCCGGGCTCTAGTTGCAAGTGGTTGTCATGCCAATACATAGTCGGGTGTCGGAGCAGCTCAATGTAGCGTCATTATAGTGTTACACGATGCTACGTCATATATTACGCCGGGCTCTAGTTGCAAGTGGTTGTCATGCCAATACATAGTCGGGTGTCGGAGCAGCTCAATGTAGCGTCATTATAGTGTTACACAATGCTACGTCATATATTACGCCGGGCTCTAGTTGCAAGTGGTTGTCATGCGAATACACAGTCGGGTGTCGGATCAGCTCAATGTAGCGTCATTATAGTGTTACACAATGCTACGTCATATATTACGCCGGGCTCTAGTTGCAAGTGGTTGTCATGCGCATACATAGTCGGGTGTCGGTGCAGCTCAATGTAGCGTCATTATAGTGTTACACAATGCTACGTCATATATTACGCCGGGCTCTAGTTGCAAGTGGTTGTCATGCCAATACATAGTCGGGTGTCGGAGCAGCTCAATGTAGCGTCATTATAGTGTTACACGATGCTACGGCATATATTACGCCAGGCTCTAGTTGCAAGTGGTTGTCATGCGATACATAGTCGGGTGTCGGAGCAGCTCAATGTAGCGTCATTATAGTGTTACACAATGCTACGTCATATATTACGCCGGGCTCTAGTTGCAAGTGGTTGTCATGCCAATACATAGTCGGGTGTCGGATCAGCTCAATGTAGCGTCATTATAGTGTTACACAATGCTACGTCATATATTACGCCGGGCTCTAGTTGCAAGTGGTTGTCATGTGAATACATAGTCGGGTGTCGGAGCAGCTCAATGTAGCGTCATTAAAGTGTTACACAATGCTACGTCATATATTACGCCGGGCTCTAGTTGCAAGTGGTTGTCATGCGAATACATAGTCGGGTGTCGGAGGAGCTCAATGTAGCGTCATTATAGTGTTACACGATACTACGTCATATATTACGCCGGGCTCTAGTTGCAAGTGGTTGTCATGCGAATACATAGTCGGGTGTCGGAGGAGCTCAATGTAGCGTCATTATAGTGTTACACGATACTACGTCATATATTACGCCGGGCTCTAGTTGCAAGTGGTTGTCATGCGAATACATAGTCGGGTGTCGGAGGAGCTCAATGTAGCGTCATTATAGTGTTACACGATGCTGCGTCATATATTACGCCCGGCTCTAGTTGCAAGTGGTTGTCATGCGAATACATAGTCGGGTGTCGGAGCAGCTCAATGTAGCGTCATTATAGTGTTACACAATGCTACGTCATATATTACGCCGGGCTCTAGTTGCAAGTGGTTGTCATGCGAATACATAGTCGGGTGTCGGAGGAGCTCAATGTAGCGTCATTATAGTGTTACACGATACTACGTCATATATTACGCCGGGCTCTAGTTGCAAGTGGTTGTCATGCGAATACATAGTCGGGTGTCGGAGGAGCTCAATGTAGCGTCATTATAGTGTTACACGATGCTGCGTCATATATTACGCCCGGCTCTAGTTGCAAGTGGTTGTCATGCGAATACATAGTCGGGTGTCGGAGCAGCTCAATGTAGCGTCATTATAGTGTTACACAATGCTACGTCATATATTACGCCGGGCTCTAGTTGCAAGTGGTTTTCATGCGAATACATAGTCGGGTGTCGGAGGAGCTCAATGTAGCGTCATTATAGTGTTACACAATGCTACGTCATATATTACGCCAGGCTCTAGTTGCAAGTGGTTGTCATGCGAATACATAGTTGGGTGTCGGAGGAGCTCAATGTAGCGTCATTATAGTGTTACACGATGCTACGTCATATATTACGCCGGGCTCTAGTTGCAAGTGGTTGTCATGCGAATACATAGTCGGGTGTCGGAGGAGCTCAATGTAGCGTCATTATAGTGTTACACAATGCTACGTCATATATTACGCCGGGCTCTAGTTGCAAGTGGTTGTCGTGCGAATACATAGTCGGGTGTCGGAGCAGCTCAATGTAGCGTGTAATGGTAACCAGCGTTCCCGACCACACCTCCACAGCCACCTATATTGTATTGTATTGAGGTTTGATCGACTAACATATCTTTGTTGTAACTTCTTTGTTATTCATTGTTGTGTTTTGATTCCTGGAGAGGACTTCACTTGTTTTTCTGCTTCTTGTACGGATGATCGAATGGTGATCTTGTGAGTTTAATAATAAAGAAAGGAAGTCGAATAGTAAGTTTGTTTTGATGTAGTGAACTGCGTTCATATATATTTATCATACCAAACCATTTCGGAACTGTGTTCCAATCACGGTTGTGATATTACCGTGTTCTATCGTGAACTGTGTTCCGATATCGTGTTGCCGTATACTGTGCCAATTCGGAACTGTGTTCCGAGTGTTCGTGCTGTACCATTTCGTGAGCTGCATCCGTTGCTCCACATAACTGTCGGGACTGTGTTCCGACGGGAGGACGATCGCCACGACAGCGCCAACTACAGTCCGGCATCTGGATTTCTCCTGGACTCCCGTCAACGGGCCAACGGAATAACCTCTTCAATGGATGAGTACACCCATTTGGGGAATACATATGTATTTGTATGTCTCTAGCGTTCACGTTAATTGTGTGAGTGTTAAGCCTACGATATAGGCTTAAGAATATATACATTAGTGAACTCCTATTCCTCCACCAGTCAGGATTCCGACACCCCGGCTATTTTAGCCACATCACATCTGGCGCCCAACGTGCTCTTGGCTGTAGATAGAGGAGTTGATGTAGTACCATTAGAAGACGGACCTAGTACCAATATGGCGGACGCAGACAAACTAGCGGCGTTAATAGAGTCCTTAAGGACTGACATCCAAGGATTCCGACAGGATACCGTTAGCCAGACCCAACAACTAGTAAAACAATTCGTAACGTTGAAATCGGATTGCACTGAGCAAATACAGTCAATTCGCGGCGAGGTTACTAACTCCTGCAATACCCTCACATCGTCGGTAACAACACTGAAAAATTCGGTACAACTTCTCTCAGAGAAGGTGGCGACGCTCGAAGCGCAACCAACCCAACAGGAACAACATCAACATGCGGTAGCACCTTTGATTTGGGGGGCAGAGCTAAGATCCACGTCACATTTACCACTTTTCGATGGGGATGGTAAAACCCATCCGGTTACGTTTATCAAAGAACTTGAAAATTATTTTGAATTGTCAAGAGCGCCTCAACAATTTCAAGTTAGATTAGCTACCGGCCAGCTACGTAGCACAGCCCGCCGCTGGGGCGAAGTTTACGCGGACCGTTTTACGTCATTTTCCGATTTCAGGCGCGCATTCTTGAATGAATACTGGGGGGCGGCTCAACAACGCAACGTGCGTTATGAGTTGTATCACGGTACGTGCCCGCGCCAATATGACACCGCGATGGCGGACTACTTTCTGATAATACTCACAAAAGCAAGATATCTGACACCCACCATACCTGACGAAGATGTAATTGATACAATTACCGACCATTTCCGTCCGGAAGTAGCTGCTACACTACTAGCCGCAGGGAAGAATACCGTTGACGAAACTTTAAAGCTTCTGCACCGTTTAGACGAGGCACACAAGCGTAAATCGACCGGCGACTCATTCACCCCTAGACAAACGCAAACACATGCGGATTCTAAGACAAGTTATAGCGATAAAGGGAACAGTGCCACCAACTATAACTGGCGGCAACAATCGGGTTCTAGTAACCAGGACAGCCACGGGGCTAACAAATCAACCTCAACCTTTCCCACAACGGGCTCAAACCAATCGCGACTGAATGGCAACCAGTGGCGTACCGAGCATACCCATCGCGACATTAATATGCAACGAAGAAACCATCGCAATCGCGAGCAAACTCAAACTTCCGACACAAATAGTCAGGTTAGAGGGATTGACATAACCGAAGACGTAGCGGCGGTCGAGAGCGATGTGGGGGATGAGACCGACGAAACAGTGGCGATGTTGGAACGGGAACTTCTACACATCACGGCCGAGGAAAGTCGTGAGCTCCTATCGGACGATGAGGACGACACCTACACGGCAGCGAGAACATCCCCTGAGGTCAATGCAATTGTCAATAAATTGACACAAACTCCCATACTTATCGATTCTGGCAGTGAGATCACGTGTGTCTCAGAATCGTTTTATTACGAACTTCGCGAGGGGAAGGGAGATATTCCACTACTGCCTATACCACTAATTAAAGTCATAGGCGCCGTTGGCAAACAAACTAGGCACGCGTCCAAACAGGTGTTGTTGGATATCGTAATCGGAGGCTGGACAGGCGAGGTAGCCTGTATAGTGGTGCCCGGGTTATCGCGGAGGATGATTTTCGGCGCCGACTGGCTACATGACAACAATGCTGTTATAAGCTTCGAAGAAGCGAATCTTAACATTGGGACAAACGACGAAATAATTTCTATTCCTTTTGACAACACGGTGCCAACGAACCACGGACAATGCCGAAACGCCAGGATAGCAACTGATAGAAACGCATATGAGCTGGAAGACCCAGGAGGCAAGATATTAAAAGGCTCTTAAAACATCATCCATTTGAAACAATACAAACAACCTGAAAGCGTGGGACACCACTCAGATACGTAGCGGATTACTTAAAACACTCATCTTGCCGTCCGCAAGACCGAGTCTTTTCAGTGGGGGGCTGTAATGGTAACCAGCGTTCCCGACCACACCTCCACAGCCACCTATATTGTATTGTATTGAGGTTTGATCGACTAACATATCTTTGTTGACACTTCTTTGTTATTCATTGTTGTGTTTTGATTCCTGGAGAGGACTTCACTTGTTTTTCTGCTTCTTGTACGGATGATCGAATGGTGATCTTGTGAGTTTAATAATAAAGAAAGGAAGTCGAATAGTAAGTTTGTTTTGATTTAGTGAACTGTGTTCATATATATTTATCATACCAAACCATTTCGGAACTGTGTTCCAATCACGGTTGTGATATTACCGTGTTCTATCGTGAACTGTGTTCCGATATCGTGTTGCCGTATACTGTGCCAATTCGGAACTGTGTTCCGAGTGTTCGTGCTGTACCATTTCGTGAGCTGCATCCGTTGCTCCACATAACTGTCGGGACTGTGTTCCGACGGGAGGACGATCGCCACGACAGCGCCAACTACAGTCCGGCATCTGGATTTCTCCTGGACTCCCGTCAACGGGCCAACGGAATAACCTCTTCAATGGATGAGTACACCCATTTGGGGAATACATATGTATTTGTATGTCTCTAGCGTTCACGTTAATTGTGTGAGTGTTTAGCCTACGATATAGGCTTAAGAATATATACATTAGTGAACTCCTATTCCTCCACCAGTCAGGATTCCGACACCCCGGCTATTTTAGCCACATCACAAGCGTCATTATAGTGTTACACGATGCTACGACATATATTACGCCGGGCTCTAGTTGCAAGTGGTTGTCATGCTAATACATAGTCGGGTGTCGGAGCAGCTCAATGTAGCGTCATTATAGTGTTACACAATGCTACGTCATATATTACGCCGGGCTCTAGTTGCAAGTGGTTGTCATGCGAATACATAGTCAGGTGTCGGAGGAGCTCAATGTAGCGTCATTATAGTGTTACACAATGCTACGTCATATATTACGCCAGGCTCCAAGTGGTTGCCATGCGAATACATAGTCGGGTGTCGGAGGAGCTCAATGTAGCGTCATTATAGCGTTACACGATGCAACGTCATATATTACGCCGGGCTCTACTTGCAAGTGGTTGCCATGCGAATACATAGTCGGGTGTCGGAGGAGCTCAATGTAGCGTCATTATAGTGTTACACAATGCTACGTCATATATTACGCCGGGCTCTAGTTGCAAGTGGTTGTCATGCGAATACATAGTCGGGTGTCGGAGGAGCTCAATGTAGCGTCATTATAGTGTTACACAATGCTACGTCATATATAACGCCAGGCTCTAGTTGCAAGTGGTTGTCATGCGAATACATAGTCGGGTGTCGGAGCAGCTCAATGTAGCGTCATTATAGTGTTACACGATGCTACGTCATATATTACGCCGGGCTCTAGTTGCAAGTGGTTGTCATGCGAATACATAGTCGGGTGTCGGAGGAGCTCAATGTAGCGTCATTATAGTGTTACACGATGCTACCTCATATATTACGCCGGGCTCTAGTTGCAAGTGGTTGTCATGCGAATACATAGTCGGGTGTCGGAGGAGCTCAATGTAGCGTCATTTTAGTGTTACCAATGCTACGTCATATATTACGCCGGGCTCTAGTTGCAAGTGGTTGTCATGCGAATACATAGTCGGGTGTCGGAGGAGCTCAATGTAGCGTCATTATAGTGTTACACGATGCTACGTCATATATTACGCCGGGCTCTAGTTGCAAGTGGTTGTCATGCGAATACATAGTCGGGTGTCGGAGGAGCTCAATGTAGCGTCATTATAGTGTTACACAATGCTACGTCATATATTACGCCAGGCTCTAGTTGCAAGTGGTTGTCATGCGAATACATAGTCGGGTGTCGGAGGAGCTCAATGTAGCGTCATTATAGTGTTACACAATGCTACGTCATATATTACGCCAGGCTCTAGTTGCAAGTGGTTGTCATGCGAATACATAGTCGGGTGTCGGAGGAGCTCAATGTAGCGTCATTATAGTGTTACACGATGCTACGTCATATATTACGCCGGGCTCTAGTTGCAAGTGGTTGTCATGCGAATACATAGTCGGGTGTCGGAGGAGCTCAATGATGCGTCATTATAGTGTTACACAATGCTACGTCATATATTACGCCGGGCTCTAGTTGCAAGTGGTTGTCATGCGAATACATAGTCGGGTGTCGGAGCAGCTCAATGTAGCGTTATTATAGTGTTACACGATGCTACGTCATATATTACGCCGGGCTCTAGTTGCAAGTGGTTGTCATGCGAATACATACTCGGGTGTCGGAGGAGCTCAATGTAGCGTCATTATAGTGTTACACAATGCTACGTCATATATTACGCCGGGCTCTAGTTGCAAGTGGTTGTCATGCCAATACATAGTCGGGTGTCGGAGCAGCTCAATGTAGCGTCATTATAGTGTTACACAATGCTACGTCATATATTACGCCAGGCTCTAGTTGCAAGTGGTTGTCATGCCAATACATAGTCGGGTGTCGGAGCAGCTCAATGTAGCGTCATTATAGTGTTACACAATGCTAAGTCATATATTACGCCGGGCTCTAGTTGCAAGTGGTTGTCATGCCAATACATAGTCGGGTGTCGGAGCAGCTCAATGTAGCGTCATTATAGTGTTACACAATGCTACGTCATATATTACGCCGGGCTCTAGTTGCAAGTGGTTGTCATGCCAATACATAGTCGGGTGTCGGAGCAGCTCAATGTAGCGTCATTATAGTGTTACACAATGCTACGTCATATATTACGCCGGGCTCTAGTTGCAAGTGGTTGTCATGCCAATACATAGTCGGGTGTCGGAGCAGCTCAATGTAGCGTCATTATAGTGTTACACAATGCTACGTCATATATTACGCCGGGCTCTAGTTGCAAGTGGTTGTCATGCCAATACATAGTCGGGTGTCGGAGCAGCTCAATGTAGCGTCATTATAGTGTTACACGATGCTACGTCATATTTTACGCCAGGCTCTAGTTGCAAGTGGTTGTCATGCGAATACATAGTCGGGTGTCGGAGCAGCTCAATGTAGCGTCATTATAGTGTTACACAATGCTACGTCATATATTACGCCGGGCTCTAGTTGCAAGTGGTTGTCATGCGCATACATAGTCGGGTTTCGGAGCAGCTCAATGTAGCGTAATTATAGTGTTACACAATGCTACGTCATATATAACGCCAGGCTCTAGTTGCAAGTGGTTGTCATGCGAATACATAGTCGGGTGTCGGAGGAGCTCAATGTAGCGTCATTATAGTGTTACACAATGCTACGTCATATATTACGCCGGGCTCTAGTTGCAAGTGGTTGTCATGCGAATACATAGTCGGGTGTCGGAGGAGCTCAATGTAGCGTCATTATAGTGTTACACAATGCTACGTCATATATTACGCCGGGCTCTAGTTGCAAGTGGTTTTCATGCGAATACATAGTCGGGTGTCGGAGCAGCTCAATGTAGCGTCATTATAGTGTTACACAATGCTACGTCATATATTACGCCAGGCTCTAGTTGCAAGTGGTTGTCATGCGAATACATAGTCGGGTGTCGGAGGAGCTCAATGTAGCGTCATTATAGTGTTACACGATGCTACGTCATATATTACGCCGGGCTCTAGTTGCAAGTGGTTGTCATGCGAATACATAGTCGGGTGTCGGAGCAGCTCAATGTAGCGTCATTATAGTGTTACACAATGCTACGTCATATATTACGCCGGGCTCTAGTTGCAAGTGGTTGTCATGCCAATACATAGTCGGGTGTCGGAGCAGCTCAATGTAGCGTCATTATAGTGTTACACGATGCTAAGTCATATATTACGCCAGGCTCTAGTTGCAAGTGGTTGTCATGCGATACATAGTCGGGTGTCGGAGCAGCTCAATGTACGTCATTATAGTGTAACACGATGCTAGGTCATATATTACGCCGGGCTCTAGTTGCAAGTGGTTGTCATGCGATACATAGTCGGGTGTCGGAGGAGCTCAATGTAGCGTCATTATAGTGTTACACAATGCTTCGTCATATATTACGCCAGGCTCTAGTTGCAAGTGGTTGTCATGCGATACATAGTCGGGTGTCGGAGGAGCTCAATGTAGCGTCATTATAGTGTTACACGATGCTACGTCATATATTACGCCGGGCTCTAGTTGCAAGTGGTTGTCATGCGAATACATAGTCGGGTGTCGGAGCAGCTCAATGTAGCGTCATTATAGTGTTACACAATGCTACGTCATATATTACGCCGGGCTCTAGTTGCAAGTGGTTGTCATGCGAATACATAGTCGGGTGTCGGAGCAGCTCAATGTAGCGTCATTATAGTGTTACACAATGCTACGTCATATATTACGCCGGGCTCTAGTTGCAAGTGGTTGTCATGCGATACATAGTCGGGTGTCGGAGGAGCTCAATGTAGCGTCATTATAGTGTTACACGATGCTACGTCATATACTACGCCGGGCTCTAGTTGCAAGTGGTTGTCATGCGAATACATAGTCGGGTGTCGGAGGAGCTCAATGTAGCGTCATTATAGTGTTACACGATGCTACGTCATATATTACGCCGGGCTCTAGTTGCAAGTGGTTGTCATGGGAATACATAGTCGGGTGTCGGAGGAGCTCAATGTAGCGTCATTATAGTGTTACACAATGCTACGTCATATATTACGCCAGGCTCTAGTTGCAAGTGGTTGTCATGCGAATACATAGTCGGGTGTCGGAGCAGCTCAATGTAGCGTCATTATAGTATTACTTGAATGCTACGTCATATATTACGCCAGGCTCTAGTTGCAAGTGGTTGTCATGCGAATACATAGTCGGGTGTCGGAGGAGCTCAATGTAGCGTCATTATAGTGTTACACGATGCTACGTCATATATTACGCCGGGCTCTAGTTGCAAGTGGTTGTCATGGGAATACATAGTCGGGTGTCGGAGGAGCTCAATGTAGCGTCATTATAGTGTTACACAATGCTACGTCATATATTACGCCAGGCTCTAGTTGCAAGTGGTTGTCGTGCCAATACATAGTCGGGTGTCGGAGGAGCTCAATGTAGCGTCATTATAGTGTTACACGATGCTACGTCATATATTACGCCGGGCTCTAGTTGCAAGTGGTTGTCATGCGAATACATAGTCGGGTGTCGGAGGAGCTCAATGTAGCGTCATTATAGTGTTACACAATGCTACGTCATATATTACGCCGGGCTCTAGTTGCAAGTGGTTGTCATGCGAATACATAGTCGGGTGTCGGAGCAGCTCAATGTTGCGTCATAATAGTGTTACACAATGCTACGTCATATATTACGCCGGGCTCTAGTTTCCAGTGGTTGTCATGCGAATACATAGTCGGGTGTCGGGAGAGCTCAATGTAGCGTCATTATAGTGTTACACAATGCTACGTCATATATTACGCCGGGCTCTAGTTGCAAGTGGTTGTCATGCGAATACATAGTCGGGTGTCGGAGCAGCTCAATGTAGCGTCATTATAGTGTTACACGATGCTACGTCATATATTACGCCGGGCTCTAGTTGCAAGTGGTTGTCATGCGAATACATAGTCGGGTGTCGGAGGAGCTCAATGTAGCGTCATTATAGTGTTACACGAATGCTACGTCATATATTACGCCGGGCTCTAGTTGCAAGTGGTTGTCATGCCAATACATAGTCGGAGGAGCTCAATGTAGCGTCATTATAGTGTTACACGATGCTACCTCATATATTACGCCGGGCTCTTGTTGCAAGTGGTTGTCATGCGAATACATAGTCGGGTGTCGGAGGAGCTCAATGTAGCGTCATTATAGTGTTACACGATGCTACGTCATATATTACGCCGGGCTCTAGTTGCAAGTGGTTGTCATGCGAATACATAGTCGGGTGTCGGAGCAGCTCAATGTAGCGTCATTATAGTGTTACACGATGCTACGTCATATATTACGCCGGGCTCTAGTTGCAAGTGGTTGTCATGCGAATACATAGTCGGGTGTCGGAGCAGCTTAATGTAGCGTCATTATAGTGTTACACGATGCTACGTCATATATTACGCCGGGCTCTAGTTGCAAGTGGTTGTCATGCCAATACATAGTCGGGTGTCGGAGCAGCTCAATGTTGCGTCATTATAGTGTTACACAATGCTACGTCATACATTACGCCGGGCTCTAGTTGCAAGTGGTTGTCATGCGAATACATAGTCGGGTGTCGGAGGAGCTCAATGTAGCGTCATTATAGTGTTACACAATGCTACGTCATATATTACGCCGGGCTCTAGTTGCAAGTGGTTGTCATGCGAATACATAGTCGGGTGTCGGAGGAGCTCAATGTAGCGTCATTATAGTGTTACAAGATGCTACGTCATATATTACGCCGGGCTCTAGTTGCAAGTGGTTGTCATGCGAATACATAGTCGGGTGTCGGAGGAGCTCAATGTAGCGTCATTATAGTGTTACACGATGCTACGTCATATATTACGCCGGGCTCTAGTTGCAAGTGGTTGTCATGCGAATACATAGTCGGGTGTCGGAGGAGCTCAATGTAGCGTCATTATAGTGTTACACAATGCTACGTCATATATTACGCCGGGCTCTAGTTGCAAGTGGTTGTCATGCCAATACATAGTCGGGTGTCGGAGGAGCTCAATGTAGCGTCATTATAGTGTTACACGATGCTACCTCATATATTACGCCGGGCTCTAGTTGCAAGTGGTTGTCATGCGAATACATAGTCGGGTGTCGGAGCAGCTCAATGTAGCGTCATTATAGTGTTACACGATGCTACCTCATATATTACGCCGGGCTCTAGTTGCAAGTGGTTGTCATGCGAATACATAGTCGGGTGTCGGAGCAGCTCAATGTAGCGTCATTATAGTGTTACACGATGCTACCTCATATATTACGCCGGGCTCTAGTTGCAAGTGGTTGTCATGCGAATACATAGTCGGGTGTCGGAGGAGCTCAATGTAGCGTCATTATAGTGTTACACGATGCTACCTCATATATTACGCCGGGCTCTAGTTGCAAGTGGTTGTCATGCGAATACATAGTCGGGTGTCGGAGCAGCTCAATGTAGCGTCATTATAGTGTTACACAATGCTACGTCATATATTACGCCGGGCTCTAGTTGCAAGTGGTTGTCTTGCGAATACATAGTCGGGTGTCGGAGCAGCTCAATGTAGCGTCATTATAGTGTTACACGATGCTACGTCATATATTACGCCGGGCTCTAGTTGCAAGTGGTTGTCATGCGAATACATAGTCGGGTGTCGGAGGAGCTCAATGTAGCGTCATTATAGTGTTACACGATGCTACGTCATATATTACGCCGGGCTCTAGTTGCAAGTGGTTGTCATGCGATACATAGTCGGGTGTCGGAGCAGCTCAATGTAGCGTCATTATAGTGTTACACAATGCTACGTCATATATTACGCCGGGCTCTAGTTGCAAGTGGTTGTCATGCGAATACATAGTCGGGTGTCGGAGCAGCTCAATGTTGCGTCATAATAGTGTTACACAATGCTACGTCATATATTACGCCGGGCTCTAGTTGCCAGTGGTTGTCATGCGAATACATAGTCGGGTGTCGGAGGAGCTCAATGTAGCGTCATTATAGTGTTACACAATGCTACGTCATATATTACGCCGGGCTCTAGTTGCAAGTGGTTGTCATGCGAATACATAGTCGGGTGTCGGAGCAGCTCAATGTAGCGTCATTATAGTGTTACACGATGCTACGTCATATATTACGCCGGGCTCTAGTTGCAAGTGGTTGTCATGCGAATACATAGTCGGGTGTCGGAGGAGCTCAATGTAGCGTCATTATAGTGTTACACGAATGCTACGTCATATATTACGCCGGGCTCTAGTTGCAAGTGGTTGTCATGCCAATACATAGTCGGAGGAGCTCAATGTAGCGTCATTATAGTGTTACACGATGCTACCTCATATATTACGCCGGGCTCTTGTTGCAAGTGGTTGTCATGCGAATACATTGTCGGGTGTCGGAGGAGCTCAATGTAGCGTCATTATAGTGTTACACGATGCTACGTCATATATTACGCCGGGCTCTAGTTGCAAGTGGTTGTCATGCGAATACATAGTCGGGTGTCGGAGCAGCTCAATGTAGCGTCATTATAGTGTTACACGATGCTACGTCATATATTACGCCGGGCTCTAGTTGCAAGTGGTTGTCATGCGAATACATAGTCGGGTGTCGGAGCAGCTTAATGTAGCGTCATTATAGTGTTACACGATGCTACGTCATATATTACGCCGGGCTCTAGTTGCAAGTGGTTGTCATGCCAATACATAGTCGGGTGTCGGAGCAGCTCAATGTTGCGTCATTATAGTGTTACACAATGCTACGTCATACATTACGCCGGGCTCTAGTTGCAAGTGGTTGTCATGCGAATACATAGTCGGGTGTCGGAGGAGCTCAATGTAGCGTCATTATAGTGTTACACAATGCTACGTCATATATTACGCCGGGCTCTAGTTGCAAGTGGTTGTCATGCGAATACATAGTCGGGTGTCGGAGGAGCTCAACGTAGCGTCATTATAGTGTTACAAGATGCTACGTCATATATTACGCCGGGCTCTAGTTGCAAGTGGTTGTCATGCGAATACATACTCGGGTGTCGGAGGAGCTCAATGTAGCGTCATTATAGTGTTACACGATGCTACGTCATATATTACGCCGGGCTCTAGTTGCAAGTGGTTGTCATGCGAATACATAGTCGGGTGTCGGAGGAGCTCAATGTAGCGTCATTATAGTGTTACACAATGCTACGTCATATATTACGCCGGGCTCTAGTTGCAAGTGGTTGTCATGCCAATACATAGTCGGGTGTCGGAGGAGCTCAATGTAGCGTCATTATAGTGTTACACGATGCTACCTCATATATTACGCCGGGCTCTAGTTGCAAGTGGTTGTCATGCGAATACATAGTCGGGTGTCGGAGCAGCTCAATGTAGCGTCATTATAGTGTTACACGATGCTACCTCATATATTACGCCGGGCTCTAGTTGCAAGTGGTTGTCATGCGAATACATAGTCGGGTGTCGGAGGAGCTCAATGTAGCGTCATTATAGTGTTACACGATGCTACCTCATATATTACGCCGGGCTCTAGTTGCAAGTGGTTGTCATGCGAATACATAGTCGGGTGTCGGAGGAGCTCAATGTAGCGTCATTATAGTGTTACACGATGCTACCTCATATATTACGCCGGGCTCTAGTTGCAAGTGGTTGTCATGCGAATACATAGTCGGGTGTCGGAGGAGCTCAATGTAGCGTCATTATAGTGTTGCACAATGCTACGTCATATATTACGCCGGGCTCTAGTTGCAAGTGGTTGTCATGTGAATACATAGTCGGGTGTCGGAGCAGCTCAATGTAGCGTCATTATAGTGTTACACAATGCTACGTCATATATTACGCCGGGCTCTAGTTGCAAGTGGTTGTCATGCGAATACATAGTCGGGTGTCGGAGGAGCTCAATGTTGCGTCATTTTAGTGTTACACGAATGCTACGATTGGTGTCCCACAAGTATGCATTCAAAGTCCTGGCTACTTTGTTCATATTTGATTGTAGTGAGTGTGTTTTTCAGTCCTTCAAGATGATGATGGTGATGATGGTGATGATGTTTGGGTTTTACGTCCCATATTTTTACAACTTAGACTAATCGAGACGATGAGTGGGTGATATATGAAGAGGAAAATGAAAAACGCCACATGTCCGAATCAGATCAATTACACATCGCGGGGGGGAAGGGGGGTGGGGGGGTTGTCACAAGGAGAGTCCAGCAAGGGAGGGAAGGGCTAAGTAGGAAGAGAAGTCTTCAGTGGGACAGTGTGGAGAAAGGTACAGGGTTACCTTTTATCGCCTCTTACGACTAGCACAGTCACTCTGGGCCTATTCTACCCCGGGCTCAGGCGGGGATTCGCTCCTTTTCAGGTTTGATTTTAGCGTTTGTTTTTGTCAAGAATGATAATCTACATTTTCAAACAGAAAAAATAAATGTGAAAAGTTAGCTCGTCATAATATGGGATAACATGAAACTCGAATTAACTCCATTATAAATAAAATCCAGACCATTTGAATCGAAATGTTCTGCTCTTGATTGGCTGTGATGGTCTGACCGCAGTTTCAAGTCACTCACGCAATTGCACATACATAGATAATCAAGCCTACAACGAAATCAATCATAAATCACGGGCAGAAATGACGCCGGAGCTAGCGACATCTAAATCGTTGATATTGGCTGCAGGGTTGAGTGTATTCGTGTGGCTGTAGCTCCTGATTCAAGCCGTGCTCCATTAAGTGCGTTTACCACCAGACAAACAACCCGTAATGACTTGCAAGGGGTCCGGACGAGGGAGGTTTTCCGCCCAACTGCAACAATAACACAACATCTTTATTGATGAATCGTGCATCAATTTGAAGGGGTGTTCATGCTCTCCCCCTTCGTCGAAGACATAAATCAAAGAAAAAAGAGGAAAAATAAAATTGTTCCCCCCTTAGGTCGTCTTTGTCTATAGTTGCGACGTTCATCAATCCACACAAAACTTTGATTGATGCACTTCATTGAAATTTTAGAAAAGATAAATTATTACTCTCTTTAGTCGATAGCTTAGCGGAATTATGAATACCAAGATTGAGGCTCGGGGTTTCATCAAGTATTTTTTAATCTAGGCGTGTAAGAGATTTTCACAACCTGTGCACCCATTATGGACTGTAAGACGATTTTTTTTATTTGTGCCAATACGTCAGACAGAGGGTTTGAGTTCTGTTCGATTAGAAGAAGAGTAAATGAAAAAGGAGGTGAAATGATGCGTTGCGTTTAATCTTGGCCAACAATAACTTCCAATCAAACCTGCAGCTGAGCGATTGTGAATCGCTTGGACCTATCTGATGTGATAACAACCGTGTCAACAACCGATCCGATTATGTTCGGATTAAACGGTTTCCTGGTGAACCCGTCAACTCGTATTGAACACCAAATCAATGTAAGGAGTGACAATACACCCATAAATAATGATAATCATGGATTGACTCGATTTAGTGATTAAATTGCAATCACATTTGTTGCAAAGATCCATGTCCTCTCTGTACCGGTGTGAGTCACGCTGTATGACTACTTGTCGGTATGCATAGCGATGCGCCCCTATGCTTGTCGGCTGGTTGTTTAAGGCTCGACAATTTCAGTGATTGGAAAGATCATTATGTTTCACTGTTTTAAATTTAGAGCTTTTCAGTGGAATTGGTCGTGGTTTTTCCTTAACTGCTTGCTGAGCAAGACCTTTCTTACAACTTTAGAATTGGGAAATTTGGCTTGAAACAATTTCGCCTAAAAGGCTATACTTTCTCCACGATACCATGCAAGCAGATTTATTGACCTGATTAATTTGGCAAGTTTGAATGTTTTTTCTCCGCAGGACACTAAAGTACGGTCTGTCCGGCCGGACGCTGACCGCTCGACTCCCCGAGGTGTCCACAGAACAGCCGGCAGGTCGCGCTAGTAGCGGTGTGGCGTGGGGTCGGTATACTTGATCACTTACTCTATAGCCATGCACACAGGGATCAGCAATTGAAACAGAGGTCTATGTGTGTGCCAATCAAAGGAAGGCACAATCGAGTGCAACAAGTCATATCTTACAAACCATTTGATCAATTTTCTTAAGTGGTTGGATGAGAGTTCAAAAATGCTAGTAAGATATATAGAATTGAATGAAGAATCTTAAGTTATGCAACGCGAAGTTAGTTTTGATTATTTTGTAAATTGATCAGGTTGAAATTTAAATAAGTTCCAAAGTATCAGCAGTACATATTGGTAATACTAACAACTATTAGATAACGGACTACTAAGCTTAATTTTACAGTTTGAATATCTTATGAAATATGTTGCTTATTTCTCCCTGTAAGAGCTCTCCTCAATCATATTGCTGGAAAACAATGAAAGTGTTACCATTAGCAACACAGTTTGGAATTTCAGTGGTTCTCCCACCCATTAAAACACCATGTCACTAAAAAAACTGTTTGCATATTCGTTCTAAATGAATATGTTGTTTGACAGCGGATAATCGTTCGTCCATACCTCTGACATTGACGGCAGCTAGCGGCGCTCGCATATCGTAGGACTACAGCGTAGCCATACTTTTCAGCGTAAATCCCATTATACGAGTTCAAATAATTCGAATGCCAGTCTGCATACACCACTTTATGCTCTGGTTTTATTTTAAACGAAACAAGCTGCAAGCTGATACTAAAATGGTAAACATTGAAGGTTATACAGAGATTTCTTTACGGAGTCCTCCAGCTCAAAACTGAAAGGGTTGTTTGTAAATCGCAACAAAAAATAGATTTACACTAGGAATGATTTTTGTTGCGCATTATTATTCAGAACTTCTCCCAGCATAGGCCTATGTAATCAAAATATGAAAAATTACAGCTATCTTGAATTATAGATCATCCCATCGATTGCGCATTATTGTAAACGTGCCACGATGGACCGCATTCCACTTGCACGTGTGTAACTAACTGTTTACCACGTGGTAATGTGAATAAACCCACTTCGAAAAAGAGAACCTGGGCAAAGTATTCACCTCCAAACAAACAAGGGGAGCTCAATTACTTGAATGTTCGTTAAATATTAATGATAAGCGCTCTGGCTCTGCAGTCTGGTCCAATCCCGCGGCTTTGGTCCTATCCGGAATACGGGTCAAGTTGGGCGAGTAATCCACTTGTTTCACCCTGCTTTTGTTTCGGTACTCGCTCGGTGTAAAAACTCGCAAAACCCAGTCAATCCCAGGTAATAAATGTCAACCGGCTACTTCAATCCAGAAAACTCAGACAGTTTGTCAGGTGTCCGGCTCGGAGCCGGGGTTTAATTCAATTACGCCCACTAATCGATACTTCGATTCAAGTGTTATCTGATTAGTGTGCGCACATCTTCGAACTGTCCGTAGCTAATCGTAAACCGACGATAATGAAGTTCTGTACTGGGGCAGAAGAGAAGTTAGACCGAAGACTAGTTAGAACCAAAGAGCTTGGTTTTTGGGTAACAACAGAATAAAGCACACACTTACATCACCAAGACGGCAGAATAACGAAAGGTCTGAGCAATGTATTGTTCTTATGAGGAATTGTACTTTACAACAAAACACTGGGAATAATTTTAACTAAAGTTAAGATTAATTAAGTGAATATTCAAGTCTGCTGTCAGCGAGCTTAAAGCTGCTATACCCTTGCTCTTGTAAGTGTATGCGACTTCCCCCACCTCCTTCCCGCTCCCTTGCCAATACCATTATATTGTTGCGGTCTGTGGTCCGGCTATGAAGGCTAACTTCCTCGAATCTAGAATTGTTAATGTAAGATAGCTTATCCCTAAACAATACTCTTCTCCCCCCCCCCCCCCCAGTAGCTTAGCCCGGAACATTCAGTTTGTACACACAGAACCTTTAGCCGTGCAGTCCCAGTCGGGTCGCGCCCAATGATCACATTGTCTTATCCTCAGGACATTCAGTGGCAGCGACTCTAAGCGAAGGCCGGACATAACGAACCGTGAGAACGCCCGGAACAAAAATCGCCGAAAACGACAATAGTTATTTAAGATATTTTAGTTCCAGTAGTAAATCATCCTTTCAGCGATTCCCCTTAAAAACGCGGGGTTTGCCAAGTTCTTAATCTCAAGCGAGGGAGTTGCCTGTTAGGACTGGCCGCTCGTAACGTCGCTATCATAACCGTTTCGCTAAGAGAGGAGAGACTATCATTCGCTCATCAAGGGAGGGAAGTGGAACTATGACGTCACACCTCGATAACACTGCCGAAACTAAGTACCGTACTTTGCAACCGAATGATCTAGCAGACTATAGAACAAGTACCTTTTTGTTACAAGATAGTCAGAGCGGCTTTCTTTTAATTTACATTACACTCAGAGTGTCTTCGTACGAGAGTTTAAAATTGCTTTCTTGTGAAAAAGTGGGCTCGTTATCAGAGGGGAAACGAAACCCACATAACAGTATTCTACCCTAGAAGATTCCCAGTGATTAAACTCCAAAATTTTAGATTAACAAAGAAAAATAATTAATTCTGATTATTCTACCTCATTACTCAGGCTCAAAGAAATGAAGGCGACTAGACTAATAAAGAAGGGGAAGAAATGGGAGTGCCATGCGGGCGAAGGCATTAACTTTCCTACTAGAGCAACCAACTTTAAAATGGCGTCCAACTTCGTGGCATCTCCTTACAAAGCAGTATATTGGAAATGTGCAATTGAACTTTATACTGGGTATATCGGAGTACCGTAGAAATAAATTATTACTGCAATCCAACTAGTTTAAAGTTTGTTTGGTTGTAGAGATTTCCTTCCTGAGAAACCAAACTAACTTATATATATATATTGCGATCCAAAGCATTTTGCATAACTTTGTGCTAAGCACGTTCTACATCATAACCACGAATGACATTAATGTGCAACTCTGTGAAATCTACGTGGTAATGACACTTTAATCTATACAAAAACAGTAAACTAATTTACAAGTCAAACCATATTGTGTGATGAGCGATATAATCAGGAACTTGCACATTACTCACAAACACAAACATATTAAGAACGAGCTAATTGTGAACGAAATCCCCACACGACTCAAGATATTGCACTTACCTCTTTCTGTCACGTTGTAAATGATGTTTGATCTTATCACTGGTCTTGCAATTCATAATCAATGCTTGGTTCCTAAACGACTCAATTTAAATGTTGAAAACAAAGTCCAAGAAAAACAGAAAACATTTTAAAATGCGGTCTGACTGTGCAGTCAGGGTTTTCATTTTTCTAAAATACGCACATCGTGAACATTTTAAGCGGTGGATTTCTTTACATTTTTCTAGCAGATTATGCAAAACAATTGTTAATTAGTATATATTATTTAGAGTAATGTTTTTGGCCCTGAAATTGAATTAAAAATAATTCCATTTTCAGTCCAATATCTTTAAATGATAATATTATTATTCATCTCCTAGAGACCAACCTTCTCCACAACACAAATTGTTTATCAGTAGAATGAATTGTTGGGGAATTTTATAGGGCATTGTAAAATATTGTAGCATTGTAGCAATATTGATGGCAAGGTCCACTAGATCGCTAGTAGCGCGCGCAGCGCGCGCGAATCGCAATTACTCCGCTAGGAGTAAATCCAGTAGACCTTGTATTAATGGTAGCAACCGCTAAAAAAAAGTGTTAGTACTTCGACAACTCGAGGTTTAAATTAAGAAGTTAAATATTGGCGATTTTTAGAAAATTGAAGTTTGACTTGTACAGCTTGTCTCAGGCAACACGTATGACAATGACGTTGTTCTCATCACGGTAAGCAGTGACATGAGTTGTCATCTCTGATCATACTAAGCTTACATGTGTATATCTTTTAATATTATTACAAATAAATTAGGTGAAATAATAACGGAATATATATTATGGATTTTTAAGAGTAAAATGTAGTTTTCGTGACTCCTACTAAAACGTATGTATGCGTGCGTTTTGTTACCATCAGATACAGCTGTGCATGAGTGTGTAGTTTCCCCCGCCCCCATTTAAGGCTTTAACTTTTGTTTTACCCTTTTATTGTATTGGGTATACGTGATTATGGTTGTTTGACCTATTGTGTGTTTTCATTTTAGATATAATGAGGGTGTATTTATAAGAGAGAGAGGAAAGAAATGTAGGCAGACATTTGTTACTTTTCAAAATCATTTGAATAGTTTCATCCGTCATAGTAACTTATGTTATCTTTAGTAATAATTTTGATTTCCTTTTAAATCTAAGAAATAAGTCACACCACAACTTACAAGATCGCTGTTCTATCAAATAGTAAAATATAATTTCAACCAAAAGTAAAATTGAATACCAAACTTTATCGTTCTAGATAAAATAACGTTTTTAGCTCAGATATGTAAACTACCGATACCCTGTTAGTTACTTCATATTTGCTTTAAATATCAGAAACCGATTATATTGTGAACTTTAGTGTGAAATCTTTATGATGTGTTTCCGAGTGCATCGGTGGTAAACTCTACTTTATATAAGTACTTTTCACTGAATCCAAGTAGCTACAGAGGTCGTAATATTCTGAAATGACTTAACCTAACGTACACAAATTTGCTTCCTAGTTTGTCTTTTATCATATAAATAAGGAAATGCTGGAGGTGGACATAAAACGTGGTTCGACGAAACCACGGCTAGGTTATTTGGTAAACATTCGACTTTAAAATGTGTCATCTATATATTAAGCAATTGAACTGCATTATCAGCCTTGAATTAAATGTTCTTATTAACGAATGCTCACAATGCATATGACAGTAAAAAAAATGGCAAGAACCATGAATAAGCAATGATTCAGCTTGCAAAAGATCTAAACTTGGAGTACTATCTTTTTCAATGCAATGACAATCACATTTTATTATTTATACGATCTATACGAGTATGATAATGATGGTGATGATGATGATGATGATGATGATGATGATGATGATGATGATGATGATGATGATGATGATGATGATGATGATGATAATAATAATGACGATGACGATGACGACGATGATGACGATGACGGTGACGGTGACGGTGACGGTGACGGTGCGGTGACGGTGACGGTGACGGTGACTGTGACGGTGACGGTGACGGTGACGGTGACTGTGACGGTGACGGTGATATATTATCATGAAGGATAATAGTTACAAAAACAAATGCTTAATGCGGGATTCGAAGCCACGTCCCTATAAAATCCTTACTATTAGGACCTACGCCCGACCGCATGGTCCACCGTGGACAGCCTCAGAAATAGGCTCTTGTGTTTAGACAACTATGTGAATTAACCACCATAAGAAATTCGCTAATATTAAAAAACTATTGTGGAAATCTCAACATTCGCTATTTAGACGTTTAATATTTCGAATGTCCGTAATGTTGTGTACTTGTAAATAACCAGCAGAAATTGAAAGATGAGTGTGTTGCTTCTCGAGATAGATGATTGCGAGGGCTATGCTTATGGAAATGCTACTTGCTTTCCTGTCAGCACCGAAGTTATTCTGACATAAAAAAAATATTAAGTAATAATTAATCTTCTCTGTTTTATAGTGGTCCTGAATCGTATACTAACCAATTTTAATAATTTTTCTTTAAAGATAATAGATATTTATGTTTTAAGGTTATTTAGAAAGTGATCGAGTTGTTAGTGACCTTGGCGGAATACCCTACTGTCTCCATCTTGTTCAAAACTAACATCGCGCGGTTTGACTCTAAAGAAACTAAAAACATCGTATTACATTTGCGCGAACATTTAAGATATAAGATAGATTCAGGCCCGTTTTTTCAATCGGTCATTAACGGGGCCGTTAGCTGACGGTCCGTTATCTGCATAGGATGTATTGGGTTCCAGATTACGGACCGTCAGCTAACGGCCCCGTTAACGACCCGTTAACCGATTGAAAAACCGGGCCTTAGGTCTATATATGGAGATGTAGCAATTTTTATAAATACTTCACGTACTTTGGATCGAACCCATACTCTCTGGCTTCGTACCGTTGCTTTAGCCACTTAGCTACCAGGGCCAAATACGAAAGAGTATATGGATAGATAAAGGGGGCTCTCTAGGAAGGAAAGGAAGAGAACAATGTAAGTAAAAAGCAGAAGATAATACACCAATATGGGAAACCTGCTATTTGCCCAAATCTGACGAATATACTGAACATAAAATAAAAGTATTTAACTCATGTGGATATCTACTTCAAATCACTCGATCGTAGGCAACATACGTCAAAATGGAGCTGTTCGAGTTTCTAGTTTGTTGGCCCAAGTTGCTGTGAGGCCGCCAGCTGTGATTATCAGCGTTGATTGAGCGCTTACGACCGCTACGAACAGGTGTCCATTGCTGTCACTCCACCGCTGATAATTAACTTCATTTCGGGACCTACGTACACCAGCCAACTCGGTTAGCGATCAGGAAGTGGGGCAAACGGCGTAATTCAATTCTACGACCGAGCAATACATTCGCTACGAGAACGGTGGTACACAGAACTTACCGGGTAAGAGTTATTTACTGATCGTAACGCTGAACTTTAGATACAAATCCACATGGTAATGTTTCGTGGGTATGTATCTTCGGGATAGTCCTTTATCCCCGTACCGTTGTGGCACACATTCGACGAGGAATTAAAATGCATATTAATGTTATCGTTGGATTATAGTGTTGGGGCACTAAACTTACCTCGCATACATGTGTGTGTTGTTCCAGCAAAATATATGCAACATTTGGCGTTAAAGTAAAATTGTCTAGATTAACCTCACGGAGAGAAATTCCATGACTTTGTTTAAGAAATTACTAAAATAATTCCGCGCGGTCTTAATCTAAATTGTTTTCATGTAGTTGCCTTCCTGTTTGCTAATTCCGCAAAGTGTTACGAGTTCGCCAGTTTTTTTTTTTCAAACTTTCGTTTCGGATATTCGCATACCCCCTCGCTGTGGGACGGATAAAATTTAAATTTTAAATCTCATTTCTATGTTGAGGTTTTTATCCTAACAGTTTCGTATTGCAGCCCAATTTTCGAGCGCAGCAGATTTTCTTGTGTTTACTTTTCTTTGGCGCTAGGTTTCCCGAGTCTTTTCATCAACTTTAGTATAAAATACTGAAATAACTAGAGCTAGCTTTAAATTGAACGAATGATCTTGCAACTTCTTTACTTGCAAGTTGAACTTATTTCTAAAGGAACGAGCGAGAAAACGTGAAACTCGAAACTAGCTGAAAAGAAAAACAATCCGAAGAATTAAAGTCCAACTTTGTACGATGCCGTGGAACAAGAGACACCCTGTTTAAACCGAGTTGCCTCGAAATAGCATGGAGATGGAAAATAATTTACAACGATTCAGCTAAGTGAATATAGATACAATACAAGAGCGCAGCTTATTGTACCTGGCAACCGCTTTAGTAAAGTACTCCCTAGTGAATCGAGAAATCTGTCAAAGAACCACAACCGTATTTGTTTTTAATAAAAAGAAAACTTTTCCAACTTTTGTATTGCTTTTGCCTTTGAGCGATGAAACTGTCAAACTTGGAGATGGAAAGTTTCGCCATTGATTTTCCATCGTAATATTGTTTGTCACCTTTCATTCAATTAGAACCACGGGGAAGATTTATCGTAAAATGATGATAAAGTGACATCACACAGCATAAAACCGGTGGAAATCCCATCACCCTCACAGACTTCGAGCGGCTCTGCCAGCTGAGAACTCATTTCAAATTTCTTTGGTCGCTATTTAACTCCGAGAAACTTTCTGTGATTTTTGCTAATTGTCTTTGCGATGAATCTATCTCATGACTGTGCCATGATACGTAAGTTTCGTCATAAGTTATAGCGAAACGATTCATTATATCAACCTTACCTCTGCTTCTTGGAAATAACGTTTCGAGTGGAGTAAAAGATGACGAGAAAGTTCAACTATCAATCAAACACGAAAGCTATGTGTAAAATGAACCGAGTAGTAACAGCTTTCTGTCTAGCCAACTCGCAAGATAAATTTCTGATATGTTTAGCACTGCGTTGCAACAGACTTTCCCCCAGAGTTTTATAAAATGTTTAAGACTAACAATACATCAAATGTGTTATATATTCATGTATCCCAACCACCAACCAGCTAATAGCACGTGCCACAATGCATATTACAAATTGTTAAAAAAAATTAGGAATATTGTTCTTTTTTATAGTACCTATGTAAGAAAATATGTACTTTGTTAGCTAATCGACAAATTACATAACTAATAAAAAAAACACATTGTAATATATACAGTATATTTAAAAATAGCAAAATATGACAGCAGCACTATTACCAAATAACAGCATTAGGCCCTACTAAAAATAGTAAAACACACACTGTCTTAATTTATTTTAAATTCATGAATTAATTCCGCCTTTTTTACTCCTTTACGAAAACTATTGAACATTCTCAGAAAAGTGTGGTGTGTGTATACTAAATCACAAAATGTAGGTCTGGATTACCCTGTAAATAGTTGACGCTTCAATAAGTTGATGCGAGAAATCAGCTCATAGCGGCAAAGTTAATGTCACGTGATCCAAATAAACCTTTAGTGTAGACGTCCATGACGATAATGACCGGTTTACTGTACTCGACCATCACGACGGCAGTGCAGATAGGGCAAGTGAGAAAATCACAGAAGGGTTTACTCATATGATCTATTATCTTTCCATTCGACGGCACTTTATTGCAATGGGCAACTTTATAATGTCGAGTGTCGTGTAATGTTACTGTTAACCGAAGAAGAACAATCTATAACAAAATGGCGAGTAATCAGTTACAACGGTTAACATGACTTTGTGTATCTTCGTTAGTCTGCACAATAGTGACGGATGCCGAGGAACAAGGAAGGAATCTATATCTGGAAACGGTATGCTGGAAAACCTGTAATGTAATTAAGAATAGCTTGTTGATTATTCACAAAACATTCGTATAATTATTGAGTCTCATTCGTATATCTAAGGGATCGTTTAGCGAGTAATTATGTCTTTAATTAAAGGTTTGTACTTTGTTCTAGGTTAACATACATTACTAATTAAAATTAACTAATTACAATTTCGAGAGCACTATATAACGACTGAAATGCTGGTACGAGACGAAAGCCTTTGAGTGTGCATTTTCCTGAACTCGTATGATAATCATCAAATTTACTAACTCTATGTTAGTATAGTAATCGATTACGGCAGCAACTTGTGCGGTCTAGCGGTATATAGGCCTATACTACTCTCTTATGAACTGTTATTTAAAGGACTTTTAATAGACTCCTTATATTTACATAGTAATGATACCCGCGGAAACATCTGCAGTCGTCCCCTACCCCTAGGAGCGTCCATAGTTGCCAGGTAACAATTTCATGCATGTATTACTTCCCATAAAGAAAACAAATCCTTAGCAACAATGGGCGCCCTTATGGGTAGAGGACGACTATATGACCTGCAGTCTGAAGTAACACATGTTAGTACCGTTACAAAAAGGAAGATTGAGATTTAGAGGCAATTGTATTATATTGAACAAATGGATGGATAATAACAACTCAATTGGAATAAGGAAAGATCTGTGCTAGCATATACCTGTCAAAACATAAACCTAGATAAGTCTTTACGATCAAAACAAATTACATGTTATTGAGAATACAAATCTTTTACACAAGCTATAAACCCTGCACCCGCTACTGTTAAGGCGGGTTCACACAAAATGACTAAGACTAACGATTAGTGTTTAAGACTAACGATTTAAGGTTTAACAGGGTTGAAGTATACGATTTATGTCTAAGCGTTAACAAACTTTTATAATGATTAGTGTTTAAGAACGAGTGATTAAGAAAGTTGATTTTTGATTGTTGGCATTGTTGAAATACATTTGGGGATGGATGTTTCCGAGTACGTTGTTTTCCCAAGGCTTAATCACTCTATTGTTGGTCTTAGTCCATAGTCATTCTGTCTGAACGCGCCTTTACCCGAGCCTGAGTCACAAAAAGAGCGGATACACACAAGGTACAAACCCTGAGTTATGAAATGAGCGGATGCACCCAAGCTATAAACCCTGCACCCGCTACTGTTACCCGAGCCTGAGTCATGAAATGAGCAGATACACACAAGCTATAAACCCTGCACCCGCTACTGTTACCCGAGCCTGAGTCATGAAATGAGCGGATTCACACAAGCTATAAACCCTGCACCCGCTATTGTTACCCGAGCCTGAGTCTTGAAATGAGCGGATACACACAAGCTATAAACCCTGCACCCGCTACTGTTACCCGAGCCTGAGTCATGAAATGAGCGGATACACACAAGCTATAAACCCTGCACCCGCTACTGTTACCCGAGCCTGAGTCATGAAATGAGCGGATACTCACAAGCTATAAACCCTGCACCCGCTACTGTTATCCGAGCCTGAGTCATGAAATGAGCGGATACACACAAGCTATAAACCCTGCACCCGCTACTGTTACCCGAGTCTGAGTCATGAAATGATGCGGATACACACAAGCTATAAACCCTGCACCCGCTACTGTTACCCGAGCCTGAGTCATGAAATGAGCGGATACACACAAGCTATACAAACCCTGCACCCGCTACTGTTATCCGAGCCTGAGTCATGAAATGAGCGGATACACAAGCTTTAAACCTTGCACCCGCTACTGTTACCCGAGCCTGAGTCATGAAATGAGCGGATACACACAAGCTTTAAACCCTGCCTCCCGCTACTGTTACCCGAGCCTGAGTCATGAAATGAGCGGATACACACAAGCTATAAACCCTGCACCCGCTACTGTTACCCGAGCCGAGTCATGAAATGAGCGGATACACACAAGCTATAAACCCTGCACCCGCTACTGAAATCCGAGCCTAAGTCATGAAATGAGCGGATACACACAAGCTATAAACCCTGCACCCGCTACTGTTACCCGAGCCGAGTCATGAAATGAGCGGATACACACAAGCTATAAACCCTGCACCCGCTACTGTTACCCGAGCCTGAGTCATGAAATGAGCGGATACTCACAAGCTATTAACCCTGCACCCGCTACTGTTACCCGAGCCTGAGTCATGAAATGAGCGGATACACACAAGCTTTAAACCCTGTACCCGCTACTGTTACCCGAGCCTGAGTCATGAAATGAGCGGATACACACAAGCTATAAACCCTGCACCCGCTACTGTTACCCGAGCCTGAGTCATGAAATGAGCGGATACTCACAAGCTATAAACCCTGCACCCGCTACTGTTACCCGAGCCTGAGTCATGAAATGAGCGGATACTTACAAGCTATAAACCCTGCACCCGCTACTGTTACCCGAGCCTGAGTCATGAAATGAGCGGATACTCACAAGCTATAAACCCTGCACCCGCTACTGTTACCCGAGCCTGAGTCATGAAATGAGCGGATACACACAAGCTATAAACCCTGCACCCGCTACTGTTACCCGAGCCTGAGTCATGAAATGAGCGGATACTCGGCCACCAACGAAAAACAGCTTACAAACTAATTTCCAATTGTTCTATAAGAAATAATGTTCACCTCACAGCTAAGACTTGATGATGTCATTATAGTCTACAAAGAGATTGACTTTTAACGCGGCCACTGAATTTATGCTCAATTTAGGGAACCACCAATTACATTAATTTGATCGTCGCATGTGCAACGTTATTGATGAATAAGATTCAAAATGGATCCTGAATGACGCCATGAAATGCTTTAGTTTTGTTCACACTCAACATTCCTTCCCAAGCGTCTACCTTGTTCACACTCCGGCCACTAACAGCAGTTAGGCTAACAGTAGTTAACTGAATTTCGTGTAGGAAGACAGTGTTAAATTGACCTCTGTTAGCTGTTACGTTCACATTACATAGTAGCCTAACTTCTGTTAGTTGCCATATTGTGAACAAGGTATAAAGAACAAGAGCGAGACAGTCACCACTTCACTTGACCCAATGTGTACCAGTTCCCTGCGACATATCCTACGAAACAAGATTTTCCGCCTTCCAATTTTTCTGTTTCGAAGGTAATCAAGTTCTATCTTGACAACAGGATCTACCAATAACGGTCTCGTGAGAAGACAAACTCAATACTGATGTTGATGTGGAGCTAAACCCACCGCGGGACGGTCGGCGATTCAATACCGGTTGAGTACCGACCTAGAGCAAGCGTGGGAAGCTTATGGCGAGGACGCTCGACACAGTTGCAGGATTATCGATAAACGGTTCACGGTCAAACAGGCGCGGAAATGTGAGCGAGTTAGATGTTTGTCCAGCGTAGTCGACTGTGCTTTGAGCGGAACAAGTGGACGCCAATACGTATTATTGTTATTGGAAACGTAAGTATTAAGAAACGCGAATCTGTGAAAACAATAATTATTGTTGTCTTATTTGTCTTATAAGTAATACAGGGAGTCAATAAAAGTGTTACGGATAGAAAGAGTTCCGTCTCTCACGCCTTGCGGGGTTTTGCTTTAGTGCATTTTAACAGGATCCGAGGATCGTAAGTTGATATCTTGCCTGTGCTATGAGTATGACAAACCATATTATTTAATTACCATACAATTTTGCTCTATCGCATTATTTTGTTTGATTGTTCTGGATTTACTTTTTCGTTCAATTAAGTATTTCGTTATAATTATGATTTTTTTTAAAACAAAACTTGGTAATGCGATGTCTTTGTCGATTGCTCTAAGATAAAACCTTTTTATGTTTCGGGGGGGGGGGGCTGGCAATCTCTAAGTTATAACTGTAAATGCGTCAATTCTATTGTTCATGCAAAGGTTAGAACTTAGAAGGAGTTAAAAGGGTAAGATCAAGAATAGGTCATAGGTCATATTCCAGACATCTACCACGTGATTACATGGAACGAACTTCGTTTCGTAAGGCTAATTAAATAATAAACATTTGACAGCATCAAGTCTAGACGCAGAATACTAATTACTTTGAATTAAGGTCGCACTGTTTAGCCTACTTGTAGAATACAACAGTACGTTTAATCTTATTTTCTTCAGCTTATGATTTCAAATGAGATTTCATCCAAGTACTAAAGATCTCATGACCTCCTTCCGAGCACTTGATCAATTCTACTTCGTTCTTTTCTCGTTCGTTCCTCGTCCCTTATCATTGTTCCCATTTTATTTATTATTTCAATTGGTTTCAAACTTCAAACCGAACAAAACATAAAATCCTCATACTTTTGTTCCTTTGTTTAACTATCTTCGTTTTAGCTCTCGCGAGCCAAGAGTGTCTTACTTTGAGTTCCCTATAGAGCAAACTTACCTCGTGCACTTTTTTAATAACGGGCGATCTAATCTGTCAATATACGCAAGGGTGTTTTTTATGTGTCTCGTTAGTCCTGTGGGGAACCTTCTGCATCCACACCAAGGTTAGAGTTCGATTCCCGGCTCGAGTTGTGTTTTGTTAGTACTGGATTTGATTGTAATCTTTAAACATGGTACTAGTGAGTAGTGAGTAGTAAGACCGTGAGTTATGGAGCCGACTTATGAACGCGGCACATAATAACTTGGTATAATGTCCCACACTGAAAGTCAGTTGTACCTGAGTAGTAACAGACAATGCACACAAATTGTATGTGTTCATTGTATTCTATTTTAGAGTATGTTACTAATTCTTACCGCTTCCTCGTAAGTCTTTCTCAGTCCCTTCCATTTCACTAAAAGCGTGGAATAGACCGGCTCTTCAAAGACACATGCACAATCGCACATATTATACGTGGTGGTTACTTCTTAAACGTAATACATACTTACACAGATGAAATAATAATAATCACTATCGTAGACATTTCTTAGTCAAGTCCCCGTGCGCGGTGGCTCATACGATTAGCATTCAGATCCGAGTTAAGAGAAGCAAGAGCTTATAGTGTGCTCGAATCGCCAGTATAGTTGAGAAACTGTAAGAATGACGGCCCCCTTCGTATCCCCTCCACAGCTACCCGACCCCCCTCAACTCCACGAAACAACAAACTGAACAACTGAAACAAACTGATTTTCAGTAACGTATTTCATTTTGTCGGGTTGTCACGGAGTTAAGGGGGGTCGGGTAGCTGTGGGGGAAGGGATATGGAGGGGGCCGTCATTCTTACAGTTTCTCAACTATAACGTACCAATTAATTCACATTTAAACATCCCGGTTATAGTTGTAATTGTATTTCCTTAAGGTACCAATTGTTGTAATTGTCCTTCAATTCCCATACAGCAGTACTCATTCGCTGGCATTACAAGAGACGTGAAGCATAAATACCCAAGGTATTCAATTCAACATCAAATTACGGTCGAACTCAATTCAAGGGACAACGTGTTTAACACACATTGCTCGAAAATCGTGAGATTTAAATGCTTTTTGTTCCGGCTTATACAACTGCATTTACCTACAACATTTTGGACTGCTGGACTCGATTTTTAAATGTATTTTCTAATCTTCAAACTTCAATCTTATTTTCAGCCTTTACAAAAAGAATTCAAAACGTAGTATGTTTAAATAAAATACCTGAGCAATCGATTTTCTATCCTATTTTTTAAGCATATTTGTGGATACTGATTATATCTTTCCCCGCGTAAACATACTAAATCCATTAGTAGTGTAATTATAAAGATAAAAACAAGGATAGGTTTTTCAAGAAATTTGTGTTTAACACTCAATGAACAACGACAACGCACGTCTTAGCGTCAACGTGCCGTGTATGGATTCTTATACTGTGATTACAGTGTCATGACTGTCCCGTCAACGAGGTTACAACGGAACCATAGCACACCCAAATTTGCATTAATGTATTTATTGTGACCAAAATTCGGCCTAACTATGACTAAAACATTAACATTCAACCCAGTCCTCACTTTATGGATCTTATTATACTCGACTTGTAGACGTCAACAAGCACATGTATAGCCACCACGGCTTATCAGTGATCCTTAATCATTGGTAATTTATGTAAACCAAGGCTTGGTTTCGTCTTTGCAGCCAGGCGCTCGGTTGGAGCTCGTGCTCGCTGAAGACTGGGGAGGTTGATGAGTGCAACACGCCCTTTGAATCGAGCACTTCAGCGTGATGACCACTGGGCCCTCTGTACATCTGTACAACAGTAGAGCTTCGTTCGCATGTCTTACACTGGGCCCGCTGTACATCTGTACAACAGTAGAGCTTCGTTCGTCTGTCTTACACTGGGCCCGCTGTAGCAAAGCGCCTTACACGAGCTAAACAATCTCCTGCACTAGCAACACTTGTGAAGTTTTAATTACATAAGAATGGCTTACAAACATTTACACTGACACACGGGTACTACAGAACAATTCAGCACTGAAACTGACACACTAGTGTGAAATGCGTAGCACAGGCGAACAAAGCTTAGGATCTAAGAAGGGAACCGACTCGCATTACTGACAGTGTGTTATCACCTCTCCTTTATCTTTTCTTCTAATTATTATTATTATTTTTCTATTGTGTATAAACTTGGTCATGTCGCAAATAACCAAGAATTGACGCGCCGTTAAACAATTACCACATTACCCTCTCAAACTCGGTCAAAATAAGTATCAATATGTTAGCCAAATAGAACAGACTTAGAAATACAATAACACAAGTTAATAAGTCAGTGCTATATAATAGTTATCTAAAAGAAAATATAAAGCTTCCCCAAAAAATATGGAAGGCTTTAATTGAAACACAAGCTTCAATGTATACTCACAAACAAACTGTCACGTACCCTTGTACCCATGTTACTCGATTGCAAAGCTGTTAATGAAAATGTAATTAAATTAATTACTCGTAGTTTTTTACACAATACATAAATAAACCAACTGTGTAATTACATAATCTGTAAAAAGTGTTGTACAGAGAAAACTCTCCAATAAAGATTAATTAAATGTAAAATATTTCTACAGGCTACTATGCTGTAACAAACATAAAATAAAAAGTTGGTCATCATTTGTATACAAAACAAAAAACTTGAAAAAAAATAGGTAAACAATATGTACGGTCGTCGCACATTTCTCGAAGCCATCCTAGTATTTACTCTTTGTGTGGTGGAAACCATTAAACCCCATCTTCAGAATGTACCTTGTCTGAAATTTAAATTCTTATATAAATATGCAAGTACACACAGGTATATACTTACCATATCAACTGGGTCGGTCCGAAAGACCGTTTACTCAGTACTGCCATGCCAACATTTGTGTGAGGGTAGCAAATATAAAATTCGTCACATTTGGAACAAATTTCAAATTTGGCCGGGCTTGGCCCACAGGTTAGGCTAGCGTCTACACATTTAAATGTTGACAAGTTCGGGCAGGGCCCGGGTCTTAAGTCCAGTTAAGTCCACGGGCGATAGATAAGCCTTTTTTGACTTCTTTATACACACATTAACTATCTGTTAGCGATAACCAAATGGTTTGTGTTGGAGAAATCAATTATACTAATGTTCTTACTAGATCAATTCTGATAATAATACGTTTCAATTACGAATGCGGCCGACTATCGTTAATCGATTTAAAATCGATTTCATAGTTCAAATTGCGATAATCGTACAACTTTTTTTCATACCCGAAATTTTCTGTCGATCATTTAAATCGTACCTGACCGCTCCAACCTATTGTCTGGTTCAAAATCGTACCGCATCCCTAGTTTTCATACAAATCAAGACAATCTTCACGCGTCACTAGAGATTGGACAGTTGAACGAGTATTAGCACGGGCGAAGACCTCTAAATACTATAAGACTGCGGTCTGAAGAAGCAGTTCCCTTACATCTCTTTCCAAGTGCTATTCTCGCCTAATATTAGCGCCATAAAGAGGGATATTATTATGATTCTCATCTCACAGTGGGTGTTAATGTAGTTAGTGATATACTCGGTTATTGCTTAATAAAGTAGATAATAGATTGGACGAGAAGTTTCAAGAACAAGTCTGTTGTATTATGTGAACGTTAAGTTGCTTATAGTATAATAATTGTCAATACACGCAAAGCTTAAAGTTACCTCGTTTGAACTTCGTGCTATATTATGACGTAATTGACTTCTTGAGCATGGGAAATTGCTCATTGTTACAATTACCTCAACACGGATATGATAGAATTAATAGCAATTATTATTTTAGTGCAAATATTAAATAATTCATTACTTGTATCCCTATAATTAAACTCCCCAGTATATATATAGTTTGACGTACATTTTAGCAAAGCCAATATTACCACGCAAAGATAAGTAGTGTTGTGAAGGAACTGTCACAGAGCAGAGCTGGATGTCAGTTTGAAACTATGTTCTTGGGTAATAATAAAAGTAGGGAACGCCTGACCTAAATCTCTAGATATTTGTGTTTGCGTTACGCTAGCCTCATCTATAAATATTGCAGTCATGAAATTCCACGAACAATTCCAAACAAGAGCTAAGCCCACATTCCAACAATGTCCAAAGAATTGAACTTAAACATTATTTTCCTGCTTATATACATAACATCCAAGTAATTCATGTTTGCGTTGTAAATCTTATAGACAAAACGTGTTACTTTGTCCAAAGTTGATTTAAGGAACATTTATTATTTCCTATAAAATGTAATTTTAAATCTAAGAGCCATTCTTATGTGCACTACTCATTACTTGACTTAAGGCACACTTATTATTTCCTAAAATAAGTCATTTTAAATCTAAGTACCATTCTTATGTGTGCAACTCATATTGAAGTTTAGTTACAAAATGTATGTGACTGGTGGAACAAGAATAAACTTTTTTAAATGAAAAGCTCAAAATGCATGTATGTAAGTGTACAATGCACACAATATACACGCTGTCACATATCTGGGGCGCAGGTCTAAGCCTTATGCAACGAAGTCTTTGAGTTCGAATCCAGCTAAAACCACTGATTTTTTAAAATAACTATCGTATTTTATTTATCGATCGTTGATCTTTTCGAAGCTTAGCTAATAGAAACGTAAAATAGGTTTTACGAAATGCAGGTTTTAACTTTTAATCGGGATGATTTCCGGTTTAAAACAATCATTTTAACAATAAACCATTTCAGTCCACTGGCAAACATTGGAACTTCTCCATTTTCTCATCCAAAGAGAGACTACAAAAAAACTTAACACCCACCCAGCCACTATCAGCTAACTGCTGGAATGATGTGATGATAGTAACACGTTGAAGGGAGACCTCGTTGCCATTTAGACTCGTGTCGTTATGTATATTTGTCAATTGAACTGTATAACTTTCTCTTGAGGGTACAAACACGCAAAAAATTAAAGCTACGACGATTTCCTTCCCCTGACGTTAAGAGCGATGATAAAAATCGACAAATGGAATTTCGTAAAAACATTCTTGGAGTAAAAAACTAATTTATCAGTTTTTTAATTCGCTTTTCTTGTCCGTGAAAATGGGGGACGCGGAAGTGGACTGGTTTCATCGCCACGGTGGGTGAAAACAGACAAATGGTGTGTATTACTTTATAAGTGCCGTGGAGTGGCGATACATATTTCATGAGTGTTTATCTTCATCCATCGGTTTTAGCGAGGATATAGATGATGGCTCGAGTAAAGCTAAAGGTGCTACATTGTGCAAGCATAACGTATATGCTTACGTCATACGATCTTGTTCGCTCTCCAAACGAGTGGACAATTCAACAACAATTCAATGATTGTTTTTGGTATTGTTGCTTGAGATGCTTTAAATCAAGTAGACCTTGCTTTAAATAAGTGTTGTGTTGTGCTTAGCAGAAAATCAGGCAAGGTTAAACTTAAACCATACACAGCCATGTCCTCCAACCTTTGTGTTTATAGAGTTGTGTTATTTTACAACCAATCGCTAAAAATCAGTATGAGTTTTTTCCATGCTGTAATAATAACGGTACTGGAAACTTTTATTATTACTTCAAGAAATTTTAACTTGTAGCAACAAGTATTCAATTCAATTAAAATTTCAATTTATAATCACTGTATTCCCACCATAACTCACAAATTAAAACATCCACCACAAAATACAAAAGATAATATTGATAAACCTACGAAAAATGTACATAAAATGTCCATAAAAACAAACTGTAAAATAAATATAGGAAGCCCGCGTAAGGAAAGCAATCCTTGCCACAAATCAAAATATTGGAACATAACAGACAACCAGTCATACGAAGAAATAATTTAAACACAATAAAAAAATAACACTTCATATTTTACTAATAATATTGAGATTATATTTGTATTAGAAACAATATATAAACTTGTTATAAATGTACGCGTGTTGTTATCAAATGTAAATGTTCGTCGAGCGTTATAGAGGCGTTCTATCCTATGGTTGGCCTTCCCACAGCTGCCGGCGGAATTCATGATCCAGCGGGTGGCATGGTTAGATGTACATTTAATTAGTTGCATAGTTGGTAACATAGTTAGTCAAATCCATAGGCTTTCAGGAGTAGCTTATGGCACGATATTTGGCGCTGAAGATTAGCTATAGACTGGACATGGAAATAAATAAAATAATTTGTATAGTTTCTGTCAGTTACAAGAACTCATTTTTTGATTGCCGTAAGAATTATAATTTTATATTTCCAATTTCCATAGTATAATGTGTCAAAACACGCCACAACAAATTGTTACAAACACATGCGTTCATATCTGTTTCATATTCAGTAATAAAACTTCTAATGAATAAGGTACCGCCCCCGGGTTTGATTGCCGGTTGGGGCTGTTTTTTTTTTAGCTTTAGAACTTAACTTCGAATGCATCTATAATCTATTTGATACTGGTGTACATGTGAATGATGACTTTTAAGCCATCATAGCAATGAGCCAGATAATACATTGTGTGATCTTCTGCTGAAAATATGTTCTTGCAACTGATTGGGTAGACTATAAATACAAATATTTATTTATTTAGAGGTTCAAAGAAAATAATAGTTTCATGCAGTTTCTTGTAAATGTTTTCACCACTTATTCGCAAATAATTAGATACCAGCATTTTCATTAGCAAAAATCACGACCACGTTAAATTTCTCTGTACTCAAATTAACCCTCATATTTGACAAATCTTAGTCGAACTGATTAAACTGTTGTTCCTTTTTGACATTCGTTAACGAGGGGAAAAATGTCTCCGCCGTTTTTTCATATTTGATGTAATATTCCAGTCTCATCGCTCGAGACATCCTTTTCCTTAATCTTCGTACCCCCGTCTACGTGACGTGGCTTCTTAGATCTCGAGGCATTTCGTATGCAGCGTCTCGCCTCGTAATCGGGCTCGCTGCCCTCAGCGCCAGAAGTTTGACGTCTTCAAACTTGCACGATCATACTAACTGACAGATTTATTATACTAATTTGCAATTATATATCATACATCAGAGTAAGTGCAATTATATCAACATGTAGTTTATTTTGGTGTCTGCTAGTCGAGTCGGGGGGGGGGGGGGGGGCGTCAAAAAGGCGCAAAAAGGCGCGTGTAATAACGGGGGGAGGAGGAATGGGAAGAATTGACCCCTCCTATCTACTCTCTAACCACCCCACTCAGTGGGCTGAAGCACGTCCCTTGGATAATCTGGCAAAACCACTAGGTCTTCAACTAACAGACTTTTGAACCATCTACATTTACTACATTTACAAAAACGTTTGAATATTGTCTTTTATTTTCAATTAAATACACAATCACCATAAGTATAACACAATTTATTTGCATGTCAAACTATATTGTTAATTTTAATGAAGGTATAGTAGCAGTAGTGCATACAGGGGGTGGGAGACGATCGCCCCCCATGATTTTATTTATTTATTTATTTATTAGGACACATAATATTTATACAATTACAAATTTACTTATAATGTATGAAATAATTATTTAAAATAATTATTATCCGACCAAAGGTCCAAAATCGTTTGATCATGCACGGTACTGATACGCAGGGGTATAAAACTCTTCCCCGCCACCCTTTAAAATGGTTTTAAACTCAGTTTTATACATTATGTGGTTTTAGTTTAGTAATAACTAATAATAACTCACAAAAATCATTCTAGGTGAACAATAAATTAATCTAGTAATTTTCTGGGCACTTGAGAAGAGGATTTCGTAAGACGTTTTTGTGTCCAGCTGGTGGGGCTTGGCCCCAGACCCCGTTCTTTAAACAATTGCCACAGTAAATATCCAACTACTCGGAAAAACACTAGTAGGATAAAATTCTGGGCTCCCACAGTTGCAAAAACCAAAATGTCTCTCTATGTTTTATAAGATGCCAACTAATACCTTCCTAATTTAGTTTTGTGTTAATAGCATAGGCCTATACTGAATATATTTTATGTCACCAACTATTTGTCAAGCCGTGGTGACTATTGAACCTGGTAGATAAGCTAGACGTGATTCTGCGGAAAACGTTGCGTTGTTAAAAAAGTGGCGAAATAATCGACTGCAGTAAGTAGCATCACAAATGATTCTACAACCGTATCAGATACTTTTTCTATAACAAAATTGTTGTGAAAATTGTGTCTTTATATATTCGTGACCCCCCCCCCCCCTCCCTTAAAACAAAGTTGTTACGCGTCTGGGGGGGGGAGGTTGTGTTCGTTGTGTGATGGGACTTTGGGATGGACGGGCGGCCGCCGATGAAACTGAGCCCGAGAGTAATTGGACGGGATTGAAGCTGTCCGTGTAAGTTTAGTTGGTTATTTTTGTGACTGTTGCATTCGGATGTATTTATGTAGAGAATTGAGCTTTACAAATTAATGTCATAAACACTTTCACATAAAATAATAATATTACTAATAAAAATACTTAAAAAAATCATGTTACAGTTTAAAGAAAAACTAAATTAGTCTATTTCGTAAATAAAAACAGAGTTACTTATTCTAAATATGATTAATTAATATTAGGCAACAAACTGGCATAGGTTCAAGAAGGACCGCGGACAAACATTCCTTGTGGGATTATGACATTGTCTTTTTACTTTGTTAAATATTTTAAAATCCTATGACCTGGTTTACAAAATGTGATTTTATAGCTTTATTTCTTAGTAGCTTTTTAATGGTTTTTGAATATTATAACATTGATAATCACCTATTTATGGCTCATCGTTATATGCAGCATCGAATTTCACATAAAATATACTTACGTGTTTTTACTCCCTTACCACTAAAGGACTGCACATGTTTTTGTCTGAGAGCCATCATACTATCATCAGAGCTTATCGTTGCAAAACAGCTTTCATATCACGGCTTCAAAGTCAACGTCTTTGATAATAGTTATTTTGAGTCAATACTACTATAAGATACCAACTTTAGTTACTGTCAATCAGGCCCGGGACATATTTAATAAGAATCAATTGGTCACAGGACTAACGATGAACACACAGTAACAAAAAACAACACGAACAGTAACCACAGTCATAAATATATATTAAAAAAAACACTAACCGAAGTGCGTTAATTTTCGAGAGCATCAACTCTCTTCCTCAGACACGAGGACACTGCCTCTCTCCGTAGGTGTGTCACGTGGCTCCTATAGGCTGCAGCTGTTTATGACGGCCGTGGTTACGCTTCGTGTTGTGTTTTTATTTAAAATTCTCCCAGATGCACAGTCGAGATAAGTATAGGATGTGTTTATGGTTGGTTGCTATGGAGTTAGTACTAACAATTCCATAGCAACAAATCCAATACTTAACTTGACAGTTGTCTGTACATCTGGCCCGCCTTGTTTTGGCTCTTGACAAACGATGAAACAAACATGTTTCATGAAGGCTGTAATACAAATATTTTCAGTTTTGGTAATTAGCATAGATAACTTTATAAAGATGAAATTGATTGAGTTGTTTGACAAATAAAGTATTAATACAAAAGTTGTTATAGTTGTCAAACAACAACTTCGGTGTTGCTTCCGTCACGGGTGGGTGAGCGGCAACCTTAGAGCGGTCTGCTCTAAGGCGGCAACCAGCCAGCGGCCGTTGCTAATTCAAATACCTGCTCGGGTTGGTCGAGACTGTAAACACGCCATTGATTGATGACGAAAGCAGTACCGAAGTTGTTTTACGATGACTCTAGTACCCTTTTATCACGATTTCGTACGTCAGTAATTACTTCACATGGCTACCTGGGTGATGAGCGCAATAAGAGATAAAACTAGGATGTAGAAAAGCAACTGTCAGCCATAATGATGTCACAAGTCTGCAGGCCAGAATTTTTAACACAGTTCCTTGCCGATAGATAGTTACATGTTTGTTTTTAATTGGGAAAACATCTATCATTTCCATAGACAGAAAGGTTTCTAATTTTTACTTCCCGTCTTCTTAAAACTCCTCTACAAACTAGTAACATTTATTTCTCCTACTGTACCTAAACCAACCTAAAATCAATCTAAGTAGAACATCGAAGTATCTATCTCAAACAGTGTCGAGATGATGAAAAGCATTTGAGCTTTGTGTACACACACCGACGTTTTATCCGAAGTACTTCAGACATTCTCGAGGTGAATGTATCACTACCACTTTGATATCAACCTTCAGGTACTCACAGTACTAATACACAGTACTAACTACTTACTTATGTTATAGCAATATATTGATAATTATTTGTTTAATCGTTCTGAGAAAAAAGTATAACTTATTGAGTCCAAGTATATTCATGGATGTTGGTGAATTTAATCCTTCTGAGAAAAAAGTATAGCTGGTTGAGTCGAAGTACATTCATGGATGTTGGTGAATTCAATCGTTCTGAGGGAAAATTATAGCTGGTTGAGTCCAAGTACATTAATAGATGTTGGTGAATTTAATCGCTCTGATAAAGAAGTAAAGCTAGTAGAGTCAAAGTTCATTCATGGATGTTGATGAATTTGTTGGGAGTGAGTGAATGAATATAAAAAGTACAGTCATTTAAAAGTCAAGTTATTTATACTCAAATGAATTATACTCAAAGACTGGTCATGTCTTAACCATGTAATAAAATTATATTCACCTTTTGACAATATATAATTGCCTGTCATTATCACCCATAGAGGTGGCTCAGCGGTAACGCACGAGACACTATTCGGGAGGTCGCCGGTTCGATTCCAGCCACCGGAGTTCCTGGAATTTTCCCTCTCAGTCAGAATGCGATTGTTGGGACAACGTCATATTAGATAGTCCGATGACATCTATTCCCAACTATCCAAGCACCTTAATATAGCTGGTTAGTCACCTAAATAGGAAACATTAGGTAAAGCTAGTGGGCAAACTACAAAAGGGATTCCTACAACAACAAATATGAATCATTATGTCAACCCTCAAATTAAACAGTTGAACTTAAGGCCAATCCAGCGCCATGAGGGACAAGCTTTCTCACTCGCTGCGCTGTCTTCAGCCCCTAACCGAGAACCCTGAATACCCAAAAACCAAGGTTACAGTTGAAACGGTTGCACAAAGAACTGCAGAGCCACACCAGTCACGCAAACTACTCTCGCGCCGTATCCGAACTATAGTCGTTATTTTTGAACATATGCAACGTGGCTTACTATTTCAAGTTCATCTCACAAACTATGTATTCGAATCAAAATTGGTAAACAGAGTTACACACAAGAATGCTGTACTATTATGCTGACACATTTCAAATAGTATTTTCTGCATTAAATTTACCATATTAGTACTTCAAAAATACATCAAAATTTGGGTCACATTAAAAAAATCATTTCTGGTAAAATAATTAACAGAAAGTCACGATAATTCTTTAATATTATAAGTAAAAAATTGTTCGGACAAACACAGTTGAAAACATTCACGCACTACTCAATTCTTTAATAGATTAATGAAACGTTGATTAAGGTCTGGTACAAAAATAAGAATAAGCCGATTACTTGTTTTCTTTGTAACTTTAGGGCGCAATGCGAATACTAAAGGGTCGGTACGCCCGTTAATTGGGACATTTAATTTTGTTTTCATTTTTTTTCAGTACCTTGAAACCCTATCCACACAACTGACAAATAATAATCAAAATCTTATTTCCAACAAGACATGTCTTGATTGGGCAAATATATGAAATTATTTCCGAAAGTTGATGGAACGAGAAATGTGTAATATTGAAGTCTGCGTCTGCGTCTGCGTCTGCGTTAGGAGTTTTAACTGTGGACAAAATAAAAGTAGAGCATAAAAGGTGTTCTCTTCGTTTTTAACTAATCTCTGTAATCCTAATGGACTGTTGGTCCCGTTTTCGCCCTCTTCCTGCAGTAATCCTCCGTGAAAGCTTTTATTTTTACCTCGATTACTTGCGGTGAATATTACATATATAACGTCCGATCACCCCGTCAGCTCACCTCTAACGAAAGAACAATGTCTCCTTTAGCTTCGTAGCACATGAATATGAGACTCTAAGTCTGTTCTTGCAGTTTTACATTTCCCTAAAAACAACCTTCGTGTTATGGAATAAAAACACTTAGTTTTTATCATTTCTAGCGGGCAAATGGCCAATATAGCGTCTTCATCGTATTTCACTTAATCGTATTTACCGTAGAAAGCAGCTTATGACGATCCTCGTGGTTTTGCATGCGGCCGCAAGAAATGCAGTCATGTTTTTCTGCATACATGAATAACCCTTTATCTGCAATATCTTCTGCTCTTCACATTTAGTTTACATATTACCTTGGCTTCTAAAACAACAAATCAATACTCTTATTCATAACAACAAAACTAAATGAAAACACAGAATTTTCAATATCATATTACCTAAATATAACGCCAGTTGTAGGTCAAATGTGCACTTGAAACATAATTCCATTAATCATGAATTAGATTTATAATAATTTGAAGTATGTCGTCACATACGGTTCAAGTCCAGCAGTTATACGTGTGCTTCAGACTTTATATAAAGCAACTATACACTAATGTGATTAACCTAATGCAAGTAGATTGAGACATCCAGGGCTCACGCCTAGGCAGGATTAATATACAGAACAAATTGAAGTATGTTGTGTTAATTGTATCAAAAGTTGAATAAATGCTAACACTGTTGTATTGCAGTCTGCCTACCAGTAAGTAAATAATTAAAGTTCGTATTCCGGTCCCTAGTAGGCAAGAAATCTAGATGACGTCATTACTGTCAGCGGTGAGCAAACCATAACCAGAGCCATGGATGTATTGGTCGTAAAAACAAAAATCGACACTTTAGTTAAAACTAAGTTTTGATTTATTTTTACCACGGAATCGCGTATAAGGGACACAAAATACCTGTCTGTAAATGCTCAAACCAGATTTTTACTATAGCCTGGAAGTACATGGCCAGACTCTGATCACAATTATCAAAAATATCTCAAAGGAAAACTCAATTATTATTAATTATTATTTTCACCACCCATCCCTGCCCCTCCTTACAACTGAGTAACGCACCTACACATTCCAGTATTTGCCATTATCAGTTGTGTAGGAGATCACTCGTGATAGATTTCTCAGTAAATTTAGAGTTCAAGAAGAAGTGTAAGTTTTATGAATGAGTATATAAATTACTTAATTTTGTTAGACACTAGGAGTCTATACATTTACAATAAAAATCAGGAAACATAATTATAAGAAACAATGCGCAATCGGAAATATAGGTAGTGAGTTGTAAGTGTGCATCAGCTGCAATGATTGGACACACAAACCAATTAATATGTGTCTTAAACCAAAATTTGAATATGTACGCGAATATGCAGGCGCGGTTTTGCATTTCACCTCCATTAGTAGGCCTATATTTATTTGTATTTCACAGTTAGTTCCTCTCCTTCAAGAAATTGTATCCAAATTATTCCGAAAATTATCATATAACAACATTACGGAAAACTTATAATGTAGGTCTATATAATATAATATGCCCTCAAGCTGGAACGCAACATTATACTACTAATATTATGCACCACGTGACAATAGATAAATAAATAACACTTTGCAGTGAAGAGAAGTGAAATTATTGAGGCGAAATAAACTTTACAGAGGATTCGAGAACTTCACGCATTCTAATGAAACCACATTATCCAATTAATAGATGGGAAGGGTAGAGCGTAGCGTGGCTGCGGTCGTAACGCAGACAACTAGTAAATACCATCTGAAACCGATTTAAACGAATCGGATTTTAGCGGTGTAATAATTCTATATAACCTCGTAAACTAACTATCTCGAGCCTTTAGGCCTGTTAGTCTAGGGTCTAGATGCTCGAGTGTGCGTGAGCTTAGTGGTGCACTGAGTTGTAGAGCAGTTCACTGTATTATCAAAGCTCTAGGTGTAAAACTTTGTGGAAATGGGGGATGGGAAACCAAGAGAGTAAACTTTCGATCGTGTGGAAAAGCATTATTTCGCGCGGGAAATTCGTGCGTTATTCGTACAGCATTCACATTGTAATCACATTAGTGACAGAATAATCCTGCGAGCCTATGATGTAGACCCGTTTCAATGGCGGTGACAGAGGCCATCAGGCTGCGCATCAAAAATGTTGGGTGGATTTAAAAAATATAATTATTTAGAACGTGGGTCGAGTTGAGAGTTTAAATGATGTGACGTCTATGGGACATGTGCCATTGTAGTGTCTCTTTAACTTGAATAGCCATCTAAAATGGCTTAATTCGTGGTGTATAAATGGCAGCTTGATTTGGGTTGGAGAGGAAGCTAGTCAGCATATTCTTGCTGGTTTGCGTCGCGTCCTCTGTCGAATCGCGGTCTGACGTCAGTGCCGCGTCTAAGACATCTCAGCCAGACTGGTGCCGCGCTCAGACGAGCATTGGAAGTCATTACTATAGCCTAGGAAGGTACTAGTTTCGCTATGGTATATTTAACTTTGAAAATTTATAATTTATAAATATTTTTCTTCAGAAGTACTTAATTCATTATTCATTAATTTGATTAATGATATTGTGGCAAATATAATCGAAAATTATAATATTTTAAATGTATAATGCATCACTAAAATAAGAATGACTAATAAAGAAATGAGACAGCCGTTTTTATTGTATTTTAGAACACGAGAGTGTAGAAAAACGAATGTTCAAAATTCTTTCCGCTAATTTCTACTGCATTCTAGATGTTCTAGAAGTGTTATTCAACCAAAGGAGACAGGAATACGATTCATCTTTTATTCGCATCCCTGTTGGGTGTAGCTGCTTTATGTTGTGGAGGTAAATATAAAGAGTGACTTTTGCCACTGTTCGAATTTCAACCAATTAAAACGCTTCATGAGAAGCTTATAATAAAAGTACTATTACTGAATGATTACCCACATTATGACGGGTATACATATAAAAACCCATTTTCTCGGACTTCGATTATTAAAATGTATAATAATTAATAATCAAATTCTAAGAATAGTAACATTTGACAATTTATAATAGGTAAAAAAGGTTATACGTAAAAGAATTGTTCTAAATCCTATTCTAATAATAGTAACAAAAATCGTAAAGTAGCTCATGACGTTTACTTTCTCGATATCAGCAGTTAAAGTCGGAAGTACCTTGTAAGGGTGAAGCACGGTGAAGTACTGTGATAGCCGGCTGGGCTTGTACTGCAGGCGAGGGTAACAGTGGCTAACTGTAACAAGGCAATGGCATTTCATCACCAACCACTAGGTGAAGCACGGTGAAGTACTGTGATAGCCGGCTGGGCTTGTACTGCAGGCGAGGGTAACAGTGGCTAACTGTAACAAGGCAATGGCATTTCATCACCAACCACTAGGTGAAGCACGGTGAAGTACTGTGATAGCCGGCTGGGCTTGTACTGCAGGCGAGGGTAACAGTGGCTAACTGTAACAAGGCAATGGCATTTCATCACCAACCACTAGGTGAAGCACGGTGAAGTACTGTGATAGCCGGCTGGGCTTGTACTGCAGGCGAGGGTAACAGTGGCTAACTGTAACAAGGCAATGGCATTTCATCACCAACCACTAGGTGAAGCACGGTGAAGTACTGTGATAGCCGGCTGGGCTTGTACTGCAGGCGAGGGTAACAGTGGCTAACTGTAACAAGGCAATGGCATTTCATCACCAACCACTAGGTGAAGCACGGTGAAGTACTGTGATAGCCGGCTGGGCTTGTACTGCAGGCGAGGGTACTGGGTAACAGTGGCTAACTGTAACAAGGCAATGGCATTTCATCACCAACCACTAGGTGAAGCACGGTGAAGTACTGTGATAGCCGGCTGGGCTTGTACTGCAGGCGAGGGTACTGGGTGACAGTGGCTAACTGTAACAAGGCAATAGCATTTCATCACCAACCACTAGGTGAAGCACGGTGAAGTACTGTGATAGCCATAGCCGGCTGGGCTTGTACTGCAGGCGAGGGTAACAGTGGCTAACTGTAACAAGGCAATGGCATTTCATCACCAACCACTTTATCCCGTCATCACTCATTGCCTCGATTAGCTGAAACGCTAAAGTCCCAACATCGATCACTTAATCTCTAGTTCTGTGCAGTGCAGCAATTTGGCAACGCAGGGGCGTATAGTTGCAAGTAGAATCTTTAGCTTAGGGGTTGGTTGCACCATAAACTAAAGGCTTATTCCTTTTTAGATAGGTGCGATATTTGTTTATATTCTTAGTTCTGGATTTACAATCAACAAATAAGCTATATGTGTTGCTAATATAGGTCGTTTACAAACAGTTCAGGGGTTGTGTAGGGGTTTCAATTGAAATGTTGAGAATTCAAAAAATGTAAGAATAGCTGGCTTTGATGTCGTGTATGTGTCAAAGTGCAATGCAGGTTTCGGAAAAATGTGTTCTCTTGCAGCTGCTCAGCAAAGTGAAATACAAAACCTCCTGCTTTGTATTGTTTGCAAACAAAATAAAGTTGTTCTGTTGTGGAGAATTCTCTTTGAACTTAAAGTATTACACAATATTGAAAGATTATAGATTTTTCTGGTAACTTGGTATTGAAATTAAAAAAAAGAAAAAAATGATAGGATGGAACACATGAAAACAGTTTATGGCTCGAGGGAGTCGAGAGAATGACTTCGGATGTCTGTCTTATATTTTCAGTGTACAAAAGAGAGAATGCAGGATAAACAAAATATTATGGTTTATATAAGATATCTTCAATTGTGAAATGAACTCTTTAAGTATACTTTTTAGAAGCATAGTAATAATAAATTTGATAATTGAACGTCCGACAGAATAATGCTCTGTTTTGTTCCACTGCACATCTACAGTGGGTAAATAAAATTTAAAATATATATTACAACATTAAAATGTGTTCCAGAGAAAATCACCAACTACGTTTTAAGTGATAAAACATGCATTTCTGTTCATGAAAATAAAGAATCTTAAGTGATACTGGTAGCGTTAGATTTAATAATTAAAAAAGTGTGAAAAGACTGAACACCCTAGGTTAGGTGGGCTCACAAAGTAATTCAATCCTTTCTTGGCACCCTTAATTTTTCATTAAGATGTCGAAACAAGCTCACCACATCTTCATGCAACTCACATGTTGGTAAAATTTAAAACCTGAATCAACACATAAAAAATGTCAGACATGCGATAAAACATCTTATATTTTAAAAGTGCAGCCTATATATTATTTATAATAATACACGTATATCTTTGAAAATATTAAGATAATGTATGAATGTTGAACACAATATGTTTTATTATTTGTCCACGGAGTTTTAGTTATTCACAACGTAAACTCTCATTCGTAAACGTTCTGGTAGAATAGAGCTGATGGGTATTGGCAACAATGCGAACGCTGGCACCACATCACTGTAACTGATTACACGACTCAATTATTCAAATAATAAAAGTATCTCTGATATCACTGATATTAAAATATATTTTCTGGGTTTAGACTATGTATGTAAAACAAAGGGTACAACGGAAGTGAAACAAATAAATAATTCACGTTTAGTCAGGTTTGCATCAACTGATTCGGACACTTTAATTAAACGATTGATACGTATCATCAATAGTGATCGGTTATGAACCCATCTGGGAATAAAGCTAATCAAAAACATAATAATGAAATCACGATACAAGCTATTGGAAAAATACGTTGACTACAACATATAAGTGATAACCAACTCAAACACGAGTTAAAGTAACTATTTGTAGTGCCCACCCTGACGTTATTTTAAGTGCACTTTTGACACCAATTGCACTACGTTTTCAAGTGCAAGTTTTTTATTTTCGATACAAATAATTTATTGTAAATAAACTTTTATGATCCAAGATTCTATAGTAGATACGTCTTCATAATATGAGTAAGACTATCTCTTGGGCTACTCCCTGGTATGTGTGGCTAGTTGAAATTGGAGATTTTTAGTTCCTATCTTATAACTTAATTATATTTAACATTGTATGTGAGATACAGCAATTACGTATTGTATCTTTTTGTGTTCATTAAATTATTATTACGTAGTTTATATTTTTCACCATAATACTCCGTAAGCTATATGCACTTTATACTATGATAATATGATGTGACATACCACGTGGGGGAAGAAAATCCAAACCTTATCCAATCAATAATCAATCAGTAAAGAAATATTAATTTTGAAAGATCCTGCCAATAAAAAAATTAAAACATTATCTTATCTAGTGCGCAGACGCTTGGAGCGAAGCCAAGATTATGAATGACACAAAACGTGGTACACACAATTCGTTTACCTAATTAAATAGAGGGTTCCATAACATTTAGTTTTCAAAATTTTCAAATTTAAAAATCTTTTGAAAATAAATGGACGTTATTCTAACTTAAATTATCCAAATTACAAATAACTGAGTTTCAGCGGTTGAGTATTGCCAATAATAAAACTGGCACACACCCTATAATTTCTTCTAAATTTGATCCAAAGCCGGTAATCTTCACAATTTGTGTTTACATGGTTGGCCAACTTGCTTGTATTTGGTACAAATATTTGTGTTAATGTATGAAATTGTAGCTCCCTTAATCATTAATTGTGAGGTTAATATTGCTTTATTGAGTTGATACTATAATGCAGAGTTGTTTCGTTTACCCAACGCATACTAATCCGCATTCATAAGTAATAATACAACTCTCCTGAGTGTATTTTTTCTCTCACAGTCCAGAAATAACTGTGGAATTTAAGTGATTTGTTGAGAACAGTCTGGCTCGAGCCTAGAAGGTCTGCAGCTATACAGTTATTGAAAAAGGCGACAAATTGGATGATATAACATCTAAACCGAAGGAAATTGCTAAAGATACATCATCATACCCGCTAACGCTGAAGACAAGAAAATAGGTTGCTAAAAAAGGCGTTCAGATCCAACTAAATAACGAAAACACTTGCTACCAGAGGGTGCCTTGATACAAATCAAGATTCAATGTTGCTGTATTTAATCACAGTTATATTGATTGTTTCTTAATTTGGGCATTCAATTAATTGGCTTGTCAGTAAAAGAAAGGACTAAGACATCAAACTTTTTTTTATTTTGGAAACCTAGGCTACCTAAGAAAGCTGAAAAATACACATAATTATGTTGAATGCGTTCATAATTAAATCACCTGCTGCGGTGTTGACTACGCACTCGAGTTCGAGTCCAGTCTAGCGTCATCCTAGCCCACGTTACGCAACATGTATCAAATATCATAAATCTAGACATCAGACTAAATAAGCTAAAAGAAGGCTAAGCTTAGATTTTATAAATTAGAATCAACGATCTCAGTTATCCGGAAACTATTTCGAGCAGGTAATAAATCCGTACGTTTGAACCACGTAAAATTACCTGCGTTGTTGTCGTGTCTAAGAACATCAGCACATTAAACACTGAACAAGAGAGAATATAGCCAGGAGCACAATGTGCGGTTTCGTTAAAACAAAAGAAAGTACGAAAAACATTTCTTGTACCTTACGAGGGTTGTTATTTCCTATAAACATGTATTTCAAAGTTGATAGAAAATAAGAACTTCATAATGTTCCTAACGTCGTACATGTTTGTCTGCACACATCTCAGTGTTAAATATGTTTTATTGTTATTGCCTGTGTTCCAATTTATTGTAGTCCTACTAACTATTAGAAATTTCAAGAATGTTTTCATCTATTTTTTTTCGTTTATGAAAAAACACCAACGAATTACAGTTTTAGTTGAAAATACTCATAACATTGTCTACCGTTTACCAAATAATATCATGTACTTACTAGTTTTATTAAGCGTGATTTAATTTAAAATATATTTACAGAATTTAAGCGCCGCGACAGTTACATGGGAAAAGACAAAGTTCGATTATTTGGAAAATATAAAATGATTGATAAATTCACCTCACCGCATTTCGCTTACCAATGCAAATGGTGAAATATACATCTTGTACGGGCGAAAGAGAATAGGATAACAAACTATATCATACAATCATTAACTATTGTTTGATGCGTACAATAATGTTCTTGTATCTACTACGTTGCGAGCACGTTCTGACTAGCCTACTACAATATAAATCTTGGCCAGTATTAAACTGCGAACTATGTTTCGCTAAATTCACTAAACACGCACAAAATGTTGTATTTTTTTTATTTACTCTGATATAGGATGTGGCCAGCATGTTATCGAGAAAAGCAATTACATATTTCCTATGTTTACCTTTTATAATAACGTCATCGTGTAATTAAAATAGCGGATATTACATTCCATGTGCAAATCGATCCATGAGTTTCAAACGAATAATGCCTCGTACAATGAATATTAAAATTTGCCAAATTTAAATTAGTTTATAGAAAATTATAATCCAGCCGCCAATAAATTACTAAGTAATATTATAGATTACTCTTTATGTATTACATTGAATCGATGGCGCCAATAAACGAGGCGATAATAGGTAATGGCAGACTAGCCACTATAGACCTACAGACCATCCACAGGTGACTCGAGAGATCGACTCTTGTGTCGAACAGTAACAGGGCACCCAGTCACCCACATTGTCTGTTGGCTACGATGTTATGAAATTGAACAGAGTGACGGTGGGGCCAGTACCATTTTGAAGCTATTTTGAATTGGGATTTCGTGCTGTATCGGAACATGATTTATTAATAGATTCAATGATTTAGAATGTATTTTACAACACATTAAAATATGTTTTTAAAGTCTATTGTAAATACATGTGTGTAAAATCTTTGAAATTGTAAGTGCAAATATAAGTTAAATTTTTTTTAAAACTGAATTAATTGTACTAATTGGCGTGGCCGTACAGTCGTAAAGTTTCTTCTGAATATGAATGCAATCATACACTTTTTCAAAAAAATCGTTAAACATAAATTCCGTACAGCTTAATTTTAGGTCAAATAGTTCGTTTCTCTGACTACTAAAGCTGAGAATTCCAATTCATGATGGCTGCAGCACCCTTCTAATGGGTCTGTCTAGCCATAAGCTCTTTGTGTATCAAAGCGCTTTACGTCATTGGTTGCATATGTGGGAATGTAGAAGGAAGGAGGCTTAGAGCGTTCATGCAGTACGAGTGAGGAAACTGCTATGAGATGGTGGTCTGTTAGTACAGCGTGTAGCAGTGTATTCTATATGTCTAGCCCTATAAGCTCTGTGTGTATCAAAGCGCTTAACGTCATTGGTTGCATGTGTGGGAATGTAGAAGGAAGGAGACTGAGAGCGTTCATGCAGTGCGAGTGAGGAAACTGATGTGAGATGGTGGTCTGTTAGTACAGCGTGTAGCAGTGTATTCTATATGTCTAGCCCTATAAGCTCTGTGTGTATCAAAGCGCTTTACGTCATTGGTTGCATGTGTGGGAATGTAGAAGGAAGGAGACTGAGAGCGTTCATGCAGTGCGAGTGAGGAAACTGATGTGAGATGGTGGTCTGTTAGTACAGCGTGTAGCAGTGTATTCTATATGTCTAGCCCTATAAGCTATGTGTGTATCAAAGCGCTTTACGTCATTGGTTGCATATGTGGGAATGTAGAAGGAAGGAGGCTTAGAGCGTTCATGCAGTACGAGTGAGGAAACTGATGTGAGATGGTGGTCTGTTAGTACAGCGTGTAGCAGTGTATTCTATATGTCTAGTCCTATAAGCTCTTTGTGTATCAAAGCGCTTTACGTCATTGGTTGCATATGTGGGAATGTAAAAGGAAGGAGGCTGATAGCGCGTTCATGCAGTACGAGTGATGAAACTGTTGTGAGATGGTGCTCAGTTAGTAAAGCGTGTAGCAGTGTATTCTATATGTCTAGCCCTATAAGCTCTTTGTGTATCAAAGCGCTTTACGTCATTGGTTGCATATGTGGGAATGTAGAAGGAAGGAGGCTGAGAGCGTTCATGCAGTACGAGTGAGGAAACTGATGTGAGATGGTGCTCTGTTAGTACAGCGTGTAACAGTGTATTCTACATGTCTAGCCCTATAAACCCATTGTGTATCAAAGCGCTTTACGTCATTGGTTGCATATGTGGGAATGTAGAAGGAAGGAGGCTGAGAGCGTTCATGCAGTACGAGTGGGGAAACTGATGTGAGGTGCTCTGTTAGTACAGCGTGTAGCAGTGTATTCTATATGTCTAGCCCTATAAGCTCTTTGTGTATCAAAGCGCTTTACGTCATTGGTTGCATATGTGGGAATGTAGAAGGAAGGAGGCTAAGAGCGTTCATGCAGTACGAGTGGGGAAACTGATGTGAGGTGCTTTGTTAGTACAGCGTGTAACAATGTATTCTACATGTCTAGCCCTATAAGCCCATTGTGTAACAAAGCGCTTTACGTCATTGGTTGCATATGTGGGAATGTAGAAGGAAGGAGGCTGAGAGCGTTCATGCAGTACGAGTGAGGAAACTGTTGTAATTGGTGCTCTGTTAGTACAGCGTGTAGCAGTGTATTATATATGTCTAGCCCTATAAGCTCTTTGTGTATCAAAGCGCTTTACGTCATTGGTTGCATGTGTGGGAATGTAGAAGGAAGGAGGCTGAGAGCGTTCATGCAGTACGAGTGAGGAAACTGATGTGAGATGGTGCTCTGTTAGTACAGCGTGTAGCAGTGTATTCTATATGTCTAGCCCTATAAGCTCTTTGTGTATCAAAGCGCTTTACGTCATTGGTTGCATGTGTGGGAATGTAGAAGGAAGGAGGCTAAGAGCGTTCATGCAGTACGAGTGATGAAACTGTTGTGAGATGGTGCTCTGTTAGTACAGCGTGTAGCAGTGTATTCTATATGTCTAGCCCTATAAGCTCTTTGTGTATCTAAGCGCTTTACGTCATTGGTTGCATATGTGGGAATGTAGAAGGAAGGAGGCTGAGAGCGTTCATGCAGTGCGAGTGAGGAAACTGTTGTAAGATGGTGCTCTGTTAGTACAGCGTGTAGCAGTGTATTCTATATGTCTAGCCCTATAAGCTCTTTGTGTATCAAAGCGCTTTACGTCATTGGTTGCATATGTGGGAATGTAGAAGGAAGGAGGCTGAGAGCGTTCATGCAGTACGAGTGAGGAAACTGATGTGAGGTGCTCTGTTAGTACAGCGTGTAGCAGTGAATTATATATGTCTTGCCCTATAAGCTCTTTGTGTATCAAAGCGCTTTACGTCATTTGTTGCATGTGTGGGAATGTAGAAGGTAGGAGGCTGAGAGCGTTCATGCAGTACGAGTGATGAAACTGCTGTGCGATGGTGCTCTGTTAGTACAGCGTGTAGCAGTGTATTCTATGTCTAGCCCTATAAGCTCTTTGTGTATCAAAGCGCTTTACGTCATTAGTTGCATGTGTGGGAATGTAGAAGGAAGGAGGCTCACAGCGTTCATGCAGTACGAGTGAGGAAACTGATGTGAGATGGTGCTCTGTTAGTACAGCGTGTAGCAGTGTATTCTATATGTCTAGCCCTATAAGCTCTTTGTGTATCAAAGCGCTTTACGTCATTGGTTTCATATGTGGGAATGTAGAAGGAAGGAGGCTGAGAGCGTTCATGCAGTACGAGTGAGGAAACTGATGTGAGATGGTGCTCTGTCAGTACAGCGTGTAGTAGTGTATTCTATATGTCTAGCCCTATAAGCTCTGTGTGTATCAAAGCGCTTTGCGTCATTGGTTGCATATGTGGGAATGTAGAAGGTAGGAGGCTGAGAGCGTTCATGCAGTACGAGTGAGGAAACTGATGTGAGATGGTGCTCTGTTAGTACAGCGTGTAGCAGTGTATTCTATATGTCTAGCCCTATAAGCTCTTTGTGTATATCAAAGCGCTTTGCGTCATTGGTTGCATATGTGGGAATGTAGAAGGTAGGAGGCTGAGAGCGTTCATGCAGTACGAGTGAGGAAACTGATGTGAGATGGTGCTCTGTTAGTACAGCGTGTAGCAGTGTATTCTATATGTCTATCCCTATAAGCTCTTTGTGTATCAAAGCGCTTTGCGTCATTGGTTGCATATGTGGGAATGTAGAAGGAAGGAGGCTGATAGCGTTCATGCAGTACGAGTGAGGAAACTGATGTGAGATGGCGCTCTGTCAGTACAGCGTGTAGCAGTGTATTCTATATGTCTAGCTCTATAAGCTCTTTGTGTATCAAAGCACTTTGCGTCATTGGTTGCATATGTGGGAATGTAGAAGGAAGGAGGCTGGGAGCGTTCATGCAGTACGAGTGGGGAAAGTGTTGTGAGATGGTACTCTGTTAGTACAGCGTGTAGCAGTGTATTCTATATGTCTAGCCCTATACTCTAATTGTGTATCATAGTGCTTTACGTAATTGGTTGCATATGTGGGAATGTAGAAGGAAGGAGGCCGGGAGCGTTCATGCAGTACGAGTGGGGAAAGTGTTGTGAGATGGCGCTCTGTTAGTACAGCGTGTAGCAGTGTATTTTATATGTCTAGCCCTATAAGCTCTGTGTATCAAAGCGCTTTACGTCATTGGTTGCATATGTGGGAATGTAGAAGGAAGGAGGCTGGGAGCGTTCATGCAGTACGAGTGGGGAAAGTGTTGTGAGATGGTGCTCTGTTAGTACAGCGTGTAGCAGTGTATTCTATATGTCTAGCCCTATAAGCTCTGTGTATCAAAGCGCTTTACGTCATTGGTTGCATATGTGGGAATGTAGAAGGAAGGAGGCTGGGAGCGTTCATGCAGTACGAGTGGGGAAAGTGTTGTGAGATAGTGCTCTGTTAGTACAGCGTGTAGCAGGCACTATTTAATTGTGTATTCTATATGTCTGTACGAAGGAATACTATAGAATAATGAAGGGCAAATGGCTGGAAAATAGTATAGAAGAATTGCATACGTGAAAAGATAATCTCATGGATATGTAGTACAATGGATGTGTAGAAATGAAAAGATAAAGAAGAAAGGAAGTCATGAGGAGATGCTTTATACCAAACCACAGATGACAATACACAAATATGTTTGTACTATAATACACCAAATTTTAGAACCACGTCGTAGTTAAAAAAAACAACATATGCATGATATAATATATTTACAAAAGTTAGTCGTGATTTATGTTTGCTTGTTAGCCACGTATGTAAGGCAATGTACCATATTTATGTTTATACTACTGTTTTATTTGGTTCGTTACCAAGATTAAAAAATCTACCATATTTCAATTGTCGTGTTTGAAAAATAAAATACGAACGGTCAACTGAAATATGATGAAAATAAAAAAAAATTGTGTATAATATTATACAATTAGTTATTTTCATCAGTATCCATTTTTTAGACTGTTTTGTACCTGGTACAATGGAATCATAGGCCTACATAAGCATTTGCAAGCAAATTGAATACGCCCCCAATTAATTTTATTTAGAGTTTGTGACAACCAATATCGTTCACATTGTTTGAAGATGTTTGTCTTGTTAATTTGCTCAAATTTACAAGAGAGCGAGATTGCCGGCTTTGCTTTTTCACAGTTTATTAGCTCGACTCCCTCTGGGAAAAGCTATTGAGGAAATTACTACCATAAAAATGAAATAGTGTTCGCCCAGTTCTACAAACTTTTCCTTTCCAGACTCTCTGTCCTGAGTAAACCCAAAGCCGGGCTTTGGTATAGTGCCATCAATATAATGATGACATTGACAGCAGCATATTTGTGTCAAGGTCAGATACAATGAGGGATTTAATTTATGGTAATGACTCCCCTCCCTCTCCCTCTCTCTATCATCCATAAACAAGCATAATTAAAAAAAAAAATATTTCATTGATCGCTTTTTGACAAAACATGAACAGAGTAGTAGGTTTGCAGGATTGCACTTAAAAATATCCGGTAGTACCCCCAATATCCAACATAACCCTCACCTAACCCTGTCACTGACCGTGATGTATTAGCAGTTAAACCAATTAAAACCGGTTTCCTGGGCGATTCCACGGTTCGAAAAAATACTCTCCGGGGGACTCTCTAATACCAATAGGCACGACAAGCATCTCTGATCTCCCTCTGGTCGACCACCTGTGACCACTATATATATATACCTGTGACATGTGACTGATGAAATTCGAATAATTATATTATGTTCAGTATCGAACATGTAACAATTTGCAAAATTAGTTTTTCTGGAACAGTTGCGTTCTTTCACACCATAGCGTACTTTGCCACCTGTTTAATTTCTCTTTACAACTCACCTTTGCATGTATAATGTAATTACGGATTATTACGTGCGTAGGTTCATGAAAGTTAACCACTTCCAGAGAAATAGTGGCTTGGGGGAAATAACACATATTATATTATTTCACATTAAATAAAGTACACACTAACGTAAACAAGGGATACTTATAACGGTTCATAACGCATTTGGGAAATTACAGTCGTTATAGCAAGCTAAATTTTATAGCCATATCCAATATATTCCTTCATTTTCAAAACATATGAACAACGTGCATTCAAAAATAATTTGAGATGCACACCAATTAATGAGTCGTTCGTCTATTGGGTAAAACCAATATACTATGTGATTGCTTTAGGTGGAACAAGGAACAATGTTTATCACCCGCGAAACTAAACACTAAAAAATCTTCTTTTTTGTACAGGCGAAACATTCATGACATTCACGAAACATTCGTGAATCAAAATTATTAACAGATATTCTTTTTTTAGAATAGACTATCTATAAATAAATGTGTATTCAAATTAAATTTCGCATGTGCGGGATTGCCCAGAGTTTTAGTAAAAATTTTAATTATGGGAATACTTTGTTTAAAAAGTGAATCAATTATTATACAGACATGTTATATTTTAGCAGTAATTTAACGCCACTGAACAAAGTAGGTGTTAATAAACTAGATAATTCCTACAAAGTCGACATCTTAGACTATAAAAGTAGTGTTTAAACAGACTAAGCATGAAATAAAGCAGTGTGATTTGCAATTTTAAGTGGCACCAGCTAAGAAGATCGTAGAGCGAGACTCGGAACATTCTACCCCAGGGAAGAGTGGCAGTTACATCTCGCTGTTTAAGGGCGTCGAATTCTTCGTCGTCAGTGTTAATTTCCTCCCTCTCTGGAGAGTCTAGTAAGAGAGGGAATCTCAGTTGAAAACTGTCATTCAATCCGCATTAGGAATGCACTGCCAGTGCCAGCACATGATTCCTCCAACTCGAGCCGGGGACGCGAAACTGAATTAGGAAAGTGAGATTAGGTCGAGCTAAAGACAGATAATCTCAACCTACTAAAACTTTTTTCGGTTTTCATTGTGTATACCCGCATCCACAATGTTAACTTCAAAAACAGCGATGACAGTCGTAGTGAAAGTTTTCAAATTCTCGGAAAAGAAAGTTTGTACAGGTTGCTATGGCCCGAACTCATGGTCGTTCCATTGATTGCGGTCTCAGTGGTTGCTAAGAATGTTGGCGATTTCATACATGAAACAATTACATAGTAGCCACGGATGTCCTTTGAGGTCAAATGCTTTGAAGTCGTTCTTTAGGCGCATCCGGAATCGTATTCACAGTCGCCCCTTAGGCCACTGCAAGTACATGGTTGCTAACCTAGTTGTTTTGTACATGTTGTTATCCATATACAAAACCAAATGCCAGCAACAACGTGTTCTGGTATACCATAAAGCCACTATGAATACGGACCACAGTTTAGAACGTGAATTGTGATTTTGTACTTTCAATACAACCAACAACTGCTTTAGTCAGTTACGACCATCAAATGTGAATAATATTGTTCAGCTCATATCGTAGCGACAGAGATGGCTCAGTGTGTAACACACGACGTTCTAATTGGGAGGTCGCAGGTTCGATACGCGCCACGGGCAACCCTGACTAAAGGTATTGCCGAGGTTTTCATTAGTCACAGGGCTAATGCTAGCATTATTATTCATTATTATTCAGTTCATATCGTGAACTAGTTAGTGCACGTTTCTATGTTACGGTCAAAGATAGGCCTACCCAATAACCCATTGACGCAACTATCTGCTATTGAGACCTACATGAGATGTCCACAACGCAAATTAGACATTTAGAAATTGTTATTTTGGACGTTTTTCAATATAATTTAAGGCAAAATTTCAGATAAAAAAGATAATTTCACTTCTTTCTTCTCAAGATATTAAATAAACTAAAGAACTTCATTATATTGTTATTGCTGTTTCCCCCAAAGTTATCATATCAGTTGGTCTGGAATCAAATTGCTTGGTTTTTGCCATGAGGTTTTGCTGAGGTTGTCAATATTGATTGTGATTTACAACATTTAAGTATATTATTATTCGTTTGTTATTAATTTCGAACGAAACGTCTAAGATCTAGAATATAGTTTACAACCCAATATCTTTCTGAAATAATAAGCACAATATAAAATCAGCCTCTTTAAAATGTATTATTCATATGAGCAACGAAGACGGGGACACATTTGACGGGAAATAAAAACCAATAAAAAGAATGGCGTGCAAGGATTTTATTATAAAATATGTCATATTATGACTTCGTTTTTAGGATCACCATTTCTCACAAAATTCGATTTAATTGCATTTATTATAACCCCTTTATCTTCACTTTCCTTCCATTACTGTCATATTTATGCATCTTTTATAATTCAAATATAATTCACTTATATTTTCGTTTCTCGCGTGTTACTTATAGGATCTATAGTTTATATTTTTACATTATCCGAATTCTCGACGGACAAGAACAAAATAATAACCATTTAAAACATTTTATGAATATTTAAAAAGCCAATACAACTTAATATTCAATGTTTTATATTACATATTATTTCAACTGTCTCTGCCCATTGTTTGATGCCGTAGGCATGACGACTTCACAAAACAAAACTTCACTTGACACATTCTTTCCAGAGAGCAGAAAAAACTCTCTAAAGACCAAAAATACCCATGACTTTTAATAAATAACAACAAAATTGCAAAACTAAAGTATACAATAAATACAACTACGCGTCGAAAACAAATAGTAAAGGGAGGGGAGGGGAGTGAAAGTCGATACTGCAGTGGACGTTCTCGTTATGATTTGAACTCTTCTTATGTGATTGTTCGAAACATTCCGTCTCGTAAAATACTGTTTCCGGCCTAGCACAGTCCACCCCATGTTTACGTATAACTACGCCTCAAAGTTTTGAGCTACGAACATGCCCAGTAAGCCTTCGGCATGCGATACCCAAATATCTGCATGGTCGAACTACAAAAACGTTTTAACTTTTAACTATGTGATGAGATCTTTTTGAGGCTGTGAGCTAACAACGGTTGAGCCATCTTAGCGTAAGCCAATTTAAATTACAAGTTGATTAAAATGTAAAAAAAAAAAAAAAAAAAAACATCAAACGAGTAAAAGTTAAGGGTTCGGAAGTAGTGCTAATATTAATCTTGGCTGTATTATAAAGTGAATCCATACTAAGATATTACCACCAGACAGTCACTGTACAGTCACTTCAGCCAGTGAACAGTCTGCTTTTGAGTACAACCATGTTTGCATAAAACGTAAATCAGAAATGATTTAAAGAAATAATCGTAGCAAACTTGGAGGCTAAAAAACAGTGGTTGTATAAACACTCTCCTTTTTGAGAGGGGGGGGGGGGTGTCTCCTTTGACGAGGGGTAGGGTAGTATATTATGATCGAAGGAAAAGTATGGATGATCGACCTAATATCGGTATGAAATTCGTAACTAAACTTTATTATTTTTAAAGTCCTCGCGCCTTCTGGATGAACGAATCAAGCCTTCAGTCAGGATGTCCGGTGACAGGAATGGGCACACAACTTTTGAAAGCAGGGCTTCGTTCAATGGCTGGCACTGAGCCATCTCTGTCAATTCCGCGTCATCACATTACACAGTGATAAAAGTACAGACTGCTTCACGATAATATATCATACAAGAATGATAATAATAGAGTAGAACGCAGTTACTTTGAATATATAATAGTTATACAAATAGCATTTTTGCGAAGCAATTACAAAAATGATTTTAAAAAACAATGCAGAAAACGTACTTTAAAAAATGACACAAAAAATAACGTGTGAAAGGATAATAACCAACTCTTTTAAGAAAACAAAGGAAGATCACAGTTAATTAAAGTGGCTAACTAGTACTTCATAAAGCACACATTGCACTTTTGGTTACTAATAATTTGAGCTACCGATGTATGTACTCTCATAGCGTCACTTTGAACCGCTACAAAATCTTATGCTACATAATGTAGGCGTTTCAGAAGAAAAGTGTGGCAAATAACTATAATATTTGTTTGTGTAATTGGTAATTGTGTTTGTAAAGGAACTATTACTATGCAGCTCATTGCTACGCGCAAATAATTGTACTGCCATAATCAATGAATACGTTCAAATTCAGGCTCTGTATCACACATAACCATGTAATATAACTCGGATATATATATATATGCATTGTATTTGTATTTGCTTTGTGTTTGCGTGTCTTCATATAATTGTGCGGCATTCATTTAATACTCGCAATACCTTGTTGTGAAGGAATATCTCATCTTTAGGGACGGTTGTTCAACTTTTACGACTTCGTCTGATAATATTTCTCAACATCTCCTTTCTCCTGAGGTTCTCGTAGTTTGCCTTAGCTTAGCGACGTAACAAGGTTCCAAACAGCTGGAGGATAGAAACTTCGAAACTTGTTGGGGTTATAGAAACTAGATCAAAGTTGACTACTCGATCTTGCTTATTGTTTCAGTTTGGCATCCTAATATTATATACTAGAATCATAATAAACATGTGAAATAAATTGTGTTAACGGGTTTTCTGTAAATAACAGTTTTTGTTGATCAAATTACTCCAATGCTAAATGGAACATTGCCTGTTATAGGGCCAAGGCAATTACTAAACGTATGGCTATTATGCAAACAAACTGAAAGGAGGATCTATACACAATGGCAGTTTCTTTGAAATAGTACGATAAACCTTATGAAGTTTTTATGAGTTTGCAAATAAAACCTGGTTATTAGGGCGCGAAAACACGTTCTGTGTACCAATCTGGACTATCTACAAAATAAAAACTGTAGAATAATAAATTGAATAGATATATTTGTGAATTATCGTTGTTTTATGCTGAAATTGTTAATTGATAGCACATATACGGAAAGAATAATACAGTTTTCCAATTGCCCCTTGTGAAAATAACAGAACAATGGAACATATTATGTGATATTTCAAATACCAGACATGATCAAGCTAAGTGGATATGTTGTACATACACTAACACGAGCATTCATATCGTACTAACACTGATGACATTATAGAGTTTTACAACAATACAGGCGTTACTGATGTACGAAGAGCGAACTTCTCACTTCTCTCCTGTATTACGTGCCGTAAGCAATAAACGAAATTAAATTAGATTTTCAATATTATTTGTTCAATATGCAGTCTTCACGTGGATGCTTTTTCTAATAGTTAATAAAAGCTCAATTTTCCGTAATCCACAACTGTAAAGATGGTAAACTATAAATATACACGGTATATCGGCTATACATGGTCGTAATGACTATATGGCTGACAATCAGGAATCCTGATCCTGATTCAGGATACATTCTACCTATATGCGGTTTCTATGTTAAATACAGTGACAATTTTACAATAATTGCACAAAAGAGATTAAATTATCGGAGTGTCTCGATTAAACCAGGATAATAACAGAGCATGAAGAACATCCACCATTCATCCAATTCAATGCTGCCATCATGAAATCAAAACTAAACTAGTCAAATCTTACTAATTACGTTCATTTGAATTGACGTCTCAAATTTCAAAGCACTAAATTTACATATTTTAAAACAGTGAATTCATGGTATAATTATAGTTTCCATTGATAATCAAATATTGCATCGGTGAGTTTGTAGTACCGATCCTTGAATGATATTAAGTTCCCACATCGAGTGTTACTTTTGACAGTATAAATAGTACTTATTATTTCATAGGCCACATTTCCCATACTTGGATTCTGCGAGTGAATTTTCTTATTGAAGAGTTTGAGGAGACTACATAAAACAAGAGAGAAAATTAAACCAACGGGGAACATTGATCTTACGATGTCTTGTATAAATGCAAGAGAAAGGAGGTCTCAAATACTGAAGTTAATCTATTTAAAGACGGGCATTTGTCGATACACTGCAGACAGAGTTTCCGTTGCGACAAGGCTACAAGTCTGACTGGCGCTTGATTAAAGTTATTTACACCAATGAAAGCCCAGTGTGAACATAAGTATAGGACTCGCATTTGAAAATAGAGCCTGAATAGTTGTGTTAATTGTTCCTTATTGAATGAGTATTGGATGACTGCGAGAGTCCAATGCAATCCGTCACACGAAACACACTAATTGTAAAAACAGTTTTATAATGTATGAATGTTACGATTATGATTCTCGTGGCTTTACCTCTCTATTATTGCAACCTAGCTGTTCGAGACGATGCGTGGTCAAAGATGACGGTGGAAAACAATTATGAAAAATCCATTCGTTATGCGGGATTCGAACTCACTCCCCTAGGTATCAAATCAAATCAAAAATCCATTTTATTCTCATATCTTAACATAAATATGTACATAAGAATAGTAAGTTTGTTTATACACAACATAAAATGGTAGCATAGATAAAGGTACTAATCGTATATACTGGAAAGCGCTATCATACGCTTAGCTTAGAACCTGCGCCCCAAGAGCTGAGCCACCATCGAACGTCACTAAACACAAAATGGGGGGGGGGGGGGAGAGAAATAGATGGAAAAATACAATAAATGATATTATGAATGATTGTATAGATAGAATAAATAACAGTTGAAACGGCGCTATCACCAAGAGGCGTGAAATAACATTCAAGGATAGAACGAGGGATAGATTGACTGTTGGTGAGCCGATATAGGCCGATACGGGGGGTGGGATGTTGGATCTATATTAAACTAACACATTATCCGGTCCTACCTGCTAGTAGACCATCAGTTTCTAAACACATGGTTTTCTCGTCTACATCCAAAGTCACCTTTTATTTGCCTGGTATTTCTTTTATATGTTTATTAATGCAGTGAGCCCTGGTGAACGAGGGATATGATTTCTTTACAAAATATTGGCGGTGAAACTTTGTATGAAGTCCATTGTAGTACATGAATTGGTGTTCATAACATGCTATAGATTCTATGCACGAAATATCCTTAAAAAATAACGATCAAAAAGCATGTGCACGAAATTGTGTGGTAACGTAAACAATCAATCAAGTTCTGTGCCTAGTTGGGAAACCTTGGCACAAATCAATGTCACAAATAGTTGATACAGAGCAGTCCACTCAACAGACAGTGTACTCTCAATGTTCCTAGATTTAAAGCGTTCCACACATCGTTCGAATTAGTTTCGTGATACTTACTTTAAAACTCGGTCATAAATAAGAACTTGTTTTTCGTTGTTCCCATTGCAGAAACCAAGCCATGAGGAGGGCACTTCCATTAGCTATTACCGGTGAATACTTAACATACTGTGAAAAGAAGTAGATCACTAAAAGCGCACTGTGCTTATGTGGGTCACACCTGCAGCGGTAAGTTAGGAAACAAAATGCAAGAGCGAAGCTTTTAAAAAATCAAAGATGGGAATATATTCGTTGCATTATGTTCTGACATAAAAATACGCTACTCTAGTAAGCCACTAAAAATTTAATCGATTAAATAAAATCCTCATCATCACACCGATCAAAATAAATAATTTTATTATAAAAGTGAAACACTATCATTGATGTAACAAAATCGGGATAAAGTCCCCTCACTCAAATGAACTTAAAAGAAATAAAAGATAAATACCATGTAGTTTTCAGGGCTGCTTAGAGTCATAAACTTGTTCATAGATTCAATGCAAGACATATAATAACATAGCCGTTTCTATTGATCTTGATATTATCAAGGTCAACAATCAACATGACAGCTTTCAAGACTTTTTTAAATCTTTTCTTTTTTTAAAAAAATATTTTCGCCTTAATCTTTTATTTACCTTCTGTGTATGACGAAGTTTGTTTGTGTGAGGTCACGGCGGATTGTATGTTGTAGATCTGGAAGTGAGTGTATCTGTGACTGTGGGGGTGAGAAAGTTTGCATGGGGCTGTGTGTGTGAGTGAGTGATGAGGTGAGTGCAACATGTTTGTGCATTATTAACTGTTACAAGATAATTATGACGTTATGAATATGTGTATTTTATTGTGTTGCAATAAACTAGGAAAACGCTCTGTTTGACGCGTTGATAAGCGAGCGCGTCAATATCTACGAACTTTCTGGCGAAAAGTTTTCAACGCTAATACGAACAACAATTAACAACAATTCAAGAATGCGCATTGCAAAAATTGTTCTTATTTCCATGGCTATTATACTTTCCGACATTGTTGTATGCAGTGCAATGTGCGTTGCTAAGAATTTTCGTGGTCATGTTTTCAACACGGTCCGCCACCGTTACTAACACTTATTGACAGCAATAGAAATGTAATTTCTGTCTCTAATACGTATCGGATCGCGTTTACATTAGTATATTCGTGACCTGTTCAAAATTTACTATAAGATAGCGACCTCACATTTTGCCGTTACTGCGTTTTAGAAAAATATTTTCGAGTAACTTTCGTGTAACTTTGCCAATACTTATCAGATCGCCATTACATTAACATATTCTTAACTGGAAAAATCTCTAGAAAAATCTGGCTATCTCACATTTTGCCGCCATTTCGTTTCAGAAAAATATTTTGCAGTAACTATGGTGTAACTTTGTAACTTTTCGAACGATTTTGCCTCAAAACTATACACCTTCAATCCACATCGAGGCTTGTGGATGGTTCAAATTTCAAGTTGATCGGACTTTCCGTTCGACCGCTATCGACGGACATAAAAACAAAAAAAAAACAAAAAAAACAAACAAACAAAAAAAAAACAGAATGAAGTGCCATAAGAGTCAAGTGGAAACGCTCGCTTCGCTCGCTTAAATACATACAAACAGTCTGAAAACATATAAACACGCGACAGCAACATATACATCTACAGTTACTTACAAGTTGTGTTAATACAAAAGTCAAGGTGCAGATTTGGCGGCTAGATTGTGTGTCAGACTTTTGTCTTTACTTTACTACCGAAATTCGAAAAAAGGGTTCGTCGCCCAAGAATTGAATACACAATTTGTATGAAAGTTCATAATCTTGCCATAGGCATTTTGGCGGCACAAAATTTATGATCGAAACGACAGCCGCAGGGAACGAAATCTAAAATTTAATTACTTCTGTTGGAAAAGCCTCTTGAGAAGCAAAAGGTAGAGCTTACACTTCGAGACGACCTAAGAAACTTTCCTGAAACCATCATTATAATTTATATTTCAAATAATGTGCCTACAGATATTATATAGAAGCAAAATAATAATAATAATAATAATAATCTAGGCGCGCGGTAGCGCGCCGGGCCAAGCCATGTGCGAGGTTCCACTACGCGACTCTTACTGCAAGCATCGAAGTGCACTTAACACGATGTTGCCGACGCAAAACCATAATAGATGGAAACCTCAAATTTTCTTTAATCGGTGGGTTTTTACCACGTAAAGCCGAAAAGATCATTGAAAAATTCTTCAGGTAACTACTACCATTGAGTTTGTTAGTGCAAACTCAATGCTACTACGTTACTACTACTAGCTAATTCCTTGTCCGTTTGTGGGATCCAAACGAATAAAGATATAAAGACCAAATTTTGCACCAATGTTGTTCGCCTCCCGGGGCATCCTTTTTCACACACAAAATTGTAATTGGACAGAATGCTAACCTTAAAAAAAAACTCCCAAAAAATTAGTCATTATTAAAAGTTGCCGACGAAAAAAAATTTGTATCACAACGTTCTTGGTAGACAACTGAGCTAAATTTTCAGTTTCCTATTTTGGACAGTGACCATGTAGCAAAATAATTTGTTTTAATTACGGGATAGAAAATCACCAAAAAAATGACAAGGACTTCCACGCGGAAACGAAACTTTTGACAGACTGGAATCTTTTGTTGACCAATCGGAACCATGTGGCACGTTTTAAGTATTTTCCACAGTCTGCTAGCGGTGAATCAAGGTCTACTTGATCTCCGCCTAGCGGAGGTTGGCGGAGGCTCGTCGAACTCCCAAGTTAGGTCGTTGCAAGGGAACCAAAATCGCCATTTTGTATCCCACTAAAAAAACTGTTATATAAATTAAATATCCGTTGTAGATCATATAATACAATAGTTAAAACATCTAAAAGAGACATTTTGATAGAATACAATGATTGAAGATTATAAAATATGATGATTGTTCCTTTTTAGTAGGTAATTCTATTTGACAGATCACTTCATTTGTTTTCTTTCACGTTTCTCCCATTTGAATAACATGTGATTTTTTACATTGTGGAACGGACTGAACCAGATACATATTCTTTAAAAACCAATTTTCAATACAATCAAGAAATATTTTATGTGAAGAAATTGGCAGGAATAATGTTTGATTGCAAGGGTTAACTTAGTAATTAAAACCACTGGTTCATTGAAGTTACTAGTCATAACAATACATGTTTTATTCATGTTAAATTCATATTTTCGATAATATTTAACTGTAGTGAAGGACAATAACATTATATTGTTTTGCCCGTTATATAGGCTATGTAATATACGTATCAATGTATCATGTTTTAATCTATCGACCATATTAATATCCAATATCTACGTCTAATTTTGTGTGACTTATTTCGTTTATAAATTGTCAGTTATTATACAACAAAATCCAACTCAGTAATAAATAATAATATGTATATCAATAAACTATTGTTATTTGGCTTTTAGGTTTTTGATGACTTCAGTTATAAGCTATGTTTGGGCATTGCATGAGAGTGGGCAGGCACAACTTAACGTTTCGCTTTCCATGTTGGCTGCTTTCTCAAGACTGAACTGTGACCAATGTTGAGAAAGCTCTCGAGAAAGGTATTACAAAACGTCGAGTACCATTTCGCCCGTTAAAACTATCTGGAAGAATCCGTCACATTCTTGTTTTCAAGTAATACATCTGTGGATTTGTTCGAAAGAAACAGCCTTCCATTTTAACCTCCGTCAGTCATTTAATTTCTACATATCCATCCATCTACAAAGCATATTATTCTTAATTATCTGTTGCACGTACATCAATTTATTGATGAAACATGCATTGCTAGACAATGATATCAGTAATTTAAAACCAAGCGGGTAATGTTCGTTCAAAGTCGGAACTTTTATTAACTTTTTGACATTTCAAACTGCGGAACAGAAGTATTTATGTGTAGGTGCGTGCAAACATATTTCAACCAGCCGGCCGTGCGGAATGAGGGTGGTAAGAGTGGGGGGGGGGGGGGTATATGCGAAGCTCTGGAGCAGAAGTATGCGAAATGTAACGAGTAGGAAAAACGTTTAGTGGGTTTATAACTAGGAAAACGCTCCGCGTTGCCAGATGAGCGATTTTTTGAATGTCAAACAAAGCATTTGCATATCAAGTTAAAAAAAAGAAGAATGTGAAAATAAACATATATGTTTTAACAAGATGGCGGAGTACGTTACAACCTTACTACTTGAGTAAATTATTTTTCAATATGTTGGTCAATAGTCTTAAGGAATATTATTTTAATCAGTTTCAAGTTTCAAGTTTCAAGTTTCAAGTTTTTATTAGCATTGTACATGTACATGTTATTTGCAATGTATTGCATATATGTTAACATCAATAGAAGTGACATAGAACAGAAATACACTATTTTTAAGTTGTTGCATTTAGGTACGCACATAAGTAACATGACTTGTGCGTGTGTACCTAATGCCTGAATTTGGCCTACTTCTAATATAACTATGAACTAAACTAAAATAATACATGCTCAATATACTATGACATAATGGCGTTATTAAAGGTGTCTCTGGTAATACATAAACATTTGAATAGGATGTTGCTGTTACCATGTTGTGCTATAGTTGTATAAGGTATAATAAAGTAATGAGAAATTATACTTCTTCTTCTTAAGAATATATATATAAATATAAATAAGTAGCCTAAACTTAAGTCTAAATTTAAAGACAAGAAATTAAAAGACAGAGAACACAAAAACTATTACGTATAGCCTATTTGAAATTTTACTAACGAAAGGGGATATTTAAAGGGATTTATTCTACGGTACTAATTAGATTTAATTTGTATGTCATGTTGTTTAAAATACTTTAGATTGATAATTTTCTCTATTTTGTCATGAGGCTCATTAAAAATCCATTTTTTAATCAAGAAATTAAATCTATGTAATGATGAACACGAGCGTACTTCTACAGGTATGGTAAAAGGTTTTAATTAAATACATTTAAAGGGGTTCTCACCCGCTAGATTTACTTTTTACCATATGATCTACTGCACCACACCAATCGATAATGAACCATTAAACATCGTAAGTTGAAACCTGTGAATTGTTATTAATTAATGAAATTTCTGGTTAACTGCCGCGGCGACTGTTGGTGTCAGCCGGCTTTTGGTGCGAGTGTACTCGAAGCGATATATCTAGAAGGCCTTGGTGTACTCCATTCGACACCGCAAAGCAGACCGCGTTCATTGTGCATGCGTTGACTATTTCCCCTCCCAATACTACTACTCTCTCTCTCTCACTCTCTCTCTCTCTCGCTTGGCTTACTTGACACCAACTCGACAGTCGACACCCGCCGACTCGACGTGCACAGCAACGCACAGCAACGCTCAAAACGAAATGGAGCACCCGATTACACATCTTTATTTTGTACCTGAACGGAAGCTCCGATTACAAAACCAAAATATACGAAATACGCAGAAAAGAAAGACGCAGCGAAAAGTATTACATCATTTTTTTTTTGGAGCAGAATCCTCCAAGGTCCCAAGGCATACAGGTCGTCCCAATGCTATTTCTTATGGGAGATTTTCGCCGATGGGACCTAGCTCGAAAATCACTAACTTTGATATTTTTTCCCCGGGTTATGGTGAACCCGATTTCTTTTCATTTAGTCGCTAATTTCATAGCTAATCAGTCTTAGTTAAACATATTTTTTTGGTGTAGCGGGTGAGAACCCCTTTAAACCCAAAGGTTGATCTTCAATGGATTTCCGCATAATTTCATGAAGCAGTACTCTACTAAAAATGCGCTTATTCATAAACTATTAAACTTATCCGTGTATACAAAGTATAGCACAATGTAGAATATTTTTAGAGCTACATACTATTGGTCTTAAATCATATAACAACCGTATATAAACCACAATAAGGCATTGTAAAATCTCAACAAAATAAATTTTTTAGCGGTAAAAGTCATCAAACATAACACGTAATTGTTGCCATTCTATTACAGCTATTAAAATTTCAAATGTAATATTACAAAAGGTGTATCCGCTACTACCATTTCTTACACATACTATGTGCACCTAACTTCAATGGTCCTCAAATGCGAAACATATTACTGGAACACTGTAAACAAATACAACATAAATTGCAGTAAATAGAAACTTTTTTTTTTTTTTTTTTACAAAATGGCGGTTAAAGGCACAATTCGAAAACTTTTACAAAGTGTCGGAATTGTTGTTTTGGGTATATATATATATATTTAATTTTAAATAATCAAAACGTTTTTTTTTTCAGTAATTAATTTTTTGAATATTGGAATCTTGATGGATTTTGCTGGTTCTTTAGTTAAGTGGTCACGAGCGTTTACCTAAAATTTCAGCCAATTGTGTTAAGCCGTTTGACCTGTGCGCGACGAACAAAATTTGGCGCACACACACAGACAAAGCGCCGATCGAGTTGAAATGAAAGATTCATTCCGCTTTGTTACGCTCATCTAATAATTTATATAGTTTCATTGCTTTTCATTACGTTTCCTGAAATAAATATAACTACCTTGCGCTGCGTTCTGGCAAAAAGTGATGACCTATTGGAAAGAAAACAATTGCCACGTTGTCTATTACAAGATGTGCTTTCATTCATGTACCGGATGCGCCCTTTTATATTCTCAAGACATGTCCATTCTCAAATGTGCTTTCGTTTATTTCTAATAAATTATCGAATTATTGTTATTCACCAAATCGAAGAATTAATTTCACATTTATTGCATATTATGTAAGTTTGAAATAGGCAACTGATTTGTAAATAATATCAAGTTTCGCCCACTGGAAACCCCTCCCTTAACGTATGGCACTGTTTCATTCATACATTGACCATAATTGCTTGACGATTGACAATTAGTTAAGAGTAAGGTTATATTTATTCGTAGGAATACCTGTTACAGGGTGCACACCAGCTTTACCTGGTTGTGCCCCTCTATCAGGTGACTTACTAGGTATGTTAGAGTGTTTGGATAGTTGGGAAACAATGTCCGAGGGCTAATAGTAGGACGCAATCCCAATATTCACCTTTATGACTTAGGAAAACCTCGGAAAAACTTCATTCGAGATTGTCCGGTGGCCGGAATCAAACCGGTGACCTCCCGGATTAGAGAATCCCGTCTTACTGCTGAGCCACCTCTATCGGTAATAGTAAGGTTGACGAGACGCATCTTTCTAGACCAACTTATCTTCGAGTTATATAACACGTGAATTGAGTTCTGTTCATTGTGAAGCAGTTTGCATGCTGTCTTTTACTTAATGGACTAAAATCATGGTGAAACTAAGTTAATCTACGTATGAAATAATAAAGATTAGCGATAACAAAGGTTCAACTGGTAAAATCTTTCCTCACTTATTAGGGTTTATCTTTCCGTCTATTACAGCGTGTGACGTCACATGGCTTGGTAGCTCGACGCTGATGCAGGCAGCAATGTCACGTGGCTTGGTAGCTCGACGCTGATGCAGGCAGCAATGTCACGTGGCTTGGTAGCTCGACGCTGATGCAGGCAGCCATGTCACGTGGCTTGGTAGCTCGACGCTGATCCAGGCAGCAATGTCACGTGGCTTGGTAGCTCGACGCTGATGCAGGCAGCAATGTCACGTGGCTTGGTAGCTCGACGCTGATCCAGGCAGCAATGTCACATGGCTTGGCAGCTCGACGCTGATCCAGGCAGCAATGTCACGTGGCTTGGTAGCTCGACGCTGATGCAGGCAGCAATGTCACGTGGCTTGGTAGCTCGACGCTGATGCAGGCAGCAATGTCACGTGGCTTGGTAGCTCGACGCTGATCCAGGCAGCAATGTCACGTGACTTGGTAGCTCAACGCTGATCCAGGCAGCAATGTCACGTGGCTTGGTAGCTCGACGCTGATGCAGGCAGCAATGTCACGTGGCTTGGTAGCTCGACGCTGATGCAGGCAGCAATGTCACGTGGCTTGGTAGCTCGACGCTGATGCAGGCAGCAATGTCACGTGACTTGGTAGCTCGACGCTGATCCAGGCAGCAATGTCACATGGCTTGGTAGCTCGACGCTGATGCAGGCAGCAATGTCACGTGACTTGGTAGCTCGACGCTGATCCAGGCAGCAATGTCACGTGCCTTGGTAGCTCGACGCTGATCCAGGCAGCAATGTCACGTGGCTTGGTAGCTCGACGCTGATCCAGGCAGCAATGTCACGTGCCTTGGTAGCTCGACGCTGATCCAGGCAGCAATGTCACGTGGCTTGGTAGCTCGACGCTGATCCAGGCAGCAATGTCACGTGGCTTGGTAGCTCGACGCTGATCCAGGCAGCAATGTCACGTGCCTTGGTAGCTCGACGCTGATGCAGGCAGCAATGTCACGTGGCTTGGTAGCTCGACGCTGATGCAGGCAGCAATGTCACGTGACTTGGTAGCTCGACGCTGATCCAGACAGCAATGTCACGTGGCTTGGTAGCTCGACGCTGATCCAGGCAGCAATGTCACGTGGCTTGGTAGCTCGACGCTGATCCAGGCAGCAATGTCACGTGCCTTGGTAGCTCGACGCTGATCCAGGCAGCAATGTCACGTGGCTTGGTAGCTCGACGCTGATCCAGGCAGCAATGTCACGTGGCTTGGTAGCTCGACGCTGATCCAGGCAGCAACGTCACGTGGCTTGGTAGCTCAACGCTGATCCAGGCAGCAATGTCACGTGGCTTGGTAGCTCGACGCTGATCCAGGCAGCAATGTCACGTGGCTAGGTAGCTCCACGCTGATCCAGGCAGCAATATCACGTCGCTTGGTAGCTCCACGCTGATCCAGGCAGCATCGTCACGTGGCTTGGTAGCTCGACGCTGATCCAGGCAGCAATATCACGTGGCTTGGTAGCTCGACGCTGATCCAGGCAGCAATGTCACGTGGTTTGGTAGCTCGACGCTGATCCAGGCAGCAATCTCACGTGGCTTGGTAGCTCGACGCTGATCCAGGCAGCAATGTCACGTGGCTTGGTAGCTCGACGCTGATCCAGGCAGCAATGTCACGTGGCTTGGTAGCTCGACGCTGATCCAGGCAGCAATATCACGTGGCTTGGTAGCTCGACGCTGATCCAGGCAGCAATGTCACGTGGTTTGGTAGCTCGACGCTGATCCAGGCAGCAATCTCACGTGGCTTGGTAGCTCGACGCTGATCCAGGCAGCAATGTCACGTGGCTTGGTAGCTCGACGCTGATCCAGGCAGCAGTGTCACGTGACTTGGTAGCTCAACGCTGATCCAGGCAGCAATGTCACGTGGCTTGGTAGCTCGACGCTGATCCAGGCAGCAATGTCACGTGGCTTGGTAGCTCGACGCTGATCCAGGCAGCAATGTCACGTGGCTTGGTAGCTCGACGCTGATCCAGGCAGCAATGTCACGTGGCTTGGTAGCTCCACGCTGATCCAGGCAGCAATGTCACGTGGCTTGGTAGCTCCACGCTGATCCATGTAGCAACGTCACGTGGCTTGGTAGCTAGACGCTGATCCAGGCAGCAATGTCACGTGGCTTGGTAGCTCGACGCTGAATCAGGCAGCAATATCACGTGGCTTGGTAGCTAGACGCTGATCCAGGCAGCTATGTCACGTGGCTTGGTAGCTCGACGCTGATCCCGGCAGCAATATCACGTGGCTTGGTAGCTCGACGCTGATCCAGGCAGCAATGTCACGTGGCTTGGTAGCTCGACGCTGATCCAGGCCCCAATGTCACGTGGCTTGGTAGCTCGACGCTGATCCAGGCAGCAATGTCACGTGGCTTGGTAGCTCGACGCTGATCCAGGCAGCAATATCACGTGGCTTGGTAGCTCGACGCTGATCCAGGCAGCAATGTCACGTGGTTTGGTAGCTCGACGCTGATCCAGGCAGCAATCTCACGTGGCTTGGTAGCTCGACGCTGATCCAGGCAGCAATGTCACGTGGCTTGGTAGCTCCACGCTGATCCATGTAGCAACGTCACGTGGCTTGGTAGCTAGACGCTGATCCAGGCAGCAATGTCACGTGGCTTGGTAGCTCGACGCTGAATCAGGCAGCAATATCACGTGGCTTGGTAGCTAGACGCTGATCCAGGCAGCTATGTCACGTGGCTTGGTAGCTCGACGCTGATCCCGGCAGCAATATCACGTGGCTTGGTAGCTCGACGCTGATCCAGGCAGCAATGTCACGTGGCTTGGTAGCTCGACGCTGATCCAGGCCCCAATGTCACGTGGCTTGGTAGCTCGACGCTGATCCAGGCAGCAATGTCACGTGGCTTGGTAGCTCGACGCTGATCCAGGCAGCAATATCACGTGGCTTGGTAGCTCGACGCTGATCCAGGCAGCAATGTCACGTGGTTTGGTAGCTCGACGCTGATCCAGGCAGCAATCTCACGTGGCTTGGTAGCTCGACGCTGATCCAGGCAGCAATGTCACGTGGCTTGGTAGCTCGACGCTGATCCAGGCAGCAGTGTCACGTGACTTGGTAGCTCAACGCTGATCCAGGCAGCAATGTCACGTGGCTTGGTAGCTCGACGCTGATCCAGGCAGCAATGTCACGTGGCTTGGTAGCTCGACGCTGATCCAGGCAGCAATGTCACGTGGCAAGGTAGCTCCACGCTGATCCAGGCAGCAATGTCACGTGGCAAGGTAGCTCCACGCTGATCCAGGCAGCAATGTCACGTGGCTTGGTAGCTCGACGCTGATCCAGGCAGCAATATCACGTGGCTTGGTAGCTATACGCTGATCCAGGCAGCAATGTCACGTGGCTTGGTAGCTCGACGCTGATCCAGGCAGCAATATCACGTGGCTTGGTAGCTCGACGCTGATCCAGGCAGCAATATCACGTGGCTTGGTAGCTCAACGCTGACCCAGGCAGCAATATCACGTGGCTTGGTAGCTCAACGCTGATCCAGGCAGCAATGTCACGTGGCTTGGTAGCTCGACGCTGATCCAGGCAGCAATATCACGTGGCTTGGTAGCTCAACGCTGATCCAGGCAGCAATATCACGTGGCTTGGTAGCTCGACGCTGATCCAGGCAGCAATATCACGTGGCTTGGTAGCTCGACGCTGATCCAGGCAGCAATATCACGTGGCTTGGTAGCTCAACGCTGATCCAGGCAGCAATGTCACGTGGCTTGGTAGCTCGACGCTGACCCAGGCAGCAATATCACGTGGCTTAGTAGCTCTACGCTGATCCATGCAGCAATGTCACGTGACCTGGTAGCTCGACGCTGATCCAGGCATCAATGTCACGTGGCTTGGTAGCTCGACGCATATCCATGCATTAATGTCACGTGACTTGGTAGCTCGACGCTGATCCATGCAGCAATGTCACGTGGCTTGGTAGCTCGACGCTGATCCAGGCAGCAATGTCACATGGCTTGGCAGCTCGACGCTGATCCAGGCAGCAATGTCACATGGCTTGGCAGCTCGACGCTGATCCAGGCAGCAATGTCACGTGGCTTGGCAGCTCGACGCTGATCCAGGCAGCAATGTCACGTGGCTTGGTAGCTCGACGCTGATCCAGGCAGCAATGTCACGTGGCTTGGCAGCTCGACGCTGATCCAGGCAGCAATGTCACGTGGCTTGGTAGCTCGCCGCTGATCCAGGCAGCAATGTCACGTGGCTTGGTAGCTCGCCGCTGATCCAGGCAGCAATGTCACGTGGCTTGGTAGCTCGACGCTGATCCAGGCAGCAATGTCACGTGGCTTGGTAGCTCGACGCTGATCCAGGCAGCAATGTCACGTGGCTTGGTAGTTCGACGCTGATCCAGGCAGCAATGTCACGTGGCTTGGTAGCTCGACGCTGATCCAGGCAGCAATGTCACGTGGCTTGGTAGCTCGACGCTGATCCAGGCAGCAATGTCACGTGGCTTGGTAGCTCGACGCTGATCCAGGCAGCAATGTCACGTGGCTTGGTAGCTCGACGCTGATCCAGGCAGCAATGTATCTCACCCTCGTAGACGTGATGTCTTGTATCTTACGCACAGTAAGTGGCAGCTTCAACAATATTATGAAAGGATAGTGAAAACAATCCCTTTTTGTCAGGCTGTATAATATGGCGAACAAGCGTTCATATAGTTTAACATGTTTGAGCTAGTAACACGGAATACGCTTTACGCATGTGCGTAAAACGGCCAAAGCTGCTCGAGTAATAATGCCCATCGATATTCCAATAGTTGTTTTTGACGTAGCAACATTGTTCAGTGTTATGGCGAAGTGGCAACAAATGTGCCGACAACGATCAGAGTAATGTCGGACTGTGGTTTTGTGTAAATGCTCTTCATCAAGCTTATACATTAATCTCAGTAATACGCACCACGGGTTCTGTTGGTTAGTTTACGAGCTCACAGATACATCACATGACAATCACTAATTAAATTAATATCGCAATATGGATGTTTTGTGCAACTAGTGGAGGGACGAATTTGAGTCTGCAAACATAAATTACCTTACAATAAAGGCGTCAGTGCCAAAAAAAAGTACAAGTGAAAATACTGTGTACAAAATAATCAGAGAATTATCGATTACAGTCGGAATAATTATTAGCGAGCGCTTTGGAGATTTCATGAAAAGATACTGTAGATGTGTTATTTAAGAAGAACGTTAAGGTTATTATATTGTTAATGGTAAGAACACAAAGACCATTATCAGAGACAGGTGTCTATGTGTATTATAGTATATAATATGGTGTTTATAGTAACACCACATAATACATTCAAGTTGATACATATGTGTGTTCCTGTTCTTAGACTATGCATATTCCATAGTCCCTGAATAGCTAACTAGGAAAACGCTCTGTTTGACGCGTTGATAAGCGAGCGCGTCAATATCTACGAACTTTCTGGCGAAAAGATTTCAATGCTAATACAAACAACAATTAACAACAATTCAAGAATGCGCATTTCAAAAATGTTTCTAATTTCCATAGCTATTATACTTCCCGACATTGGTGGATGCAGTGCAATGTGCGTTGCTAAGAAGTTTCGCTGTCATGTTTTCGCTGCGGTCCGCCACCGTTACTAACAGTTATTGACAGCAATAGAAATGTAATTTCTGCCTCTTATACGTATCGGATCGCGTTAACGTTAGTATATTCGTAACCGGACGAAAATTTACTATAACATAGCCACCTCACATTTTGCCGTAACTGTGTTTCAAAAATATATTTTCGAGTAACTTTTGTGTAACTTTGCCAATATTTATCAGATTGCCATTACATTAACATATTCGCCACCGGAAAAATCTGTAAAAAAATCTGGCTATCTCACATTTTGCCGCCATTTTGTTTCAGAAAAATATTTTGCAGTAACTATGGTGTAACTTTGTAACTTTTCGAACGATTTTGCCTCAAAACTATACACCTTCAATCCACATCGAGGCTTGTGGATGGTCTAAATTTCAAGTTGATCGGACTTTCCGTTCGACCGCTATCGACGGACATAAAAACAAAAAAAAAACAAACAAAAAAAAAAAAAAAAAAAACAAACAAAAAAAAAAACAGAACGAAGTGCCATAAGAGTCAAGTGGAAACGCTCGCTTCGCTCGCTTAAAAATGAAAAAATAACATAGTTATAGAAAAACTATTTTTGCCAAAATAATCACCACCAATTCACCACTTTCAAAATCTTAAAAACGAAATTATCAAACGATTTTCACCATAAACTCCTGCCTCTGATCATTAGATGAAAGCAGGAGTACAGAGAACTAGTAGCTGTGTTACGATGTGTGACTAATTGCACTACTAACTAAGTACTAACTAACAAACTGTACTAACTAGTATGTGATATCAATTATTGGAAAGTCCAACCGAAAGGCGAATTTATGCACTCCGCAGTATTTTCAAGTGGGATGGAAAAGTTGACAGTCAGATCAAAAGAGAAGGATTATTGTGGGTGGGAATGGAGTGGGGGGGGGGGGTATCTGAAGCAAATGATATTGAAACGTTGTAGCACAGAAGAGCATCGTTGCAGATCATACTTCCATTTGCGTTAGTGACGGATGGAAGTGGAAAAACGTTCCCCACTACACCAGATTGAATGCTGCCAGTAGGCCTACACAGTACAGTACAGGTGGAATATTATATGGAGATTGAGAGTAGGACACGTATTTATATGATTAATAATATAACCATGACAAAAGAGTGCAGAAACGAAAATATGTGTGATAATGTGACAATATACGATAGAGAATGAACATGTATGCAAGATTGGAATAATTCTGCAAAAGGAAGAAGCCAGAGAAGTATAAATAAGAGACAAACATAATATATGAATAAATGAATGAATGAATGAATGAATGAATGAATGAATGAATGAATGAATGAATGAAGTATGTGTATTGACGAAGCAAAGAAAGCGCACAAACTTGTCTCCAGAGTGGTAGCCTTTCCAACGTATCTACCCCTTGAATGACTTTTTATAATTAAATGGTGTTCACTCTTATTTCAATGCTGTGGCTCATGCGGCTAGGGCGCACCCCATATAAGCGTTACGTGGGTTCAAAATTCGTATAAGGCATTGGTACCTTGTAATTTTCCTCAATTTCAACCACCAGCCCTCATAGTCTAAAATAGTAGCTTTCATGATGATAGTAATAATAGAGACGATAGCAACAAAAATAATTTTAATCGAAAACGGCGCAAAGGGCAAGTAAGAGTGACCCACATCACAAAATGCTCAATCAAAATAGCTCAACCTTCATCTTTCTCGTAGGAATCCCTGCTGTAAGATGAACACGAGTTTCACCCGATAGATGTGACCCTCTTCATTTTACTAACTAGAATATATGTTTGGGTTGTTTGAAAGTTGAGAAGAAATTGACCGAGGGCTGTTTAAAGGACACAATCCCAGCATTCAAACTGTGACTGAGGAAAGCCTCGGAGAAAACATATGGGAATACCGATGGCAGGAATCGAACTGGTGACCTCTATTATAAGTGGTAGCTCAACAGTCACAAAAGGGGATCGCGGAGGGGGGGGGGGGGGGAGAACTAAACATGGAAGTGACGGCGCATTCAAGGATGATAAATTTGCCATTCTTAAAATTTAACTGGGTATATAATATAGGAATCACATAGCAGGTCTCACAATTTCTAAAGTATAATAAAATTACTGTTTTTGTCTGTATTTCGTTGTATTATTGAAGAAAACATAAATAGATCAAAGCACAGACACTTTCATAAATAGCAGAGCCAGCATTGTACAGGCTTCGTCATACAAATCTCTACTAAAGCTTAAAAAAAGGTTTTAGTACCACTGACCAACATCGTTGCAAGGTATTAGTTAGTCTATACACATAGTGCAAGACTGACTGAAAATCAACATATAATTGTTTGGTCTCAGTGTATTCCACGAAGAGATTGCAGTACTTAGTTGCATTTCTCTGCCACTGTCATCTCCACCTACCCCTTGTAGTGAGTGCAAAAGTAATTATGTGAAATATACTTGTCAAGATGTAGACTTGTGCACTCTCCACAAGGAGTGGGTGGGGACTGGGGGTGAGACAGTGGCAGGGAAATGCAACTACTTACTGCAATGTTTGAGTGGAATACACTTGAAGAGATAGACTAATAGAATATTTTGGTATGTAGATAAAATACAAAAACTGCCTCTGCTGTAAACCACAGACTGTAGCGCTATCCGACCGGAAATACCTTGGGCTGAGTATAACAACTTCCAATGGTTCATCATTACCAGTATAATTGCATGAGACGTTACTTTCCTTCATGTACTAGACGTCACGTCTTAGGCTTCGTACACGTCACGTAAATAAAAACCATCTTTAAATCCGGTAGCTATGAATCCAACTCTGAAAAGGTTTACAAATTGTCTCTATTTATTGTACGTGTTTATTACAGTACAGAAAGTCCATTGTGAAATACTCATCTCTCTATATTGCCAATGCCACCGTTACATCATCCAGTACAGCGATCATGTTGGTGTGGGACAATTAGAGCAATCCAATTATTACAAGGCTACGTCCAGCTGTGGGAAATTGCTCTCAATGTCACAGCCAATTTGTTCACTATTGTAATGATTAAAAATTAAATTTTAACGTAAAATAGGGTTTGTTGATGACATTAGAATCAAAATGCACAGAGCCATAACTCACAATATTACTTCCATACACGACGACAGATAAATGCTGTAGCTTGGGATTTCCATGAAAGCAGCATAGTTGTATCTGTTTGAGGCACTAAACAAAAGTATTGACAGAATGTATGTAAGTACCACACGTGTGTGGATTGGGCGCGTGTGGGGGGTGGGGGGTGGGGGGGTGAGGGGGGTTGAGGGGGAACCCAATTGAAAAACTTGCTTTTGTGCTGCCGATGCATTGCGTCCACTTTTGCTGAAGTTGCATACCGTGTTCCTTTGAACGCATACTGGAAGAGCGTCGTTTATCCGTGAGGAGAAAATTCCTTGCTACACGTATTCTGTTATAAATTATTACTAATATTTCGACGTATAGATGGGTTGAAAAGTTTGAAAGATGATTCAGGTTACTGAACTCATCAGGAGATGGCAAATTATTAGATATTAATTACCATTAGGTCGTAAAGATCGTGGGGTAGTAGAACACTCAGAAGGGGTAGACTGGCCAATTCCCGGGGTAACCGAGTCATTCAGCCAACACCTACTAGGGGGGCCCCGATGCCATATGTACGCTTGTGATGGTTCGACCCTCGTCAACTCTCAGCAGTTCATATTGATGGAGGAATACGTGCAGCTATTGCAATTAAGATTATTACATCATATTATAAATTATACTTTAAGAAAGTTTGAAGTGAACAGATTCGAAGGATTCTGGAGCGTGAAATGTATGAGGAAGCGAAGAATAGATCTGTCAAGTAGAAATGGCTGCTGGAGGTGAAATTGAATGGGGGAAGTCACTATTACTAATGAGTAATGAGATGTATATGATTGTTTGATAGCAGTATCATAAGGCACCGTACGAGGAAGAACAGTGAGATATAAGGGTGAATTTATGCATTTTACTTTAATGTAGGAAGTGTAATATTAAGCAGTTTTCTAAAATTAGTATTTTGTTGAATTACATTATCACTTTACATTTAAAATCCAGTTAGACAATATTTAGAATTTTCCAGCGTCTGTCTAGTTTCGCCCTAAATATCGAGTTTTGGAATTTCCAAACATTTTAAGTTGTGTAATACAATAGACAGTCTGTGTCTGATGGCGATTTCAAATCAATCAAACTGTGGAACGAAAAAAAAAGTTAGGGCACGATACTTAAAATTCGTATGCTTTTTTGTGCGTTTTGAATTTGTGGGTTGGTTTAAAGTAGCTGTACATGGTTTCATCCAATCTTTTCGTTTGCACGTATTCAAGGCCCAGTCAAGAGTTGAAGAAACTTTTGGATGACGTGTCTTCAAATGAACATTTTTTTGTAACACAACAGAAAAGAATCATCGAAATCAGTACACGCAGACTCACGAGTTCTTTGCGCTCTACCTGTCTCATGCTATCGCCGTCTGTGACGTCACCTGAGGTATACGGGGTACGTTCCGAAACTAGCTGAATATGCCATTTCCGTGCTGAGGCCGTTCCGTAACCCCCTGAATATCATAGGCTGGGCGTTCCGTAACTTCCTGCGCCAGCATATTCAGCATCATGAAAACGCCAGCCGGTTCGAGCGAGGGTATCTGCCAGCATTCACAATTAATCATGGCGGCGTTTTCAAAATGCAATAATTTAAAAGCTCGTCAAATGGCCAGGAATTATATAATTTGACCGTTATTTATACCACGCGTTGCAGGATTTTATTATCTTTCATGTCGTATTTGTTATTATTGGAAAACGATTAAAATATTGTTTTTTTAATTTCATTAGAGATTTTTTAGCGCGCATTTCCTCCATCTTTTCGCTTGTAGGCGTTCCGAAACACTTGTCAAAATGTGACGCTGGGACGTGCTAGCTGATGCTGGAACCTCACCATTTTCAGGAGGTTTCGGAATGTACCCACGGTCGGTAGTTCGCCCGTTCCGGGTACCGTTATGAGCCGCGCTTTACAAACCCAATGTATTACAACCCCAATGGCGCTACGCGGAAGGAGATAGTACTATAGTACGCTGCGACTGCGATTAAAGAAAAAAGTAAATCGGAAAACCAAAGAGTAGAAATGTAGCTACAGTTCGTCTCAATTCAAAATACACGCCGGCAAAATGCAAACTAAAAGGAACTGTTCTTATTGTTGGAGACTACTCGTATAATGATGTCAATCATCCTCTTTATTTGGCTCAAGGGACCAGGAATATTCAGGATTAGCCATATCATAATGGGTTTGTAAGAAAAGTAGTAAAATAGCAGTTTCATATAGTGGTGGTCATTTTTCTTGAGCAAGAGATAATTATGGCTGACCCTTTGAAAGAGGACCGTCCTGAGTCCCCGTCTTCGCAATTGTCAAGGGGGTGGTTTTTGTTATTTGAATAGAAATCATTGGTGGTCACTATTTTTAAACTGTGCATCCTTCGTGGTGACAAGCTTGTTGACGTTTACTACCTTGCACAATGCACAATGAGCGGGCAATAAGACGCCCTTTGAGGAGTCCACTTTGCCGGCACAGTATTTCGGATAGCGACGAACTGTAGGTCCTAGTAGAAGTGGAAAATGTGGGTAAAAAATGGTGTAAGTGTGCATGGCGCGTGTGCAGTGATGACAACGGACACAAGCGGTTTGCTGCATAATATACCGCGAGGCATTTGATTCCGTTGTACATTGGGAACTGCTCGACATAATTTATTATTATACACGAATTGTCATAAAAGAAAAAACTTGAAAATTTAATTTCAACCATTTAATTTCAATTTTGTCATTATTTTGTATTTCTAGAGGGAACCAACTTCGTCCTGTTTAGATTGTCTAGCCACTGTTTATGGAGAACAGGAAACCGTGTTTTGTCAGGAAAAACTGCATAGCAATGTTCCAATCTGTATTTCGCGCATTACTGCACCGAAGAGCTCAATACTTGTTCAACATACTGCAACAAAATCACACGCACACTCAATTAAAGTAAAGGCTCAACCACAACTGATGGCATCGTGATTGTAATCTTAATCCGGAAATCGTGAAAGAGTTAACTTACTTAGTTCTTATGGCACTGTTCACAACAAAATCGGAACGTCGTACTGGATTGTAATGGTCAATCATATTTCTACAATTGCGATCCCGATTACAATTACGATGCCTTCAATTGTGTGTGGTTGAGCCTTTATAAGCAAACAAATATCGATCAACTACGATTGGAACGACACGTTGATACTGTATATATAGGCCTACGACTGGCAGAAGCTTGTTGCTCTACCTGGCGTTGCGGTATACGGGTGGGGCTGGAGTAGACCCCTTGAGGTGCTGATACATACAAGGCAGTGCGATTATCTGGAGAACGAGCGTGCTGTTTACGCTACAGTTTTCTGCAATCTTTCTTTTAAAAATATGTTGTCCAAAAGCTTTACTGGGCCTTTAAAACATATATCTTGCACCATCTGTTACATCAATTCCTATTTCTCTATTCCTCCCTTCAAGTTCAATACTATATTCTTTAGTTTATCTTAGTGCTTCCAATGTGTCTGTAACTAAATGATCCTTACGGGCGGAATGCACAGTTTATGGTTGCTATGGAGTTTGTTCTTATGGAAAATAGCATGTAATTAAACAATTCCATAGCAACAGAACTTGGCACTTAACTCTGCCTACGGCCTTATGTTTCACTAAACCTATCCATAGCCTTCCTTCTTCTTTACTCTCTCAAATAGGTAGGTACTTAGTACTTACATATTTATCACTCTATATGCAAGCAGGCTAGCAGGTAAGGGATCTTCATTCTTCAACTCATCTCGAATGCCTCTAACTTCTGCATTAGGTACCCTTTGTTTTACGTAGACAGACCATGTTACACATTTAACTTGCCAAGAAGTACGAATGATATTTATATTTTAACCCCTTGCTAACTATAGGTATAAATATAACAATATGCATAAGGATTAATTTTGTTGTACATTGTTAATGGTTGTGTATTTATTTTGAGATCTGTGTGGTTGGATAAATAAAATAAATTCACATTTAGAGTCTATACCCACTCAGTGACTAAACTGATTTGCAGTGGGGGACTTTAATTGAAAGTGACTAAACCAACCCTGCAGGCTTCCAACACCATCGACGAGTGAGCGATAACCAATCAAAGATCGATATTTCAAATACGAAACATATGAATCAGTGATTGGACAGTGCGAACACCTGCGGACAAATGCCAGAATCAACAAGGCCGATTCTGAACAACTTTGAATTTATTGAGTGCTTCGTTGCTAGGACGGCTCCAAAGTCACCGTTTACTTATTCCTAATAATAATAATAATAATAATAATAATTATTATTATTATTATTGTTGTTATCGTTTGACAGTAACATAACATCAAGGTTATCAGGCAGGCGCGAAGAGTGGTCTTGAAATTAGGGTTTCAAAATTTAACAAAAGAAAACAGTTGACGATGAGAGATGGAGCGAGGGGGGGGACACAAAACGTATATTCTTGAATACAAAATAATAAATAACAATAGGAATCACACGCATAGCACTATTTGACATAACGCGCTCAATAATAGCAATAGCAACAATTGAGAGTAGAATTTTGTAGGGTTGGTGTGAGAATGTATGTACAAGAGTGAATAAGATGCTAAATAGTATTGAAAACATGACGAGTGTTTACAAAATGCAGCACGCAATTGCATACTGGGAATTATTAACATGTTTATAGTGTATCTAGTGTAAGTTTGGTGGGGGTGGGGGTGGGGGTGCCCCCATCTCTTATCCCAAGCGCCTGCATGTAGAATGTAGGCTGGGTCTAGGATTGGTATGAATTAATATTTGTTTATTAGATGACTGTACGAGATTGATATTAGTTATTACTTATTTCGATTATAATTATTAGGTTGTAGTACGTCATTTGGTATATGTGTATTAGCAGTTCGAGGACGTTTTGGCATTGTGTATTGCGTCGTCTGTAAAAAATATATACTTAAATTATGCTAAATCTCAGATTTTTCTTGCTTTAGGTATTGGTTGCATACATTACTTTTTTGGCGAAAACTAGTGGGAGTATTCATTTGAAGTATGTAGCTTTTTTTAAAGTTTCAAAACAAATACCTATTTAAAATATTGTAGTTCTTAAAAAAATCTAAATTAACACCTCTAAAATCATATTGTATGGATGTTTAGAACTATTTTAACTTGTTTTTAAATGTACACATTTAGTACACATTCCTCTTTTCCTGATAACAATGCAACATTTCAGAATATCGAATTCCTCCGAGAGCAGAACTCTTTCCCACAGCCAGAAGCATCCTGTGTATGTACACAGAATTACACAGAAATTAGCTTTATTTAGATACATTAATTTGCCCATATTAAGTAACTAGTACAAATAAATCACATCTCACAAAGTTGATAGCTGAATGTGGATCTAATGATCTTTCCTCTTGAACTCTTTTATAATAGTAAAAAAGTTAGGTTACAAAAAGAGATAAATTATTGTGACAGTTTTGGTTGGCAACAAGTAGGTAGGCTACAATACTCTAATGACATTTTGGAGTACATACAGTGCATGGCAGTAATAGTATTATACGATGCAAAGCATGTCTTTATTTAATTTGTGGACGTTATAAACTCTTAATGCATAATACCCATTTAGTATTATATACATATAATATATTTATGTGACATGGTCAACATAGTCCAGTCATTTATGCTTCCCCAGTGTTACAATGCTCTTCTTACAAATGTACAATAAAATATGTATGGATTGGTGTCTACCCTGTTGCAAATTATTATTAGCTGTAACACCAATATAAGATTAACAAATAACATTCCTATTATTTATAAATAAAATATTACATCATAAAGTAAATTAAGAAACCAATGTAGTGAGACTCTCCTTAGTATTACTGGAACTAGCTAAAGTAAGCCCATTTATAGATGTTCTAATTTCAATATAATCTTCCTATAAACTACCAAATATTATAAATTAATTGCCAGAGGCTTGCATTTATCTATACATTACATGAAAGGTTTGTTGAAAGTATATTAATCTATATAATAAACATATTTACCACAGCAATATATATAACAATTTTTCAGATTATTACAAACTATTCTAGTCCACAAATTAATAAATACTATGCATGATACTAGTTGTATATTGTTTATCCTTAGTTATATTATAACGTAACAGAAAGTATTACTATGTACTATTTCGAGCATCTATACAGTAATGTAATGGATAAATGGTGTTGGTATTGTACCTAATGTTTCAAAATACATTAATAATATTGTGAGGTGTTGATACAGCCCTAAATGTACAGTGACCCAAATATGAACTTTTCTCACAAACTCATCAAAAGGTTTACACATTATTTATCAGTCAAATTTAGCATGACTGTAATATATTGTCACCTTATCAAAAACGTGATGAAAACATTTTACAAGAAATTACAAAAATAGTGTATGTACTACATATTAATTAAGATTGTTATAAATTGATCAACCATATACTGTAGTAAATTTTGACAGGTATGGTAAAAGTGCAACATATTACATTACATATGTGTGCTGTGAGGACCCGACTGAGCTGGTCCTCCGATATTTTGTGAGAGGGGGTTATGTAGGTGGCCAGGATAACAACATGCAAACACACTATTAATTGGTAATGGAATGGTTTATTATAGATGAATAAGGAGGATAGAACCACCTCTCACACAATATCGGAGGACCCACTCTGTCGGGTCCTCACAGTACAAGTAATCAGTTGATTTTCTATTTTAGGGGTAAAGTAATAAAAGTAAACAGTAAAAAGTAAAGTAATTGAAGACATTAAATAACGTAATAAGCAATATAGGTCAAACTATTGGCATAATGCAAATATTTCACCTCCTCAACATCAGATTGAACCTCAAAGACTGGTGTAGTGCCCGTTGCCAATAAATAATGATTTTAACATTAGGAAAAGTATGTACACAAATTTACAAGCAGGTAAGGTACTTATAACTTATATTATTACACAATATGTACAAAAGAATATGGAAAAAGACTTCAAGTGAAAGAAAACTAAAATCTACAACAATAATTCCATGACCTATCAAAGTGTGTTTCTTTTTCAAATAAGATGGTGTGGATTTTGGGTTGATATACTGTATGTAATAAATTTGTAGATATTCGTATAGACTCGGGCTATTTTGTAAGCATGAGAGTTGTGGCAACTTTATGAACCCATTGGCATTTGCAGAGGAACTCATAATAATACACAGAACCATGGTAATTAGCAAGGTCTACTGGATTTACTCCTAGCGGAGTAATTCGTGCTGCACGCGCGCTACAAGCGATCTAGTGGACCTTGGGTAATTAGTACACCCTGTTTTGTTTTGTGTACTGTACTTGGCTTGGATAGAAAGTACAACTGAGCACTATGCCATCTATAAGTAGTACAGTAGTAGCACGTTTATTCTGTTTAATTAAAAATCTATTTATTTGAAAAGGTATATAAGTATCGATCTCCTCGTTTACTTAAAAGTTATGCCATATTTTATTTATATATGTATTATAAATAATATGTGGGATTGAATATTCCAACAGGCAGGCTTCAACTCTCATATATACAATATGCAATAGTGCCTAGCAAGTCACACAGGTTTATGATTTAACTTTCATTTCAGCACAGTATGTTATAGTACAATGTACTAATAACTATTCTTCAATTACAATTTAACCCAGATATTAAATAAAATATTAAATAAATATATAAAAGATTGAAAATACTACAACATTAGTTCTTTTTTATGTCTATACTCTATAGACATAAAAATAACTAATAATAACAATACTGTTCAATCCAAAACATGATGGCCAAATGTAGCAAAACACAACACACAGATATAATGCTCATAACCAGCTTACTAATTTGTAATCAAAGTTCACTTAAAAATCCTGATTTGTATATAAGTACGTAACTTAAAAAGTTGTAAACCATTTTAATTTTAAAGATAAACATTATTTTACAAAAGCTTTGCCACATAAGATGAGAAAAAAACTTGTATTTATATGGTCTAAAACCACCCATAGTTCAGAATACTCTCATCTTACATTGTAGAGTTAGCTACTCTTTTTACGTTCGGGAGTCTTTCTGCATTCTTATCGTTCAAAGTGAACCTGTATGTTACAAGAAAAATCAGCTGAAAGAATACAACCAATACGACTGAAATAAATACCATTTGAAGATGCCCGATTTGCGCGAACCTAGAACGGCTTTTCTGTAAGGTAAGAGACGCTGTGGTCGATCATGCGTGCAACATAAATTGTTTGTTGCTATATTCTTTCACCACGGTAGAGTTACCACTGCAGTAATCTTACTCTAGTAGCCTTACCTACCGATCTACTAACTCTGTAGCATTTACACTTACAAAAAAATTCCGTTACTTGGTCGGTCAAGTGATCCTACGATTAAGATGACCAGAAGTACCGGTTTGACCAGTCAAGTACCGTTTTTTAGACAATTGTACCGGTGTGTTCCAAGAGACTCATTCAAATCACTTGTACTGGTTTGTTATTTGAAGAACAATATATTCTGGTTTTCCAGCAATCTCATGCTGTCGATGTTACAATAGTGTATTAGTCTTAGTGATTACAAGTTTCTGCAATGGGGTGAAGATGTTTTACTTTAAAAAAAATCCCTCCTCTGACTAACACCGAATAAAGTACCATCGAACTATTTTGTTAAAAAATGTGTACAATTGCGTACATTCTTTCCAATTATCTACATTTATTTAATATTTCTTCCTTAATTACTAGTCTGCCAACAGATAATTCCAATTTCTAATATCATTTCCTGGCCACAAAACATGACAATATAAAATACATGGCGTATTTTAATATTTTATGACAAAATGGACGTAACTATTGAATCCACATGCATAGAATGAATATTTTTAAAACAGAAAGCAGTTTTCTGAGCATATGATTATTATTATAGTATTTGTTGTTTAAAGACGTACTCAACAAACCTGAGCACTTGAGACAAAAATTGTAAATAGTATAACATTTGCACCCTCAATGCTCGTCAGTGGGGCTAGTACCGTATACGTACATTTAAGCTTGCCCGGACGAGTGTTAACTTCACAATATGGTCAGCTCACCCACGATCGTAAGATGATAGTAACTGAAGCGGGGTGTGTGCAGCCACAAATGTGTGTTATGTTAGATACACTGACTGAACTGCCAGGTTTGTGTTGGTAAAGTTTCATTGGTTCTTGCCACGGTGAAACTACTTAGGCCTAATTCAAAGAGCAAGCCGATGGCAGAACATAGAAAAACTAGCCACTCGTAATTCATAGATTAAAAAAAACATTTTCTTTTAAGCAGTAACAAACCAAAAGAACTAACAGCTGAAAACATTATAAAACAAACAGTTTTTGTGATTTTTGTCCTAAACATTTTATCACATAGATTTCCCAAAATATTGTTTGTAGGCCTTCCTTAAACTTTGTAAATTTTAAATGTATTCTTGTTTCTTGGAATGGAAAAATATCTTATGTTTAAGGGGACAGTCCGGTGAATTTCCTATCTTTTTAACCATGCTATGTTGAAAGTGGTGATTTTGAGATAATTTGTAATAACCAATGAAAATAATAATGGTATTTTTTTTTTTTTTTTTTTTTTTAATTATTGGCAACAATGGAAAACTTCATTGTTTAAACAGGGTAAGACTCGAAACGCTAAGGATTCTGTAATTGGCCATCAATTTTAAATTTTAAACACTTTTTAGATTCATTAACATAATGTCTTCAAAACTGGGATGGCATTTTGTTAATTTCATAATACTTTGGAAAATATGGATTTTTAGATGACAGTCGTTGTTACAAATTAGGATTTTACCAACAAATCGTTAGTAAAGAATTATTAAATTGAGCAATCATAATTCAATCACCAAATCCCAACCCAATTTTGCTTGAAGTAATGTTTTACACATTTAAAAAAAAAATCAAGGTTCTATCTTTAAAATTGAAGAAGAAGTAGGAAAAATTGTTACCACAAATGTAAAAAAAAAAATTTAAAGATATTGGCCTTTGAAGTTCACAATGTTTTTTTTTTTTTTTTTTTTTCTTGTGCCAACTGCCAAGAGGGCTTTTTTTGCCATTCTTTAAACTATCCAATATAAAAAAGCATCTTCAGTAGATGCGTCTTCTCTTTTTAAAACAAGGGCCACATTTTTCATTTTTTTAGAAAATTTCACCGAACTGTCCCCTTAAGGTGACCATACGTCCCGGATTTCCCGGGACAGTCCCGTTTTTTTACACTCTGTCCCGGCGTCCCGAAGACTTTTTGAAAAGCACTTAAATGTCCCGGAATTGTGATACACGTTTCTAATGTCCCGGAAATTATCGACGCGGCAAGTATTACAACAAAATGCGTGATATATTGAGTTACTTGTGATGGCAGCTGTACACGTAGCTTACCGGTACCATATCAGCTGACCGGCCTACCCTACCCCTGGCCCTACCCCCTACCGTAAGCCTACTGCCTAGGCTTTGACTCGCCGCCTCCCACAGGTTCTTGTATTTGGCTTGTCATTAGTCGCCGTTGAACTTTGAAACTGTGTGTTTGTTTGTGCTGCGTCAATGCCGCCACCAAAAAAGAAAGTGTAAATTTATTAACGTAACAGTGAGTTACAAGAAGACTTCCCATGTTTAAAGCAATTGCGGGCAAATTACGATCCCGACGTTCATTGCAGTCAGTGTCAATCCACATTTTCTGTCGCGCACGGGGGACGATCAGGCATTAAAAAGCATCCTAAAAGTAAAAAACATAAAAAATAAACTCACTCTAAACTCATTCTAAAACGCTTAAAACCACATTAAATTTAAAAACATACTTTTTAAAAAAATTGCCTGCGGCGCTGTTGTGAAGGGCGTCCCCCCCCCACCCCCATTGTTGTCGCCGAAGTTGTGTTTGTCCCGGAATTTCGATTTGTAAATATGGTCACCTTACTTATGTTCATACTCACCATAACTGATTCAAATTCCCAGTCACCTCTCACAATTAAGTTCTCTCGAGGTTACCATCAAGAGCATTCCTACAGAGGTAAGTCAATCAGGTCTTGATCAATACGTACAGCAAAACATTAATAGTAAATACACATTTCTTAACTTTGCTACCAACCCAATTCAGTTTCAATACAAAATATATTTCATTCCATAAAGTCTATAGAATACATAAAACCGTAACACTTTTCTTTTACTTAAAGAGATTCTTGAATGAGATGGGGAAACATTCCAAGCCACTACATAGTACATAATTATGTCATACAATATATGGTACATGTGAATTCGTGGAATACATTTCTTATTGCAACTGAATGGTTGTGGACAGTACACTGATCTGCAGTTTCTATGAAAAGATACTTGACGTGACAGACAATTGTGATCGGAATAATGGCTTTTGACACTTCATTCCAACTGCCCATTTCTTGAGACTTAAATACGAAGCAACGTCTTTACTACTGTATTTTCCATATCAACTAGCACAGCGGCAAATTTTGGGTTCAATTTATTTATTTATTTTGACACGTACAATTAATATCATTCTGGATGATAGTGTACAGGTCAGTCAATAAGACATGAGGTCTTATGTTCTAATGTTTTTGTTTGCGGCTGGTTTATTGCTCCCTTTGTACGAGGTTGTAAACTTCAATCAAGTTGTAAGTTTCTCCAACCAGCAAGAAGGGTAGATGCGTAGCTTCCAAAATCAAGTGACCTCCGATTATTTTGTCTTCGAAATAAATAACCTAAAATCTAAGTTAACATCACGTACCGAATTTGAGGATCGCTAAAGTTAATAATTAAAACTAAATAATTGTGTTTAATTGTTAATACAGTGGGGGTAGTAAGGTATTTTTTGCGCTGTCGTTGGAGGCCAATATGGCTTTGAGCTGCCTGTACTACAAGGGATGGTGAGTACTTTGTGGAAGAAAGGCATGATTGACATTTATGGTCTAATAACACCAACATCTTCTTATGAGGTTTGATTTTACAACTGTGTAAGTTGAAATGGAAAATACAGTAAGCTATATTTTCAGTAGGGGTTTGCGGGTAGTAGTATTTTTTGGGCTCGGTTTGGGTCCGGTCAAGTGGGTCGGGTACAGATAACGGATACAGGCAGTACAAATAACTTTGGGTTTCGGGTCGGGTAATGGCGTATTTCAAGAGGAGTGTATTGGCTTTCAGGTTTCTCTGGCCCATCCATCTAAATATAGGAAACCTTTGAACCGATTTAAATAATAATTATAACAATAATAATACAAAAAAAATAATAATAATTATACCACAGATTCACTTGATTTACGTGCACTAGTGTAAAAGTGTTGTGTTTGGTGTGTTTTTGTTTCAACAGCACATAGTGAAACGTCACCAGCATTGATCAAAAGTTGAACTTGTTCTACTTCTCGTCAACATGTTGCCGTGCTCCTCAATGTTGAGTCAACACTCAACATGTCTTAGCATGTGACTGCAGTAGGCTATATACGATCACAGTTGCATCAACAAGTAGGCCTATGCTCAACAAGTTGACCACGTGTAACATCCGGTTTATCTACATCCTCAGCCAACCTCAATTATTTAATATTTATTGAAACAAAACTGGATGCTCAAACTTTTAGAAATACTGTAGTGAAGCATATTTTCTGATAATTTCATGATACTGATAGCACTGTAGACTAACATTTTAGAGGGTTTAAAATAAATTATTCGCCATTGATTGATAGTTGTTTGAGGTGTAGGCCTATAGTTAATTTGTTGAGCAAACCTACCAACCACGCAACTAATATCATTCTAACATTTATACCGACTACTAAAACCAACTTTTAAAACCCTAAGTTGGTTGTACTAGTTGCCAACATTTTCAATTGCTATGTAATAAAAAGTTACTCCTTTCATAGTTGTCAGTTTAGATTATCTATAGTCATGGGGTATTTAAACTTTCATGCATAGCATAGGGATAAGCAAGCCCCAGTATTACCTATACTTTGCATAGCAAGTATCTATTTAGGCAAATATAATTTAGAATCCTATTACAAACATCCTTTAAGTACAGTATTACCTTAACGATTGTTTTGCCCCATTGTTTTGCCTTTAAAGCAATGTAGTTAATGTTTAAAACACCCTAGACCTCCACAGGTAGGTGCCAACATGAGTTTGGCCTTGCAGTTGCAGTCATCAAGTAACACCATTGACAGAGCAAATATCCTTCAAAAATGTTACTTTATAAATCTCTATACAGGTTCAAATAATGTTTAAGCTGGATGGGGAGGGGCAAAGCCTGTATTTTATATCTCATGTATTTGCCATGCGAGTCAGGATCTAGTGGGGGACATTCTTGTTCCTGTTCTTCTTCCGAGAATATATTTTTCCTCTCTAGACTAGGGGGAGATCCTTCTTCACTTTCTTCCATTCCTGCAAAAACACGAAACTGCTGGATCCAAGGATCTCCTGGTTGATGAGCCGTTACGCTTTCATCGCCAAGGCTGCCCGCACTGTGCCAATCTCTTGGAACCGACATGGTATCCGATTCGTCGGAATCGGTGTCAATATCCATGGAACCTTCTCCTTCTGAATCCGAACTCAGGCCCTTTCCATTTTCCATATCTTCACCAATACCACTGTCGAACTTGACTCGTTTATGTACCTCCTTATCCTGTTGCGCAACAGTGTCAACAAACGGGGGATCGGTCAGTCTCTCTTCTTCTACCACAACTTCTCCAAGTTTCTGATTGTATGCATCTACTGCATTATTCAGAGAATTTTGGGAAGCTTGAGCCAAGCTGCGGGCCCAGTCTATAACGGTTGCCATCTGGGGGCTGTGTGGTCTCCCAACATCGTACACAATGTCTGGGCTACCCAGGTTCTCGGCATCCAAGTTCCTGGCGTTTTCTTCCCCGTCAGACTCCTCAAAGATGGGGACGACAAAACGACGCAGCGTTCGCTTCTTCCACGTTTTCTTTTCTGTACGTCGACGTGTCTTCAGGTTTGGGTGTTCTTGCTCTACACACTCTCGCAAGAGGCAACGAATCGTTGAACGGCAGATAGCTTGCAGGCACAGGGGCTCACTATCAGCTGAAATGCAATTAATTCATCATCAGGAATGTGCCTACATATTATGAATACTGTAACAAATGTGTGAGTGTGAATCACGGTGTTAGCAAGTTAAAAATTGTATATTTTTCTGAAAATGTTTAAGACTTTTTCAGAAAATTTACAAATACTTGTTGATGCTAAGTTTTTATGCCTGTATAGTGAATACAGATTCCAAGGTCTAGCACCAAGGGTCATTCCATGGTATTACCTTGTTAGCTCTGTTAGTTGCTCATAAAATAACAGTGTTGTAAAGTAGCGGGCTACTTATAGCATGTTACTTTTATTGGTAGCGAGAATGGTAGTACGCTACATTTGAAAATGCGGTAAAGTAGCGAGTAGCAAGCTACTATGTACGAGTATTTGCACGAAAAATCGCCGCTACTATTTTTGCAATTTTGCAATGCAATAGGCCTATAAAATATAACACCTCTTATAGACATATATTTGTGGCTTCTAGGTTTTTGACACATTATTTTCATTAACATAAAAATAATTATTGGTAAGAAGATAACCTACCTGTAATCTATTAACAACTTTTTTTCCCTATACAGAGGGCTTCCTCAGCCACAACTGTACGTTAATACAAATTTAATAGAATCTATAGCCAGTAAGTCTAGATTATCAAAGATATAAGTTTAATTCCTTTTCCGGACGTACTCCTGGTCCTTTATACAAAATTAAAGTAGCTGTAAAGTAGCGTCACTACTTTTTTTGAATAGCTGTACAAGTAGCGAGCTACTTACAAATTACAGAAGCTGAAAAGTAGCTAAGTTACTTTCAAAGGTCAAGTAGCTGTAGCTGTAACAGTGCTACTTTTAAAAAGTAGCTTTAACAACACTGTACTATAGCATACAAAAATGAACACAAATTAATTGTGAGTTTTATCAAAAACCACTAAACTGAAAACTCCATGCGAGCATTTGTGTTAAATTAACATTAACATGGTATGCATAGGGTACGGTCCAAAACTTGTAGGAAATACTTTGGGTTTAGCATTCTTCAACACACCGGAGCACTATCAAGTGTACAGTACTGTATATAGTTTTGGACCAGTTGAAGCGAAAATATGAACTACAACACAAGCATAGTGTTGTTACCTTAAGAAGAAACATTATTTTAGTTACCATATTAACTTTAGAATTTAAGGCATGAATATGAAATTAAAGGAATTACATTTCTATAATTGTTGTATAAACGGTGTAATATATACAGTCTGCCGAAAGAACAATACCGGATTTTTAGCATTGCTATTTTGAAACTATCGCCATCATGGCTGAATGCTGGAGATGCCCGAAAAAAAGGTCCAGAATCTCGTTCCCGCTTGAAAAACTCAAGAATGGAGTTTCTGACCGCTGGCGCTGGGTATAGCATTTTCAATGGACCAACCCAAGCACGCTAAGTGTTTTCAACAAGTTTCAAACCGTACCCATACAAAGTTGCAACAAATCCAATGACATCCTAAAACAAAGAGAATCTGGTGGATGAATCTATTGAGCAGAATATCCCAACATAATAAAGTGCATGTTTAAACTTGTTTGCCTGCAGTGCTAGTGTGGGAGCTCGCCTCCTCCTCCCCCAATGTTAACATCATGTAGGTCTAATGTACGTAATCACTAATCAGTTTCTTCACCACTCTCGCCGAATGAAAAAAACAGGTCAAAAGATTTTCAACACATTTTCATGTCTCTTTGTGTATTTATGCTAACTACGCCTCTTCACGAATCCAGCCCACTACACAGAACGGTGGTCTCTTGGGCACTATCCTTACATACCTATGGACTACAACCACCTTATCTTATTGGCATGTTATATTTAATACAGTACGTGCAGTAAATATTAAGCAGGCAACTAATGTGATGTCATACCATGTGTTTACTGATACTGAGTGTGATAAATAGTGACGAGTGACTAGTATGATAGGGGACTAGGTTAGTCAAGTTGGAGGTCATATGACATGCAGTGAGTTTGCCCACAGACCACAATCCAATCATTATCACGTAGGGACCTACAGTAATAAAAAAATAACACAGACGAGTTTACTAACAAGTACTCGCCTGGTAAGCTTACACTTTTTGTATGGAACTATGTCACTCGTCAGTCTCTTTACAGAAAACAATTTACAAACAAGTAATATAAGCTTCTCCTTTTGAAATCCGAAATATTTATTTACCCTACAAGCTGTGGGCTACTAGCATTTGGGTAATGACAAAATCAAAATACGTACGCAATTTCACTTGGGCTGTTCTCTTAGTCTCTTCAGGTAGCAACAAAGAGGCAAAGGAAACTGGAAGCATAGCTTTCACATCCCAGGTGGTTTCCGATGTTCGAATAATCTGTAGAAGCTGGTCATTCAGAGGCATCACCAATACCCCACCTATTTTAATCAAATTCTTCATATAATTTTCATGGTACTCAGGACATGCTGCTCCACAATAAACTCGGTCATATAGGCGTTCATCTGTACGTATTGTCAAACAATTGCCCTGGACGAATGTTGGTGCGCAAAATTCATATTCGTCTATTGCAGAAGACTTACTCCAAAACTCGTTCAACTTCTCTTGAGCATACTGTATAACATCTTCGTGGATTTCTACTCCATGGTTGATGCCATATGGACCCAAAATAAGGCCTACCATTGTACTTAAGTAACCAGTTCCAGAGCCCAAGTTCAGGAAACTCAGACCAGAGGAGAGTTTCAAACTCTCCATAACTTCGCTGTAGATGCATGGTGCCGAAATGTGAAGGTTTCCACTCTTCCAAGCTAGATCTTTGTATGCATTATCTTTAAAATCTTTCGTTAAATAATGTGCACGATCCACTGCCCGAAAGACACGCTCAACATTTGGGCTTTTTATATAATCTGCTTCCAAAAGGTTATCAATTAAATCATCATTATTTTCCCCGGCACTCACCGCCCCGCCCATTTTTAAATTGATGAATATCTGAAAAAATAAAATGTAGTTACCAGAGTCTCACAAGAGGCCTAAAATAACACATAGGTTTACAAGTCAATGGTATTTAACTTTTAAGTCAAGTATACAAAAACAAGTGAGAGCATGAAGTGGGTTTAGACGTACATGCAGGATATGCAGATACAACTCGCTAGTGATTTATAGTGTCTCTGTTAGGGACTACACCGAATACATAGTATTTTAACGGACCGGTTAATCGTTTAAGAAACTGGTTAAGATCCGGTTTTCTCCTTTCTGTAACAACAAAGTAATTGATGAAATAAACAAAATATAAATGTTTACATCACTTAATAATTGATAAATAAATATATTAGGTAACAATTACAAAATTAAGTTGACTCTTTGTAACATTTTGAGGTGGGAAAAACAAAATAAACACACTTCATTTATAATTAAAAGCTTGGCCGATGAATTTGCATTCTCAGTTTTATTTTCCAAGTCCTGAAATGTTTCTTGAATTACATATTAAATTGATTTTAAAGTTCATTAGTTCGATGAGTTACTGCCATTATTGCTTTATAGTATGTAATATTAATAATATATTTTTTTAAAATTATATTTAATTATAAACTACTACTAAACAGCCCTCTGGTAACGGAAGAAGTGATCGAGGAAGAGGTTGAGGAGGTGGTTGTGTCAGGCCTGGCTAGCCGGCAACGAAGACATTAGCCCAAGACATGGAGTACTCTGCTACTCCCCCCTACCCGATAAATTAATGTTGGAAACGGGGTCAAGATATATATATATATATTTAAATGAAGTGTGCTTATTTTGTTTTTCCCACCTCGAAATGTTTCAATAAGTCACTTTAATTTTGTAATTGTTGTTAATATATTTATTTATCAATTATTAAGTGATGTAAACATTTATATATTTATTTATTTTATTAATTACTAATTACTATATTTATTTATTGGAAATAAAACAATTGGCTTGGCCACAATTTTAGATATCACCCCTTTAAATGTTGAGCCTCTTTTGAAATTGGTGTTTTTTGTACGTGTGCCCTCTTTAATTTGTAACGGTTGATTTTCTCCGTTTTGGGCTTGGCCTTTTTTTTGCAAATTTTTTGCATTTTTGTTTGGTGTAGAGATGATTCAGTACACAGCTCTTAATTCGGTAGATCGCCGGTTCGATACACGCTGCCGGCAATCATGACTGAAGGATTTACTGAGATTTCACTGTCACACAACTCACAAGGTAGGCCTATATGCTGGGATTTAAGCATACTAACAGTAATAGCCCTTGGACATTCTATTGCAACGATTCCAAATACCACATTCCCATTAGCTAGGTAGTCACCTGAGTGAGGAGCATGAATATCCCAGGGTGCAGGTTTCCTATGAAAAATTAGTATTATTTTTAGTAGGCGTATTATCTTCTTCTTCTTTTCCTATGCCCGCAATTTTGGCTTACTGGACCATCATGCATTTTCTGGTTTTCCAGTAGAGACAGGCTTCCCTTTCTTCATAGCTCATGCCATGTAGAAGGGCATCTACTTCATCTTTAATACTTAAAACACTAAAACAATTGAAGAGCTTTATTTTTATTATTATTAGTATTTATTGTTTATGCCGGCGGGAGGCTATATTTTCATCACATGCGTAACAGTCGTCACCTCTATTGCTGGAGGCATCGTCATACTTATAATAATACTTATACTTATACTTATATACTTATACTTATAATATAATGGGGAGCAGGATAGTAGCCACCTGTTTGAATGTCCAAAACTGGCAGGGGAACGTGACGCAATGCCGAGCGGCATGAAGAGGGTGGAGAAAGCTCTACTGGTTGACCAGATCCAGCATGATGGCATAATAGCCAAATGTGGGCATTTGAGAAGAAGATCTACACGAAACAAAACAACTCATCCAACAAAAAAGTGGCACGAGAATCTGTATCACTATCACCCGCATAATTTTCGTTGTTATTTTTTGCCCTAAATGTTTGGCAGCAGCAGCAAGTTCACAAATTTCTTCCATCACTGAAAAGTGAACTTTCGTTAGGCCTACAATGGTAATTTTCACTCTTCGGGCAATGAAAACTGTGAGAATGATAGGCGTTGAGCTATAGGCCTACTGAGCAGATTGGAATATCTGCCGTGAATAAGCCCTTTTGATTAAATGAGTAGATTTTAGACGAATTTGGCGTTTAGGCGGAAAGTTTGTAGGTAGGCTCTTTGCAGAGTACTAATTTGAATCACATTTTTCAGTTTAGACTTAAAGGCCTTCTTTATTCAACAGGTAGGCTTTTTTTCATTACTTCCAATTCACCTGTCTTATGTTACAAAAAGTTTTACACGCCACACTACTGGCCGCATATCGCTTCGGAGATTTTTCATGTTTCGGAAAACTATAATCCAACCGTACAATCGTGGACTTTCATCTAGGCTACTATTTCGTGATACACATTCCCAAACACTGAACACAATGCATGCTTGTGTCGATAACATTGTTTGTAAAAGTTGCACAGAGAATCGCAGTCCTGACTGTTCTGATCGTCCCGACAAGGGCAACTGAGGGAGGTGTTGGAGGGGGAGGGATGGTTGATGGGACAACCAACTTGGGTTTAGGGAGGGGTATTCTTATGAGACGCAATTGGTGGTACTTGTTCAGGACATTGGGGAGGCTCTAGATAAGGGGGAAGAAGTAGATGCAGTTTTCCTTGACATTGAAAAGGCATTTGTTAAAGTGTCTCACAGGATTTTGATGAGGAAGGTTGATAGTGTGATTGGAGGTAAGGAGGTGGTAAGGTCGATAGGAGATTTTCTAGCAGGTAGGTCGCAGAGGGTAAGTTGGGGGATAGTATATCAACAAGTATTGGTCACATCGGGGGTGCCGCAGGGGTTGGTGCTGGGGCCCAGTTATTTATGTTTATTAATAATATAGGTAAGGGAATAGAGTCAAGATTAAGGTTGTTTGCTGTTGATTGCATCCTATATATAGTCCTTTGCAAGGATCCTGTGGTCCTAGGATCCCGCCCACCTTCCCCTACCTTACTCCATACCTCGACTCGCCGGGGCGAGCCAGCCGCGAGGGGTACCTTTGTTATCGCACCTGTTATCTTGACCGACGCAGAAGATAAACATACAAATATAAAAATTGGGGTTTTTAACCAATCGAATCAATTTTTTGGTGACATGTTATTTGTGGCAAATCGAGATCAATGGGACATTTATTTCAATGGCACATGGGCAGTGTTGGGGCGAGAACTTTTAAAAAGAACGCGTTCCCGAGAACGCGTTCTTTTTTTGTGAACTTTCCAACGAACTTACTCTTTTTTCAAATGAGTGAACTTGAACTTTCAAAAGTTCTTTTTGAGAACGAACTTTTCAATTTTAGAAAGTTCTTTTGAAAGTTCATTCTGTTCGATGATTGAGCATCTGTCAACGCGTCGTCGAGGAACACGCGAATCGTTTTCGGTTCTCCTTCAGCTGATTTTAAAAAGCTACCGGCCACCATTCATGGAGTAGAATTACATTCAAGTCTGTCCGTTCGAACTCTACCCACCACAGATCACTCGGTCGAGATAAGTGGGTCTGCAAGTGCAAGTGCCCAAATACCAGAAGTAATGCGACACGATAATTGGGCGGGAGGAAACGACTCTACGTGGAACTCCATTCACTAATCAAAACGCAAGATTGAAACATTTCTAGAGCCAGTGTAAATTCTCAAGAGGAACAGATTTCTCGGTTGACTAATGGATTTGTTGTTATAGGGTGTTTGTGTCACAATTCTACTACCGTTTCACTTTATCCTAAAATATGGTGTTACTGATCATCAAATCAATCATCATCAATCATCAAATGATCAATCAACACATCAATAATAAAATACATAACAATTATTATCAACAATTTTTACCAACTAAAGGGGCCTACTAGTCTTTGTAAAATAAAACAATAATAGGACGGGCTTAGCCCTGGTAGTTTTAGTGAAGAACAGCACTTTTGTACATACATATACATACACTATCACTAATCGCTATCACTATCACTAATTAATCGATACACTAATCGCTATTTTCACATGTCTGTAATAATATAAACTGAAACTGAAACAACAGTACAATTATCCTTCCTTGAAGTTCTTAAGTTTTTTATTTCTACAATGGTAGGCGCCTATAGCCCTACATCAGACACCTAATGCCAGCATTCAATATCTTACCTTAACATGCATGTTTTTCTTCCTATTTAAGCCATACAAGGCAATCGATTATTCGCATGACTGTTAATACAATGTGGTGACACTTTTTCACAAAATAACTTTTAAAAGAACTTAGTTCATATTTTAGACGAACTTGAACTTTTCAAAATTTTAGGTTTTGAAAAGAACTTGAACTTTATTAAAGTTCATTATTTGAGCTGTGAACTGAACTTTTAGAAAGTTCATTTAAAAAAAGAACTGCCCCAACACTGCACATGGGGAATTTTAGCGATCGGACAAAAATTAGGCCTTCTACGGACTTTGTTGTAATGAAAGCCTCATATATGCTTCATTTCAACAAAGTCCCTAGAAGGCCTAATTTTTGTCCGATCGCTAAAATTCAAGATGTCCCATTGATTTCGATTTGTCACTAATAACATGTCACCAAAAAATTGATTCGATTAGTTAAAAACCCAAATTTTTTATATTTGTATCTTTGTCTTCCGCGTCGGTCAAGATGACGGGTGCGATAACAAAGGTACCCCTCACGGCTGGCTTGCGCTGGCAAGTCGTGGTATGGAGTGAGGTAGGGGAAGGTGGGCGGGATCCTAGGACCACAGGATCCTTGCAAAGGACTTTAGGGTAATTAAGGAGGGGCAGGATGCTAAGTTGTTGCAGGATGATTTGAGGATGAAAGAGGGGTGGGTTGTCGATAACAGGATGAGTGTGGGTGTGGGATAAATATAGGTGTTGGAGCTAGAGAAAGTGCAGCGTAGGGCGGCAAGGAAGATTACGAGAGAAGTTAGGCGATGGAGGTATGAGGAAGATAAGTTAGGGAATGCGATGAGGGTTTATGATAGCATTACAGCAATGATGGGGGAGCTGGGTTGGGAGTCTTTTAGAGGAGAGGTGGAGAAGTGATAGGATGTGTAGTCTCTACAAAGCAGCTAGGGGGAAAAGAGGGTGCGGGGAAACCCATAGCAAATTGCAAGGAGTATACAGAGGGAGGGGGGATCATAAATGGAAGTTTCAGCAACAGGTGATAAGAAGTGATCTGGGTAGGTTTGGATTTGTTGAGAGAATGGTCAGGGAATGGAATGAGTTACCCGAAGTGGTTGTTGAGTGCGAATCAGTAAGGGAATTCATAAATAGAATTAGGGATATGAAATGATGAGGGAGGGTGGGGGGAAGGTTTGGGCAGGTTGCTACCGGGCAGTTATGATCCATTTGCAGCCTTGAAGTGTTTAATCTAATATTTAATCTAGTCCGTGGCCTGGTGACGTCGGAGCCAAGGGGGGCACTTTAAAGAATCGGCTGTAACTTCTGAACGACTCGACCAAGAACCATGAACCACCGGGTTATAAGGCCCAGCCGCAGAAGAGTGTCAGTAATGTAATGTAATGTAATGAAACTAACGGGAAATGCATTTGTAACAATGAATCTGTAATTCTGTAGGAATGGCTCAATTCCACATTTCTTTGGATTTCGAATCCCTTAAGTAAGAACAAGCACTCGATTTTCATCGTTATCGACCAAAGTTACATGATCGGAGTGCTGGGGCTAGATACGGCCAATGGGTTATAGGCCTACATCAACAGACCTTACAAAATAAGAGAGTAGGCCTATGCCTCCTAGGCCTAGCGCCTACACCTAGGACCTAGTTTGGACCAGGGAAATGAAAATGAAAAGAAAATGAGGGCTTGTCACGAAGGCTGTGGAAGCCTAAGCGTAGGCTAGGGCCTAGACTAGGGCCTACTGTGTATATTTCTCTAGGCCTAGGGCCTAGACTACTGTGTATATTTCTCTAGGCCTAGGGCCTAGGCAATGCCAAGGCCTACACCTCCTCAACTGCAGCTGAGTGCTGGGTCTGCGCTTCAGGTAGACCTTGCCTACGCATGTAGGCCTAGGCCTAGGCTCACACAATTTACCTTTAGAGTGGGACAAGTTTAGAGACGTCTTCAAGTAATGACCACAGAGTTGCAACTTTTTACGATACAAATCTGTCACGGAGGTAGGCTACGCCGAAGGTCCCAGGAGGCTATGGCTATCCTTCAAAAGTAAGCCTAGGTAGGCTAGGCCACAGAGAAATGCTAGGCCTAGGGCCTGCTTCAAACTCAAAGGCTAGACCTAGCCTAGGCCCTAGGCCTAGCCCTACCTAGGAGGCAAAGGCCAACTCCCCTTCACAATGAACATTCTACTCACCTAGGCCTAGGCCTACCTTGACTACAAGTCAAGTTTCGGACGAGCTAGCCTACATAAAATTGATAAAAAAAAATGTAAAAGCATGAAATATTACTTTAGATAAGAAGTTTCATGCAGTACCAGTCATTGGCCCCTAGTTGTTATTGATAATTTCTTATCTATGAACTCGGATGTCAGATTGTTACGTTGGTACACTGTTAATCTATGGTTACTGTACATGATGTTTGATTTCTACCCTGTGCACTCGCTAGTGTAGATCGTGGAGTAAACGGTGCAAGAACCTACGCGTTTGTGTTCCATTTAGTTACCTAGATAAACAGTGCACAGGATTTTTTTAAACATTATCATCACAATTCTTTATAAAATAGGTGTTACTAATCATTACAGAAATAATACCATTTGGTTGTTGGTTTGCATGTGGAGCATGTGCTACAAACGAACAAACTTTAAACCCATTATGATAAAACGATATGTTGGCTGCACTTCCATAATACAGCAGTGCTGCTTGCAATGTGTTTAATTAAAACTAAAAACATCAAACTTGGACATACAGACATTTCTTTGTTATTGATCATAATGTAACATTTTTCTGTCCTAATTGACTTACAATTACGTACGAATATTCGTATTCAAATGTTACTGAGATGAAAAGCATTTAACTAATGTCGTTCTTTTCTTTACGATTTACATGCGATTTTATTTTTAAAGGTGGTCATATTCGAAAGGTTTTGGCTCGCACTGGCGGCAAAGTATAATGACGTATATGTCCTTACAGTAGGTAAACCAACCAATGAGAACTCTTCATCTCGTCGAGGGATTCGAGGCGGAGCATGCATTATTTCTCAAGCTGCGATTGTGTTTTGAAGTATTTTCATCAAAAAGTTGTGAAATATTTATTCCCGTACGCATATTATTTATTGTAGGAGTGCAGTTTTGTTTTTTAAACACTTTGTAAAGGTTTGTTTCTCCAGTAATACTCCCAAATTGCATGTGGAATTCATTTCATTATACATCTCGTTGCACTCTGCCCGTGCTGAGTTTTGCATGCTAGTAATAAGACAACATTTCAATACTTTGCCCGTACTATATTGAAGGTTTAATGCCATGTATACCTTAATATCTATTACTGAAACATATAACATTAGCTCTAAACTACTTTAAACCATTCCCACTATTAATTTGCTGTTAAGCACATGTCAATATCGGTTCTAACCATTTAAAAGAATAGGCCTCTCACTAGGCTAGTACAGGCGCTATGTTCAAGACGGGAATAAGCTGGAATTTCGACCGCTAGCCTAGGCGAGACAAACAATCCATTTTGCTGTACTCCGTAGTCTGAATGTATATTTATAGTGTTATAACGAATTATTTTCTTATAAAGTAAATACAATTGGTATGCTTTAATAGTTGTTTATGAATTTATACCGGAGTCTGGGTTGAGGTTTTAACCTAATCCTATTATTTATTGTAGGGTATTAATTCAGAGGCGAAAGGGAATCCCAACATTTTAATTTGGCATTGTCATAAATAAATGACTAATATAAGTTATGAATGTTGTATCATCAATGAAAATCCATTAGGGCTATATTAGGGCTAGGGTAGGTAATGAAATTTAGAAAACATTGTTGTAACACAATATGTTCTATAATTAATAATGCAAGAACAAAAATCTGGTCCACCATTGAACAGTTATTTTGAAATTAATAGTTATGGTCAGTGCACAATAGCCCGGGAAGGAGCTTCCAGTAACCGTTAACGTTAACGAGCAATGTTAAATTATAGCGAACTTTCCCGTTACCGTAACCGGAGCTCCTTCTCGGGCTATTGTGCACCGACCATTGCAAGCCGCATTCACAATCTTGACTAGTACCAAAGATTACTGAGTGGGGAAGATGTTTCATCGCCGTGTTAAAATATCTGCGCGAGTTTTAGCAAAAATTTTGAAGTCTTACCACTAGTTCGAATTCTGACCGCAAGGAGCGCTAGCCCTGCACGTTTCCACTAAATCTCCTGGTAGCTATTAGCGATCTAGTAGACCTTGTGTTTGACTTCGTTACCGTTACACAAGGTCTACTAGATCGCTAGTACGTGCCAGGGGATTCAGTGGACCTTGAGTTTTAAACTTTTAAGAGCGACTCTTGCGGTGAGAATTCGAACTACACGTCGGACTTAGAAAATTTCGCTCAGGCACGCGCAGACGAATTCCCATATGGATGAACTATCTTCCCCACTCAGTAATCTTTGCTAGTACTATGGTTTAATGATTAAGACTAACGTTTAAGAACTAACCAAACTACAAAGACTCCCCCTCCAAGTGAAGCCAAATCAAATCAAAATCTAAAACCAATTCAAAACATGTGACGCATCAATTGCTGATCGGATATTACCAGTGTTCTCCCCAGGAAAATAAGTTCAGTGGTTGTTTCAAAACAATTGCCGGGTAGTGTATTTCCAGGGTAAAAAAAAAAAATAGGGGTCCGGGGCTTGCCCCCGGATTTTTTTTTGGATCATAGATCCATTTTGGTGAGTTTTAGAGGTTTTTAAAGGCCTCTCAAGGTAACTTTATGTTGTTGCTATAGTGGTAAGAGCATTTCTTATTTTATTGAAATCAAACATTACTTTTTCATTTTTGTATGTAGGCCTATGCCAATTAGTACGATGATTAGGCCAACAACTTTTGTTGTGATAATATTAATTTTCTTATGTCTAACTATCCAATATAAAAAATTGGATAGCGTGGCGCCGTGGCGTGGTGCGGCGACTTTTGGTACCAGACTTCTGTTCCGGACCAGGGGGCACTTGATCTTGGACTTTAAAAAAATTAATTTTCTTACAGCATTGTTCTGTTGTGTGGGCCATAAGGATTTGAAGGGTTACAATAACTTGAACACTCTTGAGTTTGATAACATTATTTACTTCTTGTAACTTTGAATAAAAGTAAGAGATACCATACCGAGCATTGCCGAAGATTTGCACGAGCCACGGGCACGGGGAAGGAATCAGCAGGGAGCGATGTACGCTGGCCAAGCGAAGGTCATAGACACGTTAGGCCTATGTTGATGTTTCGTTGAACAATATTCGCTCTCACGCCATTAGGTACATGTTTCCATTGGATAGTCAAAGTATAAACTGAGAACGGAACATACCTTTGCTAGATAGAGGTGTGAATTCCGATTGTTTATTAAAAAGCTAATTGTCAGCAGAAAAGTTTGCCAGGCGGTATGGCTAAAGTTAGCCGGGCGGACCGCCCAGCTAACTGGCTCTGGGGAGAACACTGATATTACTATAACAATCTGACCTAGAGTGACTAAGAAGTTGAACGTTAGTCAACTTTCTAAATCACTAGTCTTAATCATTAATCATTGTGGACGGTATAATGTAAAACCCTATACTTTAACCTTTAATCGTTAGTCTTAGTAAGCATTGTGAACGCGACTGCCTCATGAACTCAATCAAAACATTGTGATTTGGTCTAAGTAGAGATGTAAAATTTCAGGAAAGATGATTGTCGGAAATTTTTCTGAAAGATTTCTGGAGATTTCTGGAAAAATGCTCAAAATATTTGCAAATATTAAATATTATGGTAGCCTACAACAAATTGCAAATATAATGTTGTGGAGTGTAAAGGTACAGTAATGATAATATTGTACTTATTGTACCATACTTTCAACTTACAACTAGCCTACACTAAAACAATTAATGGCATGTGGAAATGTTAGGCATGTCAGCACATGTTCTTGGAAACTATAGGGTTATGTTGCTCCAATACCTACGTGTTGCAAAGCCACTGCCTTGTTCAAAAAAATCCATGGGGATTGCAGATGATCAGCATTGTACCAAATAGTCATAAAGTGCAAGGTAATAAGTGTACTTCCCACCTTATTCCTTTAAATCTTGACTACATTTTGTGAGGGAAATTCAAAATATATTTCCAGAAATATTCCCAGAAAATGTTCTGTGGAAATATTTCCGATTAACATCCCTAGGTCTAGGGGTAAGAAAGTGGTTAGTAGGCCCTATTCTAAAAGTATAAAAAAGTAAGGTGGCTTGTTGGTCCAATGGTTAGCATTCCTGCTTCCAATGCAGAAGGTCCCGGGTTCAATTCCCGGTTCAAGCAGAAGATTTTTAACTTCTATTAAGGATTCAGTGCCATTACTTCTTCTGTTAGGAATAAGTAAATGGTGCCTTTGGAGCCATCCTAGCAACGAAGCACAGTCAATTCAAAGTTGTTCTGAATCGGCCTTGTTGATTCTGACATTTTTCCGCAGGTGTTCGCACTGTCCAATCACTGATTCATATGTTTCGTATTTGAAATATCGATCTTTGATTGGTTATCGCTCACTGGTCGATTGTGTTTGTAGCCTACAGGGTTGATTAGTCGCCTTAAATTAAAGTTCCCCACTGAAAATCAGTTTCGTTACTGAGTGAGTAGACTCTAAATGTGAATTTATTTATTTATTTATTTATTTATTTATTTATTTATTTATTTATTTATTTATTTATTTATTTATTTATTTATTTATTTATTTATTTATTTATTTATTTGTTTATTTATTTATTTATTTATTTATTTATTTATTTATTTATTTATTTAAACTCTCACACATTATAGCCTACACGTTCAAATGTTGTTCATACCCCCTTCATCAACCTACAACTAAATAGTGAATTATGGCTAAAAGCATTATAATACTTTGTGAGTTTTTCTTCTTTTGCCAAGATGGCTTTTTCAGCCATTCTTTTGTCTAACTAGCTATCCAATATAAAATGGCTTCCTGCCATGCAATGGCAATTCAAATACATGGTATAAATTAGTAATTACAGTTAATTAACTACAATCACATGGCACTTTGCCCTAAACAAGACAAACAGCAACATTGTGAACTATATTTGCTTCAATTTAAAAACAACTTTATTAACCACTGTAGGCTGGCATTTTAAGTTTTAGATAGCCTTTAAGCTATAACCAACCACTAAACATTATACCGTACCATGACTCCCATCCCTATAGTATTTTAGTCTTACTTCAATTTCAATTTCAATTTATTTCATCCGTAGACATATACATAATACATGGACATCGTCAGTGTTGGGTAAGTTCCTTAAAAAATGGACCTAGTTCCAGTTCCAGTTCCACGCAAGGAAAAAGGAACTCTTTCCAGTTCCAAGTTCCTCTAAAAAAAAAGGAACTGGGGCGTTCCTTAGTTCCTTTCAAAATGGAACTAAGTTCCTAAATAGTTCCTTTCTGCAAACAACCATTTTTCTTTGGATATTGCCGAGCGGGATACTAGCCATCGACTCAATGGTTATTATCCGGGTTTATGCATTATATACCAAGAACACTGACTAAAAGTAAGAGGTTATTTTATATTGTCAATTCTTAATGCATTACAATTTACATTAATTATTAATAACTATTATAATTAATTTAACTAAAGTTTTTAAATTAAATTCAATGCCAAGGGTTCGCAAATAACGCCTAAAATATGGTGTAGATTTGTAGGAATCAATTAATGCATGTGCTTCTTTAGATTGGCTGGCGATGACCTCGAAGCACCGATTACTTTGAAAAATTTTCTTCGTCGCCGAAATATCACTTTCGCCCGAAAAAAAAACGGCCTGTATTTTTTAAAGGACAGTCAGTATGTTATTGCCACGAACACCAGACATTATAACAAAACGATCGAAAGAGACAGCGATGTTGTCACATGCACTTGTCGCAAAGAATTGAATAGCTATCAGTGAATATTGAGATAGCTCCTTGCCCCTAAATAACGTCTCCCCCACCCCACTCGGAGCACATCTTTCATCATCAAAGCCTGCCCGTTTCCAATGAATTCGAAGTGATGGGTTGACAAGTGATATATTTCATGTTTTGTTTGATTTTGGAATGACAGTCTGAGTTGCTCTCACACTTGTGTATAAGAGGGGTTGGACGGTTGGTCAGTTATAAGTGACATGACACGCTTATTCCGCACGAGCGATTTGGGATTAGTCACCGGTTTCGGGTCTTTGACTTGTGCAGGTGTGCGACTAATTGGAGACCCCACGCGGGGGTGGCGTAGCAGGTGGAGGGTTGGGATGGGTAGACAAGAATGAAATATTACAAACAAATTTGTTTTAGATTTCTCGTTTCTGTCATCTTGTAAGTAAACTATGTTTTGGCTTTTGGTCCTTCAAGCTTATACAATCAAGTAAAAATAAAAGGAACTTATGAAAATAAGTTACAGTTCCTGGAAAATTGGAACTATGGCGTTCCACAGTTCCTGGTTGGAAAAAAGGAACTAAACCGTTCCTTAGTTCCTTAAAAAGGAACTAGTTCCAAGGAACGGAACTAAAAAAATCCGTTCCTACCCAACATTGGACATCGTGAATACAAAAAATATCTTAAAACTATTGGTACGTACAACAAAACAAAGACATACATAATAGGTATTTTAAACAGCTAATGATTAACGTTTATAGTATGCAACATCATTTTATTCAATGGGTTGGGCAGTGGAGAAAGAAAAGAATTCATCCAGGTTACTAATGAGGACAGATTTTATTTTGTATTTGAAATATTTGAAAGAAGGTGGTGATGCCGATTGTTTTGTAGATAGCATGATTGTATATTTTCATGCATAGGTATTGGGGGCTATGTTTGAATGAATGAAGGTTAATGGGCTTGTAAAAGATATTAAATCTAGATCTAGTTTTGTAGGAATTGCATATGAAGTACTGAGTGGGAATAGGTCTGCGTTGGCATGGACGAATACAGCTCAAGTGCTTAGGTCCAGTCTTACAATGTCCCAATAACTACTTATTCGTCAAATAGCTTGTTTTCTCCATGGCAACCACCATTCAAAACCCTTGAAATCCATCAAATAGATTAATTGCTACAAATAAAGGCCTATAAAAAACTAAACACTCGTAATTGGAACATACAACATAAGCCTACCTGGAGATAATTTCTAGGTATGGGGTTTTCTACTGGCATGCACCGAGCTCACTCCAGATTCACTCTGAAAAGTCACAATGATGTAATGACTGGTGCAGTGTTAGGCTAGCTAAATGGCTACTGGAACATGACAACAATGTGATCGCCACGTTGCAAATGAAACTATTTCCCGTGTAATGAACTAGGAGCAACAGTGCTGCAAAGCGAGTATTTTATTGTATTTTATTTCTTGAATTTCTTGTATGGGTCCAGTTTGCAGCTTTTTTGCTTGCTCAATTAGGCCTACAGAACATTTATACACTCATGTTAATAAACATGTCACCAATACTTTTATATTTACGGTACGCCTTACATTTAATAAAAAGTAAAAAACTCAGTCATTTCTAGATTAATGTGTACAGTATTGTGTTCTGTAAAAAAACTACTGACTGAATAAATAAATTTGTAATGATAGTAGGGGTGACATCGGGTAATAAAATCTGGATTCAGTTCCAGTAAATAGCATAAGTTGCGGGCCGAAATTCAGCTACTGAATTCGCTAGATAAGCAAAAAATGTCATGCTTAATGCGCTGGCTTGTAATATTGGATCCAAACGCGACCGCTTATTTGAAGATGTGGTGGGTGGGTTGTCAAAGTACTATTGGTCCCATTTTCGATTCTTCTTCGTCAAGTGACTGCGATAACAAAATGGGTAAATAATAAATATGTTATTTAAGTGCAAGAAAGGGCTAAATTTGTTATTTAAGTGCAAGGGTTGAAGTATTAAATAGGTACTAAAAAAAAGAAAACGTCATAAATAGAAGTATCATGTTTTGTATTGACCGCGGTTTTGAAGGTAATAATTGGTGTCAGCGGCATTTAGTTCCGATGGTTTCACTTACTTAGCATACTCAGTAGGTCTATACTTGTAGACCTGTCTACTGAAAAATGGAACACCTTGCTTACTATCGGCAAAGTAAGCAGCTTAATAGTGGGACACTCAGCTTACTCAGCAGACTCCGCTGAGTGACATCCCAACAGATAGGCCTGTTTGAAGGTCGTTGTCCACTGTCCTTGCCAGTAGCTGCCAGTGTCCGAGCGGTTGGTTACTGATGAGTGAATTTTGTGTATTGACATGACATGTGTGCAATTCTAATAAGTTTGGTATCTTTTGTTTTAGGACTATCCAAAATGAATGAAACACACACTCTGCCACAGGCGTCATCAATCCTTAAAGTGCTTCCTTTAGCCATCACTGGTTGTGATGATCAACCATCTTCTCCGCCACCATTAACTGTGGCAGCGGTCCCTGGGGGTCATCATCCTGAACCACTTATGCATGACAACCATCCACTTCCTTTAAGTTTGGCACAACAAAATGAAATTCCAGTGGATATAAGTATATCCACAATTCCAAAACTCCCTGCTGATTGCGAAGTAGGATCTGCACCAGAAAACTCCGGTATTGTCCAATCATCATTGTGCAGTTCACATTTTACTAAAATTTCCGATGCATTCACAATTGATACTTGTAAAGATAGCACCCCAACGCTAAGTGAAATACCATCTTCAAAAAGGTTGAATATTTTGTCCAGTAGTGTTACTTCAGCAATTCCTAGTTTTATTAGAATGGGATCTGGCCAGGTTGTGCCAAAACATCGTGTAATCCAATCCTCTCTAGGTACTACTTCCTCAATTCCTATAGAGGTGCTTGGTAGTGGTAAAAACAAATTTACTTGCCTTGGTACAGTGTTTAAGTCTGATGGTGCCAAAGTTTCTGACAGCCCTCAATTGGTATTTCCTTCTACTGGTAACCTCCTCTATACAAACAAACCAACATTATTGACTCCTACCAGCCACAGAATAGTTTCAGCTAGTGGCTCTGTGGTGCCAGCACTGATACCAGTAAAAAATGTAGGACAAGCAAAGCAAATACCTATTAATCTTGAGAGCACAGCAGTGACACATCAACCTAAGAAAATGACAAGTGTTCTTATACCATCTTCACATCTCAAAAAACAAGCTCTAAACAACAGATTTATCAATGTGAAGATTAGCAATGGGCAGATTCAATCTTCAAACCAACCATCATTTAAGTGTAAGTCTTCTTTGTACACGTACCTAAATCATACATTTTGACTTAAAAGTAAACAAGCTGCTACTGGCTGCATTTGACACGGGATTGTTGTAATAATTTTTTTAGATGCATTATATGGGTGATCAGTCACCATAGACCTAGCTATAGAATATGATCACATATGACTCATTTTGAGTAGGTTTGAAATGTAAATGCCAAATGTAGATTACCCAGTCGTGTTGTACTGTACTCATTATTTTTCATTGGCTTACAGTGTAAGGTATAAAACGTAACCGTATAGTAAATACTAAATACATACCAAATGTGAATCACATTTCCTGTTTATGGAACAGAACATCATCAGTCATCACAGTTAGTTTATTCATATTACAATGTTATGTGATTCATGTGTTATCTATATCGTAAAATCAAAGTTTCACTGTATATTTAATACAGGGCACCGCTCCCCTCTCCAGGTGATTGTTAGCTAGAGCTGCACCTGCTGGGCCAGTTGGCTGCAAGTGTTTCCACACTACGTAAACACACCTAATGGCTAACTATGATGTCACATACTGCAATGGTCTTCACAGTATTCTCATTCCGACTCAACATTGACATCGTTAAAACCTTATTAAATATCGTCTAAAATAAAATTGTAAAATTAATATGTTTTTTGGAAAACAGTCATGCTATATAGGCCTACCGTATAGTAAGTTGGCAAAAACTAAAAATGTAATTTCATATTATAAAATAAGGGAGCATTTCCCATTATAATTTATAAGTAACATTTATAATTTAAAAATATATCTACCTAATTAATTATGATCATCATAAAGCAAAAAGCAAATGAGATTTGTTTTAACCATGGTAGGCTAACTAACTACCTAATTGTGTTCAGAGTTTTTCTAGTTATTATCATCCCTTACATTATACACTCATTAGTCATTACACCCTAATTCAAATGCTTGGTAAAGACAGGTAGGCCTATAGATTCCATCATATTCATATTACTGTACCTGAAAACAGTAGGTGAGATATCTTAGCAGTAGGCCTACACAACAAAATTTTGAGTTACCTAAGCTGAACATTGAAATCTATTCCTTTCATCAAATTAATTATCCAGCCTATTTATTATTCATCCGTGTTCTATGTAGGCCTACTCAATTTGGGATATGTACTAACTTGTGACTTTTTTTCTTAATTTCTAGTTGTACGTGATGGTAAATCACTAGTTTCTTCGAGTAAAATGAAGCTGCTGAAGCCACAGTCAAGTTTCAAACTGAATACAATCAAGTCTCATGGCAGACTTATTCCAAAATATACCACTGTAACACCAATTTCAGCTACTACTTCTGAAGTATCAAATTATTCAGCTAAGAAATCACTTTTGAAAGATGAAGTAAAAATGAGAAATGTATGTACAAATGATACAGACATGAACCAAGATTTAAACCGCTGCCTTCAAGAAGCAGTAGAATCTATGTTTTCCCCAAATAGTCCAACAAGCTCGATTGCTTCCCATAAATCTACTGGTGATGATAAAGATGATGTTACCCTCATGAAAGTGTTAGCATTATCTGCTACTTCAACTCAACAAGAAGATCGTACTCTTACCACAGATCCAGACGATGTCAGAATTGAGTTGGTTAGTCAAGAGGCTGATTCTGTAACATGTGTGTCAGCTATTAAGCCAATCGAAAAAACAGTAAGCTCAGAAGAATTACAAAAAGCTCCACCAGATAGCATAGTACCATGCCAGACCCTTTTACTGGATAAACAAATCAATAATCAAACTGTTGAACTTTTGGCTAGTGCAGGTGACACAACATTGAAACCAGTTGATAAAATAAAAATCATGACTGAAACAGTAGAGGCTGCTGCCAAACCACTAACTGAAGAAACATCAATAATAGATTCCAAACCAAATATTGAGACTACAACAACAGCACCAGTTGACCTCAAGACAGTCGACAATCAAACACGCTTAAGCCATAATGATAATATTCTTAAAGCATGTCAACTCACCCCAATAACACCAATGGCTAGCCAGAGTACAGACCAACCTATTCATTCCCCCACACCACATTACGAGGGAAAACCAGCTACTGTGGTTGATAAAGCTGATCCACTGGTTAATTGGAAGAAAGAAGTGACAGCTTTACCAGAAAGTGGAATTAAATTCTCTGTGAATGAATTTGGATTGATGGAAATAGACACAGACTCAAATGATAAGGACAGTGTGAAATCAAAGTTTTTGGAAAATACAAGAGATGATGACTCTAAATCGTGTAAATTAAGGATTAAAGAGGAGAAAACACGTACCAAATCTAAAATAGGGATATTATGTAAAAACGTGAGGAATTCTGATAAGAAATTTCGGTACAAGAATGGAGATACTACCCCTGAAAAGTTGTCTGGGTTGAAGAATGATGATGTATTTGGAAAGAAAAAAAAGATTAAGAAAAAGATGAAAAGCCCAATTTCAAAACCTACAGAAACTAAGGATGGGACATCAAATGATGGTGTGAAGTCTACAGATGACATTTACCATTGTGATGCATGTGGCTGTTATGGACTAGAAGTTGAGTTTCTCAGCTCTCGCTTCTGTAGTACCTTATGTGAAGCAGACTGGACTGTGAAGATGGAAGCAGATATAAAAAGAGAGAAAGACCGTGCTCAGGTTCAATTAAAACGTCGTAAAAAGAAATTGCTGGAAAAGGTGCACCATGAAATGGAGTTACAGAAACTCCAAGAAGAGGCAGAAAAAGAACTTCAGTTAGCTCTAGAATGTACTCCCAAGTCTGAACCTGACCCTCCTGATGCTCTCAGTTCTGAACTATCACCACAATCAAATATAAGCAAAGAAGAAACGTCTAATGACGGATCTCAAGATTTTAACAAGCCCCGCTTACCATGGCAAACTGGTAAACATGGCTTTTCCTGGACTAAATATTTGGAATATAACAAAGCCAAGCCAGCTCCCGTTAAACTTTTTAAAGATCCATTCCCATACTCTAAAAACAACTTTAAAGTTGGAATGAAGCTGGAAGGAATCGATCCAAAGCACCCCAACTACTTTTGTGTTCTTTCTGTAGTCGAAGTTTGTGGCTTCCGATTAAAACTGCATTTTGACGGGTATTCATCTCTTTATGACTTCTGGATTAATGCGGACTCCATGGATATATTTCCTGCAGGCTGGTGTGAAAGAAACGGCAATACTCTTCATCCACCACCTACCTATGATCAACCTGTTTTCAACTGGAGTGAATACTTGAAACACTGTAGAGCACCACCTGCTCCCAAAAGCTTATTTTACAACAAGACTAGTGATGTAAGTTGATATTCCCATTACAGTACTACAATAAATCCTTCTCCTAGACAGATAACAAATTGTTGGTTGTATAATGGATGGTAGTAAAGGGTTCTGGCACTTCAATCCAATGGTATTATTTTTGGTGTTTTATGCAACATTTATGGCTTCCAAGGACTCCTATTTTTTGTTTTATTTAATTTTAATATTTAATTTATACATAGCTTTAAAACCTTAAAAGTGTTTAAGATTGGAAAATCTTGTAGTCCCTACCCTTCTTGTGCATTCAAACCTAATATGTTCACAAGTAGTTAAGATTTTCACCCTGAAACTCAACTCACCGCCAGGGGCGGACTGGGATGAAAAGGCCCAGGATGCTGGGTTTTGGGGGGGCCCGCACGAGCTGGTGTGGTTCAGCTAGGGTCTGGGGCAAAGCCCCAGCCGCCAGAGGCAAATACGCCAAAGGGGTAAAAATTTTTTGGGGGTTGCATTGAATTTTATGGCTTAAATGCGATTTTAGGGCGCGATTAACAGAGGCCATCCTTCCAGTAGCACTACTGAGCATGTTATTCAAATTTTAAGAAAACGATACCGGTATTCGAGTTAGGCCTACGGCCATTACTGTTACTGACAAGTACTAAATATTGTCACTCGCAAAATGCTAGCATGCGAGCGGATTTGACAAGGTTTGCTGGGCACCGGGGGGCCCTTAGTCACGAAGTCGCGGACACGCGGATACTTATAGAGTGGGGTTAAGATTTTTTTAGCAATATACAGAGAAGTATTTACATCATAGGAACTTTGTGGTGGCAGCCCGGGGCCTCGGACTGCCAAAGGGCCTGGATTTGCCCAGGGGCCCGGGATGCGATCGCATCCCGGCATCCCTAGCCAGGCCGCGCCTGCTCACCACATCCATATTGGACACACAATCTGGTGCATGGTTTCCTACTTACTTTACACAAACCTGGTCCAGATCACTCAGATTGCAACCTGCCTTGGTTGCCAGGATGGGCAGGTTGCAATCTGTAGTGATCTGGATCAGGTTTGTGTAAACACCCTTCGAGGTTCCTTTGTTTGTTACCGGTATTAATCTTAGTTACTATTCATGACTTTGTTTCTTTCCAGGCTATTTGTCCAAATGGATTCCGTATCGGAATGAAGCTGGAAGCTGTTGATCGACAGAACACATCTCTAGTGTGTGTAGCTTCAGTTGTAGGTCTGATGGACAGTCGCATTATGGTGCATTTTGATGGGTGGGATGATATATACAACTACTGGGCTGATCCTAGCTCTTCTTACATTCACCCTGTTGGATGGTGTGAAGAACATGGCCACAAACTTACGCCTCCAAGTGGTATGTATTAAGTGCATTGTTCTACCTATGACTGTACAGTAGAACATAAAAGGGTGCAATTGCCCCCCTACCCTCCCCCATTGCAGTCCCCTACAAAAAAAAACACTACTCGTAACCATTGAAGAAAAGTTGTGGTATGGACATTGTATCACTAGATATTTTTGCAATAATTTCTAGCCATGTCCCATTCAACAACCTGAAGGTTTGGATAATGAATAGAATTTGGTAGGCTATGGAAACAATTTTGACTTTTGAGCTTATGGTGAGTTATGAATTACGATTTACGGTAAGTTCAAGATCAGAAACTCAAATAATGTAATAAAATATCCCTGACTGCTCTTTCTGCAGGCAACATAAATTTGCTAAACAATATAATATCAATAAATTATAACAAGAAATAAATAATAAATTGCAAACTGTCCCATTTATGAACCCTTTTTTTGTATACCAATCCAAAACATAATCCACTTTTTTTTTAGAGATGTGCGGTAGGCCTAGATGAAAGCTCGGTTTACACACTTATTTAAAATCTAAAATTTAAGGTTTTATTTTCCTAACTGTTTTACTTAGGTTCGCTACCATTAGCCGGATTTATAAAATATCTCCTCTCATTGGCTGGGCTAAGAATTTTAGGTATAAGAGCTATAACGTTGCTATGGTTTCTTTAAATCTTAAAACTTAGGAAAGTGTGTGAACATTTTAAGTATAATGCTTTTGGCTTGATTTGATTTTATTAAACCTTAGATCTTAAATAAGTGTGTAAACCGAGCTTCAATAAATTCTTTATATTCACGTGACGTCACAGACATTGTTGGCGGCCATACTCCCGTACATGAGGTATAGGCACCAAGTGTGGCCACCGAGGGCGCTAGTGAAAACGATTGAAGCGCTCAAGTGGCAATGTCACGCAACTTTCCGATGAAGCAGCGTCGTTCTTCCTACGTCGATAATGGCAAATTGTGAAATTTTTTAAATTAAATACGGCTTTTAAAACTTTTGGGCAGATTATGAATCCCATCAGTCCTTAAAAGACAAGGCGCCATTTAAATCAGGACATGTTTTAGACTTACAAACAACACACAACAAACACAAACAAAACAATAAAAAAAAAAAAACAAGAAACAAAAAACAAGCTATATTAAACAACAATGTCCGGCACTTTTTTCAAACGCAGAATGCAATCTTCACCAATAAGTTGCTAAATTTGGCCACATATAGCGCTGTGTGTACTGACACACGGTACCTATTGCAGTTCCTACACATAGTCGCCGCAATCCTGTACACGAAGTCATGTTGTAGAATAGATAAACAAATGACTGTATTGCATACAAGAATGAATAGTCATTGTTTTTCAGTTGATCTAGGAAATGTAGCTGTCAGTGGCGTATACACGGGGGGGGGGGGGAGGGGGGGACAAAACCCCCCCTTTTGCAAAGGAAACATGGAAAATGACCGTTTACATTTCAATAGACTATCAATAGACAGTATTTCAATAGACAGTTAGATGTTTTACTTTATAATTATTGTATATTGTTGTAATTAAAAACAAAAGCAATAAGAAAAAATATTCAAATAATTGATTGAGGTTCCTTTTATTAGCGGTGCTAAGGAAAAAATGTGTTGCCAGAAACTGAGTAATCTTGTTTCAGTTGGCCGCTGTAAAACGCACAGATTTGCACTAAAATGACCTTGACGAGATTTTTTCCGGGGGGCAAGCGCCCCAGAACCTCAATTATGTTTCGGCTCCACTCTCTATAATATGGGTTGAAAACCCCCCCTTTCCCAATTCCTGAATACGCCACTGGTAGCTGTACTATTTGTAGAGATGCAAGAAATAGGTTTTATTTTTCTTCACTTTTCGTTTGAGAAATTGAGAATTATGGTGTTTTGTGGTGTTATTGTTTTTTTAATCGAAAATCATGTTTTTACATAAAATCATTGATAAAACTAAAAAAGGTTACATTTTCTAAACTATTATAATGTGTATGGCCCTAAATGTATATACATAGTGATGGGCGTCAAAGATTAGATTAGACTGCAGAGAAGTAAGTGATGATGATGCGGACTGCTTATTTTCGCTTTTTATCTAGTAATTCTTGTGAAGATTTGAACGGAAGGGAATACAAAATTACGAATTACTGTTAATAATGGTGTTATTTTGCTAGAAAGTGGCAATTATGGTGTTATATCGCAAATAAACTCATAATTCGTTTTATAAGCATTTTATGGTGTTATTTCGCGATTTGAATCTGAATCTCAGTGACGCATAACGTAAAGAAATGTTGAAACCAGCACTCTAGAGTGTTTTGTTACACTTGTCGTTTTATCGCGCATTGCGAAAAACTTGCATCTCTAACTATTTGTATTCTGTGTAACTAGTCAATACATTGTTAAATAATATTGATAGGTTGTATAATGGATATATAACAGTTTTACTGTGTCTGGAACATTACTGGATAGTGCATTCACTATTTGCATTTCCATATTTAGAGAAATAATATAGGATTTCCACTATTTGTCATTGGCAGCCATATTTGCACTTGAAATCAGCTGTTTGTAAGGAACTAGGCCTATATGCCAACAATCAGGTCCCAACAATGGGCAGAAAGAAAACAACCCAGTGGTACTCTGATTCTAAAATAGTAGATGCAGACTCAGGTCTAGTAACACGGTTAGTGTGAATTAGTTTGGAGCAAACTTAAAATCAAATAAAGCATAGCAAAGTAAAGCATCCATCATGCTTTTAAGCCTGTACTGACCACATTGTATTCTTACTTTTTAGGCTGGGAGAGGACCGAGTTCAGTTGGGAAAAGTATTTGCAGGAAACCAAGTCTACAGCTGCACCGGCAAGAGCATTCAAACAACGTGTACATGGTGGCTTTAAGCGTGGGTTGAAACTGGAATGTGTGGATAAACGGATGCCTATGGCTGTTCGAGTGGCTACAGTTGATGATGTTCGGGAACATCAGATACGAGTAAAATTCGACGGCTGGTCGGATATTTACAGTTATTGGGTAGATGAAGATAGTAGAGATATTCATCCGATGGGCTGGTGTCAAGCTGTAGGACACGTGCTAGAATTGCCATTGAGTAAGTATTTCTACATTTTAACTGTTTTAAATAATATAGACCTAGCCTATCTAACTAGAACAGCCAACACCCATAGGAACTACTATAAACAGTAGAGTAATCTAGGCCTAGTAGTAGGGATGGACCATTCTACCATTTTCTTAAATTAACAATAACATACAATCACTCATAATGGCATATCCATTGAGATAGTGGATCGTAGCAGGTTTCTTGGCCTTACACTCGACTATAAGTTGAAATGGCTGTCTCATATTGAGGGCTTGTGTAAGCGTCTCAGCAGCTCATGCTTTATGATTCGGGCACTAGCCTCGCAATGTGACAGGGAAACTACAAAGATGGTTTATTATGCAAATGTTCATTCGTTAATTTCGTATGGAATATTATTCTGGGGTGCCACCACACATGTCACAAAAGTATTCACTTTACAAAAAAGGGCACTGAGGTACATGATGCACCTGGGAGTGAGGGACTCATGTCGTCCATATTTTAAGGAATTGAAGATTTTAACAGTAACCTGCTTGTACATACTAGAGATCATCATGTTTGTGCATGACTTTCCAAAATACTTTCATACGAATGAAAGGATTCACAGTTTCAGTACAAGAGGTAAACTCAACCTGCATCAGGTGGGTCATAGACTCAAATTGTTAGACAGTGATCCGGTCCATATGGGTGTGAAAGTGTTTAATAAACTACCACATGCCATTAAACAAGTTATGTACACTACCAGCAGAGAAGTATTTAAGCTATTAGTAAAAAAGCATTTGCTAGAAAATAGTTTTTATACCTTGACAGAATTTTTTAATCATGTGTAAATATGTACCATGCTGCAGCTCAAGTATTATTAGTTCTTTAGTCACTTTAGGATTTTTCTTTACATATTTTAAGTTTTAAGTAGTCATAACTAGTATCAATGTACATTGGTAAAGCAATGGAATGTATGTATATTTAGTGTTTAAGACAACTATGACAACTTCAAAAACTCGCATACCATTAACTTGTGTATATGCAATTGAGTGTATAAAAGAAGGCTATTCAAATAAATAAATAAATAAATAAATAAACTATGTTCAGGGGCGCCAACTTTTCAGAATTACTGTGGGTGCTCAAAACTTAGGCAAACTCTACGGCCTCTATGGCCCCCGGGGGGGGGGGGGTGGAATTTCATTCACCAATTGTGGTATTGGAGTAGATTATGAACATAGGAGAGGACTGATATTCAAAACCACATCGTATCCTAAACAATGAAGTGAATGTTGTTTGTTGTTTGTTTTTATTAGCCTTCAATCGATCTTTTAGTACATACATACAAGACATAGGATTAGTGAAGAGTACATAAATATTATGAAGTACCTATATACAATGTAATGTCAAGTAGCTTACAAGTAATAACTAAAAATTTACTACAAGGTCTCCGTAGAATACCCGGGAAAATTATTTAACAGTCTAAATTATAGAGAACATAATTTTAGCCAGATTTTACCAAATTGCTGCATTCTAAATTATTCAATAAAAAATCATTCAATTATTTATTAGGTCCTACCTTGTCAAATCGACATAATATACTACCGAAAGCACATAGGCTACATAGTTGCTTGGGGGGGGGGGGTTGCGCAGAGTAGAACATACCTGTGAAAATGTGCTACACCACCGAGACGCAATGGACGGAGGGTGGGGGGGGGGGGGGGGGGGGTTCATCTCTCGCAATAGCGCCGCAGGCATTTTTTTTGACAAATACGTATTTTTGAAGAGGTTCTAATGTGTTTTAGAAGAAATTAAGATCTTTTGTTGAACTGAATGCCTTATATTTTTTTGGGTGGGTTTTTCGTGTTGTTTGGGTTTCGCGTTTTCTATTTGTGTGGGTGCTCCGCACCCACACAAATCTACCTGTGGGTGCTTTGGCCCTCCTGCACCCACGGAGTTGGCGCCCCTGACTATGTTTATCACGTACACATTTTGGATTGCAATACACCCTATGTAGAATCACTGAATGACTCATTGTGTTTGTAACCAGTTAACTTGACTGATAAGTATACGACTAATTTATTAGAGGTAATGTAGTACATTGGGGGTTGCTGTGGCCGTGGGCGGTCTAGATAGTAATCGCTGACTATTAGTACTTACAGTTTACTATTCTTTGCTTATTGTGTACTGGCACTACTAGGCCTATGGTATTTTTTGTATCACTGCTATTACTAGGCCTACAGTATTATTTGTATAACTATGTATATATATAGGAATGTTATCACTTCACTAAGGATGTTTTTCGCTAGTCGACTAGCGTAGCAGACTAACCTTACAATTAGTGACAATGAATACAAACAATTGGTAATTGTTGTGTTAGTTGGCGAAGTAGGCGAACAGACCAAATATTCGAATTGAGATACGCCCTAACCTTATCAACTTAAGGCGGGTTCACAAAAAATGACTAAGACTAACGATTAGTGTTTAAGAAAGTTGAAGTATACGATCTACATTGAAGCGTTCACATACTTTACTAGTGATTGGTGTATAAGACCGAGTGATTAAGAAAGTTCATTATTGTTATTCACGATTGTTAAGCGTTAGTAACAACCAATCGCTGCGTGGAACAGCACAGCGGTTCAGCCAATGAAAATCGTATCATCCGAGTCAAATTAAGTTTTAATGTTGTTTAGGTTTTCATTTTTACGCAGAATTTGTTTTGACAGCTTCCGGTCACGGCTTCCGGTAGGCCTACCCATGTAAACAATAGGTACGTTTGATTTGGCTATACTTTTTGAACTATTTGCACTCACCCCATGTTATTTCATGGGGTAAATGTCAAAAAGTACAAAGTGGCGGTAAATCAAACGAACCTAATTTTAAATCAAAGTTTCACGTCGTCTGCTGCAGCCTTCAGGTTATGAGTCCATATCAGTTACTATTTATTTATTTATTTATTTATTTATTTATTTATTTATTTATTTATTTATTTATTTATTTATTTATTTATTTATTTATTTATTTATTTATTTATTTATTTATTTATTTATTAGGACACATAATATTTATACAATTACAAATTTACTTATAATGTATGAAATAATTATTTGAAACAGTTTTCCATGTGTCCATTGTCCATGTCGTAATGCCCTACTTTCCATTTCATATCATTTCTTAGCTGTGTAATGAATGAAATCCGATAATGAGTGACTATGGCGATATCATTCATATCTTCATTTTATTTTTAGCAAATATGATAACAGCTGTCAACTTCAGGACAACATGGAATCGTTTTTGTTTTACACGCCCACGCCATAGCACTAATTTTTATGGGAAGAGTGCTCTACTCACTTGCACTCGAAGACTGCCATCTTTCAAAGTCGTCATGTATTTCTTTGCAAGATATGGGGGCAGAGTTTTGTTTTCCTAAGGCTTAGTCACTGGTTGTTAGTCTTAGTTCATAGTTATTTTGTCTGGACGTGCCCTTAGTAAACGGTACAATGTAGCATATTCTGTTTTCAGTTTTCAGTTTGTAGTTTACCTTGCAAAAGAATAAACATATATTCTATTCTATTCTATTCTATCAAAGCGTAATTTGAATTTACAGCATGTCAACAAATATTGGACAAAATGTATTAACATTAATTTTTGTTTGTATATTGTCTGTTCTTCAGCCTCCGAAGACTACACATTAGATTGCCCAACTCCAGACTGCCACGGACAAGGTCATGTCATGGGGTCAAAACATATGACAAACCATACAGTTCCTGGCTGCCCATTCGATCCACAGATACTCATTAAAAAAGATGAGATCCCCGATCGGCTTACAAGTACACCTGAGAGTCCAATTACACCAGTAAAAGACAAAAGGTATATTATTCTATTTTTAAGCTTGCAGGCTTTCCCGGCCGGAGTCGTTGTAAAAACTTGGCTGTTGGTCCATTGAATACTAAAATCCTGATGTTTCGGGCAGATTGCACGGTAGATCTTAGGCCTACAAGTTATTGAAGAGTGCACACTCAGAAGAAACCTGCTCAACCCAGCTTGTCTGTGCATGTCCACCCTAAACAAGTTGTGCCTCTAGTTTTATTAGTTATGCACTCTCTTCGCACCCAGCCACTGACTTCACACTGTTGTTACGTCGTTTTGAGTCGCTCTGTGGTTGGTTTCCACATTCCACTCAGTTTTAGTCCATCTTCAGGTGAAGTGAGGGCGAGTGGAACGTGGAAACCAAACAACATAACAACAGTGTGACGTCAGTGGCTGGGTATGAAGAGAGTGGGCATGCACGAGGTGACATAAAACTAAGAGCACAACTTGTTTAGGTTGACATGCACAGACGAGCTAGATTGAGCAGGTTTTTTCTCTATGTGTGCACACTTCAAATTTAATAACTCTGAAGATATATCTAGCTATTGGCCCGAAACATCAGGATTTTACTAATATACGCAACAATACCCAACAACCAAGTTTTTATTCTCACGTAGGCTTTTGCGGCCCGAGTCAATTCATGAACTTGCCTTCCAGGTGTAGCCCTGTCGATCATTGATAAAAAGCTGACATTTCGGGCAGGTTACACTGCCCATCTTCAAAAGAGCTATGAACTTGAAGACAAAGACACAGAGTGAAACCTACTCGGTGCAGCTCCACTCTGTGACTGTGACAAGCCATATTGTTTTCTGTGCATAGTCTCCACTAGTGATCCACCCCGCGCCCGTTCTACCGGTTCGACTCCGTCGTTATTGCTTGACGTCATTGTCGATAGTGCTCGCCATGTTTACCGCTCGTTGTTGATGCAATGTATAGTAGGCCTCCAAACTCGGCTCAACTTCAGTCCATCTTTGAAAAAATTATTTGGGAGTTTTTCAATTTCAATGGCTTCACGGACAAGACGGGACCGATATAATGCTTCGTACTGACTTACCGAATGTAGACAGTAGAATGAGTAGTACCGACACATTTGTTTAGATAGATACATAGATGACACTTTTGTGGTTTAGCCCATGGCATGGTGAAATTAAATGAATTGCTGTTATTCTTAAACAGCTTACATGATAGCATAACTTTCACTATGGAGGTTGAGATCGATGGAAAACTACCCTTTCTCGATGTGTTAGTCACAAGAAATGACGATGGAACGTTAAGAATTTTTTTTTTTTTTTATCATATGCCCACATTTGGCTTAATCAGGCCATCATGTAAGATCTGGTCAACCAGTAGAGACAGGCCTCCTTTTCTTCTCTCTTCATGCCGTTAGGCAATGCGTCACGTTCTGTTTTAAGTTTACTACATCTGAAGAGGTGATTCCTGTCCTGTTCCTCCACTCCACATAGCTTGCAGATAAGCAGAAAAGCAACCCATACAGGACGACATTTGCGTGCCAACTCACACCACTATCCAGATCAAATACACGCTGTACTCAACACGCTAGCTACTAGAGCATATAGAATTTCATATGAAAAACACCTACAGTAAGCTCTGAACATAAAACAATTAAAACTACACTACTACAAAATGGATACAGACATAGAGCTATAGCTCAAACTTTACACAAGGAAAATGTGTCAGAGACTTCAAAACCTTTGCAAGTAAAAGAATAAAGAGCTGTTGTTGTGTTGTTGTGCCCTGTGTGGAAAATGTAACATACCGTATTGGGAAAATGTTACGTAAATACCAGATTAAGACAATTTTTTCAACGGACAGGAAAATATCAACAATGCTCAATCAAGCTAAAGATAAACTTCCACCACTGAACACGTCAGGTGTGTACCAGATTCCGTGTGGTGCTTGCAATAAAGTGTAGATAGCCAAACAGGGCATTCAATAACAACTAGATTGAAAGAACACATTAGCCACACGAAACTGGGTCACATAGATAAGTTGGCAATAGCAGAACACAGCTTCAATGAAGGTCATCGCATTGATTTCGAAGGGACAAGAGCTACTCGCTACTACTAAGCATTAACACTCCCGTCTTGTCCGTGAAGCCATTGAAATTGAAAGACACCCAAATAATTTAAATCGGGAAGATGGACTGAAGTTGAGCCGAGTTTGGAGGCCTACTATACATCGCATCAACAACGCGCGGGAAACACGGCGAGCACTATCGACAATGATGTCAAGCGATAACGACGGAGTCGAACTAGTAAAACGGGCGCGGGGTGGATCGCGAGTGGAGACTATGCACAGAAAACAATATGGCTTATCACAGTCACAGAGTGGAGCTGCACCGAGTAGGTTTCACTCTGTGTCTTTGTCTTCAAGTTCATAGCTCTGAAGATGGGCAGTTTAACCTGCAAGAAACGTCAGCTTTTTAGAAACGATCCACGCATCTACACCCGAAGCCAAGTTCATTAATTAAGTTTTTATTCTGTTTTGGTGAATATCACGTAATTATTGTATGTAAGTTAAGTCCAAGCTGTAAGAGAATAAAGAATACCTAATTGTTTAAAGCTTTGTTACATTACCATGATTTCTTTCTTTAGACCTGGTGAAACGAAAAATCCTATCGGGCGACCACCAAAATGGCGACGTCAGGAAGGTGGTGAAAAGGTTGCCATTTTTCCGCAGGGAGAAATGCAAGAGGGGAAGGACTTCACTAGAGAAAAGAAGAGGAAAAAAAGGAAAATTAGATCTTTTTCACCTGCAAAAAAGATTGACGTCAATCTAGTTTGTGAAGAACTCCGTCAAGCAGTGTTGAATCCTGGATACAAACCGTGTGGCTCTGAGAACTCGGAGCAGTGGCTGAAACACTCTTATCCTCTAAATGTCTACATTTCGTCGGTTAATTCCGAATGCGACTTTACAAACTGGAGTGAGGAAAACGTTCTTGAGCTCATTACTTCCATTTCAAACTCAGAAGCAATTACTGATATGTTCAAAGAACATGGCATTGACGGAGAAGCGTTTTCAATGATGACTCAAGACGATCTTGTTTCGTTTATGGGCATCAAAATTGGCCCAGCACTGAAAATATTTAACTGCATCATGCTACTTCGACATAAAGCTAAGCAGAACAAGGCCAATCTTTTTTGAATGTGAATCCGTGGTGACAATACTGCCACTTCATGTGTGGCATGACGAATGACTTCAGTACCATTCCTTGAAACTAAGTCCACAGTGACGGTGGGGTTGGTAGAAAAAGCCAGTCAGCTGGCTACCACCCAGTCTAATTGGCAGTCTAATTACCTTATTAAATCAAGATTGATTAATAATGAAGTTTAATGAAATACATAAATTGAAACAATTTACATTTTCAATCAATTACATATGCACCTAGCTTTTGGAAAAAGCCTGACTGCATGATTTGCTAAAATATGTGTTGACATTTGCGCTGTAAATTATTGACGTAACAACCTACCAATTCTACTAAATGTGTTCCGGTTAATCTTCAATATTTTCTGCTTCTGTGGCCACTTTAATATGCCTTTACTTTTTTTAGAAAATTAACCCGACCTGGATTTCAAAGAGCATTGATAGTCGAATGCACATTGACGAACCAATCAGAATGTAGCTGATGACCAAGTCAAAAACAACATCATTCTGATTGGTTTGATAGTGTTGCGTCATTCTGCACTTTTCGACGTCTATGTCAAGAATGCACCATTAGAAGGAATCAAGGTGTTTTTTTTTTTTTATTTTTATATTTCTAATACTATATTGTTTGTACTAGTAAATACTACATGGTAAATAGCAATTAACTTTTATCTAGCAAAATAAAATATGCTAGCAGACTTCATAATATTATTATGATAATGTTTGGGTAAAAAGTTTGTTTTTTATTTCAAATTATTTAATAATTAATATAGTAAAACATTTTCATCACAATGAAATGATTAATCATTTCAGAAAAAATTGAAAGCCTGGTGAAAGCCCGAGACTATTACATGTATTCCTCTGGGTGACCAGATGTCCCGGGGAAATTTGAGGACATTTTTCAGCACTTTGTCCTGGTGTTCATAAAACATTTTTGTGGACGCTATTTGGTCCCGGATTTTGGTAATCGTTGCTTTTGTTTTTGATTTCAACACAAGACGTAGGGTTGGTTGATTTACTGAGCTTGTATAAACTGTACTGTGTTAGCTTCGTGAACTTTGATTGAACGGATGTAACGCCAAATCAATACATAGTACCAACTGCGTCTAAACGCTTCACTGCACTTCCTGCTCGGGCTCTTTGCGCTTCGTCGTTCCATACTTGTCTTGATATAACATTCATCTGTTAAAAATTGTTTAAATCAAATCAATATTGGAGTTATAGGAGACAAATAATGTTGATGAATGTGGCATCAATTTATTTGATTATTCAAATTGAGAAAACATAAGTACACTGATAAAAAGTTGTACTGGATTTTCGTTTTCAAATTCTGGTCACCATATTTATTCTCAACATACCGTCATGCGTTTTTTTTTTTTTACTGTATTACATATATCTACTTTTAAAAATCCATGATCCTTTACCAGAGATAATATGTGCCGGTACGTTTTCTTGTGCCTCCTTAACTCAACGATTGTCTCCATTTTTGTTCTCACTCTATTTAAAAGATACAAACAAGTCCTAACATAATATTTGTAAAGGGTACGAGATTGTGTGCATGGAAAATTGAAATGTTATTTGTATTAGGTTGTAGGTATTACCATATTATACTAAATAGCCTTGCTGTATTTTTCCCCCAAGGATTTGGCAGTGATAAAAGAATTACAAAAAAGCTAAAAATATTACCATACAAGAACTGTTTTAACATTTAGCTCATGCGCACATGGTAAGGCCAACACTCCGATTGTTTTGATTAATAGTTTGAAGATTGCTAACTGTATCAAATTTTGACAATGTGATCATTTCTTTTTCTATGATTTTTTAATTGTGAAAAATGTTTGGTACCCATACCAACGGAAATAATAACTTCACTCGATCTTTTGAAAGTGTTATGGTATGCCTATAATTTGTTATTTATACAGTAGTTTTGTTTCGTCATGTATGTTGGTGGCCACATTTTACAAAATGGGAGCCGGTTTCCCCAAACTTTTAATCTCCGATTAGCTAATAATCGGAGATTTGATACAACTACGAACAAACGTGATGCCATGTGTTTTGAATGTAATGTTTGTTGAATTGAAACCATGGTATCCAAACCGAGATTACTAAATTGGAGCTTAACGAAGTTAGTGAATTAGGACTTGAGAGGCATATTGTAACATGGAAGATAACTGTGATCACATTTAAAGAACAAGAATTCCAATTTTGAGTAAAGAACTCGATTTTTACCTGCATTATTTTTATGAAGTACAAAGATGCCACCATACTAGATTTTTGCATCATAATCATGTAAGTTTGTTTAATCATTAAACTAATTTGTTTATACATTTACAATAGAGTATAGTTTGTGTGTAGTACCAATAGCTTTTAAGGTAGTTTAGTAAGATTTACCCTTTGAAAAGTTAAACAATTGTTTGTAAATAATTGCTCAAAAACTTGGTCATAAAACTTTATTTGTAACCCTTTTCAAAGCTAAACCTTGTGATAAGTGTCACATTAGATGTGCATACTAACTTGGTTGTATACAACTATTAGAAGTTGATAATAACTTGTATATAATTATTGTTATAATATGGAACTTATAAAATATTAATATTACTGTATTAAAATAACAACCATTACATTGATTATGTTCCAGTATTTTGTCTTTTTGATTAACATTAGTGTTCTCTATAGGTTTTTATTCTTAAAGTTGGTGAAGTAAATTTTTGGTTTTATACAAATTTACTATTAATAAATTTGTAGATCATAAAATGTTATTTTTTTTATATCTGCTCCCTGTGTCCAACAATGAAGTCAGGTAGGGGATAGGAAATTATTCCCATCATATTCTGGCCCCTAAAAAAAAAAAGAGTGCTGACAACTAAACCACCATGTTATTACAGTGCTCTTTTTATACCAACCATCACCTAACTTCAGATTCCTCAAGTCCTCAAAAGAAAGTATTGGTTCTTATACAGTAATCCCCCTCTCAAATTTCCAGGACCTAACAATCCCAATTTGAAGTAAAAATGTTTGAATTAACATAACATTTTAACACTGAGCCTTGTACCCGAACCTTTAGGTCACTAGTTTGAATTATAGTACATACATTTGAATTAAAAGATTTTGAATGAATGAGGGATTACTGTATGTAATGGAGGCTCATCCACATCATTGAATTATCCTTGCCATTTCTGCTTTTACCATAGCATCACATTCACCATAACCGTATCTCTTTTGTAAGTCCTTGACCCTCGCTTTATTTTGTATGTACTCTATTCCCATAACATAGCCGGCTAGCCGCCCTCGTACACACCTGAATGCGTTCTCATATTCTTCTGTGCCACATCAATTTGTAAAATGATCAGGATTGAGATATTTGTAATAATAACTTGTTTATAAAACGTAACATGTACATGTTGATTTCATTTAAACCTCTCAAATAACAACACACTTGGAAACATGGCAGGCACCCACCTTGCAGAACAGTATGCATTCAGCCACGGACGATACTAGACACTTGTACTGTCTACTAAGATGGGTGTGTATGACCTCAATGGTTTGAATCGACATTCCGAAGAAAAAACAAATTCAAATACGTAAATCGCAGCAAACATAAGGTCTGTACTAACTGCTGTTAGTGTGGGATGTGCACTGCTATGACCACCGCCCAAGGAATCTTTTTGCTGTCGTGAAATGGACAATATTAGTTAAGTGCGACAGCTGGTACTAGAGGAGAATGAAGATGTTCAGGAATAAATACGTCTTCTTTGGCTTAAATAAATACGTCTTCTTTTGCTTAATTTTCTAAATACTGCATGTTGCGACGTAGTGAGACTGTTGGTTTTCAGGCTCTGTGAAAATGTAATGAATAGGTAACTGTCTCGCTCGAAAGGTGCGTGTTGTGTTCTCTTACCATTTGGCATTGTTGCATTATGAGTTTATAAATTTGTTAGTTCTTAATCTTCGTCCTGAAAGTGATCAAAACACACACGGGCTTGTTTTCAAGTTACGGTATCTCTTTATTGAGATAAATCACTCCCAGTGGGTACAGTTTCGGGGATCTATCTCTGTGTTACAGTGGATACCATATGGTATCCACTGTAACATAGAGATAAATCCCCTTGAATGTTAATGAGATATTTATCTTTATTCAAGTTTATTTATCAAATGAGATCTCATTAACATTCTTGAAAACGAGAAGGCGGACTACTTGATGGCCAAGCAAGGGAGTAAACTTCAACAGGAAGAAAATACACTCTCCTACAATGCAGTCAAATCACACATCAAATCGGCAGCAGTGCAAGGAACTAAGCAGAATTGGAGGGAACAAGTAAGAAGGGAGAAACGGGAAAATTACACAACAATTACTCGGAGAGCAAAGTACACCAACAGAAAAGTGGAAACTGCCCGATTTCGACTGAATGCAGGACATGACCTCCTAAAGCCACATCTGCATCATAGAATAGGACTGGCTGCGGACGGCGTGTGTGATCTGTGTGGGAAGGAGGAGCAGACTAGACTAGAAGGAACTTGCAGACCTGTGAGGGACACAGAGCCCAAAATGATGCAAAACCAGGGGGCATAAACTTTCACGACAGGGAGGTGAATCTCCATTGGTTGACGATATCCAGCATGATGGTCAGATAGACCAATTGTGGGCATATGAAATGATGATCTCTGTGCGGATATATTTATATGATATATTCGTACCAAACAAAGCTTGGTTGTTACACCCGTAGACACAACATGTAACCATCACTGTAAAAATATCAAAATTGAATGGCGATATTAATGACATTCTACGCTTAATCGTGCAGTTACAATCGTGCCTCTCGATAGACCAACAATCGCTAAGCACTCCAAGAGCGAGACGGCTACATGCCTGCCTGCCTCCCCAACCAGTGACGCTGCGGTAAATCGCACCAAGCGGCACAAAATCGTGCTTACCAGCAAACAGGCAAACCCATTCATTGTAGGACACATCCCTCTTTATTTGATCATTACATGAACATGATATATCAGAAGTTTTCTGAAACCTTTGCTCGACCTGTATGGTAACTAGGGATGATGTTATATAATCTAGGTCCTACGAAGTGAGTTTGTCTCAACCACACAAATGCAGGCATAAGGGCTTGTGAACCCACCATACATTCAAGCTGATGATTACATGATTAAGGTCGGTGGTGGTGGTGGCTCGACTAAGAGTTCTAGACACTCCTCATAAAATGACAAATATCATTGCAGCAAATAATAAAATATAGGATTATCTTTTGTTTAACCAGTTAAGTGGGGGTGACGTCTATAGACGTCATGTCGCTGTGTCTCCGCGCCCGCGAGTGACGTCGATAGACGTCACGGAGGTTTCGTCGCAGCTCTACAATGGGGGTGATGGTGTTTGCCGTCATGGTTTATTTCAAAATACTCGTCGTCTTTCGTGAACACATTGCGCCATCTAGGAACAAAATCGTGTACTTTTAAGTGGTGAAGTCCTCAGTGTAAACGATAGGATGCACCTAGCGCGGCATGTTAATTCCCCACGCCGTGGTGCACGTCGCGCCTAGCGCGAGATTTTAATTCCCCACCACCAGTGCCACTCGGCGCGGAGAAAATACTCAGTTAACTGGTTAAGCTTTTTATACACTGATTTGAGGTACAATTTCTTTGACGATTCTGCTTCTGTATACATGTATTTAGTGTGCGTAGGATACCGTATTTCTTACGGAAGAGCTGGAGTTCGCAACCAGGGCTCCGATTCCTGAAAGTTGTCAGTTTGTGACATCTACATATAACTAAGTAAATACATCATGTAAAGTGAGGTTATGTTTAGAGCTCTTTAAACGTAGATATCGTTAAGAGTGAGATATGTCACAATGACCATTTCAGGAGTACAGGGCCAGATTACAGGACGACTATCCCTCTTTCCCCTGATGCCCCACTACTGATCCACAATGGGTATGAACACCAAACAGAGAACTGCTTGTTTCTTAGCATTCCATTGTGTAGTTGAGCAAGATAATTGTTAACACGAATAGGATTAATAGTTTGTGTGTAACTATATTAATACATGTGAATAAGTCAATGTAAATAGTACACTATTTCATAATATATTTTTGTTGAAATATACACTTCATTATACCCATGCCATAGATATAGATTAACATATACATATATACAGCCAAAAAATAATGTGTTCATAAATTTTATTAAACTTAACGAATTATGACATTGTAGATAGATCAAATAAATGATATAAAAATTAAAAGTTCATTAAAAATATACACATTATATCTAGAGAGATTATTGTAACAATACATTTGATTGGGCATTAATTAATTGAATTTAACATTAGACCTGGTTTACATCACTGACATATTACACGAGTTGGTGAAATTACGTGGGTAATTTCTACCTGAGTTAGATTTCGTACGAGGGTAGCAACCTTAAAGCATTCACACCCAGAAACTATCCACATAATTTCACCTACCTGTGTAATATGTCAGTAATGTAAACCAGGTCTTAAAGTTTCATTGCTCTAGTCGTTATTTTAATACAGTTGGAAGAATAAAATACCACTAACACTACCAAATACAATGAAAATCCAATGGTGTTCTTATGAGAGAACAACCCTTGCCAAATGAATGTGTTGTCTACTCGCTAGGGGAAAATTGGACTTGCAAGTAGGTCGCGCGAACAGCTGGAGTCTTGGACACAGCACGAGCTGACGGAGGCAAATTCACCAAAGGCTAACATTTTATGGCCTAGAAATGGATTTTACACAAAATTGCATCATAAATAACGATGACATAGAAAGCCAGTGCTTCATTGATAACACTTTACATGTCTGGGATTCAACCCTCTGTCCACGTTGTAAAGTACCATCTATATGCATTATCCACTAGGCTGTGCTTAGAATGCAGTGAGTTTGTGCATTATCCACTAGGCTGTGCTTAGAGTGCAGTGAGTTTGTGCATTATCCACTAGGCTGTGCTTAGAATGCAGTGACTTTGTGCACATGTGAATTTGTAGAGAGCTTTGGTTATATCAATAAAGAACAAGCATTGTTACATTGCATAGCAACGGTTGTTGACTGGTAACTAAGGACATTATACAGAAGAAGATGGTGGAAAAGTAAGCCTAGAGAGAGGATGTGGTGTTGAAAGCTACACGGAATAACTTCAAGAACTCGAGTCTTTGAGCCTTACGATTTCTCTAGTTATCCAAACTAGTATTACCCAGACGTCAACTACGCCTGCCCCGTTAAATGGGACGGTGATTTTCGAAGCGTCGGTTACACACGATCCACCACTGAATTCAACCTACCATGAAGGACATCTTTGAAATCCTACCATGGACGCCTGCTTGAGAAACCAAGGTTAGAAGAAGGATTCACCTATAACTGGAGCTGGTACTGTCTGTAAACCTATTTGTGACAAGTTATTTACTGTGAGCATTCGTTGTCTATGTGATACAATATAATTTAATAGTACAACTCAAATTTCTAAGTGTTGGTTTATTTCCCGGCTGAGCTAGACCAACCCGTGTAGTAAGAGGGCGTGGGTACTGTTACAATTTGGCACACCAACGCTGGGGCACATACTAATTGCAATTACCCCGAGAAAAAAAAAAATTTGAACCAAACACTTAAAAATTTGAGGTGTAATTATAAGCTCGATTAATTTGAACGTTCGCAGAGTCACTGCTGACTATGGACAGGATGCAGGGGGAGGAAGTTCAGAATGAAGTAGGGAGGAGTATAGAGGAGAGTGTTCAAGAGGTAGAGATCAGGTCTGTTGATTTGAACAGTATAATGGAGATGATAATTAAGATGGATGAGGGATTACGTAAGGACAATGAGGGAATACGGAAGGAAATGGGGGAAATGAAGTCCGAATTGAAGAAAAGCTTCGAAGAAAAATGTGATAAAATGTTTCATGGGTTGGAAACTAAATTCACAGCTTTGAGGACTAAGGTTGAGGATGAAATCGAGGTTATTGACAATAAAGTGGGTGGTTTAGTAGAAGAGATAGTGGATTTTAAAGGTAGGTCAGAAAAGATTGGAGATAAGGTTGTAAAGGTTGGCGGTAAGGTCAATGAAGTAATTGAGGAAATAGGGGAGTTCAAAAGAGATGTAGATAACAAGGTCGGAGAAATAAAAGGAAGTTCCGATGTGGGAATTAGTTCAGAATTGCGTAAAAAATTTCGACAATTGCCTGATTTACAGAAGAAAGATGATAAGTTTGGAACGATTTGGAGTGATATTCATACTAATGTTGGTGCTCATAGCAATTATATGATTTTCAACAACATGTTGTTCTTCAAATTGGACAATAGTAAGGAGATTTGGAGGTTATGTATTCCACAATGTCTGGTGTCGGAAGTGATCATGAGTGTACACGAAGAGATTGGTCATTTTGGTGCTAGAAAATGTTTAATGGTGTTATTAGAGAACTTCTTTTTCAGTAATATGGCGCGATTGAATAGAAAGTTGATTGCATTTTGTGATTCATGTCAACGTACGAAACATGCAAATAGAACGTCACATGGGATTTTTCAGCCTATTTTGCCTACTAACATTGGTGAATTGGTGGCAACTGATGGTCCTTTATCTACAGGCTTTGGAGGGGTACGATATGAACTGGTGTTCATTGATGTTTTTTCAAAGTTGGTGTCGTTGTACACGTTAAAGCAACAAACGGCTCGGGCTATTTCACAGAAAGTGACAGTTTATTTTGACACAGGTCAACAATGTATGGAATCTCTTTGACAGGTGATGATTTGGTCCCTAATGTAGCCTATTGTTGTCGACTCTGTAGTAACATTGTTAATAGGATTAGGCCTATAGGTATAGGTTGGTTATGGTGCAAAGTTATTAATGTGTGTTTTTTTATATCAACAATTTAAAATTGTTAATTGTTGACAATTGTTGATTCTGGAAGAGGGGATTGATATCCAATGGTTAGAAGTGTATGGTACTATTAACATTGCATGGTGCTGTCATTTGGGTTTCAGGTTTCATAAAATTTCATTTTAGCATTTGAATTGAAGGGGTCAGTGAACGACATTGTTGTAGTTTACAGGTTTAGAAGGGGTAAGGCTATTTGAAGGGGTAATGCGGTTTTCCAATTATAGATTTAAAGGGTTTATTTCTGAGTTTCGATGTTAACAAAAATATAACAAATATAGATACATTTTGTCATCTTCATTTTTTTTATTTTTGGAAGGGGTATGATAGAACGACCTACGACCATGGAATTTTTAAAAGTGGAGAACGTTGGAGATAAATTTTTTGAAATTTTTTTATAATCTCAATTAATAAATTCATAATATAAAAAAATTTGAAGGGGTATTGTAAAGTACCATCTATATGCATTATCCACTAGGCTGTGCTTAGAATGCAGTGAGTTTGTGCATTATCCACTAGGCTGTGCTTAGAGTGCAGTGAGTTTGTGCATTATCCACTAGGCTGTGCTTAGAATGCAGTGACTTTGTGCACATGTGAATTTGTAGAGAGCTTTGGTTATATCAATAAAGAACAAGCATTGTTACATTGCATAGCAACGGTTGTTGACTGGTAACTAAGGACATTATACAGAAGAAGATGGTGGAAAAGTAAGCCTAGAGAGAGGATGTGGTGTTGAAAGCTACACGGAATAACTTCAAGAACTCGAGTCTTTGAGCCTTACGATTTCTCTAGTTATCCAAACTAGTATTACCCAGACGTCAACTACGCCTGCCCCGTTAAATGGGACGGTGATTTTCGAAGCGTCGGTTACACACGATCCACCACTGAATTCAACCTACCATGAAGGACATCTTTGAAATCCTACCATGGACGCCTGCTTGAGAAACCAAGGTTAGAAGAAGGATTCACCTATAACTGGAGCTGGTACTGTCTGTAAACCTATTTGTGACAAGTTATTTACTGTGAGCATTCGTTGTCTATGTGATACAATATAATTTAATAGTACAACTCAAATTTCTAAGTGTTGGTTTATTTCCCGGCTGAGCTAGACCAACCCGTGTAGTAAGAGGGCGTGGGTACTGTTACAACGTGAAAGTAGACCTACGATCAAGCGCCCGCGCGGGTTGGGGGACTTATGCTTCCTTTGATATCCAGCAACCATGCGAATGCGAATGCGAACGCGAACGGGGGGACTTGAAGGGAACTATCTCCTTCATTTTGACTTTGTCTTTGTCAACGAACAATATTAACTTTGTTGATTTGACATATTTCTATCTATACATTACAAACATATTTAAGGTTAGGCCCGTTGTACTTAACTGTAGGGGTGTGCGAGATCTCGAAATTTCGAGAACGAGATCGAGAAATCGATTTCTCGTTCTCGATCGCGAGAATTTTTTCTTCCCGAAAATAATCGAGATAACGTAAAATCTCGGGAAATTTGAATTCCCGCTTTATTAGTTCGAAAACAGTTGGCCCGATTCCCGCTAGATGGCAGCGCTACTTCAGAGTCGGTCGAAAAGTAAAACTTCCTTATCGACGATTTTGCGCACTGCATCGTGACGCACTCTGCCGGCGACTTTGGGCACCGCGTCGTGATCATTCTCGTTCCAGTGTTGCCAATTTAGCGGTTTCGCCGCTAGATCTGGAGGTTTTGAGATTCAATTCGCGGTCAAAAATAAAAATCGCGGCTAGCGGCAAAACCTGGAGGTGTGTGATTTGCAAACTGGTAGCGGAATTGGCGGAATTGTAGGTAAAACACAATTTTACGTCATAAATGTAAAAAAAAAAAAAAAAAACGGCTAATCATACTCCCATCCATCAACCTCCAAAACCGACGACGAGGCAGGTGATTGCTGCAGATGAAAATGATATCAATATCATGTTCAGGCAGTTGGAGTAAGGTAAGAGCCAGAATTAGAATGATTGTTTAATTTTTTAACAACTTATTTAAAAATTACTGTTTTATTATTTTTTTTATAATTGTGATAGGGCCTAATGTTAATACATTTTTTTCCTGCACAAGAAGATCAAAATATATTCACTTTCTTTGAATTTAAAGTTTTACGAAGTTGTAGAAATAAAATCGATAAAAACAATATTTTACCCCTGTGTGGAGAATATTGTATGTTTTTTGTTGCTTTGATGACATTTTGTAAATCTAGAGGTATGAAGGTAAAATCTGGCGGATATTTAGAAACTTTTAGCGGACACGTTGCCACAACAGTTGGCAACACTGTCTCGTTCAATAAATCAATAATATTCGATCTTTTGCGTGGCCCGCATCATCAAAATGATGTATCTACATACATATGAATATTTAACAACATTTATTTTGAAATTATCATGTGATAGGCTATATAGAGATCTTTTACAAGTAAATATTTTGAACATTCATGGCTTTTAAGCTAAATTTTTGTCTTCAACTTCTTAATTAATCATTCATTTTACTAGAATACTAACTAGCAGTTAGTAATTACCCTAATTATTAGTATCAATAACCTTTATTTGCATAAATAGCAGCCTAATTTAAATCATTTAAAGGAATACAATTGTGGTCTTACTTGCATTCAAAGTCAATAAAGTTGTCTAATTAATGTGATTTCTACACATTACACAATGCAAGAATTTTATTCACCCGAAAATTTCTCGATCTCGTCTCGATTCTCGAATTTAATGTAAACAAATTCTCGTTCTCGTCTCGAGCCTGAAAAATCCCTTCTCGCACACCCCTACTTAACTGTGAATTACAAAAAGTACCCCGTGATCCGAAAACAAAATTTAGTGAAGTCACAATGCTGGACGCGACAACGTGAGCTTGTTACGACACAAGCGAAGCATGAGCTCAGTAGACGGCCAGGTAGAGGCCCCCTTCCCCCAATGTACGGAACAAAGAAAAGCTTTTTGAGAAGATCGATTGGAGATCGATAGTAATGCCGCTTTTAATTAAAATGCTCGCAAAAACGATATTTTAAAATTTTGAAGTACAGCCCGGAAAGCTACTTGCAATTATCAAATTGTCACTCGCAAAATGCGAGTGTGCGAGTGGGTTTGGCAAGGGTTGTAAGAGAAACATACCTTTACGGATGCCTGTACCAATGGTGGACCATCATCACTTAGCAAGCCATCAGAATACAGTAGTCTGAATTACTTAGTCAATTGAGATAATTGCTTTTCTTTTATTAAATATCAAGTTATGGTTGCATTACTTGGTTTAAATAGACATGATAAATACTTAAACTTATGTACTATGCAGATCCACATTTTGTATTGTTTCAAAATCAAATCTTGTGAAAAAAATAGATTTGTCCTATTAATAAAAAGGAAAGCAGCATACTTTGGTTTAATTTTCAAATGATCTAGACACATGACATGAGGCATGTGCACCACACCGGCTGATCTAGCCGCCAATTAAGATTTTATTTATTTATTTTAGTCGCAAAAATGTGTAAGACTGAAAAATGAAAACTGAACACACACAGAACCGCTGTCGTGAGAAACAAAAATCCAATAACAGGTTTTATGTATTATTGTGATATTAGATTAAAACTCGTGGTTAAAATAGTTTCCTAGAACAAACCATGCAGTGACATACATTTTCATAATTTAATGTGTTGAATTTGTTGTGTTGTCCTTGTGAGTATAAATGAATAGTTTCAAGGTTGTCCAATATGAAAACAAAACTAAGAACAATAGCTGTGGATCATCTTAAAGCAATGATGCTAACATTCATTGAGCAAAAGTTAGCTTGTCCATCTATGACTGACAATGTTATTCAAATTTTGAAGAATTTGGTTCTTTAGAGCAAGGTTATCAACATAAATCCACACACCCTCACACCTTGTAATCAATCAACTGTATTGAAGTTATTATTTGTCCTTGTCTTGAAGTGTTGTGTATTGACATTTATAAATACTAATAAGTAGGTCTATGTAAAATCAAATCATATCAAGACATTTTGAATTTTCATGTAAATGCTTGCATGTATTGTGAACCAAAGGTCTGGTTCGTAATTTTAAATTTGTAAAATGTATATGCATTAAAGGTAAAACGAACGATTAATGAAATGTGTTTTTCAATTTTTAAAGTTAATAAAATTACCTGTGGGGCTTTTGCCCCAACTCTGATTCCACTTTATGTTAGAAAATTATACATTTGCTGGAGGTGGATACTGAGTATAATGGTAATGGTGCACATGCCTATGCATCAAACTATAGGTGTATGCATGTACATACTAATATTCATATCTTTATTACCCTTTGATCTGATATCTCCATCAAATTTGAAATATCAGAAATAAAATATGTTAAAAGTTAGCACCCATATCAGGCTTTAGCTATTTATGGCGAGGTTTCGGATGAGCAAAAGCATCCTATATGAAAGAAATCTTGCATAGATTCAGATAGATGTGGATTTGTATACCCCTACTTATTTCCTAGAGAAGCAAAGTTCAGTTGATACTTGATACAAAACCGAAACTACACAGAAGCATCACTTCTATCTAAAAACGTATTGCTGTAGTGTAGATGAATGAAGGGTTTTGATGATGAGGATCAGTTACCCAGCCCTAAAACAAAACAGGTTCACAAATCAGTTTGTAAAACATTTGGCAAGAAGTTACCAGATACATATAGTAAAAGATAACTGGACCATCTACAAAAGTGAACCAAGTGTGGGGGCAATGGGCGGCAATGTTTTCAACACTCCAACCTTCAACCTGACATAAGGGTTACTATAAATCGCCATGACAAAAACTATGGGCAAATAGGCAACCCAAAACATTAAAAACTTTAGGATGAAGACTTTAACAGGAACCTACGTTTAAGATGCGAATCTGGACAATTCAACATTATGTATATAAAGGCGGCAACATGTCAGTCACACACACACACACACACACACAACACAACAACAGAAGTCAGCGCCAGGCAGGGGACAAATCAGACTCGATAAAGATGTTTCCCTGTCGAAAACTTCTCTATCAACTCTTCCATTCCAACCAACTCAGATTAGATCCTTGCCGCTAGGATCGCCATACAAAATTGTGTCGTCAATAAAAATGGGGAGTTTCCCGCTAGGTTACTACTTACTACAATCTTTGCTGTTAGCTTAACATATTCTTTGCACCGCTTGGAGGTGAATTTTACCAAAGATATTGGAATACTAATAGTAGATCTTTTCTCTAGACTCACATACAGCGCTAGTGTCGTGGATGCCAATTGAACGCTTGCACTACAATGGCGCGTAGGCCTTCTAACATTGGACTTGGCTTCCTAAAGTCACTGCAATTTGGTATAAGGTACATAATGTAAACGATGATCAGGTAGTTTGTTTACATAAAAAAAATTACATTTTCTTTGAAACAAGATTGAATGCTGTCGTGGAGAACGAAGGGGCCCTGTTTTACATAGTTAAGCATGTGTTGAGTGATAATACCTCCAAGATTTTAAGGTAAAATAACCATTAATAAATAGCCCTGCGTTGCACTGTCAGTGTCAGTTCAATGCCATTTTGGTGTCTGCTTTCAATTGGAATCCAGGTTGCGCTTAAGCCCCCAATGCGTGTGTACTTCCTTGGAAGTTACATGTCAATTCACCTCAATTAGGCTGTGGATCTTCCCTGCCTGTAGGCCTGTTTTTTTCCATAGAGCCCAAATGCGACGGTCATGAAGGGCTCCCGGTATGTTTGAAATTTCTTAATACATATTCTATAATGGTATTTTGTAACACTTCAAATGTCTCAAGTTATCATACTAGAACCAAATTACAGTTTAAATTAAGTGATATATAGGCCTACAGCACGAAAACGACATTTGATTCATATTGGTGTGGTATGCTGATTAATGTTACTCAGTTCTGACGGCATGTCCTGTTTTTTCCGCCATAATCATGAGTGGAATTTTCAGCTTACTTTCACGACTGAAAATAATGAAATAGGCCTACTTAAAAATGAAATATTTCAGTCACAGGTATTCAGAACATTGTCAATTACATTGTAACATAGAAACAAACGATCGGGAATATTCCCAATTATAAGAGCAGGGAAAATAAGGAGGCTCGTCTATAACTCACGACAGTAATCGTTCAAACTTCTCGGGATAATAAAGAATTGAATGCTTTAGAAAAAAAAAAAAAAAAAAAAAACAGAGGCAAGTAGTAGCTGCTTTCACAAAGCTGTTTGTATATGACCATTTAGAACAGCTTCTTCTCTGTAAGCTCGAATTAAAAGTATCTGCATGATCTACCCCTAAGATAATAAGGCTAGGGAAACTGCCTGTCCTATGAGCAACAAGTTGGACAACATCCAATGAAACCATGATGGAGTAGGGCCTACATAGTTCATTACACATTTAAAAGAAAAAAATATATACTTAACTTGTATAGGAAGTTAAAAGTGCAAACTTATGTAATGTCTGGACTATCACAAATGATTGAAATGGGCACCTACTTCAAAATCAGTGTGTTCATTAAAAATTATGAGAATTGAAGGTTTTTTGTTTGAATCATTAAAATGCCATTTAATTTAACCATTTAACACCAACATTTTAGACAGATGCAGATCTAGTCTAAACGCCACTAAAACTGTCAAGAGGCAGCGCTGCTAGCTATACTATTGTCGTGCAGACAATAGTATTCGCCTGTAAAAAGAAACAACACGCTCCAAGCGGACAAAACGAGAAGCGCTAGGGTGAGGTCGTTGTCAAGATTCGCGGCGCGCTAAGAATGTTACACATCTTCACTTACTACGTTCTAGCCGTTATTGTATTGATTTTTATGGTTTAACTTATATGACAATATTTAGTTGGCATATCAATTATTGTAGTAAAGATGGTTTCAAAATAATGTACGTAATAGTTAACTTGTTATGACAATTCACGCATCGGAGATGGACAACTCTAGAAAATTGTTTTGTTTTCTCAGACTCAATTGGCAAAAACTAATGATCGGATGTGTTCGAGAGTTCTCCAAACATGCGTATCAGCCTTTGTAGACAATAACAAAATAAACTTTCTAGATAGAAAGTGCACTGAACGCAAATTCGTAGCATGCACTAAAATGCAAGGTGCGAATTTTCACGGCCCAACCGCACGCCAAGACTACATTTCCAAGGTTATATTTGTAAAACAAATCGTTATTTATGGATGTTTATCGTATATGAATGGCTCACGGGTCTTCTACATTGGTACAGGCTTTCATATACATATATATCGAAAGTACTGGCTGCTTAGATGTTAATATAATTGATAAAAACTGTTGTTACGCATATAGTAGCTATGTTAAGTTTCCTCCACCGACCTCATCGTAGCTGCCGTCACTCACTTCTCGCGGCGACAGCAACGCTATCTCTTGACAATTTTATAGGCGTATAGCTAGCATGTTAGTTTCAATCAATGCTCAGCAATGCAGGAAACCAGTTCAACAACACCTGTGCATTAGTTCATTTTGTTGGCGCCAGAATGCATACAGTCTATTTTTAGTGCCATATTATCAAAGTTACAGATATAGCACTCAACAAACACAATATTCTATATGATTGATATATACCATCTGGTATTTCCATTGAAAGTTTTAAATTAAATTAATTAGCAATCTGGCAGTAATCTGATCCCCCAAAAATACTAACAATTTAACTTTCCCTTTAGAACCAAAGTAGAGCTAGATAGTCATACAGGCTAAATGTAATGAGAATTTGTACTTACATTATTTATGATGACGTACTACTAGACTTCACAAAAGGAGTGTCTGAGAGGCTATACATTCTGTTTAGTTGGCGTCCCCTCAGTTTTGCAATGCTTTCTGAAAGTGATATTCTTTGACTAAAGAACTCAACAATGGGAGGCCCAGTTAAAGCTGTAGCAAGGAATTGTTCCACGGTGATGGCCCAGTCGGGATCGGGTCCACTGCCTGGGTTGCCATTCTTGTCGGGCGAGCGTTCTCCGGAAGGTGTTCTAGGCTGTGAATCGGGTAGTTCTGCAGCTGCTGCTACCAGTAAACTATCTGCAGATTCGTCCTTTTCCATGTAAAACCTCTTGCCTACATCACCCAACTGTAGCAATAATGTCCCTAGAAAAACATTGTTATATTAAAGTATTACCAGTACTTTACATATTATTAAATTGTGAAGAACCACAACGAATGGAAATTTTAAAACTGTTGTTACCGTGCTTGTTAGTATCAAATGTGAACACTGTAAGAAACACACCATACCAGGTTATGGTATGTTATACAGATTAGTAGTAATACTTTAATTGGGTACGTATCAATAAATACCAGGATTGCCTTAAATTATTGACTAAGTTCAATATTATTGTTTAAATAGCGATCATCATACAATTCAATTTAATTCACAATTTTTCTGAGTCCATCATTTTAACCGTCATAGTTTTTAATTCGGCCCAAGTGGGCCTAGCACAGGCGCCTATCGTAAAGTGAGCGGTCGGCCATTTCAGTTGCGACTGAATCGCTAGGGTGCGTTCATATGGTAATTCCTTTGGCTCTAGCTTGGCCGTGGCCAGTATTCACTCAATGACACTAGCCACTTGCCGTTGCCAGTTATTTGTTTTTATTAAGCAGTGGAATATAAACATGTAAGTATAAAATTAGTATACAAAAACGGTGGATTTTACAGCACAGTTTTTTCATGAAAAGGCTAATCATGATGACTGATGTTCTAATTCTTCTAACAGAATCAGACCGTGATTAATCGTGCTGATTTTTTTAAATCTTAAAATAATTATCGATTGACATTTTTAAATATTATCGTATTCTTAATAAATAGTATACATTCTTGAATAATCTACTGTTATGAGAATTTTAGTATAGTACGTAACTGTAGTTTAAAATGCTTCTTTAACAGCAGATATTCACTGTCAGACAAACCAACAACTGTCATAAGCAGGGTACACAATACAATCACTAGTGCCTACAGTTAAAAGAAATGTAGCCTAGTGTGGTTATATCTATTATAGTACCAAATGTAAAGGACAACAGATTGATTAGCAAAACCATATTTTATATATATGCAAAGGAGCATAGAAACTAGTACTAATGACATTGGGTAGTACGTAAATATTTGAGTCTTCTCCGGAGCCTTAGGAATTGAGTAGGAGTCAACTCCTCGAATGGCAATAAAGGTAAGGTAGAAGCGGTTGACCTTGACCAATGTTTAAACACCATCCTCAGGCCACATTTGTCCAAAACGGGAGCAAAAATAAATGATTTTCCATTTTCCAGTGTTGGAAAGTAGCACGCTAAAACCAGCGCGCTACCGGTAGCATGTTACTTCTCTTCAGTAGCGAGATGGTACCCGCGCTACTTTAAACAACATGGTAGCATAGCGAGAAGCATGCTACATTTTTCAAGTAGCGTTAGCGAAAATTACCGCTACTTTACTTTCCTTCCCTGGCTCACTTCTTTCAATACATAACTAACCGCCACTTCACTAACACAACACACCCACCCCAACTTGATATGGTCGTAAATATCTTCGAGGGTCAGTGGTTGATGAGTATTGAGTACCCCGGGCGGCCGGCTACGGTCGGGCGGATGGTCCCGAGTTTTAAAGTTTTCTATTTATTTTACAATATCTGTTAACCTTCTAGATGAAATAGTTAATATTTACAGACATAATTATTATAACGCACTGCTTATGTATACTAGATTAATCTATCTACACAATCATCAATTATAAATTACTATAATGAGCATAAACTTTGTTGCATACAGTTATTTTTAGAATAGTGTGATACTCTCAGAAATTTGAAACCATGATGTTTAGTTTATTTGTAGTTTTACGTGATGTGGATGTGTCATACTTGTTGTTTTCGAAAAGTAGCGTGAAAAGTAGCTCCTAGTTGAAAAGTACCGTTCACGCTACTTTTTCAATACGTAGCGTACTACGTAGTATGGCACAACTTTTTTTAAAGCAGCATGAACGGTAGCACGCTACTTTTTAAGCGGAAGTAGCGGTAGCGTTAGCATGCTACTTTAAACCAGTAGCGTTTACAACGCTGCCATTTTCCTTGAACTACGCAGACTTTATACAACCGCTCACGGAACTAGCAATACTCGACTGACACATTAACGCCTTGCGCAGTAAGTTAAGCAGGTTGGGATTTGGGGAGAGAGAGTGAGAGAGAGACAGAGCAAGGGAGAAGGTGCGAGTGCCAACAGGTGGTCGAGAGGTAGCGAGGAAGTGAGTAAAGTACCTGCCATGCAACAGCAACCCAACACTACGAGTGGCATCCAAGTCAAACTTCAAACAGACTGCCAATATCTGATACAGCAACCCACTTTCAAAACGATACAACTCTTTGAAAATGGAGTCGACTACAAAAGGAGTCGGTTAGGAATCGAGTACCCGATGTCATCACTAATATGAACATAACGAGCATTAAAGATATTTTATATGAAAGTACATGTAAATGCTGCAGCCACTAAGAAGATCAGGCAGGACTGGGTAGAGAAAGGTAGAAACAAGTCATGGCAGGAATATACCATGAGTTCAAAAAGGCCCACCAACCATCTTCCACGGCAAATTGAAACGGCCCAGTTCAGGCTAAAAACGCAGCACGATCTTCTAGGGAAGCATCTCCACCGAATAGGGGTGTTTGAGACAAGTACCTGCAAGCTGTGTGGAAATGGGGAGCAGGATAGGAGCCACCTGTTTGTATGTCCAAAACTGGCAGGTGAACGTGACGCAATGCCGAGCGGTATGAAGAGGGTGGAGAAAGAAGCGTGTCTCTACTGGTTGACCAGATCCAGCATGATGGCATAATAGCCAAATGTGGGCATTTGAGAAGAAGAAGAAGAAGAAATAATATACACAGAAAAAGCTGTTTTTCTTACCAATAGTAGCTATGGCATGGAAAGTTTCTTGGTCTTCTGGCTGAGCTTGGAACAAGTCGTACATGGTCTTCCACAGCATGATGAAGTGAGGTTGTGACATTCTCGGTATGCTTTTCAGATCCGGCCGACTGTCACGACATTCCACAAGTGATCGGAGGCTACTCATGCTGCGAACCTCCCACGATTCTCCACCTATTACAAAATAGTACTAGTATATGTAATGGCTACATTATGTACCTGTAAATAAATGTTAGGTAGATGTTAATTTATTTCGGAGCCTTTCACAGCCGGAGTCAACTATACTAATGAGGTTTTACGGGAATAACCGTGTCAGAAGGTTGAAAACCTTGTTTGTATACATTATATATATGTTGTTTGATTGACAGTCAATCGGTTAGTTGAGAAAGAAAAGAGGGTAGGCTACAAGTTGTACTATACAACCTATAGTAATCTGTTTTACATAATATTGTAACCTTCGCTCCTAAATCCTAATACGAATTACTTAATTTAGTAAACAAAACTGTAAAGAACATTGATCTGTAGGCTCACACAACAAAGTAAAAAAATAAAAAAAACAACCCAAGGCAGGCATTTACTGCAACAAAATGATCCAAAGACTACTTACTGGTTAGCCAGAATACATTGCATTGTGATGGAATACATAAAATAAGCCAGAAAATGTGGGCATTTGGTTACAAGAATACGAGAAACGTCAATGGGGCATTTTTTAATATGTAGGTCGACCTACATATTAAAAAATTATCAATGTTGACAAATGTAACAAACCATTTTTGGGATCACAACAGCTGTGTGTTAGATAGCGTTCTTGTAAAAACCAAAATATGGTATGGGGTGAATCAACAGCACTTACGTAGGTAGTTGCGCTGACTACTAGAGCTCTGAGATCGTTCGTCGGATGTGAAAGTCACGTCAAGAGGGCTTGGTAGAGAATCAAGAGATGTTGAGCTCTGTTCCATACTATCGAAGAAGTCTGTTGCTTCGGCTGCAACTTCAGCCCCATTTTCTGAAAGCAAATATTTAGAAATTAACTATGAAATTATGTTACTGAGTGGGTTGACTCTAAATGTGCATTTATTTTTTTATTTCATTTTATTTATGTATAAATGTCTGAAGTATAGTTCTAATAATTATTTAATAATTAGGCAATAATGCGTAAAGAAATGTTTTACCGTCACTAGCAACCAATAGGACTATTGTATAATGTCAGGATCTTTGCTACCTATTAAGCAAAAACTAAAAAGTTAGGCCTAGGTGAATCAATTGACCTCAAAATGCAATGTCAATGTCAAATTGTCGAACAGAAAATAATAAAGCAGTTAAAGTGTTTTTGATTGTGATTTGGGACAAGACTTGAATTGACATTGAATATTGACAATGAAGAATAAGATGTTGATAATTGTTTCAACATTGCCAAGTAAAGAAATGTCACTAGGTGCCAATTATTTATTAATTGTACTTAAGTATATGTATGCCTTGTCAAGGTTCCCCACAATAGTGCCGCAGGCAATTTTTTGGAAAATCCTTACTTTTGAAGTGGTTTTATAGTGTTTGGCCCTAAGTATGTTACGCTTGTATGGTAGAAACCACAGACTAATTGTTCCAGGAGGGATATGTAAGGTGATAACTCTGAAGAAATAATTAACACCATTATGTGATTATAATTACTACATATAGGAACATTTCTCCTGCATTTAAATTAGTGATAATTTAGCGATAATTTAAAGTAAGCAATAAAATAAAGTAAAAAAAAAAATTAAATACATAAAATAAAATAAAGTAATAAAAAGTAAGCAAGTGGCTGCACTTTGTTTGCTTACCAATCATATCATTTGCAACTTGCACAGTAATTGTGTAATAGATAGATTATTTCCTAATAGTCCCCATGTGATATTTAACACCCAAAGCATTGACGGTATTTAATTTACCCACAAGATGCATATATGCACTGCATAGGCATTGTAGTATTTTATAGGTTTTAAGGATATCTAGTTAAAAAGTTTGAATAGGTACTTAATCATTAATCAGTTACTGTATGTGTTACAAATTAAAATGTGGTAATAAAACATAAAAGTATTAAAAACCCAAATAAATTAGTAGTTAGTACGGTAGCTACATTTGAATACATAATAGTTAAAGATGAGCTAACTTCATTATAGGCCTAGCTATCTTTGTTTAGTTTCACATCAAACCAGAAACCTCCGTTAGTATCTATATCAATGTTTTTTTATGAGACAAATTATTGCTGACCTTCCCCATTGTGTCTAGGTAGTAGGTAAATAAGAAAGGGGAGTTAACTTATGTTCTGCCCACACTCAAGGCTTGCGTTCTGTGGGCTTCTCACTACTAATAAACATATACTGTTTTTCCAATAATGTACTTACAAACTGAGAATAAAATGCTTTTGAATTGATTGAATTGAATTATTGCTGACATTTACCTGAATCTGTTGGCGACTGGATCTCAACTGTTGTCAGAAGGGGCGCAAGGTGCAAAGTGTACAACAGCTTGAGCCTTTGTGTCATTTCAGCAGCACAAGTCATTCCTAGAGCAGCAGCTAACTCTCGGAAATTAAGGAGGCCATCCACATTACGATCCATTAACTAAAAACAAACGTAGCTTGCTTAGTAGTTAGTGGGCAGTGGCTGACAACTAGGCATGTGCAGATATGTATTTTTCAGTTGAGTCAAATTTTCAAGCAGTTTGGGATAACTTTTAACGGATATTTGCGGATATTTCACTGTTTTCAACAGGATTTGAAAGTATTTTTGGTGGCAGGCCTGATTCATAGATATACCTTAAAATCAACAAAATAAATAAATCCTTTAAATCTACCTTACCCTAAAAAGTCGGCCTGCCAAAGCCTCTGCTTGAGTGCCCTTGCCCCACGGTGAGAGCCCCATGAATAGAATCTTAAACAATTCAAAGTCTATGCTGTAGGCTTCGTACGGAGGCATCGTGGGGTCATATTTTTCCGGAGCAACTCTTCGCTGGCTCAGCAGTTCTTCCTTAACCAACACAAGCAAGTCTTGTAACTCCTCCATGTTGAAGAAACCGTCGGCAAACACGCTGCGGATGACGTTCCTACCCACTCCGTCTTCGAGCTGCTGCACCACTCGTAACCGGTATTTCAGACGAAGTCTTTCGATTGTCCCGGCAGACAAGAATCCGTAACTTCTGTACGACTCGTAAATTAGCTTCTGAACTGAAATGCTCTGCAAAGAGAATTAAAACAAGCTTTACTTCCGTTTAGGAATATATGTGAATTTGAAATTGCATCAAAGTTAACAAATGATGGTAAGAATTTTTCAACAAGCTGAATTTTCTTTATTTTAAGCATGTAATGAGAGGTAATGAGAAGGCAGATTATCTGGCAAAGAGAGGCAGCAAAATGCCTCAAGTAGTCAAAAAGCTGTAACATTCATCAGTAAAGGCACATCTTAGTGCAGCAACCAAGAGGAGAGTGCAAAAAGAGTGGATTGATAAGGGGAATGGTAAAGCATGGCAAAAGATACCTACTGGAAATATCGAGAAGTATGGAAATAGGCCAACAGCTACTACACACAGTTTAGACTTCAAACTAGGGAAGACGACGGGTACCCGGGTACCCGATACCCGCCCGACGAAGTCGGGTACGGGTTTGTGTTTTCTCTACCCGTTTACCCGACAAAACCCGGTTCCTGAAATTGAGAACCGCGAATTAGCTAAATGTTTAGAATTTGAACTGATTCATCGGTCATTACGTATTTTATTTTTGTGCTTGGGGTATTTCCCTAAGAAATAGAATCGCGTCTATAAATAAACTGTCCACTTAGATAGTATAGCATGAACTGCTACCCTACACCCCCCCCCCCCCCCCCTTTCTCGCTAACAAAGCACACAACCATTCGACACTTCAACGGGCCCGGTCTGCCCGTGGCCTTGAGCTTGAGTGGCAGCTGTGACGCCTTATGTTTCATCCCGCTCCGATCCTCGACCCCTTGCGCTGTTGTAACTTTCTTTTGTCATAAGTGTTCAACTTTTCATCACGAAATATAATGAAACATCCTAATCCCTGCTACTACAATACTCTATTTGTGGTGTTATTTTCGACGAGAGCGATATTGAGCGGTTGATTTGACACCCCACACGATTTTTTTTGTTTTATTAGGCCTAGGCCTACCCGGGTAACCTGCGGGTATAGTGAACGGGTACCCGGGTCGTAAAAAAGTCGGGTTTCGTCATCCCTACTTCAAACAGGACACGATCTGCTTGGAAAGCACCTATATCAGATAGGAATCACCAACAGCAGTATGTGCAGTCTAAGTGGAAGGGAAGAACAGAACAGAGAGCATCTGATAAGATGTCCAAGTCTTAAAGACGAAGTAGATACCCTTCCACCTATCATGAGTTATGAGGAAAAGGAAGCCAGCCTCTACTGAAAACCAGAAAATGCATGATGGCCCAGTAAGCCAAAAATGCAGGCATAGGAACAGAAGATATCTATAATAATGTAGAAACAGAGTAGGCCTACAGTAATATTCCTATCCATATTCCTACAGACTTTAGGCCTATTGATGTAAATGCTGTCTTAGTATGACTAAACATCTTTGGATCTGTATCTGGAATGTTATATCTCTATTTTTGTTTTTTATTCCTTGTAACAACTGTATGCCAACTGTACTACAGCTGTACCTATGGTACAGTCCAAAATCTTCTGATAACGATTTGGTTGTAGCAGTCACATGTTTCGAAATGTCTTTGAGCAAAAAGATGGGAGTAAATGCATGCAAAATTTGGAATAAAATTAAAAATAACAATTTAGTCTATTATTAGCTGTCCAGATATAAAAACAGAGAAATTAAAATAGGCCTAATAGGGGTACATAATGAATATTACAGGGCAGTATGAAATAGTTAGGCTAATGGTAAAACTATCATTCCAGAAGTGTTTGGTGAGTTTTTTAATAACATTTTGAAAACACCAAGTTATAGATATGTGAATGCTACAGATGCCTGCACAAAAATGTCTTGCAATTACAGCATGCTGAGAATTACGTAAAATTAGATTCTGTTACACCCAGAAAATCGTTTCCAGGAGATTTTGGATCGTAGGGCCTACCACTTCAAAATGTTCACCAATTAAAATCATCCTGTGGAAACTATGTACCTTGGTGGAAACTATGTACCTTGTTCATCTCTTCTCCATCCCTGGTTCTCGTCGGAATACGACTCTCTTCGTTGTAAACACCACCTAGATAATCTGACAGCAGCTGCATTGCTTCACCATCGTCTCTACAGACAAGCAGTTTCTCCTGGTTTGCCTCTAGTACTGTCAGAGCAATTTGGAATATTACTCTCGCTCCATCGTAGAAGAAGCAATCGATTATATTTACCGCACTTGCATATGGCATAACACTGAAAGAAAAATGTGTATAGTAGCATATAAAAATATGTTACAGATTAACATGGAAATTATATGCAGATTGTGGAAGGGGTAGCAACAAAAGGGATACAATGTGCTATCAGTTACAGCCAGGGCTCGAATTTTAAAATATTTAGAATTCGACTTTCTAATTAACTAGTTCAAAAATATAAACACTAGTCCTACCATTTCCAAGTATATTTTAATTTGTATCAGCATTTTACAGTTTACAAATTGCTACCATGGTAGTCAAGTTAAAGAACACGGTTTTGATCTAGTTGTTAAATAATCATTGGGAATAATTGGTGTCACGATCACCATCAGTACTGGGAAGGCTCACACATTTTTTTTATTTGCTTACTGGTTACCTCAAGTTAAAATAAATGGGAACTAATTGGTTTCGGCTCGAAAGGTGCATTAACATCGCTTTAACAGCAAGTCAAAGATATTGCTGTCAAAACACGCTCAGAAACGGACCTGCGCCATCTTGCTCGTGATTATAAGGTTCTGACGTCATAACTCTGTAAACAATCATTTTATATCATACAAATAGTACTGAAATCCCACAATTTAGTAGATTATTGGATTGCTCTCATAAGACTTTAACTGAATCATTGTTTATTTCTAGTTAGTAAATGAACACTGCTCAACATTAATTTACAACAATATGTTAAATAATTGCATTATTTTAAACACGTATTGGTAAATACTGTATCAAAATGTATTTTCTGAAGAAAACAGTGGTATAAAAGACATTGTTGTAAAGTCACTGCATCCTAGATATTGTAAAATGTCCAACTTAATATCTTTGATATTATTAAGAATACTTCAAGGAGGCAGTTGTTGACAAGAGTTATGACGTCACGAGCCGTATTTCAATAACGGAGCGGTAAGTTCCAAATTTCAAACTTTAAAAGCTAATAGAATTGGAAATATACACTTCTCAGATATAAAAATTATATAGCCCATACTTTTTGATAATGGCCTTCTGTTTTTAGGTACTTTGAGGAATATTTATTTTTTATGAGCCTTCCCTATTGTATTTGGATAAATGTTTGTTTGGACATAAGTTGCCCATCGGGCAAGTGAATTAAAAACCTTAATCATCCGAGTAACAATTTACTCGTCTCGGGCGACCAGGCGAGTGTAAAATTCGAGCCCTGGTTACAGCTCACCAAAAATCCAGACCGGTACTCTAGTTATTGGTTAGTGGTTACACTTTTATTTTATACTAATATTGCTATTAATTTAACTACGAAACTACGTTGATAAGCGATCTGGTGCACGAGAAACGAAAACGGACATTCTGCTGCAAAGTTTTCAAAGCTTTGTTCAATAAAGGATGTGCATAAATCAACAAGTATCCAGCCCCAGCAGCACAGCTAGGGTTGCCAACTATTGAATATGAAAATACGGGAATTTTAAAATTGATGTGAAATGTAGAGGGAAAGAGGACGGCGAGGTCCCAGTTGCCGAAGGCCAAATCGCCGCAGGCGCAAACATGTTTTTCTATAATAGACGTTAGGTCCCAGAAAATGAAATGAGTTTAGGGATATTAACTTTGCAGGTGTAATTTTCTCATTCAATTAATGTTTAATTTGGGACGGTAAACTGAATTAATACCTATAGTTTAAGCTGGTTACCTCTACATTTTGTCAAGCTATTTTGCATCACGTAGAACCTTTATATATCCCTTTTTAAATAATTCTAAAATTTTTGACACGAAAGAGAATAAATACCAACAATTTGTAACTCAGCTGGTTGATCTGTTTCTATTGTCTAACCATTTATGTACCATTAATAAATTATAATGAAACAAATTGTCTCAACATTAGACTTTAAGGTCAAAATGCTCAAATGCTGAAAACTGTGTACTGTTCGTAGGCGGAAGTTTACGAAATGTGTATTTTAAAACAAATTGTGAAAATACGGGAAAACTGATTCCCGTGTAGAGTTGATACGGGAAGCGGGAAATCACAGTGGAAAACGGGATTTCCCGGGAAATACGGGAGAGTTGGCAACCCTAAGCACAGCCTTCCAAATAACTTACGGATAGCACGGCGAGTAGCAAACTATGTCATGCCGATTCTTTATTCTTGGAGAGTTTAGATTTTCCTTGGTGATTTTTAGTTGCCGTTGAACTACAGTACTTCACTTTTATTTGACAGCAACAGAAATGTATGTCCTACTTCCAATCCTTATCGGACTGCATTAAAATATTTGTGACGCGAAACAAATTGATAATAGCCTAATAGGCTTAATATGGCTATCCCACGTTTTGCTCTATTTTGTTTTGTAAAAAATAATTCGAGTATCTAAGTAACTTTTCGACCTATTTTGCCACAAAACTAACGGTGTTTAATCCACTCTGAAGCTTATGAATGGTCCTTACAACTCAATCGCACTCTGCGTTCGGCTGCTATAGCGAGACATTAAAAAAAACTAAAAAGCAACAAAACAAAAACATAACGAGTGCCATGCCCATAACAGTAGAATGGAGACGCTTGCTACGCTGCCAAGTAGTACAAATAAAAATACAAGCAAAGACAACCTTGTATCCAAAGACGTACCTGAGGAATATAGTGAGGAACCATGAAAGAGATATCATCCTAATCATCCCAAGCTCATCTAGGCGTGAGTGAAGGTTCGGAAGATGTTCTGAGGTGAGATCGTCCAACACTCCTTGGTCCACTAATGCACCAACGACGCGAGTGTTGTAATAGTCAGGTAACAAACTCTCGCACAAGTTCGCAAGCTGCCAAAAAGCTTCTTCTTCTGAACAATAGATAAGTAGAACTGATGCAACGATATTCATTGCTTGGCAATAACCAATCTGGGGATTTCTCCAAGCGTATGCGGAGAGTACCCTGCGAAGGGCATTTATTCCGGTCTCACACTGGAATGCGGGGTGTTCCGGAAGCGATCGATGGAGGTCTCTTTCGATCTCGTCGTTGGCCGTAGACGGTTGCCCTCGAGACTGATCCACCAGGGAGCGGTAAAGACCGGGATTGGTGGCGACCTCGTTGACGGCGCCGGAGAAGGACATCCACACCTCTCTGCGCAACCTGTCCGGCACCCCTTGCAGGACAAGCTTGGCGACATCCGTGGTGCGATACATCGTGACACCTCGTCCGTACTCGGAGAAGTGCAGCTCCCAGACCTTCTCCTTGGCCTCTCCCCTGGCTATCGACTCGGAATTGGTGTCGACTTTGAACAGCGTCATGAGGGGAGGCTGTGGCGTCCACGACTGACCGGTCTTCCCCTCGAGTCCAGCCGACGTACTCGCGTCTAGGAGGCCGTCGCCTGCACCCACGGGAGCAACTCTCGTGCGGGCTAGAAGTTCCGATATCTTATCCACCAAGAAATCTCTGTCCGTAATTTGAGCAAAGAGGAAACTAGATCGACCCGCGGTCGTGATGAGAACAGACTTGTTGACTGCAGGGTTGGACGCCTGATTCTCGGCTTTTTCTACCAACCGCACGTCTCGAAGTGGAAGCACCAGGCTGACCAGACCTTTGACCCTACTTTCAAAACACAGGTAGTTCTGTGATAGAAACATACGCCCCCAGACATGGCGCTTGTTGTACGGTGTCCAAAGTGTTGCGTCTGTGCTTCCATCAAGCTTTTCTGTAGACGGTAGGCGAAACAACAAGCGGTACGATTCTGAATGAGCTCGCGCGTCTAAATCGCGTTTAAGAAATGACGGCTTTTTGGGCACATTTTTACTGAGCTTGTTGAGCAAGTCACGATCTTCATTAAAACCACCTTTTTCGTCAATTAATCTGGAAAAACAGAGGCCAAGGTATTATGAACCAGTAAGATTTATTATATTGCTTATACCATTAAAAAAAACAGTTTCCAATTGAGACTCTGGGTGGAATAAGGGCACAAGTTTGAAACATAGTTTTCAGATAAATGAGATAAACTTTTTTAGGTTTAAAATAAATTAACCACAATAGTCATAATTGTATCAATTCTTTATTTATATTAAATGCATGTTTGTGTGAAATTTTAACTTTTTTTTAGCAATCCGTCTTCCTCGCAGATTACATATAATTTAAGAATAACGCCCTTCTTCAACAAAATGTTATAAACCTTTGTTTTCATTCATCCCCATCACTGTCCTATGACTTATTTTTTGGGTAAATATTCGTTGCCAGAATCCTCGTAAACACCACACTCCCCACCGGACGAAACATCTCCGTCCGCCATGCTTACGAGTTCCGCCTCACAAAACAGTTCTATGGAATAGAGGCGGAACTTTAGTGGTTTTTGTTTGTGGCGTGACCTAAGATTCTGGTGCGACCTAGCTGAATTTTAAGCAACTCGATGCACCACAACGTGCAGAACACAAACTAGAATGCTAGGAGGCAATTTATGCAATGGTGTTTATAACGCCCTTATTCCACCCAGGGCCACAATAGTAGTACAATAATTAATAATAATTAAATATTATATATCTAATTTGGATAGATTATTTCTAATATACTGGTAAATTAAATTGAGTTATCTTACTGTTTCATGGCCAGATTTGTCAGTTGCTCCATCAAAGTGAATGTTTCCATTTTATGAAGAAACATTGAAAAATGGTGCTGAAATATTAAAAGAAAATAAATTACGTTACTACTCACGTACATACATTAGGCATGGTATATAATGTGAGGAAAGGATCCAGCAGCTTACCTTCGTGTAAGATGACGGATTTGCGAGTTTGAAGTACACATACAAATTTAAAAAACAATACAAATATAACGAGACGTTTCGACCGAGGTCTTGTTCACTCGAGAGAAGAATGGCTACTGCAGTAGCTATTATATAGCTCTTGTCTCGAGTGAACAAGACCTCGGTCGAAACGTCTCGTTATATTTGTATTATGTTTTTTATGTGAACTTCAAACTCGCAAATCCGTCATCTTACACGAAGGTAAGCTGTTGGATCCTTTCCTCACATTATATAATCCAGCCGATTGGCACCTACTTTCATAACCCATACATAAGGAATGGTTAAAAACGATTACTATGTAGTACACTTAAAACACTTACAAAGGTATTTAAATGGTCAACTTTTCACTCCCCCATAATTTTTCCATAAACCACAAAACAAAAATTCAGAATAGCTACCCGGTAGGCTAAGTAGGTATATCTGGATACTGCACTGTCAATTTGTCACTTCGTTGTCAAGTGAAAGGGTAAGTGAGTATAATATGGCAGGGTCAGAGCACATACAAAGCAAATGACAAGTAAGTTCATAAAATGAAAAGAATTAACGGTTAATATAACTTTATTTTCATCTAAGATAACATTCCTGTCCTTGACCCTCATCGCTGCCCCAGTGACATAGGAAACATTTAAAAACATTCATCAAATAATGTTACAATAAAGTACAACATGCAGATTAACAAGGATTGGAAAGAATGCTTAGGCCTACACACTAAAACAATGTTCCAAAATGTGTAATGTTTTGTTGTCAAAAGTAGGAACCAGCTCAGAACAAAAATATCTTTTAGTTTGTTTTTGCCAGGATATGGGTTGGATATTATAAACCATGTTGCTGCTTATAGCATCACATGGTCACACTACATCAACACATGAGTTTTAAAAACTTTCTTCAACACACATGTACAATATAAAAAAACACCATGTAAAACACATTTGGTGAATGTAGGCCTACTAGGTACCTACGGTACTAAGTAACGTAGCCTATCAAGCAAAATATCTATTGTCACAACTCACACTAGATAGTCAGTGGTTCAAGAAGATAGCTAAATACTACCATACCCTTGAATGATTTATACGTACATACGGAAGGCTAGACAAGTGTACATGTAAGACAATCTGGGGTGATGAGCAAATCAACAGAGCCAGCTTGCATTGCTCAGGATTTCCCTTCAGATTTACAGAGGAGATCAATAAAAGTGTAGGCCCATTTCATACAAAAATTTTCTTTCCCATATTGTTAGTAAATTAAAACTATCAAGATGGTCTGTTTGTACCCATAATAAGTAATAATAATAGAAAATAGTACATTTCCTTCTTTTAAAATAAACCAAATGTAGGATAATCAATTTGGTAAGGTTTTGAGAACAATAGTAGCCTTAGCATATCTTCCAACTACTGTACATTGATTGGATTGTGCCATTTTATCCAGGCAAACAAGTTTGGCCATATGAACTACTTGCAAGCCACATTGCCAACAGATGATTATTACGTGCTCAGTGTCCGATAACACTAAATTGAAAGATGAGCCAACCACTAGGGCCTACTGTCTGTTGGCATACATTTGTTGAAAATAGAAAGTTTAGTAGTACGGGTACCTACCTAGACATAAGCTAGGCCAACCTAGTTATTTATTAAATGAACAGTGTACAGTACCACTTCCTTATCTAACTTTGGCTATGACTTGTTGATAGAAAAGACTTCGGATACCTGGAAACCGGATCGGAACTGGTTCTATCGAGATCCGGATCTGATTCTTTAAACCAGTCAATGCTGTTGACCAACTGTTGCAACTTTTGTGGCATGTAAAATATTAATAGGGGGTTGCACATCCACTAATTTCCTTTGTTATTGGCATTGAATTACCTAGATGAGATTCGCTATAGTGTTGACGGTTGCCACACTTCTTGCACAAAATATGTGTGTAATTTTTCTTCTGTCATTTTCTAATAGAAAATGAACAAAATAAATATTATAGCTGGTGATTTTTTCATTGTTTTCTAACCAGATTGTAACCGGATCCTGCATACTTGAATTATAAGTTTTAGGCCCGAAGTCATCCCTACGCCTACTTGTTGATAAATCAAAATAAGGTAGGCCTACTTAAAAGTTAACTGGCCAGTCCTGGTCGACAATAATCGAAGTTGTACCAACCTCCTTTTCTCGTGTTGCAATCCGGATTGAATCGGCGAACAACAGACTGCTTGTTTTGTCCAGTTCCGTTACATCAGTCCAACGTACGACCAACTTTGTTTCACGACCAAGGATGTACGCATAGAAGCACAGGTGGTTCACGGATAAATACAGCCAACCTTGACGGGGCATACGACCTTTCCAATAACTGCACGAGTAGTAGTTGACCAGTTTCTCTTCGGGTGGCATGTTGAATAAGCGGTGAAACTTGAACGATACTGTCTTAAACGATTTGGTGTCTTCATCTAAAGAAACAAAATAATGTACACATTTCTTCGCTACCTATCCTACAAGAATATTGAAATTTGAGTTCATGTACAAAACTCAAAATTTAGAGCAACACAACATGGAATATCAGTTAATTAAGAACATGGCTCTGACACCATTATGAAACAAATTACAGGAAGTACATGCCTGGTAAATATGTGGTGGTCAAGCTACTCAGGGGATGTCTCTCTGAATCGATCATTAAAGTTTGTACTTGTAGGCTACAGGCTACAGCTAGTCAAGTTGGTAATATTAATATTGCTCTACTAAACCAACACGATACTAGATGTTCATTAATTTATTATAAATAGGCCTGTATTACATACTAGCCCTCATCTCTGAAGATGATAACTGTCTATCCAAATCTCACCATTCCCAAAAAGTTACGAGTAGGTGGTGTTGCTGACTATGAACACTACTGGTACTTAATAATAGGGAACACGCGTATGAAAATTTTAATCGATTTTTAAATACATTGTCTCACATATAATAATTTTGTGCCTTTGAATTTTGAAAAACGGGTCAGTCTATGTCTCAAAATAATTGGTTTGGTAACGATAAATAAAAGGGCGCGAAAAACGAGCCGCTGCCATGTTGATGGGATTTGACGTCATGGTTTGTGTCTGTGTATGCTCACCGCCTCAGCGATTGGTCTGTTACGCCACGTCACTACTGAATCTTGATGTCACAGCCACCTGTACGCGTTTCAGATCCCCGAGTTGAAACTTCAATAAATGCGACCACATTATACCTATTTAAAAATTTCTTTTTTACTTAGGACTTGCATTAATATACTTCTTGTATCTGATACTATGAAACTAAGTGCTAGGTTTAACAAAAAAAATCGTACGCGAGTTGCCTATTTAAGCTACCCCTGATTTAGATTAAGACCTTCTGAACATAACTAGGTCTTAAAACCACAATGCCAGTTTTTAACAACTTTACAAGATTTTGGCTTCATGTCATATCTCCGAAAATTTGAATTTGAATGGCCATCTTGTTCCTGAGCTACAGCTGCGTGAAGTTAGTCTGCGTGGCACCCAGTGGCGTAACTAAGGGACCGCCGGGACCGCGGTCGCGGGGGGGGGGCGTCGCTCTAGGGGGCCAAAAATCATTTCTAAGTCATGTATATATATATATATACTATCATCAATTTTCGAATTAAATTGTTGTGCATTAACTTAAAATGCGATTCAGTCAGTAGTAGTCAACATCCTCCTATCCTCCACGAGCTCTATTCTTGCCATAGCAGAGGAAGAGACTATTATTAGGTCCGCTTCCGCCCTCCAAGAAAAATATTCAGAAGATTTAACTTTGAACTTCGCATAGCAGCTTCTGAGCTCTCGAAACACAATGACTCTAGAAGTTTGCAAAACTAACACAATAAAGGCCCTGGCCCATCTTCTCATAGTGGACTACAGCAATTTCTTCCAGTTTTCTCGATGTCTATACAGCATTTATCTTGTTTTTCACCTTGCCAGTTACAGCAGCGTCTGCTGAGAGATCGTTTTCAAAATTAAAGTTGATCAAGAATTCCGTTCGCAACTCAATGGGCCAAGAACGTCTCCAAGGTTTAGGATTCCTCAGTATAAAAGCAGAGCAAGCAAAAAAATGGATGTCGATGAAGTAATTGACCGGTTCGCAAATTTGAAATCTCGCAAGAAGGCTTAGCATTGAAGATAGGGAAAATATGAAAAAATAAGTGGTCTACGGGGAAGGGGGGGGGGGGGGGAGGGGGAGGCCCATAAATATTTTTGCAGGGTGGCCCTGGAGTTGTAGCTACGCCACTGGTGGTGCCTCCCACTCCTCAAATGACAATGAGACTTAAGAGATTGAGTGAGCTGAGTGGAATTATAGCAAGCACGCGTAACTAATGAATCCCGAATTGTAAATGTCTACACGCTCTATTTCTACTAATATCCGGTTTAGAACAATACCCCATTTGAGATTATTTTATCTGCTAGAGAAAAGAATGAGAAAAGAAAGTCTCCAACATACAAACGGTGCTGAGGCAGCGTTGGTAATATACAATGGTGTAACTGTGGTGAATATTTGCAAATGATGACCGACACTCGACAGAAGTAGTCTGGGCATTAATGGAGTGACACCACACCATTACACTTTAAAGTTTGAAGTTTACATTTGAAGAAGGTGTCATTCATTTTTGTGTTGTATGATTACATAGACTATAAAAATAAAAATGAATGACACCTTCTTCAAATTATACAAATACACTGTACGTACTATAAATCAAATCCATTATTTGGAAGTTTGCAAACAATCCCAGTTCATTTAACATGTGTGTAATGGCGGCGAAATGGAAATTTGGAGGAACCACCTGGTCAAATTAGGCCTAATAAACTGCGCAATTAATTTAGACGACTGACAATAGTTAAAATTGTTCATAAACATTTACTTAGTGCTGAAACATAGAAACAGTGGGTTTTTGGTATATTTCTTGGAATAAGGTGAGTTCAAAAAGTGTAACAGCACACTCCATAAATACCGTAGTCGGCTGTGTGGAGAGTAATGATATAAGCCTAAATGAAATTACATAACTCAGACCATAGCGTACAATTCATGAGCAATTTGAAGCAGTTTTTTAGTATTGATAGTACCCTTAAAAAAGCACGCGATCACTTAGCACGAGTGCACGGCTACTAACAACAAAACAATAACTTAGGCCTATAAAATATTTATTTATTTTCACCGTATGATTTGTACAGAATTAGGGCTGCCCAACGATAAAAAAATCCATATCGATATCACGGATGTAATTATCGATATCGTATCGCGATATCGAATTTTTTAAACTCGGTATCGATATTAGCGATATCGTAATTTTTTTTCAAACCAGCCAGAGGCCATTCATTATAAACAACTCACTAGGAACCAATTAACCATATATTTGAATTGTAATGTATAACCTGTTTGACAACAATAAAACTTTCAACTTTCAACTTTCAACAATTTAATGTGAATAATTTAACGTCGAAATGTTTTACTATGTGCGTCAATTTGTGTGATGTATTATTAAAAATGTATCCACAAAACAGCTATGTTGTGATTGGCGTGACGTAGGGTGCCCAGATCTACAATCTGAAAAAGCGGGATGAGTACGAATATTTCAAAGTTGGTGGTCTAGCAGGTTGAGATTGATGGGGGGGGGGGGGGGGGGGGAATAAGAGAAATGTTGTTCGTTGTTACAGTTTTGAATATTTTATATTGTTGGGCAAAATAACAGTTACAAGTTACAACGTGCTAGCAATGCTTCTTTATGTTTTTGTCTCTTTGAATGTTTTTCTATGGTGTGTCGTCCACCGTGGTCTTTTGAAAATGTTCCCTTGCAGATCGTACACAACACTTTGTCATCATCAAACTCGTGTTGAACAAGATACGGAAAGTCCTTCTTAATACTGTCATTGAAAATACACTTACGTTTAGGCGGCGGCATTTTACACAACACACGAAAACTGTTGATACGAAAAGAAAAATTAACTTGAATTACACATGCGCGCTCCTGCCCTTGCCAGAGCGAGAAGGAAACAAACAAAACAAGCTGCCACTTGTCAACGGCGGCGGCCGGGCAGCGGGTAGTGGCCACTTCCAAGTATTTCCAATTATGTCAGAAGGAGAGCGTGCTCTGGCTGACAGCGGACTTGTCCATTTTTTGATAAAGAAAGGAATACAAGGTATTATAAGTGCAAAGTTTGAAAAATTCAAAATCTGAAATTTTACATTTTCAAAAAATCGGGACAAAGGTGCGTCCTGCCGGGAAGTGTGGCGGGACACTGGACACACAGCTGAAAATCGGTACTGTCCCGCCGAAAACGGGACGTCTGGGCACCCTAGCGTGACGTGAGTGAGACCGCGCGACGAAAGGCGAGTAGGTACCAACGCGAATGTTGCAGTGTATGTATCACAAAGATGCAGAACCACAACACTACCTAACTTTTTTTTGTTTACGATAGTTGACACTTGATCGATATCGCGAAACGTACGATATATTAATCCTATACTGATATCGAATTATTTTTCTGTTATCAATATCGAATCGAATTATCGATATCGTTGGGCAGCCCTATACAGAATACAAATATTGTTATTATAAATTTAACCATACTTGGCGTTTCGTTGCATAGGCTACTAATAGGTTGTGTATTGGATTGAATCATTGCCTACCTCAGTAAAAAAAGAAATGTGATACTGTCTTGCGTTATACACAATGCGTGTAATGCGAACGATATTCTGAAGTCAACGGTACGGTATCTAGGCCTATGTAGCCTACAATATACAATCAAATGGTCTATATATATCATACATCATCATACAACTTCAACTGTCACCTATCACTATAACTTACCATCAGGCTCCTGATTGTCAGGTGTACTTGTTGCTATTATTGACTGGATTTTACAGCAAACAAACTCGGTGACATCTTCTTCGTTATCAAATGAGTTAAGAGTGTCAAATAAGTTTTTCTCCAACCATTGCCAATCTTGTTCTATTTCCTTGTATGTCATTGAACATGCTACAACTGCAAGTTGTCAACAAAGAGAATTCAAATTAGGTACCGGTATGCCTATTATTGAGCATAGGTTTAGGCCCATAGGAATAGCGGAGCGATTCTGAATGGACAACGTAGGCCTAAGTTTAACACAGCTTTCGTCGTTACAAAAGGCGAATGCAAGGCGGTGATTGGCTCATGGCCTTCTTGTAACGACAGAAAGCTGCGTTAAACTTAACGTCGACCATTCAGAATCGCACTGCAGGGCCTAGAGCCTAGGCCTATTCGGCCCAGATAATAACAGTAGGCCTGCGCCTAGTTGAACCTAGAGGCTATATAATTATGTAGGCCTATCTTAAAGGAAACATACGAGTATAGACTTCTGAGATTGGAGTCATGTGTAAAATGCGAAATGGTGGAGGCTTCGTGTCAAACACACTGTCAAGTGTTCCGACAAGGATCGACGATAAGCCCTTAGATTTGCCATGACCCTTTCGTCTTTGGAGAACAAAGTATATGTTTGCTTGTTCCGTTACCCTGAAAAAAAACATTATTCAAAACAGGCAAAAAACCACTGACTTTTATCAGCTGGTGACGCCCTCAAGGCAACCTCACCATTGTAAACAAAGCAAAATAATGGATGTTACTTGCCACAAAGCGTTTGCCAGCAACACTTCTTGCGGTTTCACCCACATGTTTACAAATTTTTAATTGATCTTCATTTCACAGTACTCTCGACATCTCTATTTCAATGACAGTTATTATAAAATAACTAAAATCAGGTAAATAGTAGACAAATAAACAAACACAAAACGCTGTCAAACTTTATCTGATGTTGTGGAAGGAATTCTGACATTGAATATCGAAGGTCGAATCCGGAGAGAAACGTGCTGTTCGACTGAATCGAATATTATCACATATTGCCAACGTCAGGAGCAACATTTTGAAATTGTAATCGTTCTATTTTTCTTTTGCAGATGGCAGCACGTCAATCAGGTTTCAGGGAGGGCAACCTAAAGTTTGTTCTAAATAAGGAAGTTTTGACTTTTGCGGAACTCAAAAATGGCTGATACAAGTGATAGTGATGTCGTTAGTGCAACAAGTGTAAATAAAAGTGTTTCAGGTTTTATGACTTCCTCGCCTACTAATTCCAGAGTTGGGAAAAGTAAGTAAACGTATTTCCAAGGCAATATGTCATTTCCCGTTTTGTTTGCCATGGGAATCGAGTAGTAGATTATTTTTACAATTTAGGTCGCATGTCGTCATATGGCCTGCATTTTTATAATATTAAATCATGCTCTATTTATTAATATTTTATGTTCATGCATATGGTTTTTTTAGAACGATCAGTTTCAAGTGTTAATAACTCTTTCAAACTGTTAAAAAGTTTTGAAGTTTATCTGCCACCAGTCAGTTGACCAGCGCACCAGATTGTTTTTCTAAGTAGTTCTCCGTTACGTCCACAGGTAGCAGTAATGGTGTTATAAGTGCGCAAGAATGTTTACGTTGACTTTGGGTTTGAAAATTTAACCTTTCGGGATCGCTTTGAAATTTGAATTGGTGTAAAATTCAATGTATTTCGAGTGTGACATTTAATGTTAAAACAATATGACATGCCGCTGTAGGCCAACTTGAGCAGCTGTATTTGGCTATATTTGTCAAATGAAGATTGGGATTGCCGCGGTTACCCGAATATATGCTTGATAAATAATATGTCAGAAAATATATTTTCAGAAATAATGTTATATAGCCAGGGCCTAGCCTACCGCTAGAACATAACAATTGGTTTCAATTCGATTGAAAAGTTTGACAAAAATGACTATACAAGCTAGGGCTCGCTGTGGGATTATCTTTATAAAAATGCTTGGAGAATAAATAAGACACCCAGATCTGTGCCTGGATACATCATATACCACGTACTTTAATGTAACACCTTCTTCGGCGTATTAAATTATACACATTTTCGTAACCAGACTAGTACTGTGCTAGTACTGTCGCCTCAAATGACACGTAAGCCAGTAAATTCCAGGCACAGTAAATGCTGGCAGTGTCATTTGAACATTTGTGTCTCGACTCGACCTACCCTATGGAATGGGTAACAAAAAATTGTCAAAAAAATATGTCATCTCCTAGACTAGGGCCTAGAGAATTAAATGCCTTCCTCTTTCTTATTAATGTTACTTTGGTAAGTAAAGGCGCACTAACTATATGGTATATGGTATTATGGAAGCACTAATTCCACACACTAAATATTGGTAGCTTTTAAGAATAAGCGTGTGAATGGGGGGGGGGGAGTTCACGCAGTCCCCCCCCCCCCCAAACCAAATTGCAATTACGTCGTAAAAGGCGCACTAATTATGGTTTAGGCCTACTATTCTGGAAGAGCTTGAACATAGGGAGGGTGTCAGAATTGTTGCGCGAATGACAGATGGGCCACTGGTTCACGCACCTGTGTGGGAGGAAAGTTTGAATAGTAAAACGTAATCTTCTCATTCTCATTCTCCAAGTAAATATGACCAGCGCTTGAATCCACTCAATATTTCCAGTAAGCCCTCTTCCCTTGCGTACCGGTGGCGGATGCCTCTGAATAGGCAACACGCGTACGATTTTTTTTGCTAAACCAAACACTTAGTTTAATAGTATCAGATACAAAAAGTATATTAATGCAAGTCCCAAGTAAAAAAGAAATTTTTAAATAGGTTTAATGTGGTCGCATTTATTAAAGTTTAAACTCGGGGATCTGAAACGCGTACAGGTGGCTGTGACGTCATGATTCAGTAGACGTAGCGTAACAGACCAATCGCTGAGGCGGTGAGCGTACACAGTACACTTAGACCATATAGCCTATATGGTCTAAGACAGTACAAAATCATGACGTCAAATCCACTCTACATGGCGGCGGCTCGTTTTTCGCGCCCTTTTATTTATCGTTATTAAACCAATTATTTTGAGGCATAGACTGATCCGTTTTTCAAAATTCAAAGACACAAAATTGTTAAATAAGATACAAGGTATTTAAAAATCGATTAAAATTTTCTTACGCGTGTTCCCTATTTGTGTAGAGATGTAATGAAATATGTTTGTATGTTGTGGTGGATGTATGTGTCTTATTTAAAACGGGGTAAATTGAATTATATTGAACTGCAAAAAAAAACGTCGTCGTCGTCGTGATATATTATGTAACCAAGTTTACGCGCTATTCAAATGGCCACGCGTTTCAGGTAACGTGTTTTCGCACTATCGCGCATCCCCTGTTTTCGAAGCTTCATAATGAAAAAGTGCAAAATTCTGGTTGAAACCCAGTGGCGAAGCACTGAAGCAGATATGGTGTTAACGGCAAAGGGTAGTCTCACTGTAAAAATCGCGCAAAATTAACATTTTTAATTTATATTTTGAGAACACTACACAATATTGAAAAAGTGATGATTGAGCGAAACTTGGTTTCGTAAGAGCTAAAATCAGGATTAACAAAATTTCAAATGTTGTTATCATTACGGTTGTTATTTAAAAAATCAAATAATAATTAATTCCTTAATAAGTTACCCAAATAACAAAAGTAATGATAGACATATTTGAAATTTGTTTAATCCAGATTGTAGCTCTTACGAAACCAAGTTTTATTCAATCATCACTTTTTCAATAATATTGTGTAGTGTTCTCAAAATATAAATTAAAAACGTTAATTTGGTGCGGTTTTTACGGTTTTTACACTCCATTCTACTTTTATGGCAGTCGTTCTGTTTTTGTTTTGGTTGATTGTTTGTTTGTTTTTTGTTTTTGTTTTTTTGTTTTTTTTCTCGCGATAGCGGTCGAACAGAAAGTCCGATCAAGTTGAAATTTGGACCGTCCACAAGCCTAGATGTAGATTGAACGCCATTACTTTTGTGGCAAAAACGTTCGAAAAGTTAAAAGTTACACTAAAGTCACTGACAAATATTTTTCTAAAACAAAATGGCGGCAAAATGTGAGATAGCCATATCTTAATTAAGTTTTGTCCGCTCACGAATACGTTCTTTTTATTGCGATCTGATAAGTAGGCCTATTGGCAAAGTAACACAAAAGTTACCCGAGAATATGTTTCTGAAACTCAATAACGGCAAAATGTGAGGTGGCAATATTACAGTAAATATTTGTATTGCAAAGTGACATAACCATATTATTATTATTATTATTTATTCATTCGTGTCCCCCCTCTTAGCCCTTCCAGTAGGATAATGTGTGTATGTGTACCGTATTCATACGTATACCTCAACATTCATACCTATGTATTATAAATGTAATGTGTATCTATATATATTTATATGTATATACCTTAATGTATACTCATGTATTGTAAATGTAATGTGTAATGTAATTTTAGGCTATTCACTCTCTCTCTCTCTCTCTCTCTCTCTCTCTCAAGAGGAGCACACATTTATCATGTAAATGTCAGGTGAATGAATAATAATAAATAATAAATAAATAATAAACATAATGACCAACAGGTAAAATCAAAGCTCTCTGAAAATAACTCCGTGAAAGTTATTTTATCTGTAAGATCCGCTTGATCTCCGCCTAGCGGAGGCTCGTCAAACTCCCTTGGGAGCTCCGCTGTTGTAGCGGAGGCTCGTCGAACTCCCAAGTTAGGTCGTCGCAAGGGAACCAAAATCGCCATTTTGGATCCCACTAAAAAAACTGTTATAATAATTAAACATCCGTTGTAGATCATATAACACAATACTTAAAACACCTAAAAGAGAAATTTTGATAGAATATAATGATCGAAGATTATAAAATATGATGATTTTTCCTTTTTAGGAGGTAATTCTATTTGACAGATCACTTCATTTGTTTTCTTTCACATTTCTCCCATTTGAATAACATGTGATTTTTAAGTAGACCTTGACAAGGTCCCAAGGTCTACTTGATCTCCGCCTAGCGGAGGCTCGTCGAACTATGTGAGGTACTTGGAAGCGTGTCCATTGGTTGACGGTTGTCGATGGCGGTAATTTTGAAAACTGTTGTGCAAAATTTCGTGTTTGTTCGTCATGCTTATCAACGCAGAGCGTCAATTACAGGGAGCCTGGAAGGGTAGAGCCCCGCACTTGCCTATTGTAATAAGTATTTGTATTACGTTTTTACGAGGTTTGAATGTATAACAAACAAGCAGTAATTTATACTGAAACATGCTTCAAGAACATCGCAAGGTAACTAACTGATACTGAAGGCCGTACACGCACGTGCTGTACTTGTAGGGAGGGCATGTTTCGATTGCCGCTGTTTCAAGCATACGTTGAGTGCGAGGGATAATGATCAATGAGCTGTATGTAGATCATTGGTATCGGGTGGGGCTCGTGAGGAGACAACACAACACGGAGGACCGTGTGCACAAGCATGGTGTAAACATAGCCGTAGTTTTAACAGAGCTTTTGTTCGCCTGTCCTACACTTTACACTGTGTAAGTCAGTGTAAGTACAAAGCCGTTCTTTTGTCACACGTAAATATGTGTATGGCCTTCGTTTTAATTAGAGGCGAGCGCCATACAAATATTTACACTGACTTACTAGTGCAAAGTGTAGGACAGGGGAACAATGCTCGTGCTCAGTCTTAGCTTTGCCCGCGAACGTTTTAAAACATTTCCTACAAATAAAATATAAATTATATTATATTTTTGTGGAAGGGTAGACACTGTATCAATGTCTACCCCGACCCCTCGCCACTGGTGAAACTCCACCTACCAGAAACTGTGTAAGTCTGTAAGATATATATTTCTAGATGATTCTCGCTTTGTCACAGGTAAACACGAGGCAGTTTCTTCGGTAAATGGCACAGGCACCGCCTTGGAAACTGTCCGGGAATCGCACGAGCACACTAATGGCAACATTGGTAAGTACGGTTATACATTTCTGTGATGGTGGATTACCGGCTTGGACGTGGAAGAGGGCCGAGCGTCGAACGCAACTCTGACGGACCAATCAGAATGAAGCTGCGTTCGTCAGCACAGAATCTGATTGGTTCATTGATCTCCGTTCGAGGCTCTGCGTTCTTCGACGTCCAGGTCGGGAATCCACCAAGGTACCAAATTTCGGTATCACTAAAAATGTAAAGGCGCGATGAGATTTAGGTGTATGGAAAGTTTTGTGTTTATGAAGTGGGGATGCGGATAACGTACACCAATTTGCCTTTTTCTAAACACCTTTCTACAATATACTATCGTGGTTTTCCGGGTATAACCGTGTCAAAAGGTGGGACCAATCCAACGTTTCGCCCATATTTCAATGGACTTAATTCAGGGACCTTCGTGGAGTGTTGATACTGACACCAACAACTGTCAACTGTCCTTTCTACAATCCTTGTAAATTGGTTTTGAGACACAAAGAGCCAAAGTGTTTCGACTTTCGTGTCATTATTCAAAGTGGACCGCGAAGTGAGTAACGTCTTCTGTGATTGGTTCGCTATACGAGGCCATATTTATATTTCTCATAATAAGTTTTTTTACACAGTAAGCGAAATTGCTCGTCTTTGAGGGGCATTACACGTACAAAGAAAGAGTAGATAAGTTAATCTGTGTAATATATGTATTGTCTACCTACTCGGTCTTCAGTGGCGCACAATATACATATATTAGCCTATGTGCCTCGTTGCTATGACGGCTCCAGTCCGAATCACCTCATAAAAATCCCGTGCCTCAACCGGGAATTGAACTCTCGCCCTTGTGCATTGAAAGCAAGATCAAGAGTATACCAAAATGACGATCAGAACGATCGCTAATCACCTATACGTACTTCGAATCTACGACATCCCGAATTAAAAGAGCCCTGCGTGTTATATACCGCTGTGCCACCTCTATTGGAGGCTATCTAGGCCTATAGCAAATGTAATACAAATTTGCAGGGACTGGGGATCGAATCCAGATCATCTGGCTCTACATACCGGCGCTCGTTCCATCCCCATCCCCACTTCCCAGTCGTGGCAAACTTGTATTACAATTGCTATATCTGCATAGATTATCCATGAAGCTGAATAGAGATTAAAAACAAGTATAATTATTTACTATTTAGTATATAGTTTATATTATACGAGTATGTACAATACGCATTCATTCATCCATAGGCTTATTTATTAGCTCAACCATAGATCCAATAGCACGTGATTACATTTTAATTTAATTAGTATTTATCATAAATATATTACACATATCGCTCGTCTAGTGGCCTCCCAAAAATGGAGCCCATGTTTCTTGGATATATCCTTCCACTGTTGAAGAAAGTGGAAAGCCCCATTAAAACATTTTACAAGATGGTCTGGGCGTTCTAATTTCGAAAGTTTTGGACCCGTCACCCGCGACAAGTTGTCAAAGTGAACATTTAATTAACTTCTTAAACCAGAGAAGACAACTGACGAGAGGTTGGGTTCACTTCTCTGGCACAGCCGTGCACCGACACTGACCTCATTATCATTAGAGGTCAACAAATAGACCCATGTGATAAAATATTTCTAATAATGTCGTTTGATAGTCGTATGGTGATTCACTATTGATTTTGATCTAAAAACCAGTATATTACCCAAGTTAAGTTACTAATCTAATTCCAGAGGTGAAGGTTCTTTTCGAAATCGGAACAAATGAAACAAACCGTTTGTGTGTCCCACAATGAGTTTAATCGGTACCTAGTATTCTCAAGTGCTTTCCATTTAAAGCTACAATTTGGTGTTGAAATGCCCATCTAGATATAACTAGCTTTAAATTTCAAACTGAAATGATGTCGGCACAGTCATGTCGGTGTTTTAAATATTATACATGCATTATTCCTTATTATCTCGACCTTGTGATTTTATGTGTATTGTATTTTTGGCAATCGATTCCTTTGTAACCTTTTCTAGGATATTGTTATTAGCTTTAGGTCCATTCTTACTATGTCCCAATAAGTACTTATTCGTCGAATAGCTTGTTGTCTCCATGGCAACGACCAATCAAAACTAGTGAAATCCTCCAAATAGCTTAATTGATACAAATAACTTTCTTATTGGGAGATTGTAAGACCGGCCCTTAGTTTAGTTTGGATTTTTAATTCTTTAGACTCGAAATATATTGTCGTCAAATTCAAATAATTCATCGAATGTCAACAAAAAGTGTGTGTGTGTAAAATATGAGACGTAAAACCCAAATATCATCACCTTCAGCATCATTATAAAAGTGAACTTGTCGTGTCCTCTTACCATACGTGTGTTTGGTCATAATCTGTCGTGGCTCCTGTTCACTTTTACGCTAGTCGAAATCGTCAATGTAGGTTCGGTCGAATGTCCTACGGCAATTTCCACTACTCAGTATCAGCATTCGCTTCTTCTCAAGGTCGGAAAACCCTTGAACCAGGAGAGCTAATGATAGTGGTCGAACACGCGACCTCCCGAACTGGACTCGCTCGTGCTACCGCAGCCACCTTTATCAGTAATTTCTTGATAAAAAAAAATATGCTAATATTGAGACTCTACATTACAATAAACAACATGACCTTATTACGTGGGCTGAGCTGACAGTACAAACCACATTGTTGAATTTTCTGTCTGACCAGTTAGCGTAGGATTACAAACCCATGTTATGGTAATGTGTCTGACAAGACATGATAAGGTTTATTCAAATAATTGTACATTGTCTGTTGATTGCGCATCGAGTGTAAACATGCGAAGGCAATCGAACACTTTGTCCTGTGATGACCTTCACTACAAATCAAGTAGTTGTAGTAGTTTGCAACCTCCAATTACTGTCACTGTATTTGTAAGTTTCAAGTACGCGTTTCACTCGCTATTGTAAGTAAATTATCGCCAACTGGCGGAAATTGGAATGGAATGGAATGTCCAATCGAAGATTGTATGTATGACTGGTATATGCTAAATACACAATACACGTTACTAAGCGAATATTTGAAAATAATTATGCTGCAAAAATTTCGTGGGTGTATTGTAAGTAAAATAACCATATCTGTTACATTTGGGCACTTTGTACCTATTTTATTTGTCTACCGGTCGAATATAAACATTTAGATTTAACGTTATAAGAAAATATTAGTTAAATGGCGTTTGACACGTTTACACACGTTATTCAAATTTAGAGGTCACAGTGTCCCGGGAGTTCGTGGTAGGTCCCTATACCGCCCATATTTTATACAGCGGATTGGATACTATTTCAGCGTCCTTGGGTGGTACCAGTGGTATAATTGAGTTTACCCTAGCACTAATAACCTCAATGGTAGTACACTATATTATGACCTCACATAGAGTAGGCCTAACACAGTAACATCTACACTGCCCTGCGTTTTGAGTAGGGCTAGATTTGGTGAGATTTTGTGTCGACTGGACTCCTACAACGACCTTTGCCTTCAGGATTGTTTATGGTGACAAATGAAAATAGTCTCTGTAGGCGGAAATGTTAAAGCGATGCGTAGAAGTGGGTCACGTTTATAAAATGTCGCTCTAAATGTTGAAATTATCCCGACATGATGGGTAGAGAATAATAAAATCGTAAATTATACTCGGTTCTATGGGATTTGTCCGTGATGGCTATATTGCTTAGTGACAACGACAAAGTATACCCAATGGCGTCGTTAAGGGGCCCCTGGGCTGAGAACGCCCCCAATCATCCCCCCCCCCCCCCCCCCCGCCGCTCAAACTCTTCCCATACTGTCGCTCGTTTGTTCCTATAGCTTTAGCACACACGGTCACAGAAAGCACTGCTTGAAGGTTTACGATTGCATCTATGTACAAAGTTGTGCAAATATAAAAGCACTGTAATGCAAAGCTTTGGACTATCTGAATGTGACATACATGACTACGCCTGTATAAAACTCGGCTGCTTCGTATTTGATGTGGATCCATTGGCCGGGGGGGGGGGGGGGGGGGAGAAAAACTGCATTCCCCATTCCCTTTCATACATATTAGCCACTTGTTATATAAAACTCCCAAGTATATCGTTAAAAAAAGTTTAAATAATCAACTTCACGTTGAGCTAGGCCCATTTGCGCCGCGACCGCGATGCCTGTCTGCACGCACCGCAAGTGCAGATCAAATAGATTTTGGACTCAATTACTCAATTAGCTGAAACTTTGAATGTGTCAGCAAAGGTAGAGTGGGTAGACTATATAAATACGAATGTGTTTATTTTTATTTGATTTTTTTGTGTTGATATTTGTTTATTTACAGTATAGTATAGATAGAATATTTATTTATAGTATAGTATAGAAGTGATCCGGATGGGAATGAGAATAAGATGACATAATCAAAATGTGTTCCTGAGTTCGTCGTCTTCCTCCAAAAACAATTGGCCCAAAACTCAGAGCGCTTCCGCTCAATCGCGAGTCAGATATCTCCGCTTATTATGTGGCGCAAAAGCTTCGCGTGAATATGTGGGAGAGAAGAGTGTTGATGTTTGTGGTACGTGCTCGCTTCACGAAATCGAAATATATAGAATCTCTAGTTTTCAAAGTATAGAGTAGGAAATCAAACTGCCTAGTACAGAGTTGTGTATACATAATCTTTACTGTATTTCCTTCACTTGTTACGACTTATGAAGTATGTTTATTGTGTATTTATCAACAACGGGGACGAATTTGTACAATTGTATTACAACACAAGAATTTATCGAACAGAATTAATGTCTGCCGAATACATAATGATTACGTTTTTGTTTTTGTACTGATTATATCCTAGTTGGAGAACATTAATTTTCTAGTCTACACAAACAAAGTAATACAAATACATTTATGTGCCATATATTTAAAAACAAATAGTTTTGAAATCGATTATGAACTGGGTAATTCCGAGATAAACTGGAATTTTTGCTCCGTCCATAACTTCTAGGAAAAAATACTTAGATTATTCTAGTTTTTTGCAGTATAATTCAGCTGAATGAGAGTAAGACATTTTCATTATGAGCAGAGCACCAAATCCAGTTTTTCAAAATTTACATCAATTTTAACTTTTGGGAAATCAAGGGAATGACATGAACCCAAGGGAATGACTAAAACTCGAATAACTCCAAGAGAATCTTGTATTTAAGTGATTTTTTTTAACTAGTCTATAAAACTAACTTACAAACTTGAGCACATCTAAAAATAGACTCAACTTAAATAAATGAAATATATCTTAGGCCTATTGGAAATGACTTTGTTTTGTATTTTTACACACTAGGTAATTCCCTTGGACTAATGTCATTCCCTTGACTGGTAGAGTTTGGAAAACTCCAAGGGAATTACTATTTTTAGTGTCCAGGGGAATGATAAATCTAAGGTTATAATGCCCATACATTTGTAGGGAACAGATGACAAACTGATGCAGTACCACAAATGATTGTGCATTCTAAACTTGATCATCTGCAGTTAAAACTGTCTTAAGAAGATTATTTTAAGTGATGCTTATAGTATCCAAGGGAATTACTAGTAGATAATACACTCGCCTGATAATATCTTCAAAGCATTTTATTCCAACCAAGTGCCAGCAAACTTCCCAACTCTTGTCTTGTAGAAAAACACACTGCTTGCTGAACTTTATAACCATGTGTGGTAACAGCAGTAGAGCCAACTTTAACATTCAAAATACTGGTGTCCAACAGCCATCCCGGGGAATGACATTTTTTCCCAGGACAAAGTTTATGACCATAAAAACCATATACTTGTGTTGACTAAAAACTTTTGACAAGGCATAAGTTTTCAAGTGTTATATTTTTAACTTAAATGTATAAAAAAAGGAAAACAAAAATGTTTCAAAAATGAATTAAGCCGACTTGAGATGCAAAAAATGTGTTTTGGACATCCAGGGGAATGACAATTCTGACCATATTTTATCAAAATTTGGGCAATAATTAGCCCAAATAAAAAAGTAATAGTGTTTAAATAAATAAGAATAACACTACCAAATTATTTATCAAATTGGAATTTTTTTAAATGCACTACAAACAGATTTATTAGTGTTAATAAGGCAAGGACAAGAAAGTTCCAGTTTATCTCGGAATTACCCAACTACTTATTTTCTTGACGAATATTAATGAGTGAGAGCTACTTCCGTTTTTTTTTTTTTTTTATCTGCGGCAGTCAGAGCTCAAAAAGCGTCGTGTTCGGATCTCAAAACAACTTTTGAACTCGAAAATGTCGGTAGATATCATCAGTGTCTGATAACGAATCAAAATATTTGCAAACTGCATTACGTTTGCAATAAATCCAATAATGTACATATTTTGAATTATCGGATTTTTTCCAAACGTAATGGATTTGGCTTATATTTCATTTCGTTATCTGTAGACTCTGATAATATCTAGCTGCGATATCTTCCCATAAATTTCGATTTCAAAAGTTGTTTTCAGTTAGGAACAGAAAACCTTAAATTGTCACGCTTTTTCAGCAATGACTGCCGCAGATTCTTAATCAATAGTATGAATATGCTATATTTTATTTTTACGTCGTATTTTGCTAATGGGTTATAGGTTTCTTGTTTTCTATTTCCCTGTTCAATTTTTAGTTGCAGAAGTAACACAAATAAACTGAATATTCATAGTATTTTGCCAATATTTCTTGTTTCATCGCATTTTGTCAATCGTGATGTAGGTTTAGCCTGAAAACGTGTTTGTCAACTACGAACCTAAACGTTGTGTGATCCCTCCCCCCGCCTCAAGGCTGAACTCTGATGATATCCAACTATTTCACCATAATTTTCTATTTTTCTTTTCCATCCACATGATAATTTTGGGCACTCTTAGAAAGAAAATTATCAATCCTAAACTTTTAATGCTTTCGTGCATTTTATAGCAACGTTATTTTTGTTTTAATTAAAAATAGTTTTAGTTAGACCATGAAGAACAGGCGCCTTCAGTTCCTTCTTGGTGCGACGTGGCTCTAGCCATTACATGCCAGCGCTATATCTTCCGTGACACGGCACATAATATGTGCATACGAAATATATTGAGAGCTAGAGGCTTCGGCTGCAATGCTCCGAAAAGCTATAACGCAAGTCGTAAATCATGACGTAATATAAACTCCGTGCAAATGTCTAGACCTACTGAACATCCCTTTCAGATGAAGCACGATTTCAATTTCAAAACAGTCAAAGTTGCGATTCCACAAGAGTAAATGGAAGTATAGTGTGGGCTATTTAAATAATGCGTAGATTAGACTTTTTCTCGATGGGTACAGATGCTACGCTGTAGGCTCTTTAGTTCCGTAAAGCTAAAATATTTCTAACTTCACTGAGAAGTGAAGTTGTCTCTGAGAGGATTTGACTCTGTCTTCTTTTTGGTAATATTACTCATGCATGTCTTCATAAATCAAAAGTCTCCTTTATTGTATAATGGAAATGGAATTCCTATGTGAAACCGTTGCTGTAACTTCACGAAATATTCTGCAAATAAATAAAGGGTAAACCAAAGATGGAAGTATAATTTCATTATATTAAATTATTCGTGTTTTAGACGTTGTTAGCAGTATAATGAAAGTATATTATCACAACGGCTACACTACCGATAGAGGTGGCTCAGCGGTATAACGATTGACGCGAGACTCTAATTCGGGAGGTTACCGGTTCGATTCCGGCCACCGGCAGTCCTGACTGAAGGCTTTTTCCGAGGTTTTCTTCAGTCGTAAAGGCGAATGCTGGGATTGATTTCTACTAACAGCCCTCGGACATTCTTTTTCAACTATCCAAACACCCTAATAACCTAGTTAGCCACCTGAAGAGGGGCACATCAGGTAAAGCTGGTGAGCACCCTATAACGGGTATTCCTACGAAAAATTATTAATTATTACACACCCGTTTCTAGTTGGTTTTGGTAAGTGTCCCCCTGTCTCATGCAATCACACTATAAAGGTCAAATGCATAGTCATTCCTCACGTGCTCCTCAGACTCGCCCAACCACCAATCACCGACCTTACAGAGCAGTCCACATGGCAAAGCTGCTCTGTGATTGGTGGTTGGGCGAGTCTGAGGAAAGGCTGAGTTGAGAAGCACGTGAGGAACGTCTATGCATTTGACCCTAATTCGTTCTATATACTATATTTACAGTGGCGAGCAATTTGTTATAACCCTATCTCGATCCAATTCTGTAAGACGTATAGTTTTATTGGGAAAGTTTGCCGCAATTGGGACTCGAGGCCTTTGGTTCATATCGATCTGAATTTGAGTTCCACTTCCAGTTGAACCATACACATAGGCCTACGACACATTTATATCACTCCATTCCATGTCAATATAGGTCGATTATGAAACCTCTCATTGTTTAATTAATGTTTTATGTTAGGTTTATTTAGGTGACATATCTCTGTATTAGGCCGACTCTTGATTGCAGATAGGATGTTGTACGAAACATGTCTTGGAGTGATATATGTTTTATCTTTGTGTTTAATATTGACATGATTTCCACATTATTTGTTTTTTATATGTAAAGAAATGTCTCTAGTTTGGGTTAATAATCTAAAACGTGGGAGTATTAATCTTGAGATCAGGAATTCATGGAATCTATAAATTCATTTCGTGTTATTATTTTCAATTTGATTTTCTCTTGCTCGACCAACACTGTCTTGTACATAAGCCTCCTCATTTATTTTTAGCGTGTCATGAAACACGGTGTGAACGCAATGCCTCGTCCTGGTTCTCTGGTATTAATACATATTTTTACTAAAACGTGCATCCAAGGAAGAATTTTATAAACATTTTATAGGCATATAAACACAGATTAGTTAAAATTAACATACTAACAATATTTTCTGTAAGCAAGTTAAATTGTAAAATTAAATTAGCAGCTATACGTAAGCCTAAATTATGAGTAACGTACTGTCTCATTATCAGCCCTGCACAAAAAAAGTCGGTACATTCAGGCTGGGAAGCGAATGTGTGGTGAACAATTTAAAGATGGGACGATACTGCGTGGTCAGAAAACTATGCTTGTTGCGGGAAGGTGCCAGATCATTGCTGGACTGGAGGTTGCGGTAAGAGTAAGACTTAGACCCAGTTTTTCAATAGGTCATTAACGGGGCCGTTAGCTGACCGTCCGTTATCTGCATAGGGTCTGTTGGGTTACAGATTACGTACCGTCAGCTAACGGCCCCGTTAACGACCCGTTAATCGATTGAAAAACTGGGCGTTAATTGTATTCATTTTATTTATTTGTTTATTTATTTATTTGTTTATTTATTTATTTATTTATTTATTTATTTATTTATTTATTCATTTATTTATTTATTTATTTATTTATTTATTTATGTATTTATTTATTTATTTATTTATTTATTTATTTATTTATTTATTTATTTATTTATTTATTTATTTATTTATTTATTTATTTATTTATTTATTTATTTATTTATTTATTTATTTATTTATTTATTTATTTATTTATTTATTTATTTATTTATTTATTTATTTATTTATTTATTTATTTATTTATTTATTTATTTATTTATTTATTTATTTATTTATTTATTTATTTATTTATTTATTTATTTATTTATTTATTTATTTATTTATTTATTTATTTATTTATTTGTTTGTTTAATGTCTAACCTATTCCTTCAGTTATAAAACTGATTTACAAAGGAGGACCAGAACCTGGCATTAAAAGACATGGAACTGGAAGCCATGCATATCTGTGCTGGGGGGAGGTAATAAAGGGTCGTTATTTTTGTCCATATTTGGGTTTTGTATTTACTGGCATAATCTGGACCTGCTCTTGCATTGGGACCAAAGGAGACAAGTCACAACCTCAAAATTGCATGTGTTTCTGCCCATGGTGAGTCAATATAAAGGGTCGTCATTCCAATCGAGAAAAACATACTGACTTGTCTCTTTCTATCCACATTGCATATTTTTGTTCACCTATGTACATAAAGAGACAAGTCACTTTTTCAGGCAAACAAAAGTTAATATTTCTTTGCGCAATTACTATGACAATTAACAATTTTTGTGTCAATCAGGAATGATAGCAAAAATAATTTATTTCTTGTTTGACCCGTTTACAGATCTATTGTTGCCACTCAAATCTTCAATTTCATTTATCTCTAAATATTAAAAAATGACTTGACTCTTATTTCCCCCCCTCCATAAGGGATATATAAGGACCATTTGACGGGGACGGGGATGCTGCACTGTAGGCCGCCTTCCCTTCCATACAATTAATATATTATGGATGTATTTGATCTCAGTGAATAAATAATATACGCGTTGTATGCCTCGCTCCCTTTCTTGTTGTCAGGGTAGATCCCTTGGCTGCACGGCGTGGCATCCTGACCAAACATTTGCTCGGATCACAGTAACGGCCAATTGAATTAGGCATACCTTTGCATAACAATTTTTAATGTTTTTTTTTTAACCTCATGTATTTGGGGGACTCGTCAGAATATTGATGCATTCTTTTTATGCCAACCGCGCGTGCTTAACCTTGAAATGAGCATTGCTTCCCAATAAGACGTTGGCTTTAGGGGTAGGTTCTTATTCCCTAACTGCCAACGTAGGCCCTACATTTATGACAATAATTTACGTGTTATCATAAGATTGAAGTTAGGACATAAAAGTGTGTTGGCATTCAATCAATTCCCGTAACGCCAACAACGCGTCGTATATAATAGTGCTGAGTTTTTTTAAGAGCTGTTATGAATGAATGTTGACGAAAATAGCGAGAATTGGCATGAAGGGAACTTGCACCCAACGGTTTTGTTAGGTTTGCACCCGTGAGCCAAGCCAAGACCGAGCCCGTGTACATGTGCAACTCACTCGGAGGTCGCATTTCAACTCTCAATTTCCAACCCCCACGCGGGAAACGATAGCGCCGCGTCTCACCACAGTGTGCTGATTACCTCGTTATATCAAGGGAAAGGGGGTGATAGTTGGAATTGAGACTGATTATTGCCACACTATTGGATTGGAACGTTGGTTGTACGGATCGAAGTATCTGCGATCTGTCCTCGGGCGGCTCGGACAGACAAGACAGCACGATGGGGTCGTGCAGTGCGCATGCGCCCCTAGACGCGGGGTCGCATCGAGATCGGTCCATGCAGCGAGTGCCAAGAAGTCGAGGAACTCATCTCGACCCATGCACGAGGGAGGTGCAAATTATATTCACGTCCGAGGCGAGGTGAGGTGGCAACGTTCGCGTCTCGGTTCACTCGTCATCAACGTTTCTTGCTCACCTTCCTTCGCAGACACACTCGCACACGTCATCGGCGCGAATGGAACGTTAGTCAGCGTGGGGAGAGTACAACATACATACACTGACCAGTCAGATAACCGCGCTTTGCACGTGGAGATCTAATGTAACGTTTGTCCGAGCTCGATAATAGACAATTGTGTATACGGTTAATTATACTTACCTAGTTAGCGTGATTGCAAACTTTACACGTGTGAATCGTATTCATCGTGTGAGTACTGGAACTATGGGCTAACCACTTTTCAAGAAGATTGAATAATATAGTGTGGAATGTTAACGCACAGTCACAGCGATGGCGAGTTTCCCGTCTATTCTCAAGGTAGGACTAATTAATTTACTTCGTATTGCTTGTATTATGTAAATGTAAATTTTATAATTTCCATAACTGTACTAAATCGCCAAGGTGCATTTACTCTAATGTCATTATCACCATGCACGATCACACAGATAAAGGACTACACATACAAAGTGTAGTACCACTGACAAAGAAACATCCTTTCTTACCTAAGAATATAACGTAGCACGAAATCAAAGTGTGTGCATGAACTCTTGATTACCTCACTGAGAATATAATGTAGCACGAAATCAAAGTGTGTGCATGAACTCTTGATCACTTCACTGAGAATATAATATAGTACGAAATCAAAGTGTGTGCATGAACTCTTGATTACCTCACTGAGAATATAATATAGCACGAAATCAAAGTGTGTGCTTGAACTCTTGATTACCTCACTGAGAATATAATGTAGCACGAAATCAAAGTGTGTGCTTGAACTCTTGATTACCTCACTGAGAATATAATGTAGCACGAAATCAAAGTGTGTGCTTGAACTCTTGATTTCGTCACTGAGAATTAGATAACAACATTGTCGTGTTTCAATGCATGTTTTGGTTGAGGCTTTTGAAGTATGTGTAATACCGTTAAACTTTTATCCCCCCCCCCCCCCTCGCCATCTATAACTAAAATAGTCACAACTCGGCCGCATCTGAACAGATTTTAACAATTTTCCTAATGCAGATAACATCCCAACAATTTTTCCCAACCAATTGCCGTGGCGTACATCATCGCGTACATCATCGCGTACATCATTGCGTACATCATCGCGTACATCATCGCGTACATCATTGCGTACATCATCGCGTACATCATTGCGTACATCATCGCGTACATCATTGCGTACATCATCGCGTACATCTTCGCGCAGCGTTCCATAGATTAAGAACGGTCCTCGAGTTGATTTTTGGTGGATGTCCGCAATGATGGACTGGCTGCACTGCATGAGACTATACTCAACATCCCATTGTTTGTTAATAATCAATTATTACAAGTAATAGCAAAAACACAAAAGAGTATATATAGTGAAACCTGCGTTTGCGTAATAACTTTTTATTTTTCTAAAATCAAACCGTTTTGCAAACATGTATTCATACTAATAAACAATATTAGTCGGATATCTCGTGGCATATTGCAAATACGCCTTCATTGTATATTTCGAATTATATCTATTCATTCAGGGTGGTAGCTTGTATTAGTCTGGCATCTTTCTAATTCAAGTAACTTCAACTCAACAAGATATGAAATACACAATACAACTGTCAACAATCAGAAAGCCACCCCTCCCTTCCCCCCCCCCCCCCCCCCCCCCCCGCCCTTCTGCCGCCACGCCTCTGTCTTGTTCTATAAGCTTATATCACAGATATGAAAGCTGTATTTCGCAGATCGTTGCGTGTTTTGCCAATTTGACCCGGATGATTCATATTGGCAATGTATATAAGTATAACCTGTGCAGACTAAACCATACGACTTTTCGCTCGTGTTTGAAACCCATTATCGACTATAAATAATGTGCGCCCACTTCAATTCCTGGCGGGCACGGAACACCATCGATCTCTCGCACAATAATCGAACCCTTATCGCCGAACACTGAAGTGTGGTGGGCTTTGCTACGCTGCGGACTCGTCCCACACGAGTGGTACGGTTTAGAGAAACAACACTGCTCGGACGTGGACGAAGCGATCCAGCCTGTACAGTAAAGCTGTGGGTAGCCATGGCGAACTTTGTAAACAAGCTAAATATATTTTGTTTTAACTTTTAATTCAAATTTGTTGGTGACGAGTGAGGACGATTAATGTTTGCACACGTTAAAGATCCTGTTGCGAGAGTATACTTGTTAAGAGCGAAGGATACCTCTACGTCAAAAACCGCAGAAAGTTTTCATTTTTTAATTATATCTCAAGATTGAAACACAAAATTGAAAATCTGAGTAATCATAGCGCTGTGGTTTGGTAAGATCTTGAGATATAATTAAAAAATGAAACTTTTCTGCGGTTTTTGACGTAGAGGTGTCCTTCGCTCTTAGAGAAAAAATCTTTTTTTTTTTTTCTTGTAATAAACAATGTGATTCACATCGTTTTGGATTATTATTTCAAATGAAGGCTGATTATTTAAAATGAGGGTCGACAAAAAATTAAAATTGTCTAGAAATGAAAATTGTTGAGCCAATCTAATGACTAGTGATCATAAGAGGTTCGCCAAACGTTCTGAATTTTTGACTTGCATTTTTTGACATTGACGAGGGTTTAAACTAAACAATACGTGAAATTGTATTCGATTGTAATAGTTGTCTACGCAAGCATTGTCGCCTAAATACGGCTTTACGTTATATATATATATATATATATATATATATAAATAGGTATATTTAAACTTATTAAACTTATTATTATGAATTACATTTTTAAGTTCTTAATTTTTTCATAACGTAACATACAACGTTTAGTCGCTTTTTGGGGAAAGCCCATTAGGACTAACTTATAGGACATTCATCCTACAAGACCTCAACCGTGCCTCAACGTTTTGAGCTGTCAAGTGTGTTTAGGTACCTGTACTCAGGTACGCTAATTCTAATAAAACAACGAGTCTTTCGAAGAGTATTTGCTTATTTTCGATAACCCATTCTTATAGGGATTTACACGACTCTTACAGTCTTACTCATGGCATATGGTGGCTGGTAGAATCGGGCTTGCATTTATGCACAAGCAGGCGGAGCACCCGAAACTCGTATTCGGAAGCTATAGGAATTAGGAACCATGGTCTATCACATTACTTCCAACCCCATCTCACGTTGTAGAAAGAAGAATACAAGCAAAAGTGAAAAGAGAGAAAGTACTAAAAAAACTAGCTATCGAATCATCAAATGAAGCACATTTTTTTTGGGATGTTTGAATCGATTCTTTTATGTGGTCCATAATCTTTGCAAATGGAACTACACTTTTCTTTCCCGACAGATACTTGTGTTTGTGATAATAGTTTTTAAATTTTAACCATTCAAAATTTTACAGTAATATTAATACCTTAGTAAAAATTAAGAGCGTTTGTCGGATCTTCGCAGAAAGTTTGTAATGTACATGATTTGTCTTCGAATGAAATCAGAGAATTTGAGATGTTATATTCAAAAATCAGTCTCTTATTTGAACCAAACGCAATCCTCTTTTTGAATTATTAGTCCTGCTCACTTTTAATGTTTTAATTTTAGTTTGTAGTTTTAGTTTTCAATGTAAATAAAACGTAAATTCTCTGCCTCTAGCTTCAATGTCCAGTTAAAGTGTTATGTAAATTTAACTGTCAGGTAAGCCAAGTTTGGTGTATTTCTATTGGCCGTTGTCATGGTGAACACAATTTAACTGAAAAGTAGATTTTAACTGGACATTGAAATACCGGCCCTTATTATTTGTGATGTAATCTAGAAAATCAGTCCAGCTGTCATTTTTTTATATTTTAGTTGCGTTGGGACCATGCAGCATGCGGTGCATGTATTCCTTGGACAAAGACGCTCTAGTATACTTTTACTTTTGCTAGACGGAATGGACCGTGCACACGAACTCTGTGTTAATATTAATTGTTTATAAGATCATAGAAACATACTTGAAATCGCAATACGTGACTCCGAACAATTTCGCTGGACAGCCAATCGCATGCCCGTGACGTCAGCGTATTATCTTCGGTTGTCGCGTCGTGTGTTTCAAACTTTCCACTGGTTATAAATGTATAATCATTCCCAACATGGGGATTCCCCATGTAAGTTTGTAACCAAACATCGGGTTGTTTGTTTATGCCTTTTCAACGGATTTTGCAATGATTGATGAAACTCATTAAAAATCGTTTGTTCATACTTCATACTATCCTAATAACATTTATAAAACGTAATGGCTTAATTCCTATAAAAAAAAACTTGACCCTAAACACATTTGTTCGCCTACAGTGATGGGGTAATTCCCTTGTGCGTCGTGTGGGACGTTCAAAGGCGACTCCCACTATCAGATATTCCTGGTTACAGCAAATTACTGCATAGGTGTTCCCAAGGTTATAATAATGTATCATAAGACCAACTCTAGCTAAATGCTTAAAATAATGGACAACCAATCGCGATAAATGTAATGCTAATGCTCCAGCTCCATGTATTGTGTACAGTCTACAGTAGAAACAAAATAGCATTGTAAATATAATAAAAGGGAAATAGTTGTTATTAATGTTATTGTTCATTGGTCACCGGTTCAATGTTATTATATCAGCTACTACTGTATAAAACTTAGTTATAGGTGATACCAGAAAACTATTTCCGACTTTTTCTACGATTTACGTGTTTTGTTATACCATCGTCTTATATTGTATACAAGACCTTCTCCATGAAAAGTATATACCGGTATATATGTCTAAAGAGAGGTTTGCTTTGCTTTCATAACATATTTTGACATAAGACGAGAGAAGGTAAAAACCAGTAATAATAGTAGATGCGTTATAATATTTTACAAGATATTTGAAGCTCTAATCAAAATATCCAGTAAATAGAATATTTGTGGGTGAATCTCTGCACTGCGACACAAACCTTGTAATTAATCGTTGTTTTAATACTCAATCATGTTCGTTGAAGTTTGTGTAGTTACACAATGCATGTGCAAGTACAAACTGTTACTTTCAATTAGGTATAAGAAGTTGTATTGCTGGAATGGCAATGGCAGCATCGCCGTGCTGATCGCCGGATGATCGCCCATATAATTGAATAGCATCTCGGCAAGCTGCCATTTCTCCAGGGACGAACCAAGTCTTGTATTGGCAAGGATCTGGGGAGTCGTTTATCCTCGTCATAGGAGGCTGTGGTGGGTGTGATAGCTCCCCCGGGATATATACTCCCCCGTGGCGTTTCACCATTCACCAACCCATTAGTTATATCCCGGCCATCCAGTCAAAGTCCTGTATAGATGTTTGCACTTTGCAGTGCTATGCGTAGAGAGACCCACCATGACTCGCTGAACAATTCCCTCATTGTTGTAGCCCATATAATATAGCATACAATCATATTTAGAGGAAGTTGTATTCACCATATTATAGGTTAATCAAGTTCGACCTAGCCTTAGAGTTTCGAGTTCATAGAATGTAAAATTGTCTTTGGATATGATCATTTTTAAGTTCTTTTTTTAATAACAGTCGATAATTTAAATTGATATACATTGTAGATGTATGATAATTTTGAAAATGAAACACTTTTCACTGAAAAATTATATACAGTCTATGTCAAAGAAAAATGATGAAAACCAGTATATTTCCTTTCGGCTGCGGGAAATTTACATATTTATTACATAATAAATATGCGCCTGGCCATCACCTGAGTCTATAACTGCGGGAGTAGAAATAAGATGATCCGAAAGAGAGTGAAGGTTGAAATCATTTTTTATGAATAATATATATTGGCCCGCGTATAGCTCAATCTAAATAGTTATTCCCGAACACTACCGTTCTAAGATTGATATTGACGATGGAAACTACTTTGCTTTAATCACCAACAAAGCTTTGAAGTTTAGCTCCCTTTATCTTCACTCGTGAGGTTACTAATTAGTGAAGCTGGCATCGGGTTTAATTGGATTAACCTACATAACTAACTTTATCGTGAATCTGTTTACGGGTTTGCCTGTAGTCTACAGTGCGGTACAGCTCGTAGAGTGTGTGGATTTGAAATGTGATGCTCGATTTCATAATTGGACCTGTATAATGTCACATTGTAAACAAAATAAATAAATAAATTCACATTTAGAGTCTACCCACTCAGTAACGAAACTGATTTTCAATGGGGGACTTTAATTCAAAGCGACTAAACCAACCCTGTAGGCTCCGAACACCATCGACGAAAATCAATTAGCAGTGTCTTGCGCCGATGATCTTTATCGTTATTTTTGTTTTGTCTCCCCCGCCCCTCTCCCTCCTTTAAATGAATAAAAAAAATAAGAAGAAGGAAAAGGATATAGTTGTCAGGTACATTTTTGTCCGCCACGAAAACTTTATCCTAAAACCTACGCAAGTTAATTAGTTATCTGTGCTAAAACTCTTATCTATGTTTTAAATATCCAACCTTACAAAAATACACGGAAGATTGTCAGCATTTTGTAAATACTTCAGTCATTACTAAAATCTACACACAGCACTATTAGTTATTTTTGTAAAGCAAATTAATTTGCCACGACGTGGTTTTAGCTTTACTGTATTCTCGTTCATTTGAGCATATATCGTGCGCTCAAAGTGAGAGCCGAAATGGCAATCCTTGCAATGCGACGAGAGCGAAGCGAGCCCAGACTGCAGCCCAGAGACCACGGAGCCGTATTCCTTGGGGTAAATATATCAGGAACTTTATGGATTGTGACCGTGGTTTCTTAATTCAATTGGCGAACATTCTGACCCTGAGGTCAACTGTGAAATCAATGGGTTATTCAAGTCAATTGAATTATACCGAAAGAACAAGTTGGAGCTTGCGCTGGCTAGTTTGAAGTTTGAACATACAACGTTTGTGAATCAAGTTTTTACGATGGAACTGATTGGCCGACTCGGACGTGTCCATTCGATGCAAGTGGCTCTTCCCTCTCATCGCCTGCTGCTTTTGTTTTGGCCTGGCATGTCAACAGTCATAAAGCATTGATTACATGGTGTGCGGTAGAGGCCCCCCGCCACGGACGTTTCTGAGCAGCGGCTGGATGATTTACCAAGACAATCCATAATACTCAAAGTGATTTTCAAATCATACATATTCTATGTGCGTGCTTGTGGTATTCTCCTAGTAATGACACACGTTCCCCATTATTTGCTCTGCTCTGTAGCAAACCATGATGGTGAAATCTGCTCACGGAACGCATTCAAACTAAGTTCAGTGGTCAGAACGCCATCCGCATATATTATATATAGCGTTTTTGTAGACTGGAGGAAAAATATAAAGATTTCGTTAGGTTATCTCCAAGATGGCTGTTATCTGGAGCAAACAATAGAAAAAAAACAAACATGACTGTGATAATCATGATTAATTTTGTTATCATGGGATGGAGTTTGCCCTCACGTCTTCAGAATACGTAATCTTGGATATGTAAGCTAACATGTTAGTCAAAAGTCAAAACAATATGTTTTTTATTATTAAGTACCTACTGAACCATCTCTATTTTGTATAATTATTATAATTATAACATTGTATATAGTATTGTTCAAAGGATTACTGGTCACATTTTGTTTGCGTAGGGTAATTAATCTTTTTCTTTCAAACATCGTATTTAATTTAAACTTAAAGCATTTAATTTTGTTGTTGTGTACATGTTTATAGGAATACTTCTAAATTATTAGCTTCATCCTTTTTCATTTACCAATATTTTTAATCTTATTTCGACCTTACCCATAGACGCGTGTTACATGCATACATTATACATGCTTGCATAATTATAGCTACCTTTTTTCATCTTATTCCTTTTATATAGACCATATGTAATGCTGTTTCTATGTTTTGAACTGGGATAACAGGCTACTCTCTTTCATAGCAACAACTCAATAGCTGAATTCATATAAGTTGAAACTTTTACTTTAGGGTACTATACCTAGATATTTATATAAACACGACATATTTTCATGTGTAAAATATGTTTTAATTTGGTGTGCCTGAACTTATTTTTTATTATTGAACATTATTGCACTTGATCTCGTGATTCCGAATAATTAAAAATAATTAATTACGTAATTATTCCTATATAAGATCGATTTGGGTGTGTTACCGTTTCAGGTAGGTAATCATGACGATTTGGGTGACGGTCCCGTATCATAATCGTGTTGATTTAGGAACGTGGGTTCGAATCCCTGCACGTAAGTCATGGATCATGTGCAAGTGTCCGTCATTATCCTTCCATCATCTCGAATAACGAACTGTACTAAAAAAGACGTACCGGTAAAGCAATAAACAACACGTTACTTTTTTTACATTCAAGGTGATGTTTTACAGGTTTATTCCCCATTGTTTAGCATTTTTATGAGTGTATATTTATAACAATCAACTATGTATATACATATAATCACGTGGTTACATTTACAGTTAACGCGTTTTCAAGTTTAACAGTCAACACACATCTGTCACTCGAGTGGTATGTATGTATGTATGTATGTTCTTTATTAACCAGCATGAGCTTTCGCTCTTTACAGTGGCTTTAACAATTTATGGTAATACAGATACAAAAACGAATACAAAACAACACAGTAATGCATTGTTATTTATCATATTTATATATACTACTATCATTAATAGTACCTATAAATTACATAAACATAATAATAATAAACCTAGGCTTATAGTAATACTTAAAACAAAAATATATAATACAATAAAAAAAAATACACCATATCGTAATAATAATAATAATAATAATACTAAACTAATACATAAAAGACTGTAGGCCTACGCGGTATTACAATACATAAGTTGTCATAATAAGATAAAATACTAATATTAATAAACCTTTATAAATATACATAATAGTAAACATTATTAAAATAAAATAGACATAACAATAATAACACAGCAATACACATCAAATTAAATCCAAGTATAGGTACACACAATACGATACAATGCACGTTTAGGCATAGGCCTGGGCCTAACCTATTCCATCTTATAATAAAATTTACATAATAACAACAAGCATATATAGTTGTATGTAGTGAAGTCAAGCTAGAAACCTAAATGCCTCCTTCAATATCCTTTAGAAGAGTACTTTTTATTTCCCGTTTGAAAGCAAGTTTGCCAAGTTCTTTAGTTTTGGTTGGTAGTTTATTATAGAGAACAAATCCCTGATGTTTAATGTTGGATTTTCCAAACTTTTGTGTATTGACATGTCTAATGTGAAGGTTGTTTCTAGAACGGGTATAATGGGTATGTGTGTCCCTGTTCAGTTGGAAGGTTAGATTCGTCCTACAATAGCTATGAAGCATGTTATGTATAAAAGTTAAGGTTTGGTATTTGTGAATGATAAGGAGTGGCAGTATTTTATTTTTACAGTACATGTTAACGCGATGCATTTCCCTTGGGTAGTTAAAGATGTTACGAATAGCTCGATTTTGAATAATGGCCAAGCGGTTAACATTTGATTTGCAAGACGTCCCCCAAACTATATTTAAATAAGAAAGATGGCTGTGTATGTATGAGTAGTAAACTGATTTGAGGACAGATACCTTTATTAGTACTGAGATACGTTTTAGGATACCCGTAATGGGAGAGATCTTCTTGGCTACATGTTCAATATGCTCCTTCCACGACAGACTTTTATCTATTATTACACCCAGGTATTTAACTGATGGAACCTCTAGGATTTGTTTGTTGTTAATAGTTAGTTGGATAATATGATCATTCCGAGAGTGGTTACGTGAGTTGAAGACTATGTAATTGGTTTTCATTATGTTGAGGGACAGTTTATTTATGCGTAGCCATTCTGCTAATATTTTTAGGTCGTCTTGCATCATGACAGCTAGGTCTTCAAGACTTTGAGAAAAATAAAATAAGTTAGTGTCATCTGCAAATGATTGCAACAGTCCATTTATTCCAGACTGGCTGAGATCATTTATGTATATTAGAAATAGTAGCGGGCCAAGTATGGAACCCTGAGGTACGCCACAGTTAAATATCTCCTCTGTCCCTTTACAATCGCCTATCATTACAAATTGTGTTCTATCTTGAAGATAGCTTCTGAACCAGTCTAGGGTTAAACCTCTTACACCGACACGTTCGAGTTTATGGCAGAGAATATTATGGTTTACGGTATCGAAAGCTTTGCGTAGGTCGACAAAAAGCCCGCTTACATGTTCTCTATTATCAAGTTTTTCTTGGATTTTGGAGACAAGATCAACAATTGCTGATTCTGTACCAGAGGAATCGCGGAAGCCGTATTGACGTTTATAGAAGAAATTAATTTTGTTAAGGTATTCATTAAGTCTGTTTTTTACAGCTTTTTCTAGTAATTTGGATATAACAGGTAATATTGAGATTGGTCGGTAATTGTTAACTTCTTTTGGGTTGCCACTTTTAAATATCGGAATAACCTTTGCCACTTTAAGATTACCTGGAACTATACCAGAAGACATTGATTTGTTGATCATAGTGGTAAGGGGTGCTACAAGTTGTGTTCTGCAGTGAGTTATGATTTTTGTAGTAAATCCATCAGTACCTGATGCCCTGCTGGTTTTAAGACCCATTATGATTTTTGCGATCTCAGATTCATTAGTAGGGGACATGAAGAATGAGTGGGCATTACCCTTAGGTAGGTGAGTATAAGTAGGAGTATCATTAGGGTATGAAGGTATATCTTTTGCCAGTTTATCACCAATATTTGCAAAGTAGCTGTTAAACTCATTAGCAACAGCCAGGGGATTAGTTATTTCTACATCATTTTTAATAATGGTTATGTCGATTTTTTTATCTAATGTAGGTTTATTGTATATTATTTCATTGACAGTTCGCCACATTTTTCGTGGGTCTTTAAGGTTATTATTAAGTTTATCATTAAAGTAAACTGTCTTTCTTGCCCTGATCTCTTTAGTCACCATATTTTTGAAGCGTTTGTAATCTCCAAGTAATGGCTCGGCAAAATTATTATTCTTTACTCTTCTATATAACCTTTCCCTTTGTTTTATTAGGTTTATTAGTCGGCCATCTATCCATGGGCTGGTGTTATGGTCAAGAGGGGCTACCTTCTTTACTCGGGTACAATTGATTACGTGGTCGTTAAGTTTATTCTGAATTATTGTTGACATCTCATCGGCTGTCATGTGGTCATGAAGGAGAATTGGAGAATTTGAAAGGTTGTCTACAAGTTGATCATAGTCTAGAACTGGTATTAGCTTTTTCCCTTTTATTTTTTCATGAGTAGATCTCTTGGAGATCTCTGTAACTAGCATTTCATGATCAGATATGCTTGTAGAAACATTAGAAATAGTTAGGGGGTGAGTGTGCGAGTTGCAGATAATATGGTCTATTAGAGTAGAAGAGCCTGCGGTTATACGGGTAGGGTGCTTGGTGTTGGCAATGTAACACCCATTACTTTTAATAGTACTGGTGTAATTTTTTTTAAAGATGTCATGTTTTTTGGAGGATATATCAATATTTATATCTCCAGCCAAGATACCTATAGTCGTAAAGTTGGCAAGAATAGCATCCAGTAGTTGTATGAAATCATCTGGAGTTGAATTAGTAGGGTTGTTTGATCGGTATATTGCACCAATTGAAAACTTTGTTATCCATGGTAAGTTAGTTAATTCAATGTGAACATAGCTGTTATCATTATCACTGCCTCTATCTATGGTTGTGTAGCTTAGCTCTTCTTTGATGAACACACATACACCACCTCCTTGTCTTGATGGCCTACATGAGAATTCAGCTCTATAGCCAGGGATATTGAAAAAAGGGGTTTCTTCGGTTGACAACCATACTTCGGTTACAATGATAATATGATACTGTATATTTGAAGATGAGATGAGAGCATTTAAATTATCTAGCTTGTTACCACGGATGCTTCTTGCATTGAGGTACAACATTTTTAGATTTCTTGCATGAGTTTCTGTGATATCTGTTATTGTGGCACACTTATTTAGGGTTACATTATGGTGTAGGCCAACGCTGTGTGCCATATCTAATTTACTAATAAAGAAGAATATTTGAATAAAGTGTACTAAAGAATATAATATCTATCTATATATAGTTCAGTCTTAATGTTAAACCTACTATAAGAAAATAATTCTAGGATTGATGATCTAATTCTACAATAACTATAAGACTTGTACAACTAGTGCAGTTTGTACCTAAAACTAACTTATCTATGGATTTACTAAAAAAGTCAAATATTAATTTTATAAAGAAAAATTTAAAAGAAAATGAGTTAGGAATTTTAAATTTAAATGTAGATGAAGCGAAAAAAATAACAGAAAATTGAAATAAGACTAAAAATTGAATATAGTATAAAACGACTATAACGAGAATTGGCCAACGGATATGACGTAGGCTTTAAGATTTTCATGTGGATGGAGATCAAACTTTGTTTAAGGGTAGATTATTGGATGGTTTTACAATATGAGATGACGGGCTTTGATAATTTTTGAACAATATTACTTTAGTTTAATTTGTTCAGATCTTCGATTTTGTAAATGCGGAATTTAGTACCGTTGTGGTTAGCCAGTATTCTACCGTCTTCTGTCCACGCGTGGAAAGGACCCACAACATTACGTGCCTGGCGTAGGATATGCAGGCGTCTTTCCGTCAGCGATTCCGTGAGTTTGATGCCTGATCCCTTTAGCTTTGCCTTGGATCGCCACACTTCCCTACGGTAGCGGTAGGCGACAAACTTCACAATCACAGGACGGGTTCGCTTCTCGCCCCTATCCCCGCGCCCTGGAGGCTTCCCCAGCCGATGAGCGCGGTCAATCATGTCAATTTTAAAATTCGGAAGGTTGATTTTCTTCTGAATAAATTGAACCACGAGCTCTTCGGAGTCTTCACTGTCACCCTCTGGTAGCCCGTGTATGACCAAGCAATTCCTGCGGCTATATTGCTCTTGTTCATCTATATTTTCTTCTATTTTGGCGAGTCTCCTCTCCAAGGTGGTGTTCATCTTCTGCATCTCCGCGCGCATTTTTACGCGCATTTTTACGTCCGTAATTGAGATTATAATAATATTAATTCATCATTCATGTAATTTGTATCACATTCGTTGTTTTATCTAGGTGATACGTCGCGAGTCAACTGCCGTACGACCATGTTTGTATGTGTTATAATAGTGTAAGCTATACCCGTATTGTATGTTTTGTGGCGGCAAAAGGTTCTCGCTAATGTTGACACGGTATTCTGCCTCTACTCCCAATTAGATATAACTCGACTCTTGCCGTGTCACGGCGTGGGGTACCGCTAGCCGTAATGTAATCAAGTGAACGCTTCTAGATGATAATTGCACAAGAATTGGAGCAAGGAGGTTGAGCTGAAACCGGAAGAAAGTTATGATGCTTGTCGTAATATTTCTCCACGGGGCGCCGTAGATTATTCGCTGGTTGTCGCCCCCCTGAGCTCGTCCTATTTATCTTCATGCAATATTTGGGGCTCCGCCATCATTCGCTCGCTTATAGATAATGGAATGGCAAGTTTTATAATGGCCAAGTCATTTACTCCAAAGTATTCGGTGTCAGACCTGCTATTTAATTGACTGATGGTACAAAATGAGAAAAAGGTCTGTCTCATTCCAACCTACGGAAGAGGGTCATATCATTCGCCAAAAAATACCCCCTCCCCTTTGTCCTACCGGCATAATCACATCGATCTTCAAAATAGTCAACAGTAGGCCTAGGCTCAGATATATTTTGACCAATGGACGTGACGGTTCGATAGTGTTGCGCGCAAACCGGTGATTGAGGAGGGTTTCAGTTTGATTCCCACCACGTGCAATACTGGCTGAATTGTTCAAATCGTGTGAGCTTTGGTGATCCCTTGAGCTATGCTGGCGGAAGCGTATGCTTCTGGTAGGGCCACTCTTATCTTACAGGTCGAGGTAGAGAAGCTAGACGAAATGCAGTCCACGTCCTCCCCTTTCTATTTTCCTTCCCTTTACGTCCTACTTGTGCCCTTTTTCCAAACAGCACCCGACGTCATATGATCTTAGTATGTCAGGTACGTCATTAAACAGCAAATAATCAAATCAAAAAACTTTAAAAAAAAAACAGTTACTTTTTGTACTGTTTTATTTTCATGAACCCGAAGAAAAACATCAAAAGCAGACATGGGACAAACGTGCATACTCAAGTATATTAAATAAATAATATACAATTAACTTGTGATGAATGAATCTGATGATGATGATGATGACGATGACGATGACAATGACCATGACGATGATGACGACGACGTCAACGGACAACGTCGTTTCTAATCGAGACGACGCATGCAGCATGAGTGTGTTATATTTGAAGCTGAAATATTCTACATGAGTGACACTGACATCTAACCATACCCAAGCCAGGATTCGAACCTGGAAACGTAGTTTACTATACCAATTAACGCTTGATCGACCACAAACCACCAAGCTGGCTCACAATGAACGTATGGTATGGTTCATTGAATTTATGTTTGCGAAACAAACATGAACTCAAGTAACCATTATTTAAAATATTCTAAGATACCCACGATTAGTTATATTTCATGACAAATGACAAATTCTGTTGTGTACTGGAGCGTCAAGTCAAGTTTCCAGTAATGTAAATTTAAAAAGTTACATCATAGCCATGGTTATCTTGTCCGCTCGCATTGCATTCTGGTTACGAGTTTCAACCTTAGTTCCGTAATTACAGTGAATCATTGTCAAGGTTGGCAGCAATTGCGCGACATTGCAACGAAACAACGTCCTTGCGTGTTGTGCTTACAGAAATGGTGCATGTTCGGATGCGGGAGGCCAGGGGTTCGATAACAGCTCCGATAAAAACGTGTATCAAGTTGCATAATATCGTAATTGGGATTCGAGGCATCCTAAAACTTATGGTCGCTAATAAGACTATTGACTCGTGTTTTGTTATTGCATTTGTACTTCAAAAATGTTCATATAAATCTATTTTGCTATACGCCATATACGCCATACACCATACGACAGTAGAATGTACTTATGACTGCTACGCTTATGACTGCTAACTTGGGAATGGGGGGGGGGGGGGGAGGGGGCAGGACTGGCCTGGAAATTGGTTTGCCCAGCGGTACCCGACAAAAATGTTGGTGGCCAAACCGAAAAACTCTGGCGTATCCAAACAATCAACATCAATATCGTAATCCTGTTGGTTTATTGGCATTATTATTAATTATTATTTGAATTATTTTCACTTTATGCTTATATGTACACTACATAGAAAGTCTCGTGTGAGGAAGCTTGAAAGCGAACATATTTCGTGCCTTTCGTGCAAATGGCCGCTCTCCCAAAGTTTTCCTTCTGGCTATAAAGCCCAATGCAATACCCCCCCCCCCCCCCCCCCACACACACAAACACATACACACACTTCTTGAACTCACCCCCCCACTCTCAATACCCCAAACCATGCAATGATGTCAGTGGACTGGACTGCAAATTATACGAAACTCATTTGCAACTTTGTTGTAATGCCAACATGACTTGAGTGAAGAGAGAGAACGAGTTTGCATAAGTTTGATATGATAGAAGTATACTTCATTCTAATAATATATTATTGTTGGCTGTGCTTGTTGTACAGTTGTTGATGTTGTATCGCCCAGTTGTATTTTACTAACTTTATTTCGTGACCCAGCTAGGCCACCTTAGGCTGTAATTAGCATCAATTTCGTTCGCGTTATGGGCCCTTTTGTTCTCTTCGTGTTCATTGTTTATACTTAGTTGGGAATTGTTCGAGGGTGAGGGTTTCAACACCAAATAGAACAATGTGGCCGGTTTAACTCTCCGAAACCAAATCAAGTTCTAGAGCATGCGTACCGAGTAGCGGACAGATATAATATGTCTATGAGACTCGTGAATAAGGAATACAATACACTAAAGTTATATTGTTAAAGAAAAAATGCGTCGTTTGTATAACTACATCTCTTAAAAGTTAAAAGTTAGCTACTTTTCCAAAATTGTGAACCTTAAATGTAGACGATTTTGATGTAGCCATCCGAACATATTTTAATTCAAACATAAAAGGGTATTTTTTAGAATGAATGTGAGCAATAAATTAAGATTACCTGCATAAGTGTGCTATTATAGTAAGTACTAAGTAGGGTGTTTACACAAGTGACATAACAACCATAGCAGACAAGACAATCTACACCAATTAACAACAATACGAGTGCATTTCATTGTACACACGTATGTTATGGTCATGGGTGAGGTGCTGTGTGCCCCAATACTGAGTCGTTACCTCCACATACACGTGCAGCGCATGATGTGTCTTCAGTGTTGACTGACATATAGTGAGCGTGGCGTATCTTGCGTCTACCCCTTCTTGTCTCCCCCATGCAAAGGAGGCGGTTAGTCTGAAGCAGGGCTGCCAAGTGCCAACCCGTCTCACGGTGATGAAGGGTTATGTCAATTGCACGCTAGAATATGTTTGTTATTGCCTTTATGACCAGTGTTTTTTTTTTTTTTTTAAATCAAACTTTTTTATTTTTTATTTATATATATTCGTAAATGATCCCATTAAAATAGCAGTATTTTTTACTTGTGCCTTAATTTATTCTTAAATACTAACACATTTTTCAAGTTTTTTAAATTCTATTTTCAATTAGTCCCCGTGTTCTAGAAAATGAGCAAGGCCTAAATCCTTGTTTTAATCTGATGTATATTTAAAAAGTCACATCTTGTGGCTGTCACACAAGCATTTTAATTGTTAACTACTGCTATATACTACTATTTAAATCACGTACTGGAATTTTCAATAATTAGCATCGGAAATGATTGTCCCATTCGTACGCAGTAGCTCAGTTTGATCAGTATACGAACGATCGGAACAAAACATTTAACGGAATCATCAAACATGTATGATCCACTATATATATATATATATACATACATTGGTATGATCGCCATGTTTTCATTAGAGTTGGCAGTGGTAGATCAGGCCGTGTCCCAAAGCTGCTAGTATAGACTAATGCTTGTGACTAACTAAAGTGCCTCCTATCGACTACCTACCTGAGCTTTGGACATCTGTACTAGAGCACATTACGGCACTGCATGCGTGACTAACATTCTTTATGTAAAGAATAGGCTACACTTTGAGGTTATGGTTAGCTGAAGTTTATCTCAAGTGTTAGAAACTGATAATATACGTTTGGAAATAATAACATTAGTTCAATTGAACTCCAAATTACTTTCAATCGTTTGTAATATTATTTGTACTACATTTAATTGACGTCTCTAGAGCAGCTTCATTACGGTTGTCGGCCATTGTTAGTCGACACAGCGCGATCAAGTCTACACTTTCGCCTCCTGTCTTCTACCGACTAAATTATGGACTTATTCGAGCTTTGGGCGTCTACTTCTGACGTCACATCCGCTAGTTTAGTCGGCCACTGAGTCGACTAAGCAGCTTTGAGACGCACCCTCACTTGTAATCATCAATGTTCAGGTTATATGTAAATATCAATTGTTGAAAACAAGATATGAGGTGGTCGACGAACTATAAGCCGAAGATAACGTGCAGTTGACGTGTTCCGAGTCGGGTGGCCCACTTCACGGATAAGAGATCTGGCTCTCTTCCAGCTTTCTGATAAATAGTATTTTATGATTGTGTCTGGTTTGCTGCGATTCTGCGTCATGTGTTATCGAACTTGGTGGAATAATTTGGTTTCCCTCAGTCAAACAACTTGGTATATGTTTTCTAATAAAATGTTTTGAAACTTAATGGATATCAAGCATTGCATGGCACCGGTCAAGTTTTAAGACACCCTGGTTTTGAATTTGCATTTCAAAAATTGCGTGTATGTATCATTTTTTGCATCAGAATATTCAACATCACGATTCAACGATAACTGTCATTGTCTGTTATCATTGGATCATAAATCAACATCAGTAACCTATATATTATGATTTATGAATACTAATGATGATGCTTTGCTTACACAACTGACCAACATGATAACACGTTTTTTGTAATACATATTTTTACGTGAAAGTACTCACCCTCCCCCCCCCCCCCCCCTCCCCCGCTCGAAGTAAAGTTCTACAACTACTTGCAATATTAATTAGCTGCCGTTATGAATACAAATGGGGGAGATACGTTAAATTATTGTTTTGTGCAGAAGGCGAATCAATGTCACCCAGTACAATTCACTACGTATTTCACAGTGTAGTTCTCATGGGCTTGCAATAATCAACTCGATCAGATCGCATGCGTGTTGTTCTAGCTGGCGGTTCGCACTATGCAAATATTAATCATCCAAATTCCAAAACCCTTTGAATCGATTAAGGTTCGTAGATCTAGTGGCTAATTTCATTCTGATGTAGTCAAACGCTTCCGGGGTCTATACCATATACACAATCCAATTACAATCTATTCTGTTGTCAATGATATCGGGGGCATGCGCACGCATGCACGTCGATATATATGGAAACATATGGAATGAATTGCATTTCGAATAAAATACAACTTGCATTAGTTTGTTACGGTGTAGACGGGCTTACCAGACCATTGCCAACAGACATCTTGCCAAATGCGGCAATTACGACCACAATGAGCATATCACTTCATAAACAAACAGTTTTTGAAATACGTACATATTTAGCGTATAGGCCTAATAAAAGTTTATGGGGTGATTTTCGAGGTCAAATGTACAGAATCTTTGCGTGTGTTCTATAGTTTACGGCTTACACAAACAAAGACACGCACCTAGTTTAATTATTATGCTCGTCTGCCGATCCTAATTACCAACAATTACAATTTGTTTTCAGTTAACTGTGCTCATCGTAAACAAGCGTGGGAATATTACGTGCGTAACTTTTAAGAACGCTTATTCGTTCGTACCTTTGAGAAGGCCATGTATATAGTAAAATAATCTTACTTTGGCAAACCACCTTAGAATTGTAGATTGATTCTAATTATACACATTTTACTACATATTATATTTTAGATCACAAAAATACATTCATCACTAGATTGATTACATCGAAGACCTTATAAGTAACTTGTTTTTAATGCAACTTCCACTTGGTGTTATAATTTTAAATTTCAATAACCATCGTACCAATTGTACCTTTACCACAGATAATAAATAACACTAGTGGATTGTTATACTAATAATTTTGTCAAAATTGCATGCTCACGGTATTGGATTTAACCAAAGATAAAAACATTTGTAATTTAGTAGATCGTCCGCTTGAGTTAGCTACAGCCAGTTCTTATAGAATGCAACTGAAGTGGGAACAGTACATGAACCTTGGTAAAAACTTATAGTTTCCAACATGTTACCATGTAACCGCAAACGTTTGTTCGCTGCAGTCAAACGTAACTGAATTAGAGCGTGTAAAATTTAACATTGTGTTGCACTGGCTACGTGACGTAGATATACAATACAAACAATACAATACAATACATTCTTGTATTAGGGCAACACGTGTGAGCTTCACGAGTTGACATTTTCAATTTCGCATGCCACTCTCTGACTTTGAGCTAGACGTGACGTCGGTATAGTAGAAGAGTGTATTGCTTGTTGCCTAGTTCCACGGCGCTCCACTAGCAGCGAGCCGGCTTCACAATGCATACGTCACTTTCACGGCCAGATGTCTGGTGTACGATCCTCGCTGTTTACACTTGCAGATAGAACACGTCTTTTAGCCTATATTTTGTCATCACATTGTAACAATATTAATAGTAATAAACCATTGGTTGACGATCGGTTGATATCTATAACCTAAAGTTTGATTTGGAGAAAATATGAACAATGGTTAACGTAATTCAATTAGTTTTAAGAATGATTCTATAAGTTTACACATCAAAGTATTTGACATTTCTATCAGTTCATCATATTATATATTATTTAATGCAGCAATAAAATAACTATAATTAAAATAAGCTAAATCATATTATTACAATATCGCAATGTTGCAGTTTAAACTGTAAATGGTATAAACTTGCGTAATACGTCATTAAAGCATAAATTACCTTGATGTAATGGTGGATCGACTTGAACGTCGAAGAGCACAGAACATCGAACGTACACCAAACGAACCAATCAGAAGCAAGCTGCGCTGATTGGCTCGCTTAGTGCGCGTTCCACGTTCTGCGCTCTTCAACGTCCTTGCGGGGAATCCACCACAACGCCAGAAGCACAGCCTTGTATTCTTGGTACACAACAAGGTCCACTAAATCCCCTGGCGGTGTGTCGTCGAACTCCACTAAATCGCTAGTAGCGTGCGCGCAGCGCGCGCGAAGTAAGGTTTGGTAAGGTCATCTAACCTATTTCTATAATGTAAAAAATCACATGTTATTCAAATGGGAGAATCGTTCAGAAAAACAAATGAATTGATCTGTCAAAAACAAATTATGAGCCAAAAAGGCAAAATAACAATCTCTAATGAGATTTTGTATTCACATTCTATCTATATATATATTCAAAGGAAATACTTTACGCGTAAGTTCACATTATTGGTGTGGATTATTTAAATAATAATGCGATTTTTGTAGTTGGATCCAAAATGGCGATTTAACATCTCATTCAAAGTTCGACGACACACCGCCAGGGGATTTAGTCGCGCGCTGCGCGCACGCTACTAGCGATCTAGTGGATCTTGGTACACAATGTGGTCATTTGTTAGTCTGCAACAATGACAGTGTACGGGAATATGGCCGCCAACAATGTCCGTGACGTCACGTGGATATCAAGAATAGCCAGTGGCGTATTCCAAATATCTTTTGATGCGGTCATCAACCTGTGGTGGTGACTGTTCCCAACAAAAGGCGTCCGCTCGTTTCGACGCCGCGACGCTCGGAAAGGCATTTAGGTCCGAATTATAAATAAAGATGCGATACACCTGCGACCAAGATTATAGCATAGCTTAGGTTCTACTATCGTATCTGCGCGCTGGGAAGCTGGAATAGAAATCCAAACTTCAATTCTATACCCTACAACCCCGTGGGCACTGCGTCCGACCTATGGGATATATAGATAGCGTGTTCTGCATAGATATTTATTTGACACGATCTTCCCAATACCAATGGAATAATCTTTCTTGAATACTTTTCACTGTTCACTCCTCACTCAAAACAGCGAGTTTTCAGTGTTCATTTGCAACCCGATTTAGACGTACTGTCATTTTGATTCAATTGAAACATTGCACCAGTGTCGTTATTGTTCCATTCTTCTCTACAAAATCATACAATATGTAACCAATAATATAATTAGTAATTACCTTTATTAATGACGTCGCACAGCCCACAATGTTATACGAACGCATGTTGTGTACAGTTTCCTGCATTTAGCCGTTTCACTCGCTAACTAACGCGAATAGTAAAATACATCTCCCTAAATGACCTGTTCATATTTTCAAGACGCATGAATTTGCTCTGAGTATTCGTTAGTTAGCAAACATTGAATTTATTCTGTTCATCCATTTTGTATTTTGTCTTGTACAATGTCTTGTCAATTCAACTCAACTCATGCAACCCATACCGCTACTATATATATTTTATTCTTCCAATTTTCCCACTTAAAAAAATATATCATCTCCATGACTAAAAATGTGTCCGCGTATCAAAACGATGTTGGATTTTTAATCAGCACGTTTGTTATATTAAAGAACATTCTTGGCTCATGCACTCTTTTTACGTCTAAAGCATTCACCTTTTGCACATTATCTATATTCAATATGTGTGTATGATTATACATGGGTTTTAAGTAAAATCAAACTTTATGGATAATGTGTAGAGATAGGTTCGATCCCCATCCCAGTCGGGGCAAACTTTTATTACAATCTTAGATTGCTATATTACTAAACATGTTTTCTATAATGCCCTCCCTGGATCTAGCATTCGATTTTAGAAGCTGCATCTATATCTAGGTCAACGGAAGATACTTGAAAACAAGTCTTTTTGTAGATTTGTATGGACGCGAGCTATTGCAAGAAGCATCCCCAGCTCCAGCTGATATCGAAAAGCGCATTCTTGGCGTCTCAATGCTGCAAGTAAAATCTACAGTGTGGCAAAGCTTAACAAACCGTCACGTAATATATATATACGCTTCATACGTTGTTCGGTCGGTCGCTGTGTGTAATTATATTTACGACACCGACCTATATTTTGCAGTCGATATATTATGCACTCGAAGACGAATTTAACGTGCAAAATCTAAATTGCAATACAATAGGGAGTGTCCCATTTGTCATGCATTATTCACAAAGTATGGGTATCAATTTTGTTCGTCAAACTCCCGCGTGGTAAAACCATTTATTCGTGTATTGAAATGTTGAAATGTTTTACAATCAAATGGAAGGAATTAATTTTAGGATTGTTGACAGCTAATGATTATATTTGAAGTAATTTCATTAAATTGTCTATTTATAGTCTGATTCTCCCATGAACGAGGGGATTGTTCGATAAATAAAATTATTTAAAACTGGCTATGCTCGAAAACCCCAAAACACAGAACATTCAATTGTTTTTGTAAAATTGATTGGTTATCGTTTTGGAACACGAGAGAGGAAAATTTGAAGTAAATTATCAGCGTAATTAATTATACCTAGTTCATCGTTTTTCATGTGCTCTCGTAAAATCCTTTCAGTGGATTCGTATTTTCCCAATGGACAAATATGAAGCAGTATTAATTTTCTTTCAGTTTGTTTCTGCATAACAATATGCGATGCTAAAACTGCATGCGCTATATTTTAATGATACCGCGCAATGTTATTTGAATTATTTTTTTATTTGATCTACACTGGTCGTCCACGTTTGAAAAACACATCATATGGCAACAGTATTATCACAATTACGTGTTTTGTGTTTGAAAATGTTTGCCAATTGTGAATCGGCTATAAATTAAATTTAAATTTGAGATATTGCATCCTTGTTGTATGAGTAGAACCTCCGGATTTTAATTTTATTGTAATAAGGTTTCTGTGAGGTTAATGTTACCCCTTTCAATATGTACGCTATAATGGAGTTGAGGAAGGCTTGTTCTATAGATAGGACGTTTTGTATGACTTAATTCCATCATTCGCTGGTTGATTAAGGAAACCATCGCAAAAAGGATTGCCGGTAGTGAAAAGAAAACCCGCGCTCTCCCGAATTTGAGCAACTCATTCGAGATGAGCTAAACAGTAAACACTGAGCCTTGTCGATCGGTTCTTCAGAGCAAATTTTATTGTAAATGTGCGAGGGCTTCTTGAAGGTCTCTCAGCTGAACCATCGCATCTGTGACCGCATGGACGAAATGAATGCCTTGAAATACCTGTAGTCCAGGTTGCCGGTGGCGGGAATCAACCCCGTATCAAGGGTCCCTGCGTGCCATGAAGCTCTGACGTCCCCTTTGTCTTCATCGCATCTGTATCACATGGACGAAATATACATGCTTTGAAATACCTGTAGTCCAAGTTGCCGGTGGCGGGAATCAACCCCGTACCAAGGGTGCCCCTGCGTGCCATGAAGCTCTGACGTCACCTTTGTCTTCATCGCATCTGTATCACATGGACGAAATACATGCTTTGAAATACCTGTAGTCCAGGTTGCTGGTGGCGGGAATCAACCCCGTATCAAGGGTCCCTGCGTGCCATGAAGCTCTGACGTCACCTTTGTCTTCATCGCATCTGTATCACATGGACGAAATACATGCTTTGAAATACCTGTAGTCCAGGTTGCTGGTGGCGGGAATCAACCCCGTATCAAGGGTCCCTGCGTGCCATGAAGCTCTGACGTCACCTTTGTCTTCATCGCATCTGTATCACATGGGCGAAATAAATGCTTTGAAATACCTGTAGTCCAGGTTGCTGGTGGCGGGAATCAACCCCGTATCAAGGGTCCCTGCGTGCCATGGAGCTCTGACGTCCCCTTTGTCTTCATCGCATCTGTATCACATGGACGAAATATACATGCTTTGAAATACCTGTAGTCCAAGTTGCCGGTGGCGGGAATCAACCCCGTACCAAGGGTGCCCCTGCGTGCCATGAAGCTCTGACGTCACCTTTGTCTTCATCGCATCTGTATCACATGGACGAAATACATGCTTTGAAATACCTGTAGTCCAGGTTGCTGGTGGCGGGAATCAACCCCGTATCAAGGGTCCCTGCGTGCCATGAAGCTCTGACGTCACCTTTGTCTTCATCGCATCTGTATCACATGGACGAAATACATGCTTTGAAATACCTGTAGTCCAGGTTGCTGGTGGCGGGAATCAACCCCGTATCAAGGGTCCCTGCGTGCCATGAAGCTCTGACGTCACCTTTGTCTTCATCGCATCTGTATCACATGGACGAAATACATGCTTTGAAATACCTGTAGTCCAGGTTGCTGGTGGCGGGAATCAACCCCGTATCAAGGGTCCCTGCGTGCCATGAAGCTCTGACGTCACCTTTGTCTTCATCGCATCTGTATCACATGGACGAAATACATGCTTTGAAATACCTGTAGTCCAGGTTGCTGGTGGCGGGAATCAACCCCGTATCAAGGGTCCCTGCGTGCCATGAAGCTCTGACGTCACCTTTGTCTTCATCGCATCTGTATCACATGGACGAAATACATGCTTTGAAATACCTGTAGTCCAGGTTGCTGGTGGCGGGAATCAACCCCGTATCAAGGGCCCCTGCGTGCCATGAAGCTCTGACGTCACCTTTGTCTTCATCGCATCTGTATCACATGGACGAAATACATGCTTTGAAATACCTGTAGTCCAGGTTGCTGGTGGCGGGAATCAACCCCGTATCAAGGGTCCCTGCGTGCCATGGAGCTCTGACGTCACCTTTGTCTTCATCGTTTATATGTGAGCTTATGCACGAAAGTTCGTTATAGGCTTTATAAACATAACGCTAGTGGATGCAAAATGCTTGTTATGATAATTGGCATTATGTATTTTTGCACTGTATGTATATCTTGTTTGAGGCTCTACTTTTCATGTGTTACAAAAAAAAAAAAAAAATCAATTATCCCTTTTGTTCCGTAGAGTGAAGCCTTACAAAACTCTAAACAATGAATTTGCTCTCGATTGTTTATTTTTTTATAAAACCGTTGGTCAGCGTTTCGACAGGACTATAGTCTCACCCTTACGTGACGTCACGCTGAGTCCTGGACGTGTGAACTGAAAGGGGCGTGGCCAACCAGGTTGTCAATCAGTCAGTTCTTGACTATCCATGCGATATGTTCACCTTTCAATGTAATATAGCGGCTACTTGAGTGATTGCAATATGTCGGCTCAATTAACTGGTATGGCAGCTGCCCAACTGTTTTACTCACAGGAAATGTGAGAAGTCCATTCATTTCTGTCACAGAGTGGTTGATTAAATGGTAGTAAATGTATGACATACCTATAACTTGCAAAAAATGCACCTTCAGTGCCTATCTTCTGTAATTGACAAAACTTGATGTTTCACACGAAGTCATCAGTCGTATCACGTTCATATCGTGTCACATTTTGGAAACTATGTAAATCAGTATTGTCCTCCTTTGTAAATCAGTTTTATAAGTGAATATAGACATTAAATAAATCAATCGCAAATCAATCGCAACGATGCGTGCAATATAATATGATATATGAAAATGAAACGCCAAATCAAGGATTAGAACCTGGAACGCGGGAATCGTGGCTTACTTTTGACCAGTCTCTTATCGACCACGGCATACAACTACGCTGACTATCGTGTTCGATTATAGTAGTGCCCTCATAAAGGTTTCACCTCGACCCACGCCAAATCCAGGATTATCCTGGAACGCGGGAATCGTGGCTTACTTTTGACCAGCCTCTTATCCACCACGGCATACAACTACGCTGACTATCGTGTTCGATTATAGTATAGTGCTCTGCTGCTCTCACAAAGATTTCACCTCCAACCACGTATTCTCCCTTCCTTACAAACACCCACACTGCACTGCCATACTCTCTGGTCTCTCCACGTTTCAAGCAGACTCATTTCGATCCAATGAGAGTGTGCATTTTCTAAAGATTTGTGTAGTAGCACTTCAACTGCATTGGCTCGCAGAGTCTGATTTGTGCAGAAATAACGAACTCTCACTTGAACAAACACATAAACATCTGAAACTTTGCGTTGGTTCTGTTTGACAACACGCGCATTACGCATGCAGAGTATGCATGACTGTGTGTATGTGCGTATTTGCGTGCATATCTACCATCTTGAGTATGTACACTTTTTCTATAAATGCAATGTTTGTCATGGCCATAATATAGTAGCATATATATGCACTTGAATCTGCAAGATACACTCGGAAGTAGTCGGCCTAGACCATAGAACGTCCTTGAGACTTGAGAACGCGTTCCTTAGATAATCACAAATCTCTCAGGTTTGTGTGTTACACAACAAGTTAGTTTAGTACTACGTCTCTTTTATTCTGAAGATTGTCTATGAATTATTTAGTAGCGTATGTCTAGTAAGTAAACATTGACGTAACGTTCTTACATTCCAAACAGTGAATATATAATATGTGTGTAATCTCTGGAGTTGGACCTGTAGGGCTTCGACATTCACTCTTTTATATAAGGCTTCTTGAGATGCAGTGGTTGATACCGTGGATTGCGTTCTTTTGTAGTTGTTTTCCTTGGGGGAGAGTCAGATTACCAGATTGTCACAGTGCAATGGAACTACATATGAAGACAGGTTGAAGGGTGTTGAACCAGGAATCTTCTACTCTGCTTCACGTGCAGACAGTAAAAGATGAATAATCGGAAAGTAGTTAATTTTCCTGATGTTTGCCAATGGTAGCAACTGTGGCTACCATCCAGTACCTGAAACATTTTCCCATGCAGTTCTTTTGGGTTCATATTTTGTTGAACTGGGTTCTTTATTTATTTACTCGAAACCATTTTCAGGTGTTAATTGAATTAATCTGCACCAATCACACTTTTGTAGTGGGAGATTGAATCACGTTTTTGTTCGGATCATACAAAATTTAAAATCGAATATATATCATCACAACGAAACACAATGCCGTGTTTTGGGTTCTGTTTTCTGCAGCAGATATGACTATGAAAATGTACTTGATAAAAGATTTATGTTGTTTTATAAAAAAAGAATAAGTAGTTTCCACGAGGCTGGTGTTAATGAAATAGATATTTGAATTTGGATTAGATTAGATTAGATTAGTTAGATTATGGATGGACATGCACAAACCTTCGGTTCATATAATATCTATACTGCTGTTTCGCTCGATTTTATTTAGGAAGTGGAAAATTACCAATTCTGATTTCACGCTCACCAAACTCATAGGCTATATAAATAGCCTAGTGTGGGTAGATTATTTAAATGTGTCAGAAGTTTTACAGTAGCAATTTCAAAACTTTATTTCAATATTTGATTTTTTTAAATTTGAATTCATTTCCCAAAAACATTTTCTTATTTGAAAAACTATGTGTTTTAGATGATTCATCACTACTTCCGCTCATTTCCTGTTTGGTGATGCATTCGTTGTTAATTCATTACCCGCTTTATATCCAGGAACAATCTTACAATGCTTGCTCTGACTTGAATAGTTTGGTTATCTAGTTCCAAAAGGCACCGTCAAGCGCGCGACGAGACGCCTCACATGATTGAACGGCACCCTAGGGCGAGAAGTATTCGCCATCACTTGGTGTGGCTCCACTGTCTGTCTCATTGTTCTATTGTCTTAAGGTGATTGCGTATATATCTGGGTCACATATTTGTCCCAGCAGTAAACCAGGGCAAGGAATATAGTTAATACAAAAATATCACGTTTACACCAACAAGAAGTCATCCAGAACTGCACTTTTGGCAAAATCCCGATTCTGCTTGAAAATAAACCGACGTGGATATATTGGCTTGCATGTTTTTCTTCTTAGATTTGTTGGAAACTTATTTTGTTCTCCCGCTTGCGCTGCTCATTAGCTTCTACTGAAGTAGACGTTTGTTAATTGTAAAGGTGAATAATGAGTCTTCTACCCGTAATACGTGTTGTTATGTTTTGTGCTGGTGTCGATAGTGTATTTGAATATGTCATTCTGAAGGTCAAGGATGGTTCTACACTACCTATATATTCACTCGATCCTAAATATTACTATTTATCGCAGTCGGTATCTAGCCTGAACAAACGTGAACGGTTTATAGTAGAAGATACTGTATCGAATCTGCAAGTATTAGAGTCATTGGACTAATTCTACAGCAACGAACCATCTCTTATCGGGTAATGAATAATAAGTATAATGGCGTTAGAATAGGGGACATAATTTGTATTTCCAGTTTCCATTTAATTAGAATATGTTATCAACTGTAATTATGTTGCCGGGGTGAAGGTAATCTCCGGGGTCCAATAGCAAACTTTGTAATCGCTTCCGGAACACAACTTACCCCCCCCCCTATCTCCTCTGCCTGCAATCACCACCTTAGCAATCTCAATACTACAGATACTACAGATGCTGCTTCAGAAATTATGGATGTAAAGTGTTCAACGAAATAAACACCTTTCCATAACCAAGTCGGACTCGGCACATTATATACATTTAGCTCGTATATTGACATTTCCCTCTGTCTGCGTCCACCTTATATTTTTTATGTATTGTGTCTGATCTAGAGGAGAATGGGCTCAGACTGTATGGACTAAATATTAGTGTGCTATCACTTCCAACCAATCACCGCTCCACCACCGCCTTTTTTAGACGTCACTTTCATTGTTGATCATTGTTGTTTGGGCAACCAACTATTTAGATTACGAAGCCATGAGACTCGGCCTCATCTCATTGCTGTAGCTAGCACGCGGTAGTCTGCAGCTGGACGATGGTAGAGGATGTGATGCCCATCAGCGACAATTAATTATGGGGAAGAACGATAATAAATACATATACAATTGACAATTCATAATTAGATATATGTCATTCATTCCGTAATTCGTTTCATAATTAGTAAGTAATATAAGTAGGAAAATAAGAAATACTGGATATGTGTACAATAGATTATGAAAAGAATGTAAAAAAAATAATATGATGTAGCTCGAGTATTATACTCCATCATAACTGTTTTGAGCGTATAAAGCTTCATTAGTAGTTTCTACGTATAACATATAGTTATGGTTTTAATATAAAAACATTACTTGAATGCACGTTTCTAAATGATGGCTACAACAGCTCGTTCGTTGTTATTCGTGCTTCCATGGAACACGAATATATACTATAGCAATAGCAAGCAGGTATAGTGTGTTTTAGTTTGTGTTATCTAACATAAATCGTATTTCAGCATTGTTTATGTATAACTGTATAAAAGATGAGCATGTAAGCTTCCAGTACACCAATCCCCACATCTATATGCAGTGCACCGAAGATAATGTACAGAAAAAGACTCGGACACAGAGAACATAGCCACACACAGGGTGTAAATAGCCATAATATGAACGTCACGAAAGTCACGTAAAATACCATTGGGCATACCCTCCCTCCCCCCCCCCCCCTCCCCCCCCCCCCCACGGTCGTATCGCATCTATTTTAACAGTATAATAACCTAAAAATGATGATAGAATGTGTTTGCCATGATCATCGTTCACTAATTCTAACAACAGAGCCGTAACGAAGGGGCGAAGTTCTGAGACGAAATTCTTCTAGGGCCCCTGTTATTTATCAAGACTGGATATATTTCCCCTTCTGATTTTAAAGTTGAGTATAAAAATCAAGATGCACATTCATAAAACTGTTATTGCACTCGTCAAAATGTGTAGACAGTCTGAGAGAGATAAACGTACTTGTCAATCCTCTCCATATTTATAGAATCATTACAAAGTCTATTTCATTTCCAGCACGTATGGTATTCTTGAATTATGAATTATGTAAGGTAATAATAAATAACCAACAATTTACACCTGAGTTCACTACTTGGAACAAGCTATAAAAAACATGTTGTTTCACTTGTTCATACTTTTGAACAAGTTATATTGAATGAGCGAAGAGCGCGAGAAATGTAATCCATATTTTCTACATGAAACTTAATAGTCTACGGGTTTTGATTACACACACTGGGTTGATTACATACTGCGCGATCTAGTGACAGTGATATGTGTAGGAAAAGTTGGCATTTATTTTAAATCACCGGGCTTTATCACCAAATGAGTAGAGGGTGTTGTATCAACCCAAGACTATCCCTGCACCCACATACAAACACATGATATAAAATAAAGTTATATAATTTATTATGGGATTACACAAGTAATGTGTTGAAGGCATGCGCTGAAATTTGAATCAAACATGCATGATAGGGTGTTTTAAAATTCGGCACTTTGTTTCTCCAGTAAATTGTAGAATATTGACCGGATTGGTAAAAAGGGGGTGGAGTTCCAATTTGGGTTCACCTTTACCAGCGGCGTTTCTTTCCTCAACGCCTGGTAAATCATGCACCGAAATACAGTGGGTAAAGTTTCGTTTCGCACAAGTTCTTTTCCTACGAAAGTCAGCTGGTTGTAAGTCGGTTTTATTTTCGCGTGACAACACGTAGCTTACTTTGAAAATCACGCGGTATCTCGACTCTCATGTTTTATACGTATTTATACGAATCTCAGAGTCGAAACTCGAGTGTATGCAAATTTATACATTTTCGTCCACCTCTGTTATGTGGCGTGGTGTAGAAGAACAGTAAGTACGCGTATAACAATGTGTGCATAAATTCCGCCTAGAGACAACAACTAACACGCGACACCCCAGCTGCATAGCAGACACCTAGAAGTATACGGACATATAGCACATTCTTAAAAATACAAGGTACATCACGTTCACTGAATGCATTTCCGTTTTTTGAACACAAAATCATGAAAACAGTACACACAATAGCTTCAAAAACGTAAGAATTTATGTTTTTTGTTCGTTTCTTTAAAGTGGCATTCAAAATCTAAATTTTGAGATTATGCGCAGCTATTGGTATATTATCAAGATCTACCAGGTGCTTTTAAAAAAAAATTCGCAACATTCATATTTTTTGGATAAAACGAGACAATCTCAATTATGTCTCAAATTTTCTAATTGATCGATACCTAACGTAAGCGAGTTTCATTGTTTTAGATTATCTGTAGACGTATTTAGCCTAGCATAATTCAAACAATTTCAATGAAGTCTTACGTGATTTCAAAGACGCCGAGCTATGTGAGTTAAACTCTTTACAACATTAAGCGTGAAGCGTGATAGAACAGCAATAATAATATAATGAATTACAGGCACACTATTCAACAATATCGAGCTGCATGCATTCCACTGCATCATGCATGAAAAACACCCACATTCTTTGGATTATTTGCTGTACTCAATAACAAAATATACGACGTCGCCCTCTTATTACCACAGGCAGAGCTACAGCACAGATAACAATATAATATAGTGTATGTTCGATGCTGTTAGGAAGAGAAACCCCTCCGAAAAATATCGCCAGGCACAACCAAAGCACACGCCTACTCAGTTTTCTTTTCACTTCCATCTCACTGACTGTGCTTTATACATTGTTATGGGCGGCACTTCATCTTAAAAACCGCTAAAAAGGAAAAATGCCACTCAAAACATAAAACAAAACAAACGGGTTCTTGGCGGGTCTTTCAAACTCGTTATTAGAACAATGTATGCTGTAACATTGAATACGCATTATCTCTTACAGGTAATTACGTGTTTTCTGCGATTAGAAGGGAGTAGCTACTTATATGGAAATATAAATGTAACGAGGACTCTTTATATACTATGTTATTTATGGCCCTCTACAAGCAGCGTTGAATGGCAGCTGATGTTATCATAGCGAAATGTGTAACGTGCCGTATGGGGTCCTATGCTAAACGCCATGTTCCTATTTTTGTGTTAATTTATTTGGCGTGTTGTGCTATTTACATAAGACCGTAGGATTGGTTGCCTGCTGTGTAGTTACAATATACCAGTGGCGTGCAGAACCTTCTGTAAGTGTCGGGATGGTTTGCTGAACTACCCACCCAGGCGCGTAGGTAATCTTAAGCGCGCGTAGGTAAGTGGGGCGCACATACACTAGTTTAACAGGCCCAGACTATGGGTACCCAGGTACTAGTAATAAATTGCTTTTAGTGGCGTATATTACTCATACGTATTCATTTTATAAGTGTATAAGTCAAATTTTGATATGTCTGCACGCCACTGTAGTATGCAAGACATGTGCTTACCGATGATGTGCTAGAATAGCAAAGGAACGTCCACATACTATTTTAAAGGCCTCGATCCCAGGCTCGCATTGTTTATTAGTATAACAGAAACTTGATCCGTGTTATATTAGCATATAGCACTGAAGTCACCCATATTGAAGGGGTACTCATCGAGTCATCCTCACGAAACCTGTCGGGCACCCAATATCAGAGTCTGTGTAGGATAGGGTAATCGAGTAACTGGGAGGGAACGGCCAAAGGGTGATTTTAAAAGTCCATGCACGTTTCTTCCTCCATATTTTGACAGGGATTCTACTATCCACTTTATGACCGTAGAGGAAAGGTTTGCTTGGAAATACGTTTGGACGGAATTGCCTGTGGGGTAAATCGAACCCGCAACCTCCCGAATCATCCACTCCATTTCAATGCCTTCACCGTCACGTGCTAGCATACTGCGAGGAATTACATTCTGGATTGCATTGCATATTTATTCAGACTTCCACGCCTCTGAGATTTTTATACTCAAGTCTGTCTATACATTGAATTTGGATGAACATTGTTTTCGTTTATAGATAGTAGTTTTAAGTTTGTGTTTAAATGTAAATTCTATGCAACTGTTACTATAAATTAGGGCTGCCCAACGATAAAAAAATTCATATCGATATCGTGAATGTTATTATCGATATCGTATCGCGATATCGAATTTTTGAAACTCGGTATCGATATCGCCGATATCATAATTTTTTTTCAAACCGCCAGAGACCATTCGTTATAAACAATTAATGTGAATAATTTAACGTTTAAATGTTTTACTATGAGCGTCAATTTGTGTGTTGTATTATAAAAAACATATCCACAAAACAGCGGTGTTGTGATTGGCGTGACGTGACGTGAGTGTGACAGACTGACAGAACGAGCGCGGGCACAAGACTCACGGCCGGTGGGCGATGAGGCATCAACCGATAGTTGACCGACGATAGTTGACACTTGATCGATATCGCGAAATGTACGATATATTAATTCTATATCGATATCGAATTATTTTTCTATTATCGATATCGTATCGAATTATCGATATCGTTGGGCAGCCCTACTATAAATACAATTGTTTTAAATGTACATTTATTATCCCCCTCAGTTACGAAAACGTCCACTTGATTATTTTGCGTGGTTATTGTAAAAATGGACATTTTATCTCATAACAACGATCCTATTTGTACTTATAAGTTTCAAATAGTTGTTTTGTTGCGAAGAAGCATTGATAGCGACACGCCACGCGTAATCGTCTTTACTAACCTTACCTTAATATCAATCGTCGTTCATTAAAAGCACTATTATATTAATGAACGGTCTAAATTTACTCATCGGGAAGCAGGTTGGTCAGTACAAGTCACTCACTTGGCTGGTATGTTGAACGTTGACGCGCTTCCAGGGGCTTCGTGCCAACTAGGAGTAGGCCTACCCGAGAAGCCGTAGTGTTCCACCTAAAACAGAAGACGTAAAACAGTCATCTCCATACAGCCAGTATACGTATTGTTATGTTCGTGGGGGCACGGGCTTACGTTTAACTGAGCTGCACTTTCATTTTTTAGTGTTGGGGGGGCGGTTTGAATGCAACAAGGTGGTTTGTGGTGGTTGCGACGTGATCCGCTAGCGCGTTTCAGCATCGTATGCGATGGGTATACGAATAACTACAGTGCTTCACTCTTATTAGTGATGTTCTGTGAGAAGTTTATTGGATAAAGTTATGATGAACTTATGGAATTTCACTTCATTCCGACGCGAAGGTAAAGCATGATGTTATATATATAGCGTACACAACTAGATTTGTTTGTTGGGGATTGTTGAAATGGGATGGTCGAAATGATTATTAAAATTATTGAATTGATTATTGAAATTGTTGAGGGTTTGTTGACATTTGCAGTTGTATGTTTTCCCTTATGTTGTTTGGAATTGGGGATATTATTCTACAAGACTTATAGACTCACTATACTTGCTAGCATTTTTGTCAGTGCATGGTAATATAATGTATGCCATGATATCATCTCACTCGTCGAGTCATCGTAGCCACCATCATTGTTGTTAATAAAGATTCCATTTACATATATTACGTGATAACTTCACCATCTTGTGATTTATGATAAATATCCAGCCAGCCACATAGCTGTATGAAAAATATAGGCACTGCAATGCGCGCCACACATTCGCGCACGATCACGATAACATAGCTATAAAAATGCGTGCATTGTGTACGCAATGCATCACAGGTATAAAGACAGTACGCAGGAAATTAAAAAATTGCCCACATTGTTTACACATCTACACGCGTTTTATAGCGAAGACAGTATTATAACCAACCGTAACATTTTGCTTTATTTTTATTTACTTTGTAGTATGTAGGTGTTATACTTTAGTTTATGGAGATTTAAAAATAATTCTGCATATCGTACGTTGATTTGGCAATTTCTTAGTTGTTCTCGACGTGTTCGCTCCAGATATGCGCAGTGCTTAATTTGTAATGGAGCGCGGGTATACGCAGTATACCCACCTATTTTCGTGGGTATACGCAGTATATCCACCTTTTTTCATTAATTATTAGGTACGCAACACTCACATTTTATTTAATTTTAGCCTATTTATTTAAGCCTTAAAAATCGAGAAATAACTAATATAGCACACAAATTTTTCGCCTTCGGCGATAGTCCCCCGGCGGCTAGGGCTCCGCCCCAGACCCCAGAACTTCTTCGCGCTCACAATTCTCCCCCCACCACTTGAAAAAGAGTTCCTATACGCGCTTGTAAACCGTGTAAACATTTCTGCTATTGTTAGGTTGTTCCTCTTGGAAATGAATTATTGCCAGGTTGACACATAAAATTACTGACTACTTCAATAACTGATATTTTATAATATATGTATATCTGCTTTTAATCATTTAATGGTAAACTAAACTTACAGTACGATTAAAATAACGATTGGCTTTTGAAGACGAGTAAAATTGTATCAAATCCAACCCAAAACTCCAAACCCAATTCCAGATTACGAGCCCAAAAGCTGAATTGGTAAGCGGGATGGCGGGGGGGGGGGGGGGGCTCAATTTCCCACGGAGAAATCAATTTTTATCACGAGCACATTTTAACATGAATCTATGATGCGTATACCCACCTTTTTCCTTACAAATTAACCACTGGATATGCGTCTATATATTTCTTCTAACGAGAATATTTATCCATAACGCACAGAAGCTTTTCCTTGTTCTTTGCGAACCTACCGGCCTTATTTCGCATCGCGTTTTAAAATAGTGCTCGTTCGACATTGAGATGCCGCGGGCCGAAACTCAGCTCTTAGCATCTCTGAAAGAAAGTGAGGGCTCGCCCCCTCCTCCCCCCCGCGCTCCCCGCTCCCCCACCACCTCATTCCATCCTTACGAAAACACACAATAAAGAAAGATTGGAGTAGGCCTTACTTTAATATTACTCCGGGCTAACTTTTAAGAGATATCCTAAATAGAATTATTAACTTTCTTGCACAGCTATTCTAAAATATTGTATTGATAACATTTCAAAAATATCTGTTTTAAGATGAAAACTCGTAAATTAACAACTCAACTCATTTCTGCTTTGTGAATTAGTTTCATCTCTGACTGTTGACTGTTCGCTTCCCTTGACTGAAATAAATACACATCTACGGTGCTATACCATGGACTTGTAATAGTAACTTCGTTATTGGACCTGAAATAAATCAAACGTACTAATTAAATATCCACGGAAGAAGGCAGTGGCAGCCATTTTACCCCTTAAGTTTTGGATTTTGGCGTTGTTCACATTGTTGTTAACTGTTGATGTGTAATTGCATAGCGATAGGGGCTAAAATGCCCGACAATATAAAATACAAAACCGGAAATAAGAATCGCAGACGCATATTCGAACCATGTTGCACATCCAGATAGTTGTAAGTCCATGGCTATATTATTCACCGCGGCCACCACCTTGGGTTGAGTTTGAGGATTTGAGTATATGTAGGCCTATATTGTACCTGTGGCTAGACCAAGGTCTAATAGACCATTTTCAAAATCGATCTCGGATCTGAGTTAATCACAGTCCTCTAAATCTTCAGTGCCAACAATGCACAACAATACAATTATATCAAGGTTAATTTTTCATTGTTGTGCATCGAGCATTAGGAGGACCGTGAGGGCGTATCTCAATGCTCGGTTTTGACGCTAGTCGACTAGCCTATTGGATTATTCTAACATTATTAGTGACAATTAATTACAACAATTATTGATTGTTTGTAAGTCTACTAGGCTATCTATAGTCGACTAGCGTCAAAATAGAGCATTGAGATACGCTTTGTCTATTGGTCTAATGTCGTTCGAACTCGCGTAAAGCATGACTTTTAACGCTTACAATATAGTTGCTGTATAGTCTATATAGTCGCAAGGAAATAAAAATGATTCCATTCTCTAGAGAAATGAATGCCATATTTTATTGAAATTTAGCAACATCCATAAAATGGAGCACTAAACTATCTAGGGAATTGCATCATTTTTATTTCCGTGCGAATACAGAACAATTTTAAGGTAGCCAAATTGTTTGGCAAAAATTGTATTCCCTCAAGTTATGAGTACAATGTGAGGCAAATTGTCTCATGCAACTACCTGTACGCTGTACGTAGAGATATGAAGCCCACTGATTAGGGTTACATCCACATAATGTGTATAGTACAATTTAATTATACTCTCAATTCCAGATAGCTGACGGGAATATATTTGTAGATTAACATTCCTTATTCAGGTTGTGTGTATATTTATTCTGCTCCGTCTTCTTCATTATCCGTCACGACTCTCATGGCTTTGCTATGGCTGGCGTCGCCCTTATTGCATAAGAGAAGACGAGAGCGTCTCGAAAGCTTTCCGTCGATGAGAGCTTGGATGGAGCTGAAGTATCTTGAGTGGGCGCTAATCGATGGCTCGGCACCTGACTTGATTGTTGTACATAAAGAACTGAACGGAATAAAAAACAAAAAGAAACAAAGGATGGGTCGTCAAAATCGATTTTCATTGTGATATTGCTCGAGCCCGCCGTTCATCTAAAGGAAATAACGGCCACTGTGATCATTCACTTCCTTGTTCATAGATTGGACAACAAAATTGAAAACTCCAAAGTGTGTTATTAGGTGATTTATTTCCAATTATTAATGCACCGCGTTAAATGATGGATGAATCGAATTTTTGAAGTTGGACAGATCAATGATGAACGTCGAATAATGTACTTTATATTGGTAGTGAAAATCATTCATATGGTTACGTGTCCTATAGTATTTTTTCGTTTATTTCAAGATATTTATTAGGTTAGTATGAGCTTGAAGATCTGTTTGACTTGTGCCGTATTCTACCATACGTCTCTTGGCTCCGATAGTGCGATTATTGTCATTTTCTAGCTCTAAGATTGCAGATCCAGTACAATACCACTTATAGTCCTTGGTCCGCATTAACATGTACTTGTCGTATCGATATAGGCATCGTTGCATTGAGAGAGGTGTAAATCATGTGAACTAACAAACAACTGAAAGATGGCAGTGTTTTTAAACCGTAGTATATTTTTGACTTCTTCTAAGTTGCTATTTTCTGGTGATAGTATAATATCAATTTATTAAATTGGTTATATCTTCCTGTCGTGCAAAGACTATATTATGCTAAAATTTTCGCGTAAAAATTATATTTTGTGTTACGAAGATTTAGAACAACACCCTAAACACAAGAATTGAACATAATGCAAGCATTGCTAATCTCATATCTACCATGTTTATATAGTGGTGAAGATAGAACCCCCACCATGACTGAACTCTTGCATTCTAGAATATAGATCAAAACAATAATATTATGATCACGCTGTTTGTCAACTTACTAGACCGAAAGAGAAATTCGATGTATCAAATACCCTCCCCACTCAGTCTTGCGGCCACTATATATCACTTACGACGCTTCTTCTTCCGCAGTCAATCCATATAGCCAGACCCACATTTCAGAGATTTCAATTTAGTGTGTGAATGTGCCGAGAACTCTTGTCTGCGCTTCTAAGCCATCTGTCAAAGACGAAAGCCCGCGTTTAATTTCTTCTTTCGCGCTAAAATAATGAAAACTTCGCTCTTTGGCTAGGAAGTTTGTCTTCTTCATTCGTCTGTTATGGTGAATTCAATTTGGAAACTTCTATTGTCAAAGGCAGAGATAAAATGTTCTTCCAAGTTTAATATCGGAAAGTCATTAGGCTTATCGCTACTCTGTCTTTCAACTACTGTGATTCTGTATGTAATTGTATTTAAATATTCCATCCTACGTTTTTTCTCTGCACGTATTGGGCTGAAGCCTACGTTTTAAGATTGAAGAACAAGTTTCAAAATGGTTGTTCTCTTCCAACAGAAAATTACAACACTCATCGCACGTGTGTTTTATCTGATGCTTATTATAGAAATATAAACACGGTACTTAGTTGTTTGCTTTACGACAGAAAGTTATTCCATTTTGACTTTCATTGGATTTGCCTTGCCGTTTCAAATATAAACAAATACTTACAGGTGTTTGTTAATCGGTCCCTATACTCAAATCGTGTTGGGGTTATCCTCTTGAACACGGTTTGAACATGGAGAGAAGCCAAATACTTGGGCAATGTAACGTTGCACTGCTTTGGCTCCTGTGTATACGCCACTAAAATAACGCGCAACATGGCTGGTGCCACTAGCGAACATTTATTTATTCAAAATGTATTTATTTGCTTATTTATTGAATGTAATTTATTTAATTTCTAGCCTTATTAACGAGTAACCTAGTGGTTGGGATTTGCATTATTCCTTGCGTATGCAATGTGATATATGTGTAACTGTAACCTTCATTAACCCCGGCTCACCATCTATAACTGCTCTGTTACCCGATAATCTCACGTGAATGCACCATTTCTCATAAACTAGATTAATTTAATTTAGTGTTCGAAAGTAACGATTCATTTGTCGCCGGGGTTCATGCGTTATCCTCCTAGATTATCCCTCCACCGACCCTTCTACAATGCATGATGTCGCATATCTACTAGCAAACTCGCTTCCCTTAGTTAATTCCCCAGTCACGATTGACCTAAATGCATGTCAAAATAGCGAAAAGATGCAGCATAATCCGCGAGTGTCGAGATTAGCGGTGTGGGGTGGTGATATTCGTAACCAGCAAGAAGCGAGACTGTAAGAGAAAAGATTTTCCCGGTTATCAATATTTGTTGTAAAAGATGACACTATTCTGCGTTCGACGTTTATATGCCGAAAATAATATGCGTGTGGCGGTTGTTTTCTCGAACAGTTGAAAAAGAGAAATGTTTGTGTTACAAATTTAAATTCTCACAAATTTCTACTCGTATACTTGACTCTGAGGAACTTTCAAAAGAATCCATAAAAATGTCTTTGCTTGCAATGTAGATATCTTGTTCGTCTACTGTACATTGACACCCTTGTGTCCAGTGAGTCGCTTTGCAATTCAAGACAATGAGTGGTGAAGCTGTACCACTAGGCAGTACACCTATATGCCCTTGGTGCGTACGGACAACACCTTCTTGGTCCCTTGCCCCAATTACATGACGAGCCACTGCAACATGTATCTACCGTGGCCTAGTTAGTTTCACAGATGGATTTTATAGCAGGCATCGGTAAATTAAACTTTATATCTGTAGAAAAGTTAACTGAATAGTGTATATTCTTTCCTCTCATTTTGGCATAAGTTATATTCACACAACAATTCATTGCACGTCCTTAGTTTTAGTTGTAGAGTAGACCTATATAATATGTTAGTATGCTTTTGCATAATTACGACTATATATTGACTTTTGCTTTAAATTTCAATTGTGTACAGTTGTTGATACTATTTATACTCGATTGCAATATTTTCTGGTTATAAATTCATTAATTTCGTAAACTCCGTTTCGCGTGACATTTCTTTGAAGCCAATCGAACACCATGGACGTCCTTCGACAGGTTCAACTGATGGGCTCTTACGGTTAGTGGGGAGTGTTCTCTGCACGTGGCCATGTGACATCAACGTGATGCGTATTCAGCGTCCACTTCAACTGATGGGCTCTTGCTGTTAGTGGGGAGTGTTCTCTGCACGTGGCTATGTGACATCAACGTGATGCGTATTCAGCGTTACGTCCTGATGTCAAAGGATGTAGCCCCCAGGACTATCGGAAATCGAAACATGGTGGTTGCTGTGTTGTGTAGTGTGCTCTTATATGTATCCTCCTTTGCTTGCAACCAAATATTAATAAACTTAGAACACGTGTTCAGCTTCGTACAGTATTATGCCTTTCAGTCTTTCTAGTACAGTATAGAGATAGAGTAGTATGAAGTCTACAACGAAGTATCTAGTATATAAAATTTATAAATCAGTTTCTCTAGCATCGTGATCATATCTTTTTGTAGATTGCCTCGGTGATCCGGCATACTTGCAGGCTATACTCTCGGATTGATCAATGTGTTGAACTAGATGTGCACGACATAGGTGCAGGGTGCTGAGTAGGCTACCATTCAGTATGGTTGTTGTGACTGATGATCGCCTTTGTTAGAGGAGAGAGTATGGCTTTTGATGCATTTTCTTTTATCCAACCAAAATAGGGTTACAATTCAGTAGATATTACTTTATTACTTCTACTATCAAACTTGTGTAACCTTCACCTTCAGATGCTAACATGAACAATTAACTATGTATATTTCTTGATACTAGGCCGTGCAGATAAAAATAGAAAGTGTGAGTAACAGTCGCGCATGTTCATGAACCGTTGCTCAGAAGCAGCGGAGTATTCTGGTTGAAACTCATTCGATCGCGCTGTATGCATACAGCGCGAGCCTAGCCATCCTAGGCCTAGCCTAGCCATCCATGGATGGCTAGGCTTCGAGTGGTAATACTATCGAGTTTAGATGGTGGAAGATTTACTAGAAAATTGTCACGTAAAATTATGTTTTATTAAAATTATGAACACTGAATGGATCTATAGGCCTACTGTCTGTACAATACTGGAATACTATCAGTAATAAACGTATTGATGACGTGATGAACGTATAAACATGACTGACACAACAGGCGTAACAATAACATAAATTAGCATATAAATGCGCTAATTTATTTTACTTGCAAATGCCGTCTTCAACAGTATTTACCCAACACTTTTAACCTTGAAAATAGAAATTAACAAGGGCTGTTCTTCAATCATGAAAACGAAAATTGTGTTTATGATCTTTTTAAATAATGCTGTATATTTTGGAAATATTCTTTACCCTTACAGAACCGAAAAACATTATCCCTCCAGTCTCTTACACCCGGATCCCATGTAAGCTTTAAGTTTCTGTCAACCCTCACACCCTCCCCAAACACAACAAGAATTACACCCCTAAACGTCCTTGAAGATCGTTTCTGGGCTCTTTATGTCGTATGTACACACTTTGTCCGGCTTTAGGTATAGCGTGAAACGTGAAAGAGCTTAGTTATAGCTTATCACATAGTTTTCTAGGTGGCGTCGCCGCACGCAATCTGCTTGTTCGTGTTACTTGGTCATTTTTCCATCACAACTTTTCAATAGCCTCTTGGACCAACCGCCAAAAGTAGAGATTGTTTTTTTGCTTTTTCCTCATGTTTTATCTTCTCAACCAACGGCGTTTTCATGTTCTTGGAGTTCCATCGGCGTTGCATCAGTTCAAGTCCTCCTTCGTCCAGTAAAAGAAATAACTGCAATTTGCATTCATATAAAGCACATAGTTTGGAATAAATCCGGGTGATAGCATAAAATGTTTTTACAATAAAGAAAGCAGAACTACCATCAAACCAGATAGGTTATATTATTATACTGAGGTTTAGTTGGCGCGCGAGTTGTGTATATAGAGCATTTGCATTGCAAAATACAATTTAGTCCAAGCATTTTAAAACGTAGTTCTAAATTTATAATCAAAGCTCCCAGTTTTTGAACTCAACATTGCTCATTTAAATGAAAGCGTCATTGCAAAATGATGTTTTACAATCAGGTGGTGCTATGATTATCAGTAACATCGTTGGGATGAATTTCCATTTATGTTATTATATATAGTTCATCATGTCAAACGTGCGATATTAGCTGACATAGCACGTTTGACAAGTGCCTATGCATCCATAACACGTATTGGAGTGGGATGCTAGTTCTTCTACTTACTTCTTGCCGGCCAAAACATCTTATAGTCGATATGCATGTTAGTGTTTTGAAATTTATTTCAAGTTTGATTTTAAAGAACATGTCTCACGTCAAAAATGACGTAGATTACCTAAAATGTTATAAATATATTCACGAATAAAGTGAATAGTAAAAACAAATCATAATCTCTGCACCGATTATCACATACTTGTCATTGAACACAATTGGTTTAAAAACAACAATCCGCGTAACATATTTGAACTATTTTGTCTTGCCATTAATTTTGTAACCGATTAGCGACACGACAGAATCTTTCTGACACCGGTCGTTAAACACCAAACAATAATAATAAAAACCGAATCATACAATCTAAAGGTCCTCTAAATCTTTCGTCGAACTCGGGCTGCTAGTGCCGATTTATGAACTTGAAATATTTAATAGGCTACTAAGTTTTCACCATGACAACAACAATGGGAAGCATGGTTGTCATGTTGAATAATACCGGTCATTAAAGGACCCTGATACAATCCGATATTAGTATATCAAATAGTTTTCACAGTAATCAGAACTACCGAAATGTTCACATTTTGTAAAATATAGTAAGGTTAAGGTTAAGCCGCTATGTTTCAGAGAAAACGGCATCGAGCTCGTGAGGACAGGTTTCCAACAATAACCATCACTAATATGTAATATAAGTATATTATAGTGATTTCTAAAATTCACTGATGAGTGAAGAAAAATGTAGTTACACTACTTGGAATTTGCTGGTTGAAATAGTAGCTATAATTATAATTTATTTCAATCATACGTATAGATTGAGTTCCTGGTAGGTGGTTGTACCACAGAAATCTCTGTCTTTACAGCTTATTCACGCCATGTTTCGATTATATTTATAGTGTAGTATATATTGTTCATTAATGTTGGCCAGGAGTTTTACGACGTACTCAACAGCTGTGGGTCATATATGACGTCCATCCCATTTTATACTTCTGCTATGAGTCTGGAGTATCATTCTGGCTACGTCTGCTTACAGTTATAGTATGTCAGTGTGTGTATTGTGATTATGTTTATTCCTTAGTGATGTAATGGCACTTGCTAAAGTAATATTACAATCCCAATGCAGCGTTTGCCTCCTGTCATGTATTTAGTATTTAATTTACATAAATCACTATTAGCTGTGCTATTAGTATCTTGCAATTCTGATCGACTTCATTCACAATTCGTAAGTTCGGTTTATGTTAGTTTCCCGAAATGAACACCGATTATTACTGATTAGGGAAGAACACCAAAATGTACTACTGTGTTATTGCTGCAAGCGGTAGCTCAGAAGAGCCAGCATGAGAAGTTGTCCACTTTCTATACTTGTACATTTGACGTTATGATTCTTGATTCATACAAATTTATTTCCCTTCTAACTTATTAAAATAAAGGGCGAGAACATCTTTTATCCAATTTGATTGATGCGGGGTTCTAGTATTGCATGAGATTTATACAATTTCCCGTTATCTATATAGCTATAGGATGAAGGTGGTGATCTCCTAGCCAGCCATCAGCACCAAAACGTTCATACTTAGCTCTTCGACGTCCGTGTCCGAATTCCGAAACCCAGCTTTTCCGACAGTTTTCATATAAGATTTTACTTTGCGAGTGAAGATCAGTTTCAGCTTTAGATTTCCTTATTGGATTTTGTTCACTTCTTCGGTTTCCTCGCATGTGAGACTGATTGTGTTCTTGCCCGTGGACCCCCACCCCTACCCCCGACCCCGGCCGGTGATGGGTGCTCTGAGTCTGCTACACAGAGCTATTAGCAGCACGGACTGTGCCGGATCGAGGATTGATTGATTTTTGACTTCTTGCATTTCTTAGAGTTAGTTCTTAGAGTTCGCCACCAGCCAATATCTCCAGACGTTGCAGGAATATCAGAATACTTTAAGAAACGAGCTAACGGTGGTTTTATAATATCAACATACTGGATGATGTAAGTTTGTTCATGTTGAGGCAGGTTGATTGCGATGTTATTTTAGAAATACATTCGAATTCTGGAATCTTTTGATGATCAAAACTAAAGAGTATACAAATTTTAAACATGTGTTATTTAAGAAATATATATATAATGTATAAATATAATAACGATAATCTCGCGAAGTCTTTACGTTTAGTGTTAGAAGCGTGCAGCTTTCATTTACCGCCCGCTGATCGCATTACTCTATCATGCAATGGGGATAGGGTTGAGTATTACCAGATTGCTATCGACAACTTCCTCACGCGACCAACTGCGAAAAATCAACCGATTGCCCGGAAAGTGGACCGTGGGGTATACTGCTTTCCAAACTGACACACGTTTAGTTTTTGAACGTGTTAGTAGAATTGCTGACTCTCCTTTTTACCCAGATTGCATGTTTGTAGTAAAATGATAGTGTATAGTCTTCCTATTGAAATAATTGATGTTTTATGGAGAACATTATGAAATGTATTAGTTATTTTTATTTTATTACAATGGTGCACACCGAATTTCTTTCTGGAAGAACATTAGGAGGGGATAATCATATGTGTCTATTTTCCATACATCGACGAAGGCTGAGGCACTTGTCAAACTGTGCGAGGCGTAACATTATTTTGTCAGGTAAATTATCAAATGCGTGGAATAAACTTGAATATGATTTCAAGAGGTATACGCCTGTTTCTGATGTTGTTTGGACGTTTCGTGTTTTATATTTTGGCAACGATACTTATTGAGACGATCAGTGGGTGATACTGATATGAAGATGAACATATGGCCCGTAACACCGTGGCTAACCCAGAATTTTTACTTGGAACGCGGGATTCTGGTTAACCAGACCAATGCCTAATTGCCCATGGCTAGTATGTCGCATATATATATATATACGCCGTGGCTTATAACTCTTTCAAATTTAAAACTTTGCCTTATGTAAGGAGCAAAGTTATCTTTCTTCTGAACTACTGGGATGGGAAGTGTGCTTTATTCCGACATCCTCTTCTAGTCACTGCTGGCTGCTCAGTGCATTACCGCTTTGGAAATCATCGTTTTCTTGAAGTTTGGCATTGGATTGATTTATTCGTTTACTTCAAAGTGGTGCTAGTCAATTTATTCGTTTCCTCCAAAGTGCTGCTGGTCAAGTGGTGGTGGTGGTGGTGGTGGTGGTGCCTAGTATTGCTTTGACAAAAACACGCTGACAATTAATTTTAAAAAAATGTTTCCTCTCCATATCAGTAGTCAATACGTATACTTTCCTCTAATGAACTGTTTACATTTGTGAATGCATAATGATTATCTCTTTGTGTTTGTGACACTACTTTTTTACTTCATTTGTTAGTACTTGTTTATCAGCAAGGAAGTGTTAAAATAGTTTCTAAACCAATGTCAACAAGACAATAAATAACACGCTGCTAACACATTTATAGCATGAAAAGTGTTTGTTCGCCTTTTAGCCTGTTGTGCACACATTCAGCACGTTCGTAATAACTAAAATGTGTACCTATTTATAGCAACAAGGATGTGAATTAGGTCTGCACAACAACATTAGTGCGCATCTCTTGTCTCTGTAACAATGACGAACATAACTATTCTAAAATATGAAGAAGGTAAATTTTATTTTATTCAAAACATACTTTACTCTACCCCCCCCCCCTCTCAGTCTTTATATTTATATACCTCACCTCTTCCGTCAAAAAGCGATTGATACCAAGCTTATTGACCCTGTGCAAACCTATTTCATCCACTAACTTATATTCGCTGCCTGCAGGGGTTAAACGTTATTTTGTTTCACAATCTCAATCGTAAGATGAAACGTCGTCTGAAAGAAGGGATGCTGGGATGGGTGGTAACCGCGATCTCAGCCGGATAGGGCTGTGATTGCTTGATGTTCCTGAGAGACTCTAAGGAACTCGTACAGTTGACTGGACTGACTGAGTGACTTACTGACTGACTGACTGACTGACTGACTGACTGACTGACTGACTGACTGACTGACTGACTGACTGACTGACTGACTGACTGACTGACTGACTGACTGACTGACTGACTGACTGACTGACTGACTGACTGACTGACTGACTGGCTGACTGACTGACTGACTGACTGACTGACTGACTGACCTCATGAACGTCGTCCAGAACTGAAAGATCAAAAATCAAATCGTGGTTCGTTGTTTTATAACCATACATGTATTCTTGAAATGGATGTGCCCTCTTAGACAAAGACCTTGGAATATCAATATACCTAACGATAAACCTACTTAGACGATAAAACCCATGATACAACGATATTACTGTGGATAAAACCTACTTGTTATCAAAATCGTTTGCCGTTGAATAAAGCACAGGTAATTAATAATTACACCTACTATTAGTCGATTGTTGAATAAAACCACAATATTTTACATTCGAGATTAGTGTTCAAAACATGCCAAGCAAGATGTACGACTCAAACTACGACTGTGCATTTATTTCCTTGTTGCCGACTATTTATTGAAAGGGAAATATCTAACATGCATAATACATGTATACACAAAATGTTTTTGCTTCCCATACTATCATATGCATCGGTTACATGGACAATAGGAGGAAATGAAGGGAGAAAGGATCATTTAAGATCAACAATGAAGTTTTAAGAAGTGTCGATGTCATTATAACATAATTAGATAAGGAAATAAACAATATGGAAATAAATGAGAAGAGAAAGAAGTCGTTAGTTAAATGGTCATATTCAATAAGGAGAAGGAGTAAGAGAAAATTCCAGGAATTCCAGCGTGTTTGGGTAGGAGTACGAATAGGCCGCCCAAGGGATAGATGTAAAGACCAGAGGCAACGGAGCGTAGGAAGAAGAGGAATATCATGGAAAGAGATTGATTCATAAAGATTGTTGGACGACAGAAAGAAGTTGAAAGAACTATTGAAAACACCTGCCTTAGAGGGGACAGTGAAGAAGAAGAAATGTGCTCCTGAGCCTGGCTAGCAAACACTAAAAATCTATATCTCGAGTTACTGATGATTCGTTGCACCCCCAGAACTGACATGTTGGCAGTTGGCACCGGGTGTAGAATGTAGATTGTAGCTCAGGGTTATTGTGACCGACGTAATGCCCACATTACAGTGCTCAATACGTTCTTGCATCAATCAAACGTATTCAAGTCAATAATGAAAGCGAATCACATGTTGATAGTTTTGTTTTTATTTAGTATAGGACTACTACCTCCGCCCCCCGCCCCCACCCCCTCCAAAATAATAAATACGTTGAAATTCCCTTTTTGTTTTTGAATTGAATGATACCGTATAGACTTGTTTTTATCTAGATCAATTTATACCATCGTACGCCATTTGCCTGTATGCCAAGGTCCTCTAAATTCCTGGTGATCTCACGTTGTAGCATTGCATGGATATAGCTGTATATACTGTTTATTTTTTACATAATTGTAGTGAGATTTGTGAGTATGTGCGATTTTGACTTGCTTGAAAGCGAAGAGTTTATCTGTGTGCAGTCACGATTATGTTGGTTTTACTATTTGAAGACTCATATCATATCCATTTTGTTTTTATTTGCTTTCTCTTCTTCGCCACCTATAGCTTTACATCCCATTATCTAATTTGTAAACAAATCAATCAGATTTACTACTTGTCGAAAACCGCACATTCATTTTTTATTTTCAAAATTCTGTTGTTCATCGGAGAAATCTGTTGTTGCACTTGCGGATATATGAACAAGCTATATAATTTTCTTGAGTTACGAGTTCCCCTTTCAAATCTGATGGATCCATCGCACTCAGGGTAATGGCAAGTTTACGATCACATGCAAATAGCGCTTCTAGCTGACATTGATGTAGGTCGTGCCTCGTGCCTCGTCTAGCTTGCACATTAAATGCACGGCGCTTGCTTGCTTTGAAGAATAATGTATGAAATATGTAGTGAATGTATATATACTGCATTATAATGTGGAAGCATATCATGCAGGATAGTAAAATTTTCTAGATGCCAATCAGTGCAGTGTACATATAATACATAATTCAACACGAATAGTATGTGGGATGACTGAGGAAGTCACTCAAGAGACCTCCACCCAGGTTTACCGCGCATGTGTTATTGATGTTTTATGGGTTTGTTGAAGAAATCGTTGATTTGGTAGAAACCGTGGGTTCGTATCCTGGCTTGAGATGGGGACGTCGTGAGGCGTTTCTGTATCGTTAAATATTTCTCACTCATCTTCTCAATTATCGTCACCATTGTCAACATCATCATCATCATCATTAGTTCGAAGAAAACATTTCAGTTATTTTATAACGAGTGGGAAACGTTTGAAGATCCATCTTCAGTCAGATTTACGAGCACAATTTCAACCAAACCTTGATTCACAAGGGTGAGTGGAAGACTACAATTTGTACAAATATCACTGACTGACTGACTGACTGACTGACTGACTGACTGACTGACTGACTGACTGACTGACTGACTGACTACTGACTGACTGACTGACTGACTGACTGACTGACTGACTGACTGACTGACTGACTAACTGACTAACTGACTGATTGACTGACTGACTGACTGACTGACTGACTGACTGACTGACTGAGGAATTGTTGACCTGAGGAAAAGAGACCCATCGGATTGATTTTACTTCTGTGGGCGCGAACCCGTGGCCTTCGACTTCGCAATCTGAGTTTCGTGTGGTCCCATGTATATGCGGTGGTATTGATGCTGTCTGGCTTTATCTTGAGATTTTCCAAATAAAGAGAAAACATTTTATTTGTTTGATGTGAAGAGTGCCTCCCATTCAATAAAACTCGTGATTTCTTGCTCCAATAAAATACTATATTGACTTCCTACGCGGTCTTGTCTGTTGCAATGGTCTGGTTGGACCGAGCGTGGTCAGCTTGTCTGCTTGAGATTGGCAGTCCAAGCTATGACGCGACAACACAATATCTGTAGGTGGGCATATATTGGTGTCAGAGGTCAATTGTCTTGTCATCACTCATTGGCTGGTCGGCGAGGTTATTGATAGATGCTGATCTGAGAGGACAGTGATTGTTGTGGGCGGGATATAACAAATGTTCACTTACTGCGTATTTCGCTGTAAATTTGGAAAATTCGTATATATTCTGTATAGAATTAAAATAAGCGGATCAAACGTTAACAGGGAAGGATACCTCTACGTCAAAAACCGCACAAAATTTTCATTTTTAAATTATATCACAAGAATGGGCTTCAAAATCGAAAATCTGAATCAACAGCGAACTGTGGTTTAGTAAACCCTACACATTGAATGCGCTAAGTTGTGACTTAAATTATAATCAGTATGTTTTTTTTATAAGTAATCAATTTAATTACCAATTATCGAATTATAATCAAAATACTACGCTTATGGTTATAATATTTTATTCAATCTGTAGGGCTTACCAAAGCAAAGTTCGCTGCTGATTTAGATTTTCGATTTCTTGTTGCAATCTTGAGATATAATTTAAAAATGAACATTTTCTGCGGTTTGTGACGTAGAGACTACCCTTTGCCTTATTTGAACCCTTTTCACGCTGTATCCGGTTAAACAATACTAGTAATAACCGTAACCATTGAGTTTAGCTCGAGATCAAGCTGACAACCTGGATACGAGTCTGAGCCCCGTTATAGAGTGTTGCCATAGTAACCTGTCTCCCCTCCCCTCCCCTCCCCTAGTCGTAATGCTCTCCAACCCCCGACTCCGTTTGCATGCACCTTGCGCTTTCACAAGATTCGCGTAGGGGTGGATAGATTTGAGCGGGTTTCATTGCATGCCAAGACGAATCCATTGATCTTTTACTTTCCGGAAAATGAGATTTCCACAGCTATAACGAAGGACAATGGAATTTATTGCCATGTTAGTTCTCAAGTAAATTAGTTTTACATACATTATCCAGCTTCGTTTAGACGTTCTTCCCCTGTTACACCTTCCCCCTGCATGACTATTACTTCTGTTTGTTAGTGATCGCAAAAAATGGAGTTGGGACTCATGTTACTATAGTCAAACGTTATCTCGGATAATCAAACATTGTGGCCCTAGAAAATGTAGTTAACTTTGAAGAGACTGGTAATTTAAAACAAAAATTAAAGATTCGAGGCGATGGAATGGCTACTTCATAGGGGTGTAAAGCCGTATACTTATCCTATCATGCGATCATAGACATATCTTGCGCACACATAGCGGTGCCGGATATAACCTTATAGATGCTTTTGTCAGCCATATACTAGTGTTTCGCAGGCATTCAACCAATGAGCTTCAATTTCAAATACCGATCGTTGATTGGCCACGAAATACTCGTATATGAGGAACGCACTGGTGAAGATCGTTTCGGGACGGGACTGTATCCGCTCTGCTGCAACGCGCACTTGTTCAGTTTTATAGACAAAGAAATGCAAACACATCACAATGCGACATTGTTTTGCCTCCACGCCCTGCTTCTTTCTATCCTTGATAAACCTTTATCGTAAAAGCTTTTTTTTTTAGCAAAATATACACTCGCGTGTAACATCGTTCTCTGTAGTCCTAGCTAAGAACAATTTATTGATTATGATAATGATGATGATGATTATGATGATGATGGAAGTGGTTCGTATGTCCATAGTCCACGACCGTTTATGTAACTTATATCCTCCCATTAAAATGCAATTGCTCATCAGCGATTGAAACTAAATGAAACTCCATCCATCCTTTAGAGCTTATAAATTATAATTACCCCCATACGTTGTGTTAATTGTGATAAAATTCATTGATGGCACCAACACAACCAGATATCTACTTATGCGCTTTCTCAGCTGTCGATGTAGTGTAGGCGTAGTGGCCGTGGTTTATATGGCCCAGGCTACTCACATGAACTATTAGATTATACATGAAACTAAAAAATTTGGGAAAAAAACAAAGCTGGAACACGCAGTTTCAAAATGGTGTCCCTAACCTATATACACATAATTACGTTCAAAACCATAATATTATGCACTTTTTTTTTATCGCTTTAGCCACTCCCGTCCTCCAATGCTCTCATCTCATGTATTCCACACCTATTTATTCAGTAAGCATCATTCCAATCCTCTTACCGCAATCACTATTTCACGTATCTACTTTGATATTCGGCAGTATATATCAGTGCGTCAACATATTTTCACCGTTTTTCATGTTTCACGGATGTTTGTGTGTTATTCGATTCTCTCGACGCCCAACGGTCTCTTTCAACCAGTGTTTTGTTTGTTGTAGCACAACGTGCTAACGAGGTTTCTCTGCTTTCAGGTACGTGCAGAGGCGAAGGGGAAAAACACGGTGAGTCTGGGATAAGTGGATTATCCTACTAATTGTGTAGGTCTACTGACAGCGCCGCAGCTCCATGCAAGTAGCGGGTAGGCTTATGCCCTCCACATAGGTAAAGATGTTTACACGGTTGTCATGATTATCATAAATTACACCTCGTTGTACCGTATATGCTGTAGGCCTAATGGATGTTGCAAGCCTAATGTATGTCCGCTCCAATGTGTTGCTAGGGATGTCCGTTCCAGTAAAAAGTGACCCAGAGCGCGACAATTGTTTGAAAAATGTCGACAGCTCGATATGAATTTTCCGTTCCCCGTAGATTATTAACGTTTTCTGACTATCGGACTCTATTCTTTGGCAGGTATTTCGTTGTTACATCTACTTACAATTACCGTACGTATATAAACATAACGTAATGAGTATGGCTGTAGTTTGTTTAGTTGTAGTATACTGTAACCGACCAAACTGTAATCCGGCGATTTTCTGTTAATCGGAAATAAAAAATGGCGCCCGGTAGAAGCCGCCATGTATTTTGTATGTAATGTTTGTTAAAACCATGGTAATCAGTCCGAGTTTAGTAAATCGACCGATTAAAAAGTTTTGTGAATTAAACGAAGGTAACAACACATTTCAAATGTATTTTATTTTAACCTTGCATTTACGCACTCGATCATATTTTCCACGTAGGCATATACAGTTGAAACATATTAACGACACGTTTACATAGAATATTGCAGGAATTTTCAAATACTACTTATTTCTCGTTTTGATCGTGATTTTGCAGAAAACACTCCCATTTCTGCCATGTAAATAGGTGACGCTTCAATTAGTTGTTGTGAGAAATTAGCTCGTATATACAACGGAAAAAATAACGTCGCATGCTCGAAATAAATACTTTCAGTTTAGACGTCCATGATGATAATGACCGGTTAATTTACTGTACTCGATGATCAAGACTGGAGTGCAGAAGGGGCATGTGAGAGATTAACAGTAATCAGAGGAGGGTGCAGTGCTCGTATGATTGCAATTTATTTCAAAGGTTAGAGTGTATAATTCGCCCAACACTCACGTACATCTCTGCTGCTCTTGTTTTCGATCGTCAACGAGATAGTGGGTGACGTCACAATTCACTATGGGTTTGAATTGGATGAGAGGGGAAGGATTAGATCGTTGCAGTTCAAAACTCATTTCCGTTTTCTTCACCCTTTTCCGGGGAGAAGGTATGGGACTTTACCCCTTGTTATATTTTATAGATTTTAACAGATTTTGTGATTTTAAGTCGCGGTTTGGTTAAGCGTTTTATCTCTTGAGAATGAGATTAGCACTTAGAAAACACATGGTGCTCTTTAGAAAAAGCGTGGTAGTTTCTGAAGTATCCTTTTTTTTACCGAATATATTCAATTTAGATTCTAAAGCGTTTTGCAAAATATTTGTTTTATAACTAGTACATGCTGGGCCCTGTCGTTCATCGAAAGTGAATCCTATATAAATATTTTTTTGTAGAATAACTGAAAAAATATCCTATCTCGTCTGGATAACCCTGATCTGAACCCCTTTTTTGAGACGAGTCCTTTCATTTTCGTAACGTTATTGAGGCGTTTTATTATTCTAAAATCAAACACAGAATTAAGCATTCATATTTTAAAATTGACTTATATAAGGGAAATAATTTGTTCGGGTTCATCTCTCTCCCCGGCCCCCCACTTCCGCCCGGATCTCGAAGAAGACAATTTCCGTTGTTAGTTGTTTTACCTTATGGTGAGTGAATTTAAAAGTAAATGTCCTACACTCAAGTCTGTCAAGACTTTGTGAGCCTCTCATCCAAATAATGTAACACACAATGTATTTTGTATGTTGTATTTTTGAGAAGAAAATAAATCTGAATAGGAATTTGGTTGTTATACACTATACGTATTTCACACTTCGTCTTTCAAATGTCGACGTTTCTAGGCAGCTGTCAAGTTCGACATGTCAAGTAAAAGTCAACGACGTGGTGTAATGGTGTAACAACCCGACGTGTTTTGAATTTTATTAACCCTGGGCCACTAAAGCCTCGAAGTGTTTTAATAGGGTGAGTGGGTTATTAATTGACATTAATTACAATTACATAAATTCATCATCATTTATATACATACGCATGGTTCGAGCTCACGTCCTGTCGTTCAACTCAGCTTGGGCATGTATCTCTTCTTACATAAGGGAATACAGGATATTAATCCAGGATATGATCGAGGATCGGGATTCGAACCTACGAACGAACCTAATCTTTGATCCAACCGTATGACGCAATAACGCACAAGTATAATCACTACTTATAGGATAAAGTGGCAAATTGTAGGAACAGGATTCGAAGATTTTAGATAAGATTAAGGATTTAGAGTGCTTTAACAGCGAAGATTATTCGCGCCGGGATTCGAACCCGCGTCCTTATGATTATAACCGTATGACGCAATGACCTACATTACAGTAATCGTTGGTATATGCTCGGGATTCGAGCCCACTCCTTGGTCACAACAGTAGTGTCGAAATCTCCCCCGTGAAGTGGTCGCTTGTCGCAGAGGATGCTGGGTGGATTGTATAACTGCCACTTCCCGTCGATGGGGGCCGGAGAACTCGGGGGATTCGGACCAATGATACATCAACAAGATAATCTCGGCTAGAACCGAGAACGTATTTATTGCTAGAATAGAAACTACTGCCGTTCACTATTTTACACCGTGTTGTAATTGTAAAATGTGGTAACGCCATGATGTAAAGAAGTGAGTGATAAACGTGAGAAAATAAGTGACAGAATGACAGATGTTTGTCGAAATTAACCAATGAAAATTGTGCTAAGAATCGCTACGAGTGGTTATAAAAACAATGGGGTTGAGACAATGGGAGTGAGCGATAGTTGGGGTGACTGTTAACGAGCTCAAGGCAGTGAAAGGGTAAAGCGAGCCATGGACCAATTAAATGCTCGGTTCTTGTCGATGCAGCTGAATTGGAAAGAAAGTCTTTGGACTGTGTGACCGTTGACCGACCTTGAGGGCCATATTGTATTGTCCTTCATTCGGTGTATTACTATTTTGTAGAATTAAGTGTAATAACTAGTTACGTAATATATTGTTGAGTGGTGCTATCAATCGTGAGGAAGTGGTCTCACTTTTCTCAAAGTTGAGATACTATGCTAATTTCTGAGTCCGCTACGCAGTGAAAGGTGTGTGGGGGGGGGGGGGGGGGGGCGGAAATGGGAACAATAAATATCCGATTGCAAACAGCAAATACCACTCATAGTTTGGATACGTACCGAACATATCACCATGTTGATTACAATCACTTTAATGAGATAATTGCAGCATATAAACGTCCACCTATCTAGAGCTAGATACAATAATATGACTCACGGTGGCACCAGGCCTGAATCAACATCTGTTGTTATCCTACGTACGTCCAACCAATACTTGTGGCTCACTGCTAGCACACAAGACACCTTGATTGAAGTATTTATTTTATTATGTATCCTGTTTAGTTATAAAACGAATTTACAAATGTATACAATTCTGTGCAAGATACAAATAATCAATAATTAAAACACCAAACAAAAATTTTAAATTTTAAATAAAAATAATCAATTAACATGAAAACTGAATACGCAGCATCAATTATTGGAAAATAAAAATATTTAAGTTCGACTCCCTCAACAGGCATTACTGAGTTAATGTTTTAAACTTGGTTTGTTCAGTCATGCAGGCAACTTTGCCAATATGGCAACGATGCTAATCGAGACGATGAGTTGGTTATGTATTATATATTTAAAAACCGCCACATTACATCGATGTTCGGGCCAGGATTCAACAGGGTCTACATTCAGAGTATACATGTTGTTTTGTTCCAATTAGAGTATAGTTCGAGGTATAATTGATCACGGCCACTACGGAGTTACTTTCAAACTATCCACATTGTGATCTGTGTGGATATTTCGCTGCTAAATAGATTACTAATCATATACCGTATTGCATTGTAATATATTATTAAATTGATACGTGATGCTTAGTTTCGGATCCAACTTTAAACTGTGTTGTCGTTGGGGGACTCGAGTTTTGGGCTCACGTCGAGTGTAAAGTGTAAACGATATCGCGTCTAACTAACCGTACTATTCGTTAATAAACAAGCTCGGTCGTTTCCCAGGTCTGCCTGGAGAATTCGGGAGTTTGGCCGCACCGAGGCGCGGTCAACCAATAACTTACACCGTTCTGATCTCATTGCATTCAATGGATCCTGTTTTCCTGTGGGAACAGCCGCGAGCCGGATGGCTAATGCGAAAAGTTACACAAAGGCATCGATGACGTCATACACGCCACGACTTTGCACACGCACAACGCACTATAGACACTTAACTACTCATAAGGCAATGGGTTTTTGTAATTGTCCTTCATCTTCATAATATCACATTCATCTATCATATAATAGAAACGCACAGCAACAAGAATGGTCATTGAAGTGCCAGTCTTTTGAGATCTTCTGTCTTGATAATGTCTATATATAGACTCATATAATTTCTAGATTTTGATTCTATATATGTTTATTTGAATTGAATTTAATATACGAGCAGAAAACGTCAAGTTTCCATTGCTCTAAGCATGTATTGTAGGCCTATATGATTACTATGAACAGTAATAAATGCCATACATGCACATGCTTTCATTGGTGACCACAGTGGTGGAATTGCAGGATGAAGCGATGAGTCCAATTGGTTTGACTACCTCTGCAAGGCGGTATCATTATCCACCAGTTGAATCATCGTATTATAAAGTATTAAGCGTGTTTTATCGACCTTCGGGAGTTATTGATATTAGGAAGGGAGAGCCTGACCTGCAATGAGATGATCATTGGTGGGTTGTGTATTGGCGACACGCCGATCCGTGCTTCCATTTCCATCCCAAGCTTTGCATTTTACAGCAGTATTTACCTTCCAGTCCTTCATTTCTGTGCGAATACAATCTTCTCTGCAGGCTAATCTCTACTCGTTTTTACCACGAGTATTGTTGAATAAAAACAAAACTCCAGAAATAAAACATCATTTGGCCAAGGGATACAAAACCGTTTTTTCTTGCTCGACGGTGAACTGTTATTATCTAGATTATATTAAAAACTGTTTTGAAATTTGAGAATAGTTTCGCACGCGCGAGAGCGACGGGGCGACTCCCAACTAAAATCGATCTACGTGTGTACTTCAAATCCGGAAATTAAGTTGGGCGTGGAGTTTGGTGCCAGCATGTATGTTTACGAGTGCCTTGCCAATATCCCGCCTCTCAGCTGTCAAAAGCGTTTTCAATGTCGATATCGATAGCGTTTTGTGTGTCACAGAATGGGAGCAAAGTCATTTTCAAGATTGCGGAAAAATGTTCACTTTTTTGTCAATAATTTGCCTCAAGTTGAGCGGTATGTTACGAACAATCAAGGAAGCTACTAGTACAAACGTACGCAGGTACTAGAATTGAATGACATTTTTGTTTATTCAAGTACATTTTCTAGTTTCATCAAAAGCGAAGAAAGCCAGCTTTAAAACAACACAATATTAATTTCACATCAATTAACAAATTTACTCTAAATAACACATGGGCGACGTATTACGTAGACATGTAGCCTACTCTGGTAAAAAAATTGAAGCAAATCCCCCACTTCTATTACTCCACCTAGAATCTATAACTGTGACTCCCCCTCGGCAAAATCAAAATGACTGGGGGTGAGTTTCTGACTTTCTGCTAAACAAGAAGCAAATCAGGCCAAACACAACGAAAATGTTTAAATAATAAATAAAATATATTAATATTTAATAAAAATCTAACAAATTGTAACCCCTCACAAAAAAGTATAATGTGTTAAAAAAAACATGTCCGCTGTTATCTCATTAATTGATATTAGGTTACTTGCTAATGCTAAATTACTTCGCTTTTATCAGCTATACAAGGCTACGATCAAATCTGGATTCTCAAATCATGGAGTGATAATACTCATTATCTTTGCGTGTTTCAGGTTAAGCTATTGTTTTGGTTCGAATTTGATGTTTTCTATCAACGATGTTGAAATCAAGTGGGTTACATTTACGACCAATGTTCGTAATACTGGGTGGGGAGTCGGGTAAGTTTACGAACGAACTATGTGATGCATGTACGTGATAACTGATTTCCAATATGTCGCTGGTTTTACAGTTACCTAACTATAATCACTGTTGTTTTGTTCGATGATTGAAATTATTATTTATTTATCTTAGATGTAATCGAGGATGTAATCGTACCGAATGTCGTGTGATTGGTATATACACGTTTGTTTGGGAGTAATTGCTTGATATATTTCGATAAAATATCGAAGTGTGTAAAAAAAGTAAAAGTTGTTTACTCGAGTAGACAATCGGGGACACCGTACGTGGTCGTCCAGGGACCTGAGGTCTGGTTACGGTCTCACAAGGTGTATATTGGGCGGCTACGGGTCCGTCGTGTTTCGGAGGGACCGACTCCACTTTTGACTTCTCCACGGGGCCGCGATCCTATGCGGTTATCACATGATAGCGTGCCATGCGTAATTTACTCGTGCGGTTGTCCGGGGCAGCCTCGTTTTCACTCACTCATCGCCCTCCCCTCCCCCCCCCCTCTCGTATCCTCATCGCCCCCAGCATCTTCACTCTGCTTCGTTTCAGTCCATGGACCGACGTGAGTCGAAGCGAACCATCGGTGGACCTCTTTTTTAACGTGGATGGCTCCTCTCCTTCCAAATCCAGGCAGTCTGCATTCCGCTCGAGGGGTGGTCCTCCAACATTCCATCGACTGTTTGTCATTCAGGTGCGCGCCTGCGCGCTGGGCCTCTCCGTCGTACCAACGCAATAGAAAAACTATCACTACGTTCAATCAATGAAGCGCACCCAGTGTTTGGGTGTGTTGCGGCCGCAATGTTGTTATTATTGTCCTGTTTACGGTGGTCAACCCCTCCGCATCGTTGCAGCTGACGGTTGTTCCAGTACTGACAATATATAATAGGTGGTGCGTGAAGGATTAGTTATATAGAGGTGAAATTATGTTTGCCTTGTCGACTGCGGGTGAAACAAGATGCCCAAGATCTTAGATCATGAATGCAATTAGAACTGACTGTCTGAACTGATTTATCGTAATTATTGACTGGATTTCTTGATTTATGATTGGTATTTATTTAAAATCATTGTTCCAAGACGAGCTAACGCCCTTTCACGTAGCTCCTGTTGATCGAAGATGTGTAAGTTGTGCTGACGGAGATACAGATCGTTAATCCGAGTGTTTTACTAATCACGGCTATCAAAACCTAAATAACGACCGACCGCGTTGGCGCCTGTTTCTGGTGCGCGCCAGTTGGTGTTGGCAGTTGTGGAACTACAGACCGTAGTGCAGACATCGTCCCGTACGCGCGCTTGTTGGTAGCCGTTGCGTTGCGAGTCCGTACACACGGCCTGGCCTCGACTGAGCAAGCAAGCAAGCTAGGCAAGGCAGGCAGTCAGCAAGCCAGTTGAGCGGGAGAACTCGGCGGCGATGTGTGCGATCAGCGAGTGACATTGTCCACGCCCGTGTCACGGCCTGGTATCTGGCCTAGGCCTACTCCGTCCTGACAATACCCTCGTGTGTTGTGCGCGCGTGTGACGTGTTAGTGTTGTGATGTCTGCTTGTTGCGTGTGGAGCTCCGGTCATCGATAGAAGTAGCCATGCTCGGCGGTGGACGTATTTTGTGTTTGTGTGTGCTGTATCTCGAAGCTAATGCCAGTGTTCTATTGATCGATGTGAATCAGCCCAGTGGGGAGTGTGTGAGTGTGTTCGAGGCAGGCTAAGCGAGTAGGGGCACGTGCCACTAAGGCTACCTGTCTGTCTGTCTTGTCATCGAGATCTATTGAGCTCATGTCGATTCGTGTGAATGGTGTGTATTTTGTGCCAGAAGCAACATCCACCCCGGATAAAGGTGGGGGAGGCGGTGTGCCTAACACGATGGTGAAGCCGACGACTGTGACGATAGTGACACCTCAGCGGAGTAACAGTTTGGATTATTTGAATTTCGAAGAGAAACGACAGTTGATAGCATCTTCACTGTCGCTTTCTGACTTTCTTCATCATGGGCCGACAGCAACGGCCAAGAACGTTACCACAGCCACCAAAGTTATAGTTGGTAAGTTGAAGCTAGATGCTTGCTATAATTTGTGAAGTGGGAACGCCCCCTCTTACTCAATAATAGGCCTTCACCTTATAACCCCAGCCCGAACGAAATAGTTTCGTTACACGAATACTTGATCGTTTATAGTCCCCGATAAATGACTTCGTTTGGCTTGACGAATCAGAAAATATGGAGGTATTTACTTAGTACGAGGCTTTCTAGGGATGTCTTGTAAATTTCCTAGAACAAAACTGGTTCCAGCAGTTAGAGCTAACGTAATGCTGATCTATTATATAAAGCATGTTGAATACCGTGGTTCGTTATACCAGGGTAATTAGCCTACTTAAAACAATACCATCTATTCCAAGATTCTGTCATTATTATTCTCTTCTTGTTGTTGTTGTCAGAACCGCTTCCTGCCGTGCTCTAGTAGGCCTACTAGTACAAGGACTACTGCAATTGTAATCCGCATTCTCTTTGCAAGTTGGCATTCCTCGCGCTTTTCTATTTATTGGCCACTGGCCTATTTGATATACAATCAATATAACTGAACTTACGCCAACGACAATTCCCTATGTATCGGCAACGGAGATGCTTCAACTTGGTTTGTGTACGAGTATGTCAAAAGTATAACACAGCTGTGTAGGCGGTGTTCCTTTTATTTTTTGCATCTGGTTAGGAAATAGCCTTCAGTTTGTATAATTGTTTTTTAATTTTGAAGTGTAGCTATAACAATAACTGTTGACACTTTTCGAGCGGATGTTTTTGATTAATATGAGTTTTTTGTCATATTACGCGGGCATAACCGCCAAAAACATTCATACATCATAAATCATTTCCCAGCAATTGGACAGAAAATAATGACATAGTCGACACTTCCGTTGTATTTTAATTTCAGTTTTAGTAGAGCCCAGTAATAAACAATATAGTCGACTGTCCCATCTCAAACAAAGATAGCCTATAGCACCGCACCCTGTATGGTATATTCAGTAATGATTGCAGCATTTTATACGCCTCTCTGGATACGCCCACCTTCTCTCGTTTGACAAACACACTGCGTAGTTATATCAAAGATTATAAACAAACCTTTATAATCTTTGGTTATATTGTTTACTGTACTTTACGATTGGAACATGCATGCATGTATCCCCATTTTGCGGCCTGCTTTAAATATTGTAAAATGTACTTTTCCAAACTCTTTGACAAATGAGCTTTTGGAGTGGCGAACCAGTGAACGTTAAATTGTAGCCCACGTAACAATATTTTCAAGTGGGCTACAATCCACTCCCAGTAATATGTATGCATTTTCACATGGTGTGACAGATTTGGAAGCAATGCAGCATAATACAGAACACAATAAATAAAATTAGGATTAAATTGTTCCATAGACACTTAACGTAAGCTAATCGATCACAGTAAATATAAAACTAACTGTATTTGAACACTAGGATACACGATTTTTTTTTTGTGGAAACATTGTGCTATTTAGTATGTGCATAGTTACAATGGTCATGGTCTACTTTGTTGCTGACAGTTCTGTATAATGTCGTGTTATTAGTTTGTTGTACGCTGGACACTTAAAATCTACTTTGGTAGGCCTAGCTTACTGTCATGAATGATAATGATATACCTACTTTCATTACAAGTGCCTTATTAAACAAGTGTTATTGAAACCTTGATTCCAGTAGGCCTATCCCTTTTATGCTGTGTAACCTACCTCCCCCATAACATCCGATATCAATATTTTTGTATGTGGTCGTATGTCCCTCACTGAAAGTCAGTTCATGTAACAGGGTGTGTAGACAATACAATCAATAATTACATATTTGACAATGCTGCTATGAAGCTGTGGGCTTTTTTTAGTGAGATTATCTGCCTCACGAGCCAGTCTCTCACTCTTGAATCATGGAGAGGGTGTGGCATATTTTCCCCGTTCCGCACATTGTTAAGAAACGTTTAATAAAAAAGCTAAGTTATGAGTTCATACAAATCTGTGGCATTGGCTTTTGTAAGAATCTGTCGGGATCTGAGCTCTACTTGTCAGTATTGTGTTTCTGACATGTGCGTTTTTTAAATGATTCTATTGAAGTTGTGGTCTTCGTGACAGTGACAGTGTCTGAACTCTACAGTGTTGTGTCTGCGTTCTCAACGTCACTGCCAATCTGTTGCGTTCCTCTATTCCTTCTAGTCGTAATGAGTGACTCACCATCACGTGGCCGCCCGATGAGTTGGAAGGACACGGCACACGACAGACACTCAAAGAGACATCAACTGTGCATGTGCAGGTCATGGTTTTAACACCCATTCGAGAAGCGGCATAGTTTGGGTAATTTGTAGCAAGTGGGTAGGTAGACATTACAAAAGAAAAAACAAGTAAGTGACATGTTGAAACATGAAGCTTCCACCACCTGTTTTCTTGGCGTGTTGAACGGTTGAAGTGAAGGATTCAAAGACCCGGGGAGAGATAAGAATTACCTTCACTCGTCGTGTGAATTAGTTAGTCGCGTCTTTGACTTATCTTCTTCAAGGCCTGTTTAATAATGAGCTACGACTTGTCGAAGTCGCTAATGTGGTGTCCAAAGTTCTCACAAGTCATCAAGGCTATAGTCATCTAAACAATGTGTGGAAACAGGATGGGATCGTCTCAATGCTAAAAAAACTCACTACTGCCCTTGATGGTGGGAATACAGAATGTGATCCTAAGGTGTTGGATGTCAGGTTACAGGTGAAGTACCTTTTAAATGTCAAGTGAGTAGGTATAAGGTGGCTTAGCTTACTTGTTACCTTGATTACTAGTAAAGTACCTTCACTAGTAATTTAATCTACTTGTATTCCAACGCCCAAGATGTATTGGCCGACAGAACATGAATTAAGCTATATAGATCAGAAACTCTGACCGTGCAATGACCAACAACATAAAAGACTCGCCGAATTGCAACTAAAGGTCAATTACGTTATCGAACTGTGGTAGGTCTCTATAACGAGTCTGCACAAGTTACCGTATGTGTTATATGTTTTCTCAGCATCTGTTCATTATGATGGCGATTGAGTGAAATATTTCATCGCGAATAATGGTGTTACGCCATCATTTCCTCGATTGAGCGTAACGATAAGTAGTGTATTAGCCACGCGGGAGGGGGGGCACGTCACAAAATGATTTTTTATTTTGTCTGACATGGCATTACCGAATCTTGTCACGTATTTTATTGCTTCATGGAATTAAAGTTGCCGCACAGACTTAGGAAGACACAAATTAAAAGTAAATAAACCATGCTAGGACTAGAACGTCCCCTAGCTAGGCTTTGAGACGATCGTCTTTCACAGTTTAGATAATCCTGGGAATGCGCATCGCATGTTACTGTATCTGTTGTGTGTTGTTCATGTCACTTCCCACTCCACCTCCAGCCACTTACTTTCCTCACAGATTCTTCCAGTCGCACCACTTAGCTCGACCTTCCGAGATAAACAACGTCTGTCTGGCTGGCTCTTGGAACCTAAAATCAAATTATCTTTGGTGAGAAATTTGTTGAACGATCATTCTCGCCGCTCTCGAAAACCGCGGGGTGCTTTTATGGGCGCTGTTGCTCGGTTCGTCAGCGTCGTCTTCCAGTACGGGGGGACGCGGGCAGGCACATTCAAGTACACTCCACTTCACTGGCACCAGAAAGAACGTCTCGCCCCGTTCGACGGTTGATTTTTGATTTCAGAGATTCGTTTTGTCGACAGAAAAAACGACGCTGAGCGTTTCCACATCTGTATGTCATTAAATTGTGTAATTCACCGTAAGTTATGCGGAATTGCGGGCGCGATGATTGCAGAGGATGGAAGTTATTACTTTTACATCGTGCCGATATAAGACCACATGATTACTATTGTAAAATCGGTAAGATAAAAAACTTGATATGCTGAGGATAAAGACCTGCCGTAGATAAATAATCAGGTTTCTTTTTCAAAGACTACCGGGGATAGACTGAAAAATGCTGCGTTGTATTGTATGGATGGACTTCCATTGTGTGTTGCGTTGTTGGTGTCTTCTATGTGCTGCTGAATTCGAGATAGATATAATCAGGTTTCCATTTCAAAGACTACCGGGATGGGCTGGAAAAAGTTCTCAGTGATATGGGTCTCCAGTGTTGTCGGTGCGTCTTCTATGCGCTTACTTCGAATCATGGGCACCTTTGAGTTTTTTTACTCACTCTTATATTAATTACAGATTTCACCTGTTTTGACTGCTCTGTTCCTTCCCACTACCCCATGTCATCATCCCCTCTGCCGACACGCAACATGGGTGGTCCGTCTCTCGAGTCGCCTCTGGCTTCGAACTTTATGTTTTGGTTATTCCCGTGGTCCACACGCCCCAGATCATTCTAAAACTGTGATATTATCTAACAATAACTTGTGAAATTGTGAACTCTGTGCCGATTTAGTATATAGCCTATATTGATTGAAACCATACAATTTCCCAATCCAAATGAAAGCCGATTAAATATTAATCTTGTGGTTCCATGTACTCATTACTCGGGGTACCATAATCAGTGTTTACGAGAAACATACTATACCAGCATTATGCCAAAAGTATACTACAATAACCATCGTGTTGATTGTAAAATGTAGTCACTAATTGTGATTCCTGACTATGCAATGCTCATAATTTGGCATTATTATAGCGAGGTTTGATGGTTTTTACTCAATGCAAATGTAAATGAAAATTCTGGAACTTTAGTTAGGAATGGCAATAGGTTACTAGTTCTTTAGAAAGTGAAAAATACAATTCTTCGTTGGTGTGGAGGACTGAATAAAAGTACCATCCAATTTGACTTATTAAATTAGAATTAATAAATTGTTCATGATATTTATTGAACTTAGTTTGGTCAAGTAACGAAGCTTTTCGTCATCCAGCGCTGTATTATCATCTATCACTACTATGTATCCTCGCTGAGAAAACTGAAACTCTATGCGACACGCACACCCCGATTGTAACACCATCTCGCTTCAGATGTGTAAGACTAGAAGCGTCTAGCTGGTTGGAGTTAATTGGATAACCGCAGTTCCAGTGGATCTCATTACCTCCAGTGTGTTTTACATGACAATGTTCTCACCGCCTTCACTGAGTTACTATAATATGCACGCACACCTACGAGATACTTTTCTACACTCGGAGGTTCGAACCGAACCCTTCCACAGTTTGTTGGTTTCTTCTCGTCCTCTTGTCCTACAGAAATAGTCGCGGTACCTTCCAGTTAATCACCTGTGGTGACCGATGCCAGACAAGGGCTCTCGTATAAATCATGATCATATATATTTCATCACAGGCCATGTCTCGTTCATTGAGGACACTGCGATAAAGCTCCCCGACATAAAACAACGTTTCTGCCGTAGGCTCATACACACACTCAGAGCTGAAACATAAAATACGTCCACAAAATGCTGCAGGTTGTTAACTTTTTTTTTAATTTTATAGATTTGTATTTACCGCAGCACATAATGCCCTCGAGTATACTCTCTTCTTTTGTGACATTTTTCGACTGTCCATGCATAGTACAACGCCTGTAGACAGAAAACATAATTAACACGCTAAGTTTTTTTTAACCTTCGTCATTTGAAAAACATTGTTATTATGTCATGCATGAATGTAGACGCACACGTTGGGACGATGCGCACATTGGTGACATTGATTATAACTTCTAATCGATGTCACCAATTTATAACTGTGAATGAACTTGAGCACCATTAATTGTGTGATGTGTGGTATGAACTATGAACGGTTAGCTGGCTGTCCATGCCTGCGGTTACGTTAATTTAGTAATTGCACAATGCAATTATACGTCAGTTTTGTTCAACACGTGATGTACACAGATGAGACGGACGAAAAATACCTTAGCTGCATTTGATGCTTGCCATAGTTGAAATGGGTTGGTACACGCATACATATTTATACAAAATGAGGCTAATTATTGAAATTACAGGTACATGTAATGTACATATTGTTTAAACTAAATTACCAATGTTTTCTTCTTGCAAACACCGATATCGACATGCTACTCATATGCTATACGTAATACGTACTTGATTATAGTAGTAGAAAGCAAAAAAAGCTCCACCCTCATTCGAAATGTGACTGTGAAGCTTAGACGAAAGTTTCTCGCAAGCTTCGAACCGAACCGGTCACCCGCCCAATGAATGCCAGAATGGCGCTGTTTTAGCGACTAGAAAGTGTTGCCAACTATCTCCACTCGACACTTTTATTCAGTGTTAACATTTTGTAACCGCCTCCGTTATGAGTTTCATTTAACTGTGTCTGCGAGTGACGTCGAATGTTTGATTAATTTATTCACTCGTCCCCTCCCCCTCGCAACTCCGCCATTCCGCGTGGCATATTTACGAGACTTGGCTGTATGTACCGTGGTGTAGCGCGTTGCTGCCAACACTTCTTGTATTGGGGTGGGTGTGATCTGAGCTACAGTCTAGACCACACTATGAAGATGAGGTCGCTTGCACTGCCGTGAAAGTGAGTCTGTCTGCATACAGGTAGTCTCTGTGCACGTAATCACGGTAATGACCCCCGTAGACCGTCCTCCGGATTCGCGGTCGTTACCGGTAATGAAGATGCTATTTAACCTCCTTACCTTACGATTAACACCGGTGATCGCTCCGTATAGCGCGGTAATGGACCCGATTAAACGCACTTCCGTTGATTCTACATTAGCTAAATTAGGAGCATCTATGAAGGAAAATTGGAGCAATTCACACTAGGGGGTACAAGTGGGGGAGGGACCACCATGGAGAGATAGAAGCATGAAGGTATCTTGAGTTTCGACGGTTTGATTCAATGATCCCGTATATACTGATCTAACAGGCGTTTCGTGCAATAGAGACAATCATGAATATGAAAAGAAATAATGTAGCATCGGTTTGTAAATGTACTGTTACTACTGTAGACTATTGGTTGTTAGCTGTCAGTACTCTGTCACTGTGTAATAATCATAGAGTAAAGGGAAATGTGTCGTGCATGATATTCACGCAATTTTTCTGTACGGACTAGATACAGTAAAGCTTCGTCACCACTATTGGCTGAAAGTTTGTTCCAGTTTTATAAGTAAATATATTGGCATTAAATAAATAAACAGAAAGTAAATAAAGTAAAGTAAGCGCGTGCTCGATCTACATCAATAATAATAAGTAAACATCATCACATATAAAAGCACCTACACACGTAGGCTGGAGTGTAATTGGACTCATCGGGACCACTACACCTACTCTACAAAAGTTGCATGAAATAAATTAATATTACGATTCCCTATATTCGGATTCCCCATTATGGTACATTGAATGTACGTTTTTAGTTATGAAGGGTAACCTTCCTGACTTTGACAACATTAGCAAAGATTACCGAGTGGGAATCTTTGGCATTGGAAAATCCAATTTCACAAGTACAATTATATTCAATTCAAAACCGCTAATGAGCACCCCACCCCACAAAAGTTATAGTCAAACTACCCTCTAACAAGAGGACACTGTCAGGGTTAGTACTTCGTAGTATTTGATTTCCAGGTTTCCATGCAAAAACTTGGGAATCCTAATAAAGAGCTATTAAATTAAAACTTTCTGTAGACTCTAGAAAGTAACGAGTCTCGTCTCGTTGCTTTTTCATCGATTACTCTAAAAGTACTCTTTACTTTAATGCTGGAAGCAGTAAGCACTCTGAACTGAACTTACGATAATGATCTCTCCAGTGATGCTATCATTGGGTAATGTCGTGCGAACTTGAAAGAGGCGAATGAAAAGACGAGCAACGACAAGAGAGACGGAAGTGTGCTGGAGCAGTTTTGCTTGGAGCGGGCGATTGGAAAATGTCTGACGATTTATGTTTGGCCGGTAAGTCTTCAGCCTGGCTGGCAAGGACGGAGGCCATCGATGTTGGGTTTACAAGGTCATGCGGTGGGTTACCTCGTCATAGAGCACGGGGCGATCGTCCTCCGCGCCAGGGTGTTCAAAAATAGTACAACTTTCTGGACCAAGCAGTCCGGCAAACAAGTGACGCAGATGTGTGTTGCGACATGGTTGTTTGGTCACCAGTGGACCCTCACTTGACATCGACTTGCTATTTTGAAGTGTTGAATGGGGAGGAGGGGGTTACGCGTATATGAGAGAAAGCATATAATATGATTGCAGTGATAAGACAAACGTAACGTAAGATCAGTATCACCCAATCATCTGAAGAGACGCACATGACGGAGGGATTCCTATAAACAATTACCATTTATTTAGTAATAAAAAAGTCGGTAGTCGTGACAGTAATAGATCGTATGTGACAGTACTTTTAGTTACAGACCAGAAGACAGTATTTGCCTGTATTAATCCGTTTATATATCTATTAATGTACCAATACTACTTGTAGTTACATATATATTTACATATTGGATAAAATTGTCTGTTGATTTCATTGAGGCTTTTTAAAATCATGAAAACTGATACGTTTACAGCTACGCGTTGCGAGCGAAGCGAGGGCGCGAGCTCCAATCAGCGACCGAGTTTCATGCAAAGAAGTTACAAACTCGGCCGCTGATTGGAGCTCGCGCCCTCGCTTCGCTCGCAACGCGTAGCTGTAAACGTACCATGACATGTACGGAGCCTACTAACTAATAATAATAACGCACAATGACGATACGTTGTTGACATAATGAATTAGAATTCATTTTTCAATATTTTATAGATGTGACATTTAGACGGCACCAGATAATGCAGAACGTGTTATTTTGTTATTGTAAATCGAAAGATAGTACAGCAAAGCAACATGTTTTATGTCGGCTAATGAGACTAGACTGATGATCGTAAACATGACCTCTTCTCGAGTTGGCATCTCTTCAATGACACCGCCGGAACTGGAACTACTCTCGTTACAGTTGTCTACACTAGACGCGATGAACAAGACGTGATCGATCCATCTATTTCCCACTGTTTTGTTTCTTTCGGTGTGTTCTAGTTTTCCTTCCTCGGTTTTCTCTCGTCAGTTGTAGAATAAAACTTCCTAGAATTCTGCTTCAAGAGTGTTGCACCACCCGTAGCTCATTATAGTATTGGATTCTCATTTTACTGTGATGGAAGGGCAGTGCTGAAGACAAGCGCTCACAGTTTTCATATTGGATAAACAAAGTTGCGCTCTTATTCGGGAAGTTATGAGTTCGATAGCGTTACACATTGGTTTTCTCAAGGAATCCCAGCCAGTGAGCGAAGACTGGATGGCGCTAGTATTTCCAAAATAATTATTACACTTTTAAAATGCATTTATGGAAGTGTGGTAGTAGAACAAAGTTGTCAATAGTCTATAATATCCAAATATGAAGCTGATATATGTTTCGCATTCAATGACACTTTATTTTGTTGACTTACCTTTCTTTCCCATATTACGCATTTAATACTAGCAAATCTACGCGAATCTCTTTTTCCCGCTCTTTCGATTGGTTATTCCCTTTATTATTATCATCATCATACGAAAACTATATATCGTGGTATCTTTTAGTTTTCACGTACGACATGCAGAGTTACCCTGGACATATTCTGCCCCAGGCCCGTATATGAGGCTTTCTCTTGGTTACGCTCGTCCACCCAAGTTTGTTATAATAAAAATAAAATAAAAACATCGACTAAATCGGTACACACCCTGCCGAAGGAATTTTACTTCGCCCTGTTGTCATATAACTATAAGTCCCATCCTTGCTCGATACTGTTGATCTTGCCAGGTTTCCAACTCAAAAAGACAAAAGGTTAGCGAAGCGGTAGTAACGAGATACTACACTGATATACTGTCTGTCTGAAGTCGACTCCAATGGAGTAGCGATATAGAAGGGACTAAAGTTTCGAGTTTCCGTACTCTGTCGAACAATAGCTTTTCCCCGGGGAGTTTAGTTGTTTTCAGTCAATGCCGCGCCAAGTCTTCCTCTTCGCTGTTGTTTACCTTGTTCGAGTGGAATGCCTGCGTGCGCCTGCGCGTGTGGGCGGATGAGGATCACCTTCACTTTGAAGCCTCCGATAGTAATTAAACTCGTAGCCAATCACGTGGATCCACCGCCATCCATATACATGGAACCGCGTGACCGCCTGTAAGAAGACTTGTCGTTTTTACTTCTTTTTATGTTTGACGAACAATGTACAACGGTGTCTTACCAGTGAATATGCCCAACTAGAACGAACGCTTCTCGTTTAGAGCCGCTGTTTTGTTTACCGTGTTCAAGTGTTGCGTAATTTCATTTATTAGGATAGGATTACCCAATGCACACAGGACGGCAGATACTGAAACTGGGTTGGTAGTATAGCTATAGATAGTAGTAGTACTGTATGCCTACCTACTTTCCTTTGCCCTCATCTCACCCAACCAAGTGATCCAACCACCCTTGATACTCATATCAAACACAGCCCTCTTCTCCACCACTGCTAGACTTTGTGGAGGTCATCATGGCGTATTTATATTCTCCAGAGGCCCCGGCAAACCAGCCCGCTACTGAAACACTTAGTTACGTGCCTATGTTAATGTATATTATAAACTAATTGTATAACGCACACCGGTTCTGTGAGAGCCGGTAAAACATCATGGGAACAGTTTGGCGTATCACCCATCTAACGTTGTTGATACAACTCTGACGTAATGAGGCCACGCCCACCATACACTAGATCCAATCCTTCATCATTATGTTACGTGGTGGGGCCTCACACACTTCCTGGTCTATTTCTTGACAGGTAGTTCAGAAGTTATTTCACAAGCAGAGGAATCTCATCTATGCGTATGTGCCATCGTTAGAGGTGTGGCAGATAAGCAGTTAGAAAACAGCCGGGCGAAGTAGATGGATACGTGATGGAAGACCAGTAATCGACAAATAGTGGTCCGAGTTTGGCCAGGAAACAGCGGAGGCCATAATGAGACTACGTTGTACATAGCGAGGTGTCCATTCTCAGTAACGAACCTATCATTTTGCATTGTTATTTGTTAGCACACAATTGGATATTGTTCAAACTACTGCCTAAACGTCCACAAATTCCCATGAGACTGTAATGGCCATTGTTGCCGCGAGAGCTCGACCACTTCCGATTCAATCAACCGCTTTGCAATAAAAAGGTGTGCAAGACGAGACACGAATAAGCGAAATGATACCGTAAATTATAGGTGACGAAAAGGGAATAACCTCTGTCTACGTCATTAAAAGGTTCGCATATGGAGTGAGTAAATGGTTCGCAGGTCAGAGCGAATTATGATAGTACTTTGAAAGTAACAAGGTCGTCATTTTTATTGACATATGAAATGAATTTTTCGTAATAGTGTGTGTGTGGGGTGGGTGGGGGGGGGGGGGGGGGGGAGGCTGGTCTTGAATCCCGAATTGGTACCAAGCACACCATTGAAGTGTCTCGTTTCGCGAATTAGTCGCCCTTCTACGTTGCTTTTACCTACAGTAAATAACGACGTGATTTTTTACTCTGAAATCATTGGGACAGTTCATGGCAAAAGACGTTCCTTGTACTATTTCCCCATGGTTATTTTCTTATATATATAGAAAATGCAGTAAGCTAATAATATGAAACATACATTCTCTACATAAAGGATACAATATCAATCGTGCCCATATATTTTAGTGAGAATTCTATTTCATACACTACGGTACAGTATAAAACCAAAACATTATTTGCCTAGTTGCTGCATTTAAACATTGTAAATTAGATAGTATCACTAATTGGTTTTCACTGTGCCAATTATTCCGTGTTTGTGATGATTAATATTTATGGCAGAATGGGCGATTTTAAAAAGGAAACTCGACTCTAGCTCTACATGATTACACATTGTATCTTACAAAATTAGGTAGGCGAGGCGACGTGTGTGTGTGTGTGTGTGTGTGTGTGTGTGTGTGTGTGTGTGTGTGTGTGTGTGTGTGGTGCCAACTATAAAGGCCCGGGCAGGAATGCGTTTTCCATACCTACACCTACACCCACATAAGTTTAGATTTAGGTGAAGATTGTTAAACTTTCGTACAACTTGCTTTGACTTTCGTTTTTACCATGTAGTGAACACTTTTTAATTTTAATTGACAATAAATACTACACCCTCAGAGTTCATATGACGTTTGTGACATGATTTCTTCTAAACAAAAAGTGGACACAAAAACGAGGCCTAATTTTACGATCTCAGGCTATTGTTCAACCTATAAAAGTTTCACAATGATTAGGCCTATTAGCGATAATATACCTTCGTGATATCGTCAGTTTCCAATCAAACGGATCGGTGTTCAAACTAAAGGTAATGAAAGAAATATACGACTGCCTACTACAATAGTGTTACACTTTTTTAAGAATCGTTGCAGACAGAAAATTAATAACAATTCAAATAAGAACTACTTTAGTAGCAAAACCCGCATTGTTGTTTCCGGTGCCTAAATGTGGGTCGAGTATAGCCTTTTAGGCCTACTCCACCATGCTGGGTTAGTGATTGTGTGACGACTGAATGTTGCGTCGTTTTCATATATAGTTATTATGCTTGCTCGATCTAAGTTTTGAATACCCCTGCCAAATGTTAGCTTAAAAATCTTTGGTAAATTACAATTTCCATCGTTGTTGAAAATGTTCTTGTTAATGTGTATTATTTGTTTTAACGCCGCTTTGTCGTGTTCCTACTTATTATTAGTCTATAAATAAATCGATTTGTCCCGAAGGCGACAAATAGTTGGACTACGAGTACGGATTCTATTCGCCGCAAGAGAGCGTATCTTTTCTCTTCACTACCGAACAAGGCAGGCAAACAACAGGCATTACGACGAACCACATCGATTATCTCGATATACCGTAAGATTATCAATTATAATGCAAACAATGTTTGTTATCTTCTCTAGTTGATCAACGCGAATATGTATAACTCAGTTAGATTGTGTTCGTGATCCGAACTATGTCATTCACACTCGAGATAACGAAAGGCAAAACAGCTAGGATGAGTTTGACCCAATACAACAGAAGCAGTTTGATAGGTTTCTAGTTGACGCCACATAGTGCCGGCAAGTGGTATCGTATAGGCTGTGTATTTAGTTTACCGATTGAGTGATTGTGTCATACATGGGTGTTACGCGATGTTTCGGGTTGTGTGATCCTACTGATGTTTCAGGCTAATGTAGAGGCAAATATGTACCACATACGGCAGTGCATACGTAGGTATACCCATGCACCATTTCATTAGACGTATTATCACTTCAGTCACGTTCGTTCACCTGTAGGCAGGTACCACACAGTAATATCATTGTATCATGGGCAGGTACTAAGAATGCCACCTGTTGCGTCATCCATTGCTTTACATTCATTGCTCACATTTTGTTTTTAAACCATGTTTGTGTTCCTCGTATTTGTCTTTGATCATGAAGGCGTAGTAACCCGTAATGTAATCTAAAACCAGAATATAACTCTTGAGTTTTATGAATGTTGTAGTTGGCAGCTCAGATGATCTTCAGGTATGTGTTTCGTTCGACGGCTTTAAAACGGTCTCGTTGTTGGTGATTGTTCATGCCCCGTGATGATTGGCATGACTAAGAATTGTGTGTGGTTTTGCCGCCACACGATGACTTATTTTAAATTAGCTACTTATTGTAACTTGGTATTGGTACTCGAAAATGTTCAAAAATGTTTGTCAAACAAAGATAATATTCAGTAGCTGTGCTACCATTTATAATGTGTAGACATATTCTACTGTGTACATTCATTTGATGACGTGCCATATTGCCCATGCATATATTATATATACCACACACTGAGGAAGTAGTGAAGTGCCCATTATCCCTTAATTTCCGTTGCTTCTTTACTCATTGCATTCGAAATCGAAGATAGTGTTTCATTTATGATATCGTACGGTAACAGCGTTCAAGTCACTGAAGTAATTTCAATTCAGACATGGTGACGATCGACGGTATACATACATGTGTAGCTGTAGACCCTGGTAAATATATGGATGGATATACAGGATACTTCTGGTTATTCGAGCGAGTGTATTGCGTTGACGTAGGTCTTTGTAGAATCGTATGCGGGATAACACCTCCGAAGATAAGACCTAATATTGTCGCTATAAGACGCGCAATGATGTCAAGAACTGCAAGATACACATACCCTGTTTACATGGCGGACTGAGTCCGGTACTGAGTACGGTCCAGGCCTAGAAAATAGGACCGAACCGACTGGGTCCGGTCCGCCAAAAAAGCTAGACCGTACCGAAAGACCGACTCAATCATGTAAACGGGTAGAACGTACTGACTGAAGAACTGAAACTTTGAACGAAACGCTGTTTGTAGGTGAATAAGATGGAAAATGATTGTAGTTCCCATCAACAAAAATCAAGTAAAATATTTACAACAGCTTGGAAACTTTTATTCGCCGGGATGCATCTATAAATTAATTTTATATGGCAGAAGGAAACAGTAGAGTTATGTACGACCAATGTGGCGCGAGACCGAAATCAAGTTTGGGTACACCTTCATATAAACGCAAGCGACCATGACAGTTCTCAGTCTGGTACTCAGTACGGTCCGCCATGTAAACATATAGCTACAGAAAGCTCTTACAAGTTAGAAATTCAGTCAACATTGCCTTGTTTGGGGAACGTAAGATCTATTCTTGTAATCACTCTGTCCTAACATGTGCTTCAATCTAGCCGCATGCCATTATACTTTCTTATGTTACGTATACGTACGTAAGTGACTCAGACACGTAATCTGGAGGCAACGTGGATTTCCTTGACGTGGATTTGCTTTTTAAGTGTCCGAAACACTAAATTTGAATTTAAATTATCATTCATATGTACAGAAACGAATCCGTTCGAGGTAATACATCACGATTGTGAATTCAATCCCACTTTTACTTGACCTTTTGTTGCATTCAGGAAATAGGACTACTGGCAACTGTTTTTTTTTCGGTTTAGCTAACAATTACAATGATTCAATACACAATTTAAGTACGGGCATTATATCTAATCGTTATTTTCTGCCATCCCATAAGTGTCCGTTATAGCTATTGCATTGGCATTGTACTTTCATGTCCTTCGGCTACATCGATAATGGTATGATCCTAATCAATGATTGATTGCAGTTGATGTTCTACGGAATCGTAATCGATATGCCTGAAAGATATGTTCACCGTTTAGCACAATGCCTGTCGCTTCCACCGTCTTAATTTGAAAAGTAGCTACATGGCCAATTGTTTACTGTATTTTCGTGGTTGCTTTCACTGTACCGTGTGTAATGAGTAGGCCTAATGACTTGCAACTCGGGTTAGGTTTACATGCACCAGCTCGTTCCTCCCACGTGAGTGTAAAATGCATCAACTCCATCAGCTCCACATCTCAGTTGGCAACTAGCCTGGTCTAAATCAAGCGTCAACCCTGAAATCCTAGAAAAGCATACTATTGCATACTCTACGGCCTATTTACTGGCGTGTGGAATTCAAGGAATGTTCTCACTTGACATTATTATAAGCTCTAGTTATATTGTGAGCGGAAATAGACGAAGACCTCGACGACGAAATTCTGAAGGCCACTTACTAAGAATTGAAGAACTCAGTATTTTGAGTCGGATTACAATAATTGTAATTTTGGCGTAGATAGGTTATTTATAGTTGTTATATTATTTCACGTTTTAGCAAGTGCATGCAACTGTTTTTAATCTGTGTATGTAGTTGTATACAAAGAATTACCATGACCTTGATACCAGAAATGCCATTACCCGAAACTTTCGATTTTTAAATGCATGAATCCTACCTATTTGATTAATTCGTCCACAAATCATCGAATGTTGTAGTTGAAGCCTCAAGGTGGTTCATCACTAATTAACAGTAAATGGATATCGTGTGTGTCGAAACCTCGAATGTCGACTCATCCGCAATGTTGTTTACAAGACAAGATGCATGTGCTGGTCATATAACCATAGACGTGATCAGGCATCCACTCGAATGCCAAGGACAAGGCGAATCACTGTAAAGTATAGGTTTGAACGCATGTTCTAATGATATTTCTGGAGGAGTTAAAATTGTTTTTCGTAATCCATCACACCAAAGTGGAAATTGGTTACTTGACCTTCATCAGATATTCTGGCCCTCAAAACAACGTACATAATCTTTTGTTAAGTTGTAGAATTTTCTTAGCGGGCACCTTTACATTTTTCTGATTCTACACGCTACACATTCCAGAACAATATTGCAGCACGTGCACACTGCACACACATTGTGATGTTTCTTACGTGCGAATCACGTAACCATGCTCTGCTTTGAAGTCCTTCTATTTACTGATTTGCGTTCAAATCTGGGCGATTCCCTGGTCGAGTATAGCGCACACTTCCTTTGACAGTTGTCTTGTGGAAAACAATGTGCTACAATATAGAATTCCCTTCTATACGCTGATTTACCTTCAAATCGGAGGGTTCCCTGGCAATGGCGCACAGTTCCTTGTCCAATGGGCTACATAGCTATTGAGCGAAAATTTAAGTGCGCGAAAGTTCTAGTTAGCGAAATTCGCGCACCCGATCATTCGCGCAATAGAACTTTCGCTCACTAGAGTATTCGCGCATTAGAAGATTCGCTAACTAGATATTTCGCGCACTAGACTTTTCGCGCACCTAAGGTTTCGCTTACTGGAAATTTCGCGCAATAGGCTATTCGCGCACTAGAGTTTTCGCGGACTAGGGTTTTCGCGCAACAGATTTTTCGCGCATTAAGGTGTTCGCGGACTAGACTCTTCGCGCACCTAAGGTTTCGCTTACTAGAAATTTCGCGCAATAGGCTATTCGCGCACTAGAGTTTTCGCGGACTAGAGTTTTCGCGCAATAGAACTTTCGCGCATTAGAGTTTTCTTTGCATTAAGGCGCAGCAGGATATCTGCGGTCAGGTATACTGTGTATATTGTCGGACCTGAAAACGTTCGACTCAGACCGCCTGCCAAGAATATTGATGTGCCGTTCTTGCGCTTAACCTACCGTGCCGCCAAGGGTCACCCCCCCTTCCCCCCCCCCTCACCATCGCCCCGTCATCATCACCGATTGCGAGCGGTTGCTTGTTAATGTTACCTGTTTGCGTATATATATCACGTATTATACATTTTGTGCTGTCAGGTGGTCCACTCCTGATAACGTCAAATGACGTTGTCACTCAATCACAATTGACACAAGTATTATTTAGATGTGGAGAAAATAGATATCTCAATCTCCCAGTATTTTAGTTTTCACCGTAAATTTACTAGATAGTAATAAGTATTCTTATACTGATGTAGGTTAACAATACAGTGATTTATTTACAATGATGTCTCCACACAAGCAGCATGTTCACGTTATCACACCCAATTGGTTTACACATTTTATTTTATTTATTTATTTAATGTCTATTCTATTCAGTAATATTAAAAGTAATATTCGTGTATTCCAGGTTCTTATTGCTTCACGAATTATTAATGGTAATAAATCAAGATAAACGACACATACAAAAACTCTAGTTATAACAAATTTGCGCTTACGTCCATTTCGGTATAATACACAGCGCAGACAGCATATTTTTGTTATGAATATGTAAGGTATCGGTAAGTGATTTGATTATTTCGATTATGTACTTAATAACACAAGAAGAGCAACCTTTAATTTACCACGCGCACATTACTTGGAGTTAAAATATTCAGATAATATTACTAAGCTTTTTCATGGTAAATCATATGCATGTAAAATGAACCAAAGCCAACGATAGGCGGTCATTGACGGCTTGTCGTTAGAGTAGTAAACCGCGGTTCTGGCATTCAGATTTGAATCCTGTGTAGCGCATGTTAACCATGACATGAATGCTTCTTCATAAATTAAGCACTCACTCATCGTCGCGATTTTCACTGGTGGTAAAAAAAAAAAAAATGTAAGAAGACCCGAAATATCGTCACCTTCCAAATTTGTCCAAGGTTTAAATGAGGGTTGGTCTTGTACTTTACAAATTAATATTATATATTAAAAATGGTTAGTGGTTGGTATATACAAAATGGTTGTGATCATATGTTTATTTAATTATATTAAAATGTAATAATTTAATTAAACGACGGGATTTCAGGGGAGGCTAAGGGGGAATTGACTCGGCTGAAGCCCCCAAGCCCCTTCCCCACTATACACGGCATTAGTCTTGGCGAATTATCAATAAACAAATGTTAATACGTATTTAAAAGGGAATTTTCCTCTTTTTTTAATTTTTATCTTCTACTAAATTAGTTGACAACTTCGTAAATATGAACACATTAAATGTATTTACTTAAATAAAAATACAAATTTTGTATTTTTATTTAATTAAATTATATCAATCATCCAATTAATCTGAAGTGTTCTACTTCTTTTTTACAAGTGATGAAACACATGACATTTCTTCAAAGTAGATTACCAATAAGATAAAATTTAACAAACACAACTTGCTTATATGATTATTGTATTCAAGGATATTACGAATCGAGAGTATATACAAAGAGAATATATTAATTTTTACTTTAAAATATAATTACAAAACGTAAAACATTTTTGCGGTATATGCAGTCCACTGTTCGATGTGTCAACAATACAACAACAAATTAATCAATTTAATAGAAGTTAGTTTATGTCGTCCCGGTAGCTCAAGTGGGAAGAGCAATGGCGTGCAATGCCGCAGATCTGTGTTCGATGTCAAGTCAGGGCATACTTATATTAGAATTGCTATATCCGTAGATTATCCATAAAACTGAAGTTGGCTATAAACAAACATGTCATAATTTGTATGTACACCATACGTAAAGTAAATCGTGGATAGTAACAGTCACCTTCTGCTTGTTAATAGTAATATCAAAATACTACAATTTTGTTGTGATTCTCAATTCTCAAGTAATTCTCAAGAGAATATTGTAACGAAAACGACGCATGTCACACTATTTCGTTGTGTGTAATGAACGTAAAGGGAAGACAGTGCATACAACGGGAGTGTGTGTACGTATCCATATGGGTATGGGTAGGTTTTGTCAGAACGCAAATAACAACCACTTCTTCTTGGCACAATAATGTAAAGTTATTTTATCTAGTTGTCTATACGTTGGACCAACTGGAGTTCCATTATGGATTATATTCACTTTCGAGCACGTTATTATAAGTTTGTTGTTATTTGTTCACATTTCAGCCTACAATCAGGGATTATGGTTCAAATAACAAGTCAACGTAGTAGGCCGCGGTCCATTTGGCGTGACGCGTGAGTCTATTAAACCGCGGTTGTTGCTTTCCAAGTTCGAATCCTGGCTTGGGTATGGATGCCATGTGGCGTTTTTTCATATTTGTAATTACCCAAGCACCGTCTCGATTACCCTCGTGGCTAAAATATGAGCGTAAAGCCCAAATATCACTTGAACAAAATAAAATGCAACAACATATTTCATAAGTCCATTGTCTTCACATAACGTGAGCATATATAATGAATTTAATATTTACACATTGCTATCTCATATATTTTATTGAGTAAGTAAAACATAATCATGGTCGTCACGATGAGGCTGAAGCGAACATTGTCATCCCCATATACACCCCAACTGAAGAAGACGCCTGCATCCACACAACTAGCAATGCTCCGGTGTGTAGCGTATCGCCTACCATCCAGGGTGGCCTGCACTAGTCAGGCGATGTTTTTGGAACGTAGTGGTTGGGACCGGTTTCGCGGACTAGAGCTTTCGCGGACTAGAGGTTTCGCGGACTAGAGTTTTCGCTTATTAGGCTATTCGCGTATTAGAACATTCGCTCAATAGACTATTCGCTAGTTTAATTCTTCGCTCGGTATATTTTTCGCGCAGTAGACTATTCGCGGACTAGAGTTTTCGCTGACTAGAGTTTTCGCGCATTAGATTATTCGCGCACTAAAGTATTCGCGGACTAGAAGATTCGCGCATTTAATTATTCGCTCAATCTATTTTTCGCGGACTAGAGTTTTCGCGGACTAGAGTTTTCGCGGTCTAGAGTTTTCGCGGATTAGAGCATTCGCGCATTAGGCTATTCGCGGACTAGAGTTTTCGCGCACTAGAGCTTTCGCGCAATAGACGATTCGCGTACTTAAATTTTCGCTCAATAGATATGTTCCCGTCCAATGGCCGTCTCTTGTAAGATGTGTGCACCATTTATGACGCAAGTCAGGCCGTATAACGCCGCCTGATCTCAAGATCAGCAGCATTGCGTACCGCTACTGAAATATTTATAGTCTGGCTATAGCGTGGCAGTGTATGCGTCTTCACTCCATTCCTGTGAATAATGGAACACATATAGGCATAGCGCTAGGAGTGAATGTACACTCTAGTATACCACGTTGTATGTCAAGCTAATGTACGGGGAAGTCTGGCGAACGGCTGTCGTGATATAATGGGCCTTCAGTGAGAGTGTGCATGGTCAAGAACCATGATTGAAATGTTTGATACTGGGTTACGTGTTCGTGGAGTTTGCCAAACAAATAACTTGCGTTAGACAAATTTTATGGACGGGAATATAGCTGCCCAAATCGCGTGGGTGAAATTGAATATTTGGGTGCACTTCTTATATGGTCGATGTAGTTTGCCACTTCTATATATCTCCATATTATTTGCTGTATGATAGATAGTTACTATTTATATTTACTTACTAATAATATAGCATATAGCATATAGCATATAGCAATAGCAGCATATAGCAATAATATAGTGCAGGAGTTATACTTTATACTATATTATATTACATAGTAGAATCGAAGTCGGATTGCATAAATCGACGCCTTCTGTATAAAGTAACTTAAAAATACAAATTAGAAATTTAAAACGTTTGGTTATAATACTATGCACACATTATTTTTGTGCTTGAATGCTAAGGATAGGCCCCCTAGAGTACCTTCTCCTTATGACACATGAATTCTAAAGGCTTATTAGAGACGTACCGTCTCACAAATTACAAAAAACCGCTTCAAAGGCCCTAAACCAATCGCTAAAATTTACTTTCGTGAATCCCAAAACAATCGCATTCACTGTTTCTGTTTCAGTTTAGTTTAGTTTAGTTTAGTTTAGTTTAGTTTATTTTTCAATGGTCAGTTTAATTACCTAGTTCATTTTAGTTTAATGGTCAATGCGCTGAAAGGGTCCATGCAGATCCCGGATTGTGTTGTACAGCTAGGGCTGAGTCGTGTAAACGTTTAAACGTGTAAACGCATGCGCGAAAAAATAAGTGTACAAATAAATTCATACACGTTTACCAGCCCGACCAATCCCCCCCTCTCTCGCCAACGCCACCCAAAACCCATGCAAACTCGCAGATTTTTCCGATGTCACAGCTCTTCCACGAGCCGACGAGGCATAGCTTAGAGTATGGAGTCAAAAAAGAGAGTGTAAACAGTTGGACACAAAGATGGAGAAGATAATCAACAATGAATATAATAAATCACTCGTGTTATTTCGCTGGATTTTTTTTCGCGAACATAACAAATCGTTTTTTGTTATCATTTTGTGTACAGGAGGTGTGTTACGTTTAAACGCGAAAAATTCGAAAACACGAACGTTTACAAAATTAAACGTTTTCTCCCAGTCCTAACAGAGACCGTTGTGCGTTTATGCAGTTTATGTCCAACTGACGCGCGCAGATGTGGAGGGATCTTAGAGTCTAGACAACCGGGTCGGTAATCGAACATGGCTCGCTTGGATGAGCAATCACTTGCGACGCCGCTCGCTCGCACGGCTATCTGTCTGTATATAAAGTATAAATCTGTGCGGCGAGGCCTGCGAGTATAGCTTTCGTTTGTCTATACATTCATGACATTGTGTTCAATACAGGGAGCTGAAAAGGGCACCGGTATAGCTTAGGCCTGCGATTATGGCTGTAGTATGTCCCTGCATACATTATGAGTTATGACACATAACATGTGTTCAATACAGGTAGCAGGAGTTGGGTGGAGATTGTCTCCTTTTTTTTGTTTTTAGAACAAACAAAAATTGTTATATTAATAAAAATTGACACCCCTATAGAATTACATTCAAATTCAAGTTTCCTATACGGTAGGTCTATGTATGTTTGTTTTTGTGCGTCGTGGTGTCACATTTGGCAGGATATTTTATAAGTAGGCCTATATTCGTAAATAATACTATTTTCCTTGGTTTGAACCGTCTCGATTAGCCAAGTTACAAAGATATGGGACATAAAACCCAAATAGCATCATCATCATCATCCTTGGTTTGAGTAGAATACTCATAGAATGCAGTAATGCTAATCCACAGATAGTTAAAATCCTCGCCGTTGGTGGGATTCGAATCTTTGTACTCTGGTTCCGCTTAGCATACCTATTCTGGTCATATCCCTGTATCATATATTAATATGATGTTGTTGTAGTGTTTATGTATTAAAATCGGGACATTTATCATGGAAGTAGGTGTATAAGCTGATATGAAGTATTTATGTAAAGCCCCAAACACAATTGTCGGTGTCGGGATTTCAATCGCAATGCGGAAGTCGTGAAACAGTTAACTTACATGGGCATGGTTCTTTTCTTATGCCGCTGTTCACAATAAGATCCTAATGTCGTAATGATTTAGCACAAGAAAATGTACGATTGCGATCCCTATCCCAATTACGATAACAATGCCGACAATAATTGTGGTTGGGGCTTAAGTCACAGACTCACAGTGTGAAACATTGGTATCCGAATCGTTAAACCCAAACCAAAGGCTTCAAAGTTGTGTCAAGTTAGAAGTCTTATAGCTAACTTTGAAACTCAGATGCAAGCGCCATGGATGTTAATGTTTTTCCGTTATCATCGTCTAAATCTAGATCAACATTAGAAACGTGAATATGAACGAAAAGATATTGGTTTGCGACGTGCACAAAGCTCGTATCGCCGATATGCAAAAGCGCCAAAGTTTATTTCTATTCTTTCTAGTAACCGGTGAGCTTGACACGTTTCATTTTCTCATAACGTTGAATAAAGGAGTTCCCGATGCAACACTGACACGACTTACTTTTCAGTAAATGGATAATAGGTTTCTACCTTTGACTTACTTCGTTGGTAGTAGGCCCTATATGGGACCTATCTATCGAGTACAGGTTTTAAACTCATGTTCAGTATAATATTATATTATATTAATATATTATTATTATATTATTATATTATATTCAGTATTATATTGCAAATTTGCCCAGAGTGTCACAATTGTGATGAGTACATAATTATATATTGTTTTCCTGGCAAGAGCATGTCACATACATTCATTGACATTAAAACCAGCATTGTTTTATGACTTATCGAAAGTGAATTTGTAGATTTGATCTTACACTTTTGCTTTCAATTTCTTCGCGAATTCACTTTGTGCCATTGAATCGGAACACGTAAGTATTGCCTCATTTTGACCTCAGGCAAAACGTGGCCATGAATGTTTTGTTGCAATGAATCTGCGATCGTCGTCACTTGCTAAAGACCAACTACACTTGGCTAATGGAGAGAAACCTATTCAATCATAGACCTACTTCTTCTGTTTTATTGGTTTTCTCCTTTTAACACGCTCTACGCGTGCGTGCCACCGCAGACGTATCAGCAGGTACTTATTGCATTCCAGCTTATTAGATTTAATTGCTTCACTTACGCTCAAAGACATTCTTCTTCGCGGACCGGAGCGAGTTGGATGGATGTGACGGCAACGTGTATACCGTGCTCTGATGTATAGTTGGGATCCGAACCCACGTCCCTCAGCTCGTCATAAGTAGCTAGCCAAGTAAAATTCGCGTTACGAAATAAAACAAAACTGTAGTTGTACCCATAAGGGCCATAACAATGATAAATGTGGACGAGACGTCGTGTCAGCATGCTAATTATGCAAATTTTGAACCACGAAATCCACAAAATATCTGTGCATTCGTGAAATAAGAGCGAAATAGCGAAAAAGTGTTAAATATTGGCCAGAAATAAGTTGTTACTGTAAAACAAAAACGCCCAGAAGAATTTAGAATACAACGGAAATAAATTGGGAGTACTGTTTATATACACGAATTACTCGTCTTTCTTTGAGTATTTGCTTTTTATGCTCCTTAAAAAAAATAACACCGCTAAACATCGAAATTAACATTTTGAAAAAAGAAATTTGAGACTAAATAAAACTATTTTTGTGGGTCTCTAGTCATACTCATAAGTCATAAAATATCATAACAACAAAATGATCATGCTTGTTCACATCGATGAAAATTGAATTACTATTGTTTTAATGAAAGTAAGTAAAGTGGCATACGATTCGTTTTGTTTTGTGAAAGAAGAACTTTTCACTTTACAGTGTTTAATATGTGTTTAATGATATTTGGTTATGTTTAATTTGATTTGGTGATATTACAAGCAGTCAAATAATCATTCAGAATTAATTCTTCATGTAGGCCCTACTGTAGATACACCTTCTCCCAGGAGGCTTATGTCGCGGTCGTGATCAGTTTGTCCCTAGCTCGTCCTCATACAACAAATATTGAATGTAACCTTCTATAGAAAGTCGTGAATTCGCTTCGTGACAGTCAAGACGCGGAATTACTGCGGTTGTGCAAAGTAAATCGACATTCTACACTCCACAGAGTTCAAAATCTCATACTATTATTGGCTTCCATGCTGTGCAGTCTTTTGAATCCTTGGTGACACCGACACCCATTCACAAGCGCCAGGTTAATCTACTTTGAACGCGACGTACGAGGTCAATGTCAACTAAATCGTTACTATCAGCGGGTTTTGGAGCTCGACGAGCCTCCTTGAGGGATTTCCGATTTAGTAGACGTTGGTACAAGGTCACCGAGCAGATTTGATCGTGACATGTGCATATAGACGGGAAGTTTTAACCAATCAAAGCTTTCAATTATAACTTAGATATCGTTGGATAAGGAAATGTATTTCTTTATTTTAGATGATAGTGAGTGAGAAGTACATGAGTCAGTGGAACGTTGCTCCAACTAAGGCAATCATTGATTAGTGAAAAGCCTATACCAGGATGTAGTGTTCGTCACATTTTGTTTGGAATTACTATTTACTATAGTGACAGTTTCAGGTCTTCGATATGTTTTATTACGAGGGACAAACTCCTTCCTCCTCCTTTGTGTGAATCAACAAGAGCTGATAAAATTAATAGAAAACAACTGTGTTATATTGTAGTAATGTAAGGAAGAATGACTGCGCGATTTGTTTGGAGGACAGCGGATGCGTACGCGCACAAGCTAGACAGACAGTCGCCTATTTCCGGGATATGTCTAACGTAAACTGCGTTCATTCATTGTTCTGTCGTGTCGTCATCACAACATTGCGCCGTGAATCATTCATTCAACATGACTTACGATTGTAATTTACATCCATGTGGTGGCGTGCCCAGAATCGGCAATGATGGAAGGTGAGGTTGCGTCGTTTATCGTATTTTATACACAACGAAGGGGTCTGGGGAGAGAGCCCCTCTTATATATCATTATCATCGTAATATGACACGACGTGTTTCTAAGTTATTTGCAATGTTTACATACCTGTTATTGTGTGTTGTATATGCCAAATGCTAAGATAGCTTTTTTTAAATATATATATTGGGACCCTAATTCTTACTACATTATGTACGTTACGTATTCTTTTGAATCATGGATTGTTAGCTTTTATGGTATCAGACAACTTCGAAAATGTCGCAGGTAGGGTACGAATTGATGGCCTGGCAAAGGGGAGGATGCCCAAGTATAGTATCTGCTGGGGTAAAGCCCCAGCCGCCGCGGAGGCAAACATTTTTTGGGGGTATTATTGCCCTCGAGATGGCCTTAGAAGCGAACTGAGTCCATTGGTTTGGTTTAGGAATATATGTGTAAATTGACGCACTATTTATTAACGTTACGATGTAAAGTCACTTGATACAATATGAGATAGGCATCCAGAGGTGGGGATTTAGCTACCCCGGGGATACCTTTCAGTAAAACAGAGCCAGGAATGGAATTACTAGAGGGGGAAAATCCCCCCATCAATTCGCACCCTGGTCGCAGGTTGTCTTGATTTTATCCCTGTTCTCAACTCACGTGGAGAGTCATGCGGTGCGGTTGCTCACACATGCCTGAAACGCAGTTTAAACCAAGGGTGTGTAAATCCCACACAAGTCATGGGTTTTTGTGAATCCCCCCATCATTCATTCGTAGTGGGGGCTTATACTCGTAACACGCATGCATTGATTTCATAAGATAGGTCTATACACACAAAGCAACGACCAATATTTTTCTTCTTCATTCCACGTTTGATTTTCATTACCTTGTCGTGTACCAAGAACTTGTGCACGAGTGTGTGTATCTGCGCATCGGGGACTTCCCTTGGTGAATGGGGGGGGGGGGGGGGGGGGGGGGGGGCGCACATGTCGCCATTAGACTTCTTGATGCCACTTGGCTTTTCTGGAAGCGATCGCAGAACCCCAAGGGCACGATCGATTTGCGGCTTCGGCAGCTCACGCAGGAAATTGGCTACGACGGATGCGATATTTCCAGCGTTTCGTCTCGCGGCTGGGCTACCCCCCCCCCCCCCCCTTGTGTTCATACTTTGCATACAAATTTCATACGCTTTTTGTAGCTTCCACTGCGATAATTTAAATGTTTTCTTTCTTTATACATGTAGACGTGTCAAAACGGTTACGTCTTTTGCAATGCATTCGTACTGAGTATTCTGTAAAAGTGTTATTTATCATTGGAATAATATCGCTCTATATGCATAAGATGGTCTACACAGGAGCTGTTACGAAACACGGAACTATTTACGGTTTATGGTACTTCTATAAAAACGTGTGCTTGCATGCATCACTTTCGTATTTCATTTGTTTCTTTAGAATTGAGATGGAAATTGAAAATGCGAAGAAGAAACGTGGGTACGAGATCTAGAATGGTAGACTATGCCTTATTAGTTTGTCGTGATGAAATTATAGGCAATGTGAACTTATTATACAACAATATTATGCAGCGTTTTTGTAAATCTATTCCAAGGTGCGAAACTCTCACGCTAGTTTATGATAATGTATTGTTTACAGTATTCTTCCTTGACAACCTCGTTGCTACAGTGCTGCTCTGTGCAACAGTGGTGACCGGTGGTTGCAAGATACATTATCTTCACTGTTTGTGTGAACTGTGTGTCCCTTGTACACGTAGTGTGGTTGACCTGTCTCGGGAGCCGCATACAGCATACAGGTGCTTCCCAGTCGATACAGTGTGCGGGTGCATCGTCCTACACGATCCAATTTTCCCTTGAACTTATGAATTCTAAAAGTTGGATGAAAAGTTGATGCAAATTTCCGTTCAAGTTGTTGCATACAAAGTCACATGTCCGGCTTAAAGTTGTCGTATATATAACCGTAGCATAGTCATAGTCGTAGCATAGTAGTTGTTGGTGATAAATAAAAATAGAAACTGAGTTGCAGTAAATTTAACATTCCGCTATAAATTCAACGTTCATAAATGTTACGAGATGAACGGAAATCTCAACTTTCTATCGAATTTGTGAACGAAAAGTTTGACCGGGTAAAAAAGCGTTTTTATCCTGGGTCACTCTCACTCGTCGTCTCAATAACCCACGCTGCACTCGGTGATATTGAATTAATTGAAATCAACACGTTTCTCATCTTTGTGTTCGGTTATTGATTGAGATCTTGTGAAATGATAACCTACTGCAATACCCCGCTCGGCTATCCAATTACAAGTTTTTGCCAATATTACTTCAGCCACTTCCAAACTAAGCTTCCAATGTTCGTAATGCACGAATATTTATTTAAAACATATTTGAAACTACCGCAACAGAAAATGTGTGTTACTGTTAGCCGCAGTATAGACTCTGCAGAGTGCAGCCGCCTGTTGTATGGGTGCCATATTGTTGATATAACGCCGAGTTGCTTCTGTCAACCCTACTTAGTTGAAAGCGACTGTCATGTGAGCCAGTCAGACGACATCGCATAGGGCGTCGCGACGCTCCTGGCAACCGAGCGCCGCTGGTCGCGATGGTAACGGAGGTCGATTCTTCTCAGTGGCCGCCAGACGAGTCTGGATTCTGGAATGAACCATTCCCGGTGTATGTCGACTGTTCTACTCTCGGGGCATCTCATTGCGTAAAGTGCGGAAGGGGGGGGGGGGGGGGGGTGTAATTATAAACAAACACAATTGAGTGATTCACGCTCAAATATCGATTATTACCGATGTTACCGATAAAGAGTCGAAATACGTCGTATGAATTAGTAAACACGAACATGGCACGTTGATGAACAGGAAATGATGAAATCTTGTAATCAATGTTATGGTTCTCATTCACTGTACAAGCTTCCGCCTTCTCTCATAGTCTAGCTCTGCATGCCAGTTGCCAGCTCGTATTGCATGTCTAACTAATTATGAATAAACAACATAACAAACGAACCAAGAGATCTACATCATCTCACAATGTAGATGACGACTACGGCTCAATTTACGTAATTAATGTTTCCTTCTTGAACTGAACCGAACTGAACTGAAAGACGACAGGCTTTTATGTGATTGGCGTTGGAGTGCATGGCGTGGCGTGAGTGGCGTGGTCATGAATGAATTTATTATTTATAGCTCTCTCTCTGAGGAATTCATACGCAAAGCTTGTATAATATGTTTCCTGTCCAGATTACAATAATTATAGTTTTATTAAATAACACTCGTGTTTCACGGTCAGTGACGTGACTGTACTTGAACCTGGAGTGCTGGAGTGCTGGACTGATAACTGGCTTGCATCAGTTGAGACTTACCTTACCTTTTACGTTACACTCATAAATGAAATAAAATATAAAATCTCTTCACTTGAGCCGGCCGCGGTGGCTCATCCGGGGTTGGGACACAGGTCCCTCCTAAACGAGTTCGAATACCGGATCGGCGCATAAGGAATAGATTTTTTTTGTGATGGTTCTTCTTCTTCATCGCCATCCCTCATCGTATCGAATAGCATGAATCCATTAATAGATACCTAAAAATATCAACAAGAATAATCATCACTTTCTTTTTTGTGTGTTACAAATTTATAGATATGATTGGGGGGGGGGAGTAAGTTACGAAATATGTTATTAGACCATGCATGTAAAGTGTTTCTTATCATCAATCAGCATAGAAATAGTTGAGGTCATTATACGTGTTTTTTTTTTTGGCAACCAAATCCCGGGAGTAGAGGTACTTGGTCGTCAGGGGGGGGGAGGGGTCGTTCCTAATTAATGTGGATCTATAACTCATGGATAGATTTCTAGTAATTTAATTATTAAAACCCTGCAAAATGAACGTGTTTGTTTGCATTGAACGCATGTGTAATCAAGGCACCTAAACGTGCGGGTGCTTTTTAAACGTTCTTCATAAAACGTAACTTTCGTGATTTGTTTGGAATTAATTTCGAACTGTTTCTTGTATAAAATGTACCAGTTTATTTTATCCTGTTTATGCTCCAATGAGAACTATACAAAATACCAGAAGTTCTTCCTAAGAGCAGAACAAGTTTTCGTTGTGCATTGTCAGATAGCTTAGCTTATAATAACGTAGTGATAGTGACCAATAGCACGCGCGATCTGGCGGCATTGTACTCAAGTACACATGAAACAAAGCTATTTTGCTGTTTCATTTTTTGTATGTTACTTATAACTAAATGGGATATGGTCACACAACATAGCGTTCAACATAAAAGTAAAAGGTAAAAGTATTTTTGGAGCAAGTATATGTATAGGCGTGCTTACATTTATTGCCGTTTTATCTCGATTGATCAATACTACTAATAGCTTTCATATACAACAAAGAATCAATCACAATACGTAAACGTCGACAAACTTTATATGTGGCAAAACTACGACCTGACTAACAAATTACCATATAGATAGAGACACGAAGCACAACTGCACAACTAACTCTGAGGCCTGATTGGCGAAGGTTGGTTACAGTTGGTCTTGGGGCGAAGATACCGGATTGTAAGACAAAACAAACATAATTGGGTCCACAGTATACAAGAGCTTCAAGCCCGGAACACAATATTAAAACAACTAATTTAATACTTGTTACCAAGGCCAACATACATTAGGCCTACATGTAATTGTTAAAAAAAAAATTATGTCCTGTTCGCGATTTTGTCCCGCAGGTATTTTAGTTATGAACATATACTTTGCAAATTAATCTCAAGCTCAGAAATCGAACCAGACACGCAATGATCCGAAAAAGACGACAGATACGCCAACAACAACAACAACAACAACAACAACAACAACAACAACAACAACAACAACAACATAAAGAACAAAACACAAACAACAACAAAATACCAATTATTTTTAGTTACTCAATCTTCTAATCCAGTTATATACTGTCTGGTATGTTGTGTGACCATTGCTCCTCCCGCGTTGAAGTCCTCTTCTTTTCCCTTTCCTAAGAAGCCCGTTTCTCAATTTGATCCCCCCCCCCCCTCCCCCCCCCCGTATCGTCCGAGGGGACTTTAGGGCCGACGTTGCATGGCCTTGGTGTTAAGTTCGCCAAAACAAAAACATAAATAAGCCAAGACCAAACCAATTTTTGTATGCACGACTGTATTGTATACTTCAGTTTGTTCATCTTATGTAGGCCTACTTTGTTATTAGCTGTCCCAGTGAATTGTTTGGCATTTGCGGCTGCGCAGTGACGTCGCTGCCCATTACTGTGACGATTGTGTGCGAGTCTATGAATACGTCTGGAATTCGTGATCGAGTTTGGCAGAGAGCACAGTAGCCTTCAGTCAGTTAGCGGCTCGCATGGGCATACAGCGTATCCGATGACCCAGTGAACTCAACTACTGGAACCAAAGACCAGACAAATTACTTATGTATATATGCGAAGCGGCTACAGTTCCGATCACGAAAATGGTTTGCATTTTCATCGGGCTTACATCAGGTGAATGGGCGGGAGCAGCCCTAAAATGTCGTAGCTATATATAAGCTATAAGGAATTGACTTCGAATTCTAATTCAATGAATTTCCCGTCTGATTTTTCTCTCATTTCAATATCAATTGGTTCATTTAGTCAGATGTCATAATACCGAGCCTCCATGTTATTGGCACTTAAGCGATTACGCCCCGCTGATCAATTACATCATTAGGTAAATAAATTGAATTAATTATATTCGGAATACTTGATTTTGTAATGAGTGAACTCTGTTAGGTAACGTATAAGGATAATGTGTCAACGCCCCATCAAGTAATTACGTGCATATTATCTGTCTGTAATTTATATTTAATCTTTATACCGTATCTTGATAAAACAGACGTAGACACGAGGACAGTCATTGTAGCACATAGTATACATCGAAACCACGTAAAAGAAAATGTATTAATAACAATAATAATGATTATTATTATTATTATTATTATTATTATTATTATTATTATTATTATTATTATTATTATTATTATTATTATTTACTGTACTAATAATTGAAAATTACAAAAATGGGAGTGGACAGAAGCAAGAGAGACAGTGAAATAAACACTAAAATGTGGGAAATAAAAAAAATATTAAATAATACCGTGCTATAATAGCATAAACTATGAATATAGTACAAATAAAACTAACGTTGCAGCCCTGCAACGCGTCGCTTCTGTGTGCATGGTCATGGACAGACATGTAGGCACTGTTATGATCGAGTTGTATATTTTCGTAAACTATTCTTGTCTGGTTTCCTTTCCAATGAATTCATGGCCAACTCGCGTTTTATACACATACACACAAGAGAGAGAGAGAGAAAGAGAGAGAGAAAAAGAGGAAAACGAAACAATAAGGCTGTACATACCGTTGCAGCTTGGTGAATTATATTATATAGGACAAAATATGGCGGTCCAGTGGCTACGTTCGTATTAGTTTTTGTTGTGCGTTGTGGTCTCCCTTCCCGTGCTTAGATTGTTCGGTTAAGTATATCGTTGTATTACTCTGTCTCTACAGTCGATACTAAATACTCGATTCTGTTGCAATCCGCTTTATCAGCGCGTATATTTTTCGCAACGTATGTCGTGTAAGATTGCATCTCCAGGTTCTCTTTACTCTGGAATAAAAAATGCATATAATAGTGATAAGAAAGCTACTCTACTAACAAAATATGCCAAACTCGTTACATTCCGATCAGTAGCTTTGTGGTTGTGTGTACAAATTATAATTTCGGGGCTTCAATCTTTGTATGGCGTTTACCCCCCCCCCCCCCCTTATCATGGAATGGAAGGGTTGTAGAACTTGCAGTCCTCAGTGACTTCTCGGTTGGGACGCAAGTCCTTGCCCGTGTGCTCGACTTCTTCGAATCTCTGAGTCACAGTAATGATTTAGTGGATATGTTCGTGCATGCGGCTATTTAGGTGATTGTAGGGTAAAAGTTTTGATATTATAAACCTATTTGGATGGATTCTAATCTTGAACATTGAAGTCAATTCACTTTTCATAATAAACCATTGGAGAATATTTATTTTCATGTGAACCAGCGCCTAATGGACCTAGAGAGTATAGGGAGTACAATAATATGTGCTCCCTAAATCGACCACGTTATGTCCACAGCACTGCCCAAAAGCATTAGCCATGTAACTGAACTATAACCTCTATGATGTATCTGAACCATTTTCTATCCCTGAACATTTCTATTGTGACAGCAAAAATACTGGAAGATATAAAGATTTTCTTTCCCCATTCCTTATACCTTAAAAAACTTAAGTTTGTTGTTAAGGTCAAATAAACGTTACGTAATTTATCCATGCAATTAGTTCCGTATTTGCGTTACTGGTGCCTACCCACCGTAACCTGTATACATAATATAATTTACCTGTGACGCTTGGTTAGCGCAGTGGGGAAATATCCCGTCCGTTTCCTTCGTTTACTAATCGTTATAATTATTGATTTCCACTCAGAGTTGGTATGCTAACGTATGCATGTTCTAGCTTCCTAGCTTTTTATTTCAACTTAGTACCTACGAATTAATATCGTAAACTAGGACAGGATATCCACGCGAGAGCCATATAAACGCTCGCTATAAAGCTGCGTGTCTTTTTTTGTTATCTGATAGTAATATAGTGAGTGCCTACCATGTCAAATATCCCGTGAGAATGTTGTAGATCTATGACGTGGACTTGTGCGTGTGTTGGTGCTTCCATTGCAGAAGGTCACGGGTTCAATCACTTCTAGAAATAACGTCGCATGTCTTGTTGTATGTATTGTACACTTGTGTAATAGCATTGGGTAAAATCTAAAAATTCGTTTCTTGTTATTGGGTGGGTATACGCTATAAATACATAGTACTTAATTTTGTGTTGCCATTTGTCGAAGGTTGATCGATATTACAGCGTATACGGTAATAGGCGTCAAATCACTCCATAATAATACAACACGAAATGATGATTATTATTATTGTGACGCAAATACACGAATGATTATATAACTGTCGTGTCATCGTGTGGGTATGATGGAAAGATCCCATATTATGTATGGCATGTCAGCATAAAACAAACCTACTTAGTAAGCGACTCTCATCCTTGTTGAGTGCTTTGCAATCGGAAGCCCAGCCAGTGGCTCACGCCCTCGGCAATGTAGATGAACTACGTTAGTTGACATCATAAGTCAATTGGCAATTTGCAAGGCTTTGAGACCGCGCTTGTACTTCACAAGTCGACCCGGTAACTCCTCTGTCTGCCCCGTCCATCGAGGACATGTTGTGTTGCTGGTCCGTCACGTGATGAGCGTGCGTGCGTACGTGCGTGCGTCGTGTTGGTCCAATTGCGCGACGATTATAACTGTTTGTAGGGCGCCGCTTGCTCTTGCGTGCAATCAACACATGAATATCGTTTTTGATAACTAACCTACACAAAACAGAGTATTTAGATGTTTTAATGCGCAATGACATGTGAGTTTTTTTAACATGTGTTTTGTAGTTCACTAATGTAGGTCTACAATTTTGTGTATCTTCCCTTAGAACTAAGGAACTCGTAATTCGACCAACATTTGTTTCGGGGAAAATAAGGCAAAAACCCCCCCGCCCCAACGGGCGTGTGCGTTTCTTCACAACGCACCCTGCCTACGTAGGACAGCAATAGCAATGGAGCATATATTTGTTTTTATAAAATTAGGAAAATGATTCTCGGAAAGCTAATATAATAATACTATAAGTGAATGGGCGTATACACACTTTCATTCATGTGTACGGTTTCAGAAGTTTTGAGGTTTAACTGGGTTCATGCACAATTCCACATTTCTGCTTTATAGGGCATTAAAAACTACCTCCATATACGACAAGTGATTTAGTTTATATAAATATACATAAATGTTGGAATACATCAATACTGAACGCGTTTTACTTTACGTGTAACGTTTGCACATGCAGAGTTTATGCAGTACTAGTATTCATATAGCACTAATTAATAATTACCCGCTTTTACATTTGGGAGAGTTACGAATTAACTATTTGGTTTGCATTATACATGAGAGCGTTTACTGCAGTGTTAGTAACTCTACATTTTATCGTTCTCGATTTATTTTAACTGTTCGTTATCTCAGTACAGCGGAGGGTTTCACAATAACCTCAAACATACTACCGCTGTAATTAGAATGAATTATTCCTAGAAAATCATTTATCAATGATATCTCAAATGTGTATGTCGCCTATGACGCTTTTGAAATTCAAAGAAGTTTGATTTTCGCAAGTGTTTCGTGTGCTTTTACGTTCATGACTGGACTCAACGTGGGTAACCTGCGTAATTGAACTTCATTATTCATTATCAATTAGAGTTTAGAGAGTGCTGGTACTCCACAAAAAATTCTCTTTTCCAGAATAGAGGGCCGACGAACTATGAAGGACTAGTCTGTTTGGGTTAGCCTTAGTAATAAGTAGTTCATTCATTACACCGTAGTATCGTCCTGGGATTTGCGCAAAACACGTACATTGTTGTTAGGTCTGCGTTAGCATAGCATAGCATAGCAAGCATAGCACAATGTGTGAATTATGTCAAAATAATGAATACGTAATGAATTATACTGTTACAAACGATGAATGATCCGCTGGTTCCTCGGCCATAACTATGAGTGTTTTGTAGTTTCCTATTTTTGTTAGACAGACGTTGCTCGCATGATCAAATAGAAATATTGTTAGATGATCGTTCCCAAATACCTTCACAGTAGTCCCCTAGGTGTTTGTCTTTTAAACCATGGCTCCTGCAGAGGTTTGAATCCTGGCTTGGGCATAAGGCACCGTGTGTTAGTACATACAGCGCTATATGTGGCCAAATGTAGCAACTTATTCATGTAAGATTGCATTCCGCGGTAGAAAATAGTGACATCTTGTTGTTTTGCTTTTTTCTTGTTGTAATTTTATTTTATTTTGTTTTGTTTTGTCATGTTTTTTCTTGTTTTGTTTGTGTTCCGTGTGTGTTGTTTGATGTTTGTAAGTCTCATGAGACGTAAAAGTAAGTAAGACCCAACTATTATCACATCGTTAAAGCCGCAATTGAATGTAAACAATATCGCAGGTAACTGAGATCAAAGTACTAATAGTAAGCAGTAATAGCCCATATCACACTACAATTGGAATCGTAGACTGGAGTCGCCAATTGCAATCGCAATCTACAATTATCCAATCACACTTGACCAGCTAAAAATCCTAAAATCGTGCAACCAGGTAATAAATTCAATAATAATAACTAATAAAACAAGCCTTAATCACAAACAAATATATAATAAGAAAAAATATTGGCCCTTTTGTTTCCATTAAAGTAGTTGTTTGTGACAGTACTCAATACGTATTTAACCGTTATCGTTTCTGATTGGTTCACGTGACTCGAATCTACGATTCCCAATCTTATTTTAGAGCTCGGTCTATAAAAAGATTGCAATCGTAGACTGGCCCAACTGAGCTACTGCGCATGTGCCGCCAATCGTAAGCTCGAATCTACGATTGCAATTGTCAGTTCGGAACCTAATGTGATATGGCTTATTACTTATCTCTCGCAAAACGTCATTGGAACAATTCTCTCTCGAAAAGTTGTCACATGTGTAATTTATTGAGATGGCTGGCTTTATATAGTTATTAACCATCCCATTATAGCCACATGTTCTTGACGTGTTCCTGACAATACAATCGTACACCTTCGCAACCACACGTTAAGTATATGAACAACCTTCACACCAGCCATACACACAACACTCGTAAGTCGTAACCTTGCTATCAGCTGATCGTCAGTGCAAACAGAACTTTAGTCGAGTGATAGTTTACAATGATTTCAACCTGAATAGCGCTCGCTAATCTTTTGTAGCTTGCCGACTCATTGTTTGCCATTAACACTGTGTATGTTTGTTTCATTTATCTCGTATGAAGGTTTACTTTGTACCTTGCACACGTGTGTTAAATTATTTGCCGTGCGTGAGTGTTAGATTCACTTTGTAGATTGGACTCGGTGCCCAAGCCAGAGTTGATGCTGCAGGGGTCGTGGAACAAGGGAGACTATCATTGATTGGGGCTTTGGGGTTGTATAGTGGGAACCTGGTTGCGGCTAGTACACGTCGCCCACTCCCGTCAAAATTACAAAGGAAAGTTACTCCCGAATGAGCGCAGAACGTTGAACTTTGACTAATTGTATGGGTTCTCCGACAACGTACGAGGTTACGCAAGCCTAGGACCCTCCAATTAATGCCAACTAGATGTATACGTTGTATTCGGAAGTGACGTTGTCGTTTGTTCCACATCTTGTTGTAGCACGGTAGCTTTGTTCAGGATGGCATTCATTAGTACTAGCATTGACTGTTGGAATTATGTACACACACACCGTGCGGTAAGGTCCAGAGTTTGAATACATAATAGGAGGTGTATAGGTTCCCAATATTATACTTAACGTAATTAATTGTCGATGACGTCACTCATTCAAATGACTCCAGTTAGAACATTTGTGCGCAGGAATCCAACGGAAACATGTTTACCTATCAAATGTAATTGTGAAAGTTCGCACTCTAGTTCTTCAGAATGATGTACATTTCAAATATGAAGAATCGATCTACGTCATGGCATGGTTACGATTGCATATAGATAGATGGTTTGAAGCTTGTAGATCGGAGTTACACAGTTGAGAACGTGTGATTTGTAGCCTAGCTAGACCTTTCATCACGATGTATTTTTTTATTACATTTATTTATCATAGGTTTCCACATTTTTTACCGCATTCACGAATATGTTTTGTTTCATTGGGCATCAGTCGAAGATTACTTCCACATTTGTAGGCTGACATAATCTTTTCCCTCGACTCTACGTGTCGACGTGTGAGCTGTAATACAAATTATAACTTACCATCGGTCATACTACAAGGCTATATTTTCTATATTATCTGCATTGGTTACATTCATTCATAACGTGATACGAAGGTTTATTTTATGTTCACATGTGCGTATCTGTAAATAACCCGTACGTCATTCTTTATACAGCATGTGCTAAAAATATCCAAGGTCTAGCCTTCTGAATAGATAAATCATATTCATATAGGTTGTGGAAGAAAAAACTGGAAATGTTACATTTGTCGTTCGTATACTTATTCACTGAGAATTCCGGTGTAGATTGACGCAGTTAGATCGCGTGCATATTGCGTTTTTATACATTGGAGCGATTCCGATACTACAATGACTATGACCGGATAAAATCTAATAACAGGCCTGATTCCATCCAAACCAAACAGCCAATTGCAAAACGGGTCATACAATCTGAGTACCGGTATGTCTATGCAATCCTGCAATGCTAGTTTTTGCAAATCTGCATCTTCAATCATGTTTCGAAGATCCAAACCAAACAGCCAATTGCAAAACAAGTATATGGATGTCGTTTTGCAATGCTAGTTTTTGCAAATCTGCATCTTCAATCATGTTTCGAAGATGTGACAGCATGGAGGGGAGGAAATGGCAAACGACGCCCATTTCCATGTCACCCTTACCCCCGGGGCACCCACCCCACTCCTCAACTACCCTCATTTACGAAATGGCTGATTCGACCTCGTTTCTCCGCGTTCCTTACATTCCTCTGGTAATGCAAGGGCACTGGGTAAATCATTAGTGGAGGTTTACACGAAAACATCTTAAAACATGAAGTATACAAGAAAGGCAGAGCTCTGCACCTTTCGATATAGAATAGTTCGTTTTCCCCGCGTCCTTGCCTCAACGTTTGTATATTGAACGAAACACATCAGATCACTCACTTCTTTATACAGTCGTATTCGCAAATATTATTCTTTATCCGATTCGAATTTTACTCCTATTTTGTATATAAGTAATACAAACAGTGCATACTAAAACCTAAGTTAATCTGTTCATCAACCTTCAACGCAATATGCTTAGCAACAACAGTTCCGAATGCTGCTGCGTAACTTCGATATTGCATCAAAGTATATTATGTCTTGCTTGTTTATTTATAAATACATATTATATTTAACTTGGAAATTGCATGGTTTTGTGGGGAATTATCCCTCCTCCTACCCTACGGTATACCTTTGAATATTCTAGACAGTTGTTTCCTACTTTTAAAGAACTTTGAATAGAATATTGCGAGTTCTTCAAAGGCTGTGTCGAGTACTTGTTCCGTTGTTTCACGAAGAATGCTCTGATTTATGTATGAACGCGAGTACCTCTATAAACGAGGTGAAGAAATTTTCCGCGGCTCGCGAGGCTTATTAAAAATGGATAAACACGAAGATGAATGGCTATTTTATAAATAATTGAACGTAACTCGTTGTAACTCCTTCTCATTTTATTTTTTTACAAAGGATTCTGTATATTTGAAGTTTGTAAAATATAGTAGTTGCTATATATATACTTATGAAATATATATTATTTTATATTGGTATATAGTAAAGTGCATCTATGTGAATGCTGTAGTCATAGAATAATATCTAGTTATTTCCGGTTTGCCTGATTCTAGCAATAGTATATAATATATAAAGTATAAATTATTTAAGTATTATTAATAAACAACCCCACAAAGTTGGATTATAAGTTATAACCATTATATTTGGACTCTTTTCACTGTCGAATTACTTATCCAACGTCATGCATGCTTACACATTTACATGGTATTTCTTGTATGATACATTTGTCCAAGCTTCTTATGGTGAGTGTTTACGTTTGCGCGGCTCAATAGTAGATCCGCAGTGCAAAGTAGGAAATACATCGGCTGTCAGGTTATTTACTATTTGTAGACACATTCATACTCTTCGCTACATCGCTTATCTTTGACGCCTGCAGCGTTATACGAACGAAGCACATTCCATTCAAATAACCTCTTTGCAAATACGTTCAGATGCTTTGTTTGTTGTTGTACATGTAATAACAACGGCGTAATGTGTGCACTTGTTTGCATCATCTACTATCAAGAAGTTATACATGAATGTTGTAGATCTTCATTTCTGTATCGAGTCAACATTATTCTGTTAAACAAAGATCAGTTTCGAAACAATGATTTTTATACATTACGATAGTTGTCGTTCATCCCCTATTTAATCCAAACAAACGCGATAATGCATTTATTTGTAAATAGCTTCACTTGTAACTTAGTTGACACAAGTTGGTTTCATCTAGGAAAGGAATGGAAAAAAACTATTCCCCCCCGCCCCCCATCCGTTCTATAAACACGATGAAATGCGATTTAAAACAGTACTTCAAACGTTTTGAAAGTAGGTCTGTACCATGATACAATAATATTCTTGTGTGACCATGGGTCTGTACTGCCAACGGCAAGTACACTAACAATCATCAAAGATAGTGAAATACGCACAACAGTACAGAGCAGTTATTTTAAGCTATCTTTCCATGCATTTTAAATAACCTCTAACCGACCATGAAAAAAACATTTAACCTTCCCATCTGTAGTTTATCTTTCAATCGATTTAAACTCACAGATTTCTCTTAGAGTTTGCTTTATCATTGCACTTTATTTCGCGTGTTCGCTATAATGCTTGCTCGTGGCACTGGCAAGGCGTCGCGTCTATTTGGCGCGGCTTGACGCGTCGCGTCGCGTCGCGTCGGATAAGAGTATAGAGTGGCCAGCTTCACTGAGCATAGCACAAACAAGTACACAGATACGACGTTTTTGCTTACTGGAACGTATTCAACGACGAGCTGATAAAACGCGCTCCTGTTTCTACGTGATAATCTCGACACCTCTTATGGAACCGAACCGTTGCGATCGTGGCTTGTCCGTAGGAGGATCGGGATCTGGATCGAGGAACGCTGCTCTGTGTATTTCATGATCCCATACTCGATAATATCATACACGTCGTTTCGTGTTGGCGAGTCGAGACCCACGTTTCTTCGCTAACAATGTAAAACCAGAGAGTTCATCAGACTTCGTGTGTCTATTCCTAGACTCGTGTGGGTGTTACGTGGCGACATTGTGCTATGCTCACTCATTTGCATCTCACTTTGGTCCGGTCGTTACTCGTTAATTAAGATTGGGATGATAATCCTGTTATCCCCCTCCCCTCCCCTCCCCTCATCTACCCTATGTTTATTGACTTATGGAAATTACATTTCAGAAGGTGTTAGTCATAGCACTGTGTTTGTGTATATTTATATCACCTCGCCTCGCAATAACAAAGGACGGACGTTCTTGACGGTTGATGGTGCCTGTGTATATTTGGCTAGCAGAACCTTCGACATATACGAGGTAGTTAGTGGTTTAGGGAACTCCTTCTGCAACGTGTAATAAACGGACAGAAGAGATCCAGACCAGACAAGCAATTTCCTGTATTGTCGTCGTTGTAATTGATTACTGTATAAATATATTATACTCCCAGAGGATTTCAAATGGGAAACAATCAAACAAGTCGAATTGAATTGGGGTTAATTGTTGTCATGCTTAATTTTGTGAATATTTATGTAGTAATTGTAAGATTAAATGGCGCCCAGAAACGGTTACTGTCATGTGTGGTTTCAGATATGTGAAACTGTTCTATCAGGCGCGTTTGCAAAGTTCGTCCTCGCAGCAATTAAAACAATAGACCAATTAAATAAGACACTTGTGTAGGGTGACCATAATTACAAAAGCAAAAACCGGGACACATGGAGGCTTGACTTGTATGGACTTGTGTGGACCAGCCGCCGGAGGCGCAAAATTTTTTGGGCAATTTTTATCTCAAGATAGCCTGTAGTGAGATCTGAGACAGGTTGGGTTGGGCTGGGGGCTGGCCATTTTATTGTTTTTTTGTTGTTGTGAAACATTATATTGTTTATTAATGAAAATTTAGATGGAGAATACGAATTAATTGGACGGACTCTTAAAACCGGGACATTTTGGCGTCCCGAGAACTATTTTCGGGACACCGGGACAGGCCGCAAAAAAACGGGACGATCCCGGTAAAACCGGGACGTCTGGTCACCCTACACTTGTGTCTTTGCTGTGTAAGTTTATTTATCAGCAGTTTCGTTATCTGCAGTTGCATTGAATGGGACGCACACAAACGAGCTACAAAGCAAATTGGTTTATCGTTTCAAAGATTAATTATAGTTCGAGCAACAAAAGAATTATAAAAAACAAACATTAGTCAGAATTGATAACATTTTGCCAAAAACTGTAGTATAGGTCCTACGTTTCCAGGTAGACACGTCGCACTGTGACGCATAGATTTCCCAATGGTCTACTAAGCACTCGTGTTGAAGTGTGAGCCGATAAGTAATCACCCACGTCATGTTTTTATGTGTTCTGATCCTTCAGACATGCAGTTTTATTTATCTTAGTACTCGGGTGCATTTTACAAGCGATTGCATACAACACATAATACCACTGTTCTACCTTCGTGCCGCGTCGCAAGTATAATGCGTAGCAAATGTCTAGCAAAGTTGCCAAGTTGCGAAATTGTATGTTGAACCTTGCTGTCATAAAACTGTAAGTGATAACATTGAACTCTCCGTGCACGCGATAGATCACATGACAAAACGTTTATTAGATAGTTAATTTTATTTATAGTTCACTCTTTTAGTGAACTACTAAAAGTGTTCATCGTTGTTGGTAGGAGTACCACACATCTTCTATCCTAGATAATCTTGAAATTGATTCATACACCAATTGTTAAATCCTTTTCAAACATTGTTCTAAACCTTGATGACTAATTATTAACTATTGTCCGCCCGAAATTTCAATTTTCGATGAAAATACGTGTTTTAGCTCTCACGATTATTTGCGTGGGGTTGCCGACAGTGTAAGCTCGAGCCGCGATATCGTTTCGCCTTAGTACTCGAAACACTTTCAACGATGTTGGCGGCCGTGTGCGTGCCACGCATAAACGCAACCCCTTCAAAGCCGGCCGGAAGTTAATTGGCCTCACTTCTTTAATGCAGGAAATTGAGAGTAGATTGCTCTCATTTTCTGTACACATCCCAACTAATTGCTTTAATTACTGCTAATGTTGTGTACATCAATCAAGTCTATTTTGAAGGGGTTTGAAATGTAGGTATATAAGCAAGGTACGAATTACGCTTGGTTTCATCACCTTCTATGTTTTGCTTAGAGGCATCCCCACGGCGAAAATATCAAATTATGAATCGACTTTTCTATTCTAACTCAAAAATCTTCTTCAAAACACACCATGAATGCACCTCCATGAAGTTGGCCCCTCACATTTGCCCCATACATTTTTTTTTTATTTCAATCGTTAGAACTTCGTTTGATCCCGTTTGATCCGTTATTGTTTTCGTTTGAACCCTTTCGATCACGACGCCATGGCGTCGTGTTTATGTGAGGGGCCAACTTCACGCTGGCCCCTCACATGTGCGGATATACGAATTTCTCAACGCCAATCGTTAGAACTTCGTTGGATCCCGTTTGATCCGTATAATAATTCGTTTGAACTCGTCAACCAACGGCGTCGCGACGCTTTCAATATTTTAGTCTGGCCCCTCACATTTGTCCTATTCAACATTTTTCGACGCCAATCGTTAGATCTTCGTTAGATCCCGTTTGATCCGTTAAGAGTTCCGTTTCAACTCGTCAACCTACGGCGTCGCGACGCTTTCAATATTTTTGTCTGGCCCCTCACATTTGTCCTATCCAACATTTTTCGACGCCAATCGTTAGATCTTCGTTAGATCCCGTTTGATCCGTTTAGAGTTTCGTTTCAACTCGTCAACCTACGGCGTCACGACGCTTTCAATATTTTTGTCTGGCCCCTCACATTTGTCCTATCCAACAATTTTCGACGCCAATCGTTAGATCTTCGTTAGATCCCGTTTGATCCGTTAAGAGTTCCGTTTCAACTCGTCAACCTACGGCGTCGCGACGCTTTCAATATTTTTGTCTGGCCCCTCACATTTGTCCTATCCAACATTTTTCGACGCCAATCGTTAGATCTTCGTTAGATCCCGTTTGATCCGTTTAGAGTTCCGTTTCAACTCGTCAACCTACGGCGTCGCGACGCTATCAATATTTTAGTCTGGCCCCTCACATTTGTCCTATCCAACATTTTTCGACGCCAATCGTTAGATCTTCGTTAGATCCCGTTTGATCCGTTTAGAGTTCCGTTTCAACTCGTCAACCTACGGCGTCGCGACGCTTTCGATATTTTTGTCTGGCCCCTCACATTCGTCCTATCCAACATTTTTCGACGCCAATCGTTAGATCTTCGTTAGATCCCGTTTGATCCGTTTAGAGTTCCGTTTCAACTCGTCAACCTACGGCGTCGCGACGCTTTCAATATTTTAGTCTGGCCCCTCACATTTGTCCTATCCAACATTTTTCGACGCCAATCGTTAGATCTTCGTTAGATCCCGTTTGATCCGTTTAGAGTTCCGTTTCAACTCGTCAACCTACGGCGTCGCGACGCTTTCGATATTTTTGTCTGGCCCCTCACATTCGTCCTATCCAACATTTTTCGACGCCAATCGTTAGATCTTCGTTAGATCCCGTTTGATCCGTTTAGAGTTCCGTTTCAAATCGTCAACCTACGGCGTCGCGACGCTTTCAATATTTTAGTCTGGCCCCTCACATTTGTCCTATCCAACATTTTTCGACGCCAATCGTTAGATCTTTGTTAGATCCGGTTTGATCCGTTAAGAGTTCCGTTTCAACTCGTCAACCTACGGCGTCGCGACGCTTTCAATATTTTTGTCTGGCCCCTCACATTTGTCCTATCCAACATTTTTCGACCCAATCGTTAGATCTTTGTTAGATCCGGTTTGATCCGTTTAGAGTTCCGTTTCAACTCGTCAACCTACGGCGTCGCGACGCCTTCAATATTTTAGTCTGGCCCCTCACATTTGTCCTATCCAACATTTTTCGACGCCAATCGTTAGATCTTCGTTAGATCCCATTTGATCCGTTTAGAGTTTCGTTTCAACTCGTCAACCTACGGCGTCGCGACGCTTTCAATATTTTAGTCTGGCCCCTCACATTTGTCCTATCCAACATTTTTCGACGCCAATCGTTAGATCTTCGTTAGATCCCGTTTGATCCGTTTAGAGTTCCGTTTCAAATCGTCAACCTACGGCGTCGCGACGCTTTCAATATTTTAGTCTGGCCCCTCACATTTGTCCTATCCAACATTTTTCGACGCCAATCGTTAGATCTTCGTTAGATCCCGTTTGATCCGTTAAGAGTTCCGTTTCAACTCGTCAACCTACGGCGTCGCGACGCTTTCAATATTTTTGTCTGGCCCCTCACATTTGTCCTATCCAACATTTTTCGACGCCAATCGTTAGATCTTCGTTAGATCCCGTTTGATCCGTTTAGAGTTCCGTTTCAACTCGTCAACCTACGGCGTCGCGACGCTTTCAATATTTTAGTCTGGCCCCTCACATTTGTCCTATCCAACATTTTTCGACGCCAATCGTTAGATCTTCGTTAGATCCCGTTTGATCCGTTAAGAGTTCCGTTTCAACTCGTCAACCTACGGCGTCGCGACGCTTTCAATATTTTTGTCTGACCCCTCACATTTGTCCTATCCAACATTTTTCGACGCCAATCGTTAGATCTTTGTTAGATCCGGTTTGATCCGTTTAGAGTTCCGTTTCAACTCGTCAACCTACGGCGTCGCGACGCTTTCAATATTTTTGTCTGGCCCCTCACATTTGTCCTATCCAACATTTTTCGACGCCAATCGTTAGATCTTTGTTAGATCCGGTTTGATCCGTTTAGAGTTCCGTTTCAACTCGTCAACCTACGGCGTCGCGACGCTTTCAATATTTTAGTCTGGCCCCTCACATTTGTCCTATTCAACATTTTTTGACTCCAAGCGTTAGATCTTCGTTAGATCCCGTCTTATCCGTTTAGAGTTCCGTTTAACTCGTCAACCTACGGCGTCGCGACGCTTTCAATATTTTAGTCTGGCCGCACACATTTGTACTATTTAACTTTTTTTCACGCCAATCGCTAGATCATCGTTTGATCCCGTTTGGACTTCTGTAATTATTATTTTATTTATTTATGAAACATTTTATTTATGTATTCATTTATTTATTTATTTATTACGTGTTTTTCTTTCTTTAGTTACGAGTGCCGAATCGTTCCTACACAGCATTTATATTAGGTATGTTTTTGTTTCGTATTATTATTACTTTTAAAGTTAATAATGAATTAATATGACCGTAGTTCATTTATTTCTTCATAAGAAACATTTTATTTTATTATAGACAAACATGATGCTTATGTTAGTGGATTAAGGATTGGTATTATCATGACTTTGATTCGTTTACTTCTATTTTCAGCGTCTATTTTGTTTTTAGATACAAAATTACACGTTGTTTATAAGTGATATGTTTCAGAATTTAATCAATTCTACACAAAATGCTAACAAGTAAAAGACAAATTAGCTGAGCTGAGCAATTCACTTGTAACCTTCTTAGAGTAATAGTTGCAAATTGAATTGATTTTGCGAATCCAAATTAACAGTAAGAGACAAATGTGGGTGAATTTGTTGTGAAATACAGAAATAAAAAACCAACCCTGACTAGGAATTGAACTCAGGCCTATCCCGCTGGTGGTCCGGGGTTTGAGGCGCCCACCTGGCAAGTGGGAGACTTGAGTTTGATTCCCAGCCGAGGCTGGTTTATAATTTCTGGATTTCACAATAAATATACATATGTATATGTTCGCTGGTTCTTCAACCTTCTTGTCCGTAGTAATCCTGACCATGGTCAGTTCATGTTCATTTAGTTATTGTGGTATAGCGAATAGTTAGGAAAGGTCCTCTGACCGAATGATTCAATCCAATAATTCGGCTTGTGAAGCTGAGACTGAGAGACAGAAACATCGGAAAAAACTTCTGTGTTGATCGCTTGTAGCAGGTATTGATGTGGTAGTCTTCTGAATCAGAGTTTTCTATGCTGCCACTGAGGCAATTTCGTCGGTGTTCGCAAACCTTATACGGAGCGATGGGTAATGGGTAAAGAGGATTTTATCACTTATGAAATTAAACGAAATAATAAAGCCTAAACACGTGTCAGTGTCAGTTGATCAACAATCTTTTATATTCACTTTAGTAACTACATTCCATTTGTGGGTTCACAAGCTTAAACGCCAGCGTAAGACGTAAGACGTAGAGCCAAATGAACATAGGTATTCGAAAACGGAGGATTTGCGTTTTACGTATCCTGATTGGCCAACGACTTGACGCCATACGTCGGCGTTAGGGCTTGTGAAACCAACCTATAAAGCAATGTTTCATGCCTAGTTTGTTATAGTTAAATACACTTGTCATTTTGATTTAACAAAGTCGAGATAGTTGCTTGAGAGTTGCTTCGAGTGAACGATTGATACGTGAACGTCGATATATGGGTACTGTACGTTGGATTTTGGTAATATAATTTTTGTATTGGAGAAATCGAGTAATTTTTAATATCATGACAGAACAAAATAAATGGGACAGTTTTTACGCAGTGCAATTGTTAAATCAAACTACACAAAAACAACACAAAATTAAAGGCGTATCTCAGATCTCAATTTTGGCGCTAGTCGACTAGCTGGCAGACTATAATAACATGTTGTTAATTGGTGCTAGTCGTTTAGCGTGAAAATAGAGATTTGAGATATACCTTAAAGATACAGAACAGTTTTAAGATAACCTACTTACACTTTTTAAACTAATGATCCAGGCCATTTACATAAAAATTGAACCAAACCTCAGACAAATTGCATAATTAGTGTTTTTGGTATCATTTTCTTCAGTAAAAAATCCTTTTTAACATACTCAAAATCCGCAAACATCCGACGATTAGGATTTTTTATATGGAGCTTTTAATAAAATTTTAATTATAATTAGACTTCAAAATTTTAAATGTACCCAAACTAGTCGAGTTTGGATTCAAATGAATGCTTATAAGTGCAGGTTGACATTTACTATGGTCAATGACTTCCTCTTATCACACAGGGGTCACTAGAGGTCAACAATGAGTCACAAATTAAGATGTTACCAAAAATATATTTTAAATAATTAAATTGATATAATGGCATATCAATTTTCAAATATGTATTTATCTGAATGTCATCGATGATTCTCTCCTTTCACGATAAGTACCCTTCCCATGACCTAAACATGTATAGACCACATCAATATCAATATTTTAGAATATGTTTTCATAAAGCTATTTTCCAGAGTAGTTAGATGAATTATAATTTGAAACTACAATGATCTCTTATCAAGTTACGTGTTCATATCGCTGTCACTGTGGTTAACAGAGGTAGATGTGAATTGGTATAGCTCTTTCCATTGCATTCCTTGCAGGCAGACGAGCAATTCATTCCCTACTAATGACAGCTCTTTTTTGAGTCTGGCAATCACTTTTACAACACCGTATAACTTTCATAAGATCATCTGTGGTTGGTGCTATATCAGTTAAAATCGCAATGGTGTTCTATTTGCAAAGATATTCAATAAAACAGCCCACCATACAGTAAACCAACAGTGTAGATAACATGGAAGTTGACGATCGTAGATCTCAACGAGCTGGGTGTAATATTCGAAGGATTGTTGGAACGAGCTGCGTCTGTTGTAGATACAAAAGATGATTGCAAAATTTTAAGAACCTTTACAAAATCAACGGACTTGTAACTTGTTGTTCTATTTTTGCAAACAAATGGACGTACAGCCCAAACATCAATGAATGGTTCCAATTCATGGACATGGTAGACAATAAAAAAGTTTATTTAATCTGAACATACGGAAAACAGGATGCTGTTTCTGCAATCTGTTTCAGAAATGTTACCTTATCTTGAAGCAGCAAGTAGGTACGCTTACACGAGAAGGTCGCGATTAGGCCTATATCTTCAATCGATGAACAAACTCGAAAAGGATCATCCTGATAGATGCCAGGTCTTTCAGAATGACTCGCATGTGAACCATACATCTGATCGATACTGCGCAGGTCGCTCAGTTGATCTTATAAGTGTACAGAGTTTTAATTTAGAGAAGGTCGAGGTATGACTTCAACAACAACAATCAAACTTCATCAATCAGTTTGAGTCTCTCTCACCAGTGCCTAAGGAGATATTTGGGTTTTACGTCCCATATTTTTGCAACTTGGCTAATCGAGACGTTAAGTGGGTGAAATATGAAGAGGAAGATGTGAAGGAAAGGGGCAGTAGGAGGGCGATAAGAAAAAGGGAGGGTGTGGACTACATTTTGTCTGGCTTCTTCTCCTCGATCTGTTCAGCTAGGGTGGTCCTGTCACGATAAGGTAACAGTCCCTGGGTAGGTAATGCCTAAATGCACCGATGTAAACAGAGATATGCAAGCAACCATTCGGATATCATGTAAAACAAGTGAGCAACACATTGACTCATCGAAAGAGAGACAAGAAAGAGACGAAAAGATAACATAACAACCCTTTGTTTCTTTAATCGCATGGATCCATTCCAAGATACTTATCCCTATGAAGCTAAAAAACGGGCCAAGTAGCAAATGTTAGTGTCAACGTGGACGAAAGTAACAGTGTTTGTAAACGGTGGCCCATACAATTGATTCATTCGTGACAGGAGAAAATGTGTCAATGGTCACTTTTAAAAGGAAATACTTTTTTTGGATATGGTTCGCATGAAGATCGGTGACGACGTAGTCTAAATTGATCCTCGGGTTTTATTTCAAAGGTTTATTAGCAACCAAAGCTGAAGAAGATGGTATTTAATCTGTTTTATGTATGAACTATGTAGCCAACCCTAGCGGGGGAAGAAGGCAGTGGTAAGCATGCATGGCGGAAAGAAAACTGAAAACCTTAAAAATCTCCGCCACTGATGGTTTACGGGAAAGACTGCGTCAGGAACACGTTTGTTAGGGCTGAACCGCGTCCACCAACTTCAGGAGCTGTTAAATAGGTACCACAGCGTAAGCGTGCATGTACAATCAAATAAATGCGTGGAAAGGAGTAGACCTGAATCCTATTCAATAGATATGGGTTAAAAAGAAGGGAAAATTATACCAGTGTGATTAGCACCAGCTCTAGATAATCTTCTGGAAGTTGTTGGAAAACTGATTGCCACTCAAAAAGGTGTGCTCGTTTGCCTGAGGAATGTAATGAAATCTGCTTTACCATTACACTAACTGTTTTTAACATTTTACCTGCCGTTTACCATTTACCGATATGGACCTGTAACTCGGACATGCAAGTTGATATTAGATCGTTGTATTCAAATACAAAATCATTAAACTATTCTGAAAAATAGCTTTATGAAAACATATTCTGAAATATTAATGTGTCCTTATACTTTTAGGTCTAGTACAAAGCCATATTATTTCTTTTTCTTTTTTTGACACCATGTGTTCTTTGTCTGAAAATCTCTAGTTTTGTTTTATATATGTGTGCTTTAATCATTTATATTATTTTCATTTTTAAAATTTTTATTGTTACTGAACTGACGTTTTCCCAAATGCCCGGTGGTACACAAATTTGTCAAATATTGTAACTTGAGATATTAATATTTTAATGCTGTCATGTACAGTTTATCGTGGCGAAAAAAAATATCTATCCATCTACCTATCGTGTAAGGAGGGAATCATTAATAATGCGGAGAAAAACATTTTTTTTTAAAATTGATACGCCGTTACCTTTATTTAACAATTTGAAGTGTATCCCTAGTGGGATCTTATTAATAATTTGTAACTTATTAATGACCTCTGTGACCCCTGTGTGATAAAATGAAGTCGATAATCATCATAAATGTCAACCTGCAGCAATAAGCATTCATTTGAATCCAAACTCGACTAGTTTGGGTACATTTAAAATTTTGAAGTGTAATTATAATTATAATTTTTATAAAAGCTCCATAAAAAAATCCTAGTCGTCGGATTTTTGCGGATTTTGACTGTGTTAAAGAGGATGTTTTTATGCGGAACGGAACGGAACTTTCACGGGAACAAACAGGGTCTAACGAAGATCTAACGATTGGCGTCGAAAAATGTTGAATAGGACAAATGTGAGGGGCCAGACTAAAATATTGAAAGCGTCGCGACGCCATAGGTTGACGAGTTGAAACGGAACTCTAAACGGATCAGACGGGATCCAACGAAGACCTAACGATTGGCGCCGAAAAATGTTGAATAGGACAAATGTGAGGGGCCAGACTAAAATATTGAAAGCGTCGCGACGCCATAGGTTGACGAGTTGAAACGGAACTCTAAACGGATCAGACGGGATCCAACGAAGACCTAACGATTGGCGCCGAAAAATGTTGAATAGGACAAATGTGAGGGGCCAGACTAAAATATTGAAAGCGTCGCGACGCCGTAGGTTGACGAGTTGAAACGGAACTCTAAACGGATCAAACTGGATCTAACGAAGATCTAACGATTGGTGTCGAAAAATGTTGGTTAGGACAAATGTGAGGGGCCAGACTAAAATATTGAAAGCGTCGCGACGCCGTAGGTTGATTAGTTGAAACGGAACTCGAAACGGATCAGACGGGATCCAACGAAGACCTAACGATTGGCGCCGAAAAATGTTGAATAGGACAAATGTGAGGGGCCAGACTAAAATATTGAAAGCGTCGCGACGCCGTAGGTTGACGAGTTGAAACGGAACTCTAAACGGATCAAACCGGATCTAACGAAGATCTAACGATTGGCGTCGAAAAATGTTGGATAGGACAAATGTGAGGGGCCAGACTAAAATATTGAAAGCGTCGCGACGCCGTAGGTTGACGAGTTGAAACGAAACTCTAAACGGATCAAATAGGATCTAACGAAGATCTAACGATTGGCGTCGAAAAATGTTGGATAGGACAAATGTGAGGGGCCAGACAAAAATATTGAAAGCGTCGCGACGCCGTAGGTTGACGAGTTGAAACGAAACTCTAAACGGATCAAACGGGATAAAACAAAGATCTAACGATTGGCGTCAAAAAATGTTGAAAAGGACAAATGTGAGGGGCCAGACTAAAATATTGAAAGCGTCGCGACGCCGTAGGTTGATGAGTTGAAACGGAACTCTAAACGGATCAAACGGGATCTAACGAAGATCTAACGATTGGCGTCGAAAAATGTTTAATAGGACAAATGTGAGGGGCCAGACTAAAATATTGAAAGCGTCGCGACGCCGTAGGTTGACGAGTTGAAACGAAACTCTAAACGGATCAAATGGGATCTAACGAAGATCTAACGATTGGCGTCGAAAAATGTTGGATAGGACAAATGTGAGGGGCCAGACAAAAATATTGAAAGCGTCGCGACGCCGTAGGTTGATGAGTTGAAACGGAACTCTAAACGGATCAAACGGGATCTAACGAAGATCTAACGATTGGCGTCGAAAAATGTTTAATAGGACAAATGTGAGGGGCCAGACTAAAATATTGAAAGCGTCGCGACGCCGTAGGTTGACGAGTTGAAACGAAACTCTAAACGGATCAAATGGGATCTAACGAAGATCTAACGATTGGCGTCGAAAAATGTTGGATAGGACAAATGTGAGGGGCCAGACAAAAATATTGAAAGCGTCGTGACGCCGTAGGTTGACGAGTTGAAACGAAACTCTAAACGGATCAAACGGGATCAAACAAAGATCTTACGATTGGCGTCAAAAAATGTTGAACAGGACAAATGTGAGGGGCCAGACTAAAATATTGAAAGCGTCGCGACGCCGTAGGTTGACGAGTTGAAACGGAACTCTAAACGGATCAAACCGGATCTAACGAAGATCTAACGATTGGTGTCGAAAAATGTTGGATAGGACAAATGTGAGGGGCCAGACTAAAATATTGAAAGCGTCGCGACGCCGTAGGTTCATGAGTTGAAACGGAACTCTAAACGGATCAAACGGGATCTAACGAAGATCCAACGATTGGCGTCGAAAAATGTTGGATAGGACAAATGTGAGAGGCCAGACTAAAATAATGAAAGCGTCGCGACGCCGTAGGTTGACGAGTGGAAACGAAACTCTAAACGGATCAAACGGGATCTAACGAAGATCTAACGATTGGCGTCGAAAAATGTTGGATAGGACAAATGTGAGGGGCCAGACTAAAATATTGAAAGCGTCGCGACGCCGTAGGTTGACGAGTTGAAACGGAACTCTAAACGGATCAAACGGGATCTAACGAAGATCTAACGATTGGCGTCGAAAAACGTTGGATAGGACAAATGTGAGGGGCCAGACAAAAATATTGAAAGCGTCGCGACGCCGTAGGTTGACGAGTTGAAACGGAACTCTAAACGGATCAAACGGGATCTAACGAAGATCTAACGATTGGCGTCGAAAAACGTTGGATAGGACAAATGTGAGGGGCCAGACAAAAATATTGAAAGCGTCGCGACGCCGTTGGTTGACGAGTTCAAACGAATTATTATACGGATCAAACGGGATCAAACGAAGTTCTAACGATTGGCGTTGAGAAATTCGTGTTTCCGCACATGTGAGGGGCCAGCGTGAAGTTGGCCCCTCACATAAACACGACGCCATAGCGTCGTGATCGAAAGGGTTCAAACGAAAACAGTAACGGATCAAACGGGATCAAACGAAGTTCTAACGATTGAAATGAAAAAAAAATGTATGGGGCAAATGTGAGGGGCCAACTTCATGGAGGTCATGAATGCAGCAGACCTACCTCAAAAAATGTGTTTAGAAGGTTTAGATTTTAGATGTCTGTAGAAAAGCTACGTTTCTGACCTTCACCTTCGGAGTCTAAATTGTATACTTCACTACCCATAAAAAAAAGTCGTTCGGAAGTCGTTTTCCGCCCACTTGGGACAAATAACGCCTCGACTGAGGCTTGCCCCCACTCCCCCCCCCCCACTTTGTGCACCATGTAACCAGATTATGTTACATCCGTATGATAAACCGACAGTTCCCGGCCTGGGGAGTTCATAAGAACATAAGAACATACATATGTGTTAGTGTACCGACCCACAGGCGCTTCATGCAGAGTTTTCCATTTGTTTTGTATACACGCCAAGTCTTCAAGAAAGCCTTGTTTTGTAGCCGCAAAGGCTGTTTTCACCCCTGTAGAAGAATGTCTCACATTGTTGGGGGACGTTCTCCTCTCCTCTCCCTCGAGCGAAGACAAGTTTCAACCTCTAGTTTATTTGGTATGGCGGCGTGAAATTGGGGCATCTGGTGTAAAAGGAGTGGGAATTGCCTCTGTAAGTTATGTATGGGCGTGGGTCTGGCAGCGGGGGGCAATTAAGCGCCGTTCTAGATTAAATAATAACTTTGTATAAATCTATGTGCTGTGCAGTATGCTGTGCTGTGTGCTGTGCAGTGTGGACTTGAGCCTTATCTCCGTTTCTAACGAGGCTATGATCAGGGATGGGTTTATCGTGTCCGCAGGGTCAGAAGGGAAAATGCAAATAACTCTGGTTTCCTTTCCACTTTAGCGAAATGTTTCGAATGTTACTGTTGGTTGGTTTTCTTTCGTCATAGGTATACCTTGAAAAGCACAAAATCAAAATAGTGTTACTAAAAGTTTGCAGATAATATAAAAAAATGTCAGGCAAAATTGCTTGGATGAAGCTAAGACAATTTTAAGGAATCTTCACTTAACTGATTTTTTCCAAGTACAACACTCATTCATCATAATATATTCATTTATGTTTGTCTTAAGTGCAGATTTAGATTGTCGATCTGTTCCTTCATCTAGCGCCGCAATTCCATGTGAAGGATCCACAAGCACCACGGGCGGCTTGAATTTTATTCCATTGCGTTTACATCTATCAAAACATCCCAGCTCCCCGACTTGATCCGTTATATCCGGAATGTTTAATACTGTCTTTTTCTTTTCTTATAATTATGATTTACTACAGCTGTGTATTGTGTGTGACCTTGAACCGAACGCGGCTACCCCGTGTGCAAGTATTCAGTGCTAACGCCATGTTTTCTTGGTTTGCAGCAAAGAAACAGAACGGAGCAGCGATACGAACCAACAGCCTCGGAACAGGCACAAGAACACCACCACTAGAAAGGAAGAGCAAATTCTCGGCCCTAGGAAGACTATTCAAACCTTGGAAATGGAAAAGAAAGAAAAAATCTGATAAATTCGAAGCTGCCTCGAGGTGTAAGTAAAAATTAAATCTAACACCTTTTGCCTTTCAGTCATTAAGAATTCTGTATAATAATTATGAATTCACCTTTGACTTTGTAATTAAAATTCTCCATGGCCTTTTTGTAATTAAGGATTCACCTCAAAATCAGTCGGTGTTCGGACGGTTGATGTTTTTCTCAGTGTTGCCACGGCGGCTTTTCTTAGGTAGCGTAACGTAACGAATATATTACCTAATGAATAGTGTCGAAGAACTTGCAATCAGGACCGTTATTTAGGCCCTACCCTAGAAGCAAAGCTTGCTTATCTCTTCACCTCAAGTGTTAATGTTATAAACTCATTTATAATAGATTACAACTCTCATCATACACAATTGTTTGATTAAGTGTGAGGCGAGGGTGTTGGCTATGTAGATAAATGGTATCTTTATGTAAGTTATCCTGTGTTATTTTATGCACCGCCATTTTCAGTATGTGTTGAAGAATAGCAATATTTGGCGGGCCCACTCACAGTTTCTATATATCTGTCCATATGCTCCTATTCCACCATAATTTTTTATTTTGTGTGATCAATATGACTTTATTAATAGACAGTTTAGTTGTAAAGGATTCTGTTAATTTTCTTGTTTTTCGTTATTCGGGAAGAATGAATGTTGAAGGATAATAATTGCAAAGCCATTTTAGCTTACGTGTGATTAGAACTAACGCCCATCAATAATAATTGCATACGGTTCAGACCAGCGCCCCAACTGCATGAACCACTGTGGACGACATTTCGTCCGACAAATCACACTTGTTTTACGTGAGCAAAGTGTACTGTGTGTGAATGAACTGACATCAACTTGTTTGCCTTGATCACTGTTGAATTGTTTGATTCCGTAGGAAACCCATTTATCATCATCGAAATAAAAATTGTATTGTGTATTATACAATCATACTCGATTCTTATTTGAGCAAGTTTAAAAACACGTTTTTCATATTAAGTCACGTGAAAGAAATGTTATGACCTTTTTTTACAATTGAAAATATGTGTTATTTTGTGTGTATATGTCGGGAGGGGGGGTTACATTTTCACTATGCTGCTGAAATAACCTCTTTGCAATAATTAGTTTACGTCTATAATGGTTAGGAGTAAGGACTAAGGAACTAACTTTATCAGGTTTCCCTGCTTGAATTAGTCATCTACAAAAAGTGGCAAATTGCAACCAATGACAAAATCGAATATGAAAACTGTTAAAAAACAATAATGTCTTATTGTTCTTACGAGCTACCGATTTACCGTCAAGAATTAACAACCGAACATTGCTCATTAATTGACTTAAAAACTACTAAATGTCTTTTAGTAAACTGTTTAAATTATGCACGCTCTAGAACTATTTATAGATTTGTACCCCTAGATGCTTACTGTTTGATGGCTTTCCACGATTTTACGATAATGTGATTTTATTACAATCCCTCGCATTTCACGAGACGTTTCCAGTGTATGCGCTATAAAACTGTATCTGTAATCGTTCGGCAGTATTTGTGAAATCCTTGGTCTGGTAGTAAATACCGTTGGCGAGATAGGGCAAACGTGGAGCGGGAAGCGTACTCAAAATTCGCTAGGGAAACATTTGCGGTGTTGTTATTTGTTTCGATGTTTGGTCGCATTGCCCAAGACATCTGGATGCATCTCAAGGCCTCCATATTTATACGATCTATTCGCAGTTCACATAGTTGGGAAAGCTCAGTTTATGTAAATTCTACTTAGTTCCATGCTCTTCTAAATCGTTGATGAGAGCGCTGAATCGAATAGTTTCAATGGGAGGACAAATTAAAACTTATACGTCATTAGTTTGCTATTCTTCCAGATGCACAATCTATACGAATATATTTATAGGATTGGATTGAAAATAGTTTCTTGATTTATCGAGAATGTGAAACTTAAAATAAAATATGATATATAATAATCATCATGGAAAATGATAAACATTTGAAATTACTAGTATAGTTCTGAGGGTCAGTTTTACTAAACTTTAATCTGACGATTTTCTGTTAGTCGGAGATCAAAAATGGCGCCCGGTAGAAGCCACCACGCATTTTGTTTGTAATGTTTGTTGACCAATCCGAAATTAGTAAATCGGCCGATTAAAAAGTTTGGTGAAATCTGACCTGAAAGGGCTAAATCGTAAATGGCACAATTTACATAGTTGTGTCGGCCTTAATTTCAATTGTTGTAACAACAATACCATAAAACACGTCGTAGGGAGTCCAACAGTGACAACATCGTGTGACCTAAGCAAAAGACCCGACTGGGATCGAACCGGTATAGACGCGGGGTGAATTATATAGGTGGGGATTATACGCAGGCAATGATCGCTGAGTGCAGCTCAGCTGGATCCACAAGTAGGTTCTTACTCGTGAATAGTTGCTTTCAGACATGGAGCTACCCCTGGAGATAGGTAAAATATATAGTGTGACCATCCCAAAACGATGGCCGTGATACTAGCAATTTACAGGCGATACCCGAAAGCCGATAGTCATATGGATATATATACAACACTTTAAATATGCTTACTTTTTATGCTAGAATTTGTATTTTTCGTTGTTTTAGAGTGAAATTTACAGGTAGCGAGAGTTGTTCGAAACGCGGGAGATTTTCGTTTATGTGATACTCGGGAAGAAAGACAAATACCTTAAATTGGGATTATCTTTCTCTTCTTGAACGAATTCCTAGAAGTACAAAATCCCAGCAAATTTGTTTTGTAGACGTGAATTCAAAGTGCCAGCTTTATCGAATACCACGTGGAGCATGATGGATTCACATTCCCGGCACACATTTCACTTTTACACAGGCCATAAAGCGATCCCCTTCACTGCGCAATGTGTAACCAGCACTTGCCGGTACCTACCACGCTGCTAATTACATATCCACGTGACTTGACTTTATTTATGTGCCTATTAATTTAACTACCAACTTATAATTTCACCGGCTGCCCTCGTCATTTTGATCGCGACCCCATTGCAAACCATCGTAACGTACAGATTACGTCACACATTCATGCAAATGACGGCATGTATAGCTTGTGTGGGTTGGACTGGTGCTTTCTGTGCTGAACTGAAGGTCGCGAGTTCGATCGTCCCGCCTCTTCTCGACTGAGGTCGCTTGTTTTTACTATACCGTTGTAGCAATAGTAAACAAAAGAGAAACGTACTCCGGTGATTCACAATATCTCAACCACCAGTGGTGAATGTAACAAGTATGAAGACTGCGATACGATGACTGCAGACTATATGCATCACTTGGGCATACTCAACAGCTGCAGTCAGTCATACATCTCCTAGAAGTATAATTTGTTGTCCATACCAACTAAAAGTAATACAATTTGTAATTGAGTTATTAATATAACGTTTCGTATGCATTATATTTGTAAAAATGTGTTATGGTATACCGGTATATTATTATCTATTATAATATTAGCACATTGTTGGTATACATTTTCTTCTTTGGAGATACAATCTTGGGATAGTTTTAACATTTTATATGACACACACATTTGTTTTACATGAATGTGATCACGCGTTGATTGTTTTACATAATTGCTTGGATTTAAACTAGTATTTTATTCATCATACCAAGTGGTACCTTACAGAGCGACATGCGGGGGGGGGGGGGGGGGTGGAGCTCGGGGTTTTGGAATAATTCGTTCATTTGGGTGTTACGTGAGGTGATGTCATCTAATGTCAATTAAGTTTTGTAACTGAGTGCTTTGAAAGTAAATAGAAATTGTCTTTGTTTTAGACATTTATTTGGCAATATTATAACTTGGGGCTGGAGGTCCTGGAGGGGTAAACTACTGTGCATTTCCTTGTATCCCACTCATTCTATATTACGCTGTGTGTTCTAATCTGTACTGTCTGTACCTAGCCCAAGTTTTGTGCATGCGATGTTAGGATGTAGTGTTGATATCAAGCCCGTTGTGTTGCAGCCCTGGAGCGGAAGATCTCCGTCCGCGCCAACAGGGATGAACTGGTACAAAAGGGTATTCTTCTGCCGGAGAGTCCGACGTCCCCCCCTACCGAGCCAGGTAAGCTTGCTCGCCTGCATGTGCAGAACAATCTTGGATCAATTAGCTGCACGTACGTGGTTGAAACTAATCTAGGATAGTGCAATATGTAAACGTTTTCAAAATAGAAGAATGATTTAGAAAAAGCAAAACGTTTGTAAAGCGGTAAATTTGAAAACATCGATACTAAATAAGACATCGAAAACATCTTTAGTAACCTCACACGTTGAATTTCCCCGAAAAATTATTGTTTGTAAGATGAAATATCACGCACCACATAACGTATCCCAAGTTCCCAAGTTTAGCACTGTCAAGTGCTGCGACAGTTGTACCGCCAAGGGTGCAAGGCCTCCCGCTTTGTAGACTGCACCACAGAGAGCGTAAGACCGCAAAAACTACCCCCACAGTACAGTTCTGATTGACGCATACAAGGATCGTTTCAGGGGAAGCTAATCCACTTTTCAGCTGAGTTCAGTTGTCCACTCTCGGTTTGGGGACTAAATGTGACCTGTGTACTGGTTGACCAATTCTTGTTCGAAGATGTTCTGAAATGTCGTTATTATAACAGCTTCGTCTTCCTATTACAGTATCCTTGGCATTGATAATGAAGTAGCAAAATGGTGAAGGCGTGCCCAAAATTTCGGAATATTGCTTCAAAGTTCAAAGTGAAGCCACTTGCCATATATTTCAACATCTCAGCCCCAAAATTACACACATTATGTGAATCAAACAGGGTGAAACAATTCTTCTCATTGAATTAATAAAAACTAGTGATAATGTATTATAACTATACCAGCGTTGTGCAAAGCAATACAAAAAATAGTAAAATCATAATTTTCAAGATTGTTGAACATTTAACTTTACACTTTATTACTACGCGTTTCTACATTTTAGGCATTTTTTAAATTATATCCCATAAAAAAAGCGTGTGACTAAAGTGGTAAATATGAGAAGAATCCTCGTATCGTAATGTTGTGTTCTGTGTATCCCACTAAACATAGCCATATCCAAAGTGTGCTAGGGGGCAAAATTCTCAGATCAAACTAAACCAGTAGTTGTGCAACTACCTGTGCTGAGTCACTAGTTTGCGCGACGATGCAGTGCAACACCAACACAAATAGAGCTTGCTATTCGGGCGGCGGGTTACGAAACCCCGAAAACAGGTCGAGAGATGAAGGTGAAGCAAGTCCGAGTGTCGTGTTGCACCCGCCTTTCGATTCAGCTAAGTCGATACCTCGATAAAAACTAGATCGTTCAAACGACGAAAGCAAATTTTGGTTTAAATTTTTAAAATCTTGTTTGTTAGTGTTTTTTATTTTATTGAGTTGAGGAATGGAATAATACTCTCTGATCGATACAAGTGGTTTGCTCCTGAATTGTGAATGAATCATCTTCATCATTGTTTTTTTAAGGGATGCGCCTGAAGGAGTTGTGTGTTCTGTGGGGCCAGTGTAATGTTCTGTGCACTACATATAGAATGTGATGATCAACTGTGTTGTTGGCTAGTGTGTATAATGCATTTATAACCACTCGACTAACCTCGATGTGTTTGCATTATCGTAATTCTAATAACAGTGTCGTGGGTAAACATCAGCATGATCAGTATTTTATCTTCATTATGCTTCACCATTACACTGGTGGTGTTCATAGCTAAACAAATAAGTGGTGAAACGCACCCTGCGACGAGTATGTGATTTGATTGGTTGTTACTCGTTGGTGCAGGATACGAGGTAAACAATTTTATGCCAAAATAATAGATTCTTGCTAATAACGAGAGTTCAAATTTGTATTGTTTAAAGCTGTCAAAAGCTTTATACAATGTCGAAAATAAGCGAGACGTAGGCCTACGTATTGGCTGGAAAATGTATGAAAACGGCGTTGCAGCGCCACTTGCGTGTATCAAAAGTGGGAACATGCTGATTTTACTAACAGGTGGGTTGATGATGTCAGTAATTATTTTATTGCTCACTTTACTTAAACTTTTAATTCTAAGCAGTCAATATGTGCCAAAAATCGTTTATGTTGAAAGTTTTGCGAACTGGTTGGCTTCGTGTGATCTGTTAGTAGTAAGTGATATCTTGAACAGTGTTTATTTCAATTTTTCGTATGTTGGTAGAGATAAGTACTAAGTAGGTAAAGCTTGACGCTACTTTGGCGTCGCGACGCCCTTTCCCGTTGGAACGTGGCTGCCATCTGGTGCCGAAACGTAAAAGCTCTGGATAAGCGTGGTTCCCCGGCGCTTCGCTAGGTGGCAGGATATAGACTCTTTCACAGCAACGTGCCCGTGAATGCAAACTGTTATCACATGAGCTGTAGGGTGTAGCCATTGCAATAACTACTGTTCTTGGTATGCTTGTCACATATTACATGCCGTGCACTCATATGTAAACAACTGCGTCAGTAGTAGCCTAGGCCTATGTGGATGCAAAAGAGTTGATTGTATATCTTCTGCCCATAGGTGTTTAGGTTTGATAGTAACAGTCCACAAACACATAGTTATTTATTCGACAAAACTACATTTGGTTTTAAGGCGATGCAAGGGAATCTAGTTCTAGACTAGTAGTATGTTCGTAGACAAGTTACTTTTCAAAATGTTGTGTTCCTGGCATATTAATAACTCGACTTGGTTCACCAAAAAGATGTTGACGACATATGGGATCGCTAAATCAGTTGTAGAAAAGGTGGGCTTGGCGCATTTCGTTTTCTAGAATAAATCGAACATTAACAGATTTCAACTGCTCTCAAGATGAGGAGTCAACATAATACAATAAGAAATGCTTATTTTTATCAAGTTATAGTAATTGTTTTTGAGAAACCTAAATGTCTTCACTATTGAATTAATCACATTTGACAATGTCCACAGACAAATTAAGGAGTTTCTACTTTCCTTTGAAACCAAACCTCGGGATTAAAGTACATTGAATGAAGTACGGCATATCTTCTCGCACAACAATTTTAAAAAAATGAGTCATTATGTCGTGTTTTGCGTTATACTTATATATTGACCACGATTTTTCAATAGAAATTGTTGTGCATTGTCATCGTTGTATTCGTCTCACCTATCACGTGAATGGAGTCGAGTATAGTATACATGTATGTCACATGAACTTAAACAACGTCTCGTGCTTCCTGTCCCGCCCTACGATGCCAACAGAGGCCTAGATAGGTTGACCCCATGGGTTGACCCAGGTCTTCGCTTCTCGACTGAACCTCCTAACCTCACGGAAACACCGACCTATCTCATCTATTTATTATTCATCAATCACTCTTCGTTTCAGAAAAAGAGACGTTAATTCCAATAAACAACAATCAATCTTCCTACCACGTCCTACGTGGGAAGGTCGAGTAATCCATTACTCAGTATTGCGCGCAGACGCTTCCACGCCCTGTCGGTTTACACAGTTGTCAGATGTGTGTGGATACACTATGCATCTTCATTTTACACTTCTTTATTTATTTCATAATTCAATGTTACAGCACAATTTTATGGACCTAATCAAAATTTAAGAAAGAAGTTGAAAATCACAAAAAGTATTAATAATGATTATATCATCTTTGAAAACCAAGTCCACACTTTTATACATAATGTGCAAGCTATGTATATTCTCATTTTTATCTGCAAACTACAATTGTTAATTTTATTCACACCAGTAAATAAACCTCGCGATGCAAAGTGTATTCATGCGGTCGTAAGAATTGAATGTCGGGGTTGGGGGGGGGGGGGGGGGTGATGCTGTTAATATTCTTCAAGTACGCAGGGCGTGTCCGAGTAGAGTAGAGCTGTAAAATCCATACTTTGTAAGAAGTGCCGACTTGGCTTTGCCAAAACTACGACTGTCGCTTTGTTGACGGTGTCTGGAATTAATGTTTGGAATTCGTACAAAAGCCTTGATTTTGCGATTCAAAACATGTAAAACAATCTAAATTATAATATGATTTTGGGTCTCTGAAAGAATTGGTTATCAAGCACGGTAGTACACAAATCGAGTACACAAACAAGTACGGATACTCGAATCATACACGCCCACTGTGTACGCTGCGGGGCTGATAAAAACTGGTTAAATGTTCTACTTTACGTGGGCTCTAAAATTATCTCAGCTTTACATCTTCACGAATCTAGATCGCTTGATTATGTTTTGTCTATGCGTCACCATTTTAATAGGATTTTCAATTAATAAACAATGTGAATTTTATTTCTAGTTGTCGGCTAAAGCAAACTGTGTGACTGACCCTTCCCTGTACCAGTCGCCAACATAAACATCTTTAAACGTAACCTCCGCTCTTGAAATCCTGTACACGTTACATGTCCCACTCCATCCGCATCCCAGAACGAAAAAACTAATTATTGAAGCAATGATGATAATGATTCATTTTGTGACAATGAGGAGAAGGCCTAGTTCATGAAGCGATTAGAAAAACGTGCCTTACGCAGTTGTGCGTGATTCGAACCCACGGCACTATTAACAACAACAACAACAACAACAACAAAAACGCATGTACCACCGCGGATGGCAAAAAAGTAAGAAAAATGTATATTGTATTCATATATATTCTTCGTACATTTCTAATCAACGCTTCGTCATATTACCTATTTGTCGAGTACGTCGTTAAACACAAAATCAAAGTATCAAACAACCCGCATAATGTCATTTAGTTAGGTATGTGCAATCTCAATATTATTATGATGATGACCCTCGTCCGAATCATAGATCGTTGGTATATCTATAAGTATAATCGATCTGTACGAACCTTGCCATGTTGGCGTTTTTTTTTTGACGACCGAAAACCGGGTTGACATGACCGAGTTCGTGTGTGTGTGTGTGTGTGAACAGAGTGTACACAAACAAACAAATGTGGTGTGTATCTCGGGATCCATGACGTCACAGCCGACTAGCTATTACGGAGATAATCATGAAAATCGTATTCCTAACACGCTAGAAAAGTCACAAACTGATATCAAACTTCGAAACAGATAGAAATGTCGCACGCGGGTGTCGTAAACAACTATTACAACGTTGTGATGTGTTCTGTTGAGATAGGAATCGTGTGGCGTGCAGTCGAGATGTTGACTGCAGAACGCGTTGTTGTTGTGCGAGAGTCAACTATGGCCAGATCGAGTGTCTGGGCGTGCAGTCGAGATGTTGACTGCAGAACGCATTGTTGTTGTGCGAGAGTCAACTATGGGCGAGATCGAGTGTCTGGGCGTGCAGTCGAAGTGTTGACTGCAGAACGCATTGTTGTTGTGCGAGAGTGAACTAGGGCGAGATCGAGTGTCTTGGCGTGCAGTCGAAGTGTTGACTGCAGAACGCATTGTTGTTGTGCGAGAGTGAACTATGGCGAGATCGAGTGTCTTGGCGTGCAGTCGAAATGTTGACTGCAGAACGCATTGTTGTTGTGCGAGAGTGAACTATGGCGAGATCGAGTGTCTTGGCGTGCAGTCGAAATGTTGACTGCAGAACGCATTGTTGTTGTGCGAGAGTGAACTATGGCCAGATCGAGTGTCTGGGCGTGCAGTCGAAATGTTGACTGCAGAACGCGTTGTTGTTGTGCGAGAGTGAACTATGGCCAGATCGAGTGTCTGGGCGTGCAGTCGAAATGTTGACTGCAGAACGCGTTGTTGTTGTGCGAGAGTGAAAATTAGCATCGACTCTGGAAACGTTTGTCTTGGAAATCTAACTTGGACGCCGATACCGTTCCAATTTAAATTACATGTAGACAGTGTTCGGAAACAAAATTCCAACTAAATCCATGGTCTGGCAGTGGCTCCTATAGGAACTTACTTTATAACAAAATGATGCATTGCGACAATAAAGTCAACCCGTAGGACACGATCTTGTATAAGGTAGTCGTGGAACAAAGTTATTACAACTGATCATCAACTTGATTCTGGAAAGCATGCGTTGGAGATAATATTATGTCAAAATAATGTTGCACTCTTGAGTCCGCCAGCCTGATGTATCATGGGCCTGATGTACTTTTGAAGCTTATCTCAAGTTTCAAAATTAGCTCACAAACAACTAGCCTAAGTATGTGTCATACGTTATATTCTTTTTTTGTTTTGCTTTTTTTACGTTTGTATTATTTTTTGTTGTTATTGAAGTTCTACATCTTTATCTCAGTCAACATGTTTCACTGATGCAATACAACTAAATTAAATAAAAATGAAATGTGAAATAAATAGATTTGGGTTGTATGTGCGGATTGGAAAGCTCTGGACTGGGATGTTGACGCCTCCTCGTAACCACCGAACAAACAGTGTATGTTTTCATCCCTGGGTTCTGTCCCCCCTGCACACGTGGCTTATCGCGTGTCACTCACGGGAAGGGCAGATCCTTCCTGTCGATGACAGTGATAGGCGTCATCTTGTAATATCCGCTTGCATGAATGGGCGTTGGTTCGAGCTCGAGTCGCATCACCGACAGTTGGCGACTTGACTGATTCTGTTTCCGCTCTCTCGATGCGACGACGAGTTCGAACGTGATTGTAGATTACATCTCGATGCGTTTCGTCTTCATTCACCCTTCACCGAGCTCTCTAGTCTAGAACACGAGCACGATAAAGGCGTGTTTGTATGTTTCGTCGCTGCTCGAACAAACCCTGTTCGTAAGGGGCATATGTAATAGTTCGGATCATTAGGAGAAATGCAACAGGCTGTCTGTGGTTACGAGGTGACTGACTGGATTTGATTGTTTTGGTTGTTTAATCGCGTCCGCTCTGGTTATGTATCGCGTCACGTGTGGTCCGTTGCCCAATCATTCATTCACGACCAACTTTTTCTTTTCGTAGAGTGGTCACGTGTGTTATTATTACGTGGGCATGGGTCTCGTTGGTCTTGTGTGTTTATTCCGGGTTTCAATGCAGGAAAGAGGCTGTCGCGGGTTCGATTCCAGTCACAGGCTGTTTTTGTCTTTCGCTTTTGGTCATGATGGGGTTTGTGAGAGGCAGACAGCTCGTCATGACTCCAACTCTATAGAGTGTGTTTACTGCGCTGTTCTATGAACTACATAATCTTGGTTTCCTCAATTCTTCATTTCAGTCGCCCCAATTATATTATTCTTCAATATTTCTTAATGTATCTATGTGTCCTAAATGATCCTTCTTGTTCATCGAACGTTTCGATAACTCTTTTTTATTTTCCCATTTCTGTTTCCATTACTTCCTCCTTTCTGGCTTACGAAACCCAATCGTCCTAAGGAATGTAACATCATTTGTGAAACACCAGTGCCATATTTTACATTCTGTTGTATATTGAGTGGGTAGACCAGAAACCCACATATGTGTTCATTTTCGCAACAGAAACTCTGAGAAGTTCGTGGCTCACTCGGTAATGAATGACTAATGGCGCACAGGTATGCGTCGTGTAGACAGAACCCATGGACGTGGGGTCGAGTCCCGCCTTGATTTAATTATTTCGAATAGCAGCAATAGACTACATACATAGCAGAAGCAGTGCTATACATTTAACAGTTTTCGTTTAGACTTCAAGTTCAATGATTCGGCAATTAAACAAATGTAATCTGGAGGCTCACTGCAGTGAGTCCCCATCAAGACGCCACAACAAAAAATGTAATCTTCTAGTCATTGAGGCACATCTTCATAATATTAACATATTTATACTATGTATGTAACTTGTGCGATGTGCTACGTGCAACCATGTATTTGAAACATTGACGTGTACACGCCGATTTTCGACGATTCAGAAATGTAGGATATAGTTAGTAATAAATTCTAGAATTCAAATTCTGTTTAGATGTTGCCCTTACAACTCATAAGCTCAAAGCTCCACAAAGCCATGATCTAATTAGTATTTTTTATTTCGTTGTAGGTCAAAACTGTAGATGTTATGTTTTACTTGTTCGGTAGCATACCTTGTGGTACATATAATCGATGGCAGTTGGTATTGGAATTCCGTAACATTTCGTAAGGAACTTGAAATAGACACCTTCATAATTGATGGTGGTGAGAATCATACCCTGGACTTCTTAACCCGAGTCATGGGGTGTCTCTCTGGGCTGACTTGATTACGCCGAAACAACTCGACAGTGACACCTGTCATTTATTGAGTATATTCACCTCGTGGCACTTGAACAGCAGCGAACTTGAGCCTACTTTATATTGGCGCACGTCAACGAATGTTCAATCTGACCGGTTGGACTGGAGGGTAATAAAAGTTGTGTTGTTTTTATCGCGATTGGCAATTTGTTTGCATCACGTCTAAAAGATGTGCGTTCGTTTTCTCCATATTGTTTCGTCCAGACATGCACTGGGATGTGTGTAGTAGAAGACCACGGGATAAACAGCTTGGCAATTTCCACAACTTGACTGCTTAGTATACCAGCTCTAATGTTCGCAATCTAATCAACACAAAAAGGCAGTAAAGAAGAATGTACGGAGGGGAGGAAAAGTAATTTTGTCAGTGTTCTCTACTTTCTTGCTGGAATTAATGTTCAACTTAAAAGTTAATTTCTAGAATGCGCGAGAAAGTAGGTCTGGATAATAAAAAATTGCGAACATTCCCCCATGGAAACGGTAGACGTAAGAAATGTGTTTCTGTATTTCAGAAACCACCTTTGAAAGAATAAAAGTTAAAACGAATGATCGTTTTCTGTATTGGAGCGCGAACGCAACGTGTGTCTATCTTGACATGGTTGACTGATTCGATCGTGCATCGTATGTGGAGGTGTGGTATAGGATATGTTGTCAATTATTAAAATACAGAAGGATGAGTTAGCGTTCATTTTACTCATTACAAAAATTTACTTATACCAGTTTAGTTTTTCAAAAAATAATTTAAACTGAGGTAAACTAACGTTCGTACCTCCTTTCCAAACTGACCTACAGTATTTACTATTTTTAGATCCGTCGAAAAACATATTCTTCGTCAAAAATGGAGTAATAAATTAATTATTGGATGTATAGATTTTAAAATTTAGAGAAGAATAGGAGTAAATTCGAATTCTTTTATTATTGGATTTTTGGACGTTCCTAATACCTTTCCAGGAAAGTTTCCTCGAAAACTCACGCACATCTGGTTATAAGCACTTCTTGAAAGTAGGGCCGGCCTTCATGACATAACGAACGACCTTGAATAAATGATTCAAGCATATATTGTTATTTCTTTGTTGGTTTTATGTATATTCTATTCATAAAATTGGTTTACTTAAGGCGGACAATAAATACAACTACACAATCTACACATCAACAATAATAAAACATACAAATAAAAATAATTGTGACCAAAACGCGGATCCGGATGGAAGATGTGGGGATATATTGTGACGCAAGAGCGTTGAGGGTCGACCTTGTGTTTTGGACAAAAAGTACGATTGTGTCATAAAATCCCACATTTAATATTTGTATATACTTCCGGTAATTTCCTTCTTTTTGTTATATGATGAAGCATGAGTAATCGTAGTTTTGTTTCATAACTTGGTCACACGAACATCCTAGTAGACAGGGACGGGTTTGAGGTCATACCAGCAGCATAATGTGTACTTCGATATAGGCAATTACAATATATATACAAACAAAGTAACGTGATTAACAATAAATATTGCTTATGTTTTTCTTGTTTTGATATGTAACCGTGCAGCAACTTGTTGCTTGTTTGTGGTTTGTCGGGGTAAATGTGAAGCAAGATGGCTGGTAGTATGCAAGGACAGCTGTGTTATGATTATTTATATCGCTTTAAGCTATAAAACTTGATTCCCAAAGGAAAATAAACAAAACTAGGCATACACTTACCGGTAATAATAATAAAACACATGATATACGTTAAAACTATTATATTGAATTTAAATAACCCGATCAGAACGTTAGGTACAAAAACTATAATTATTTATATTAAATACGAAAATGATTTTAACAAATGTTACAAAAAGAGAACGATAAAACGTAGAGCAACACTCATAAGTCATAATATATGCGAACAAACATTGGAATGGGCGAACTAAATAAATAAATAAATAAATAAGAGAAAATGGCAAGAAATTGTGGAAAGTAAAACGATTTCTATTATAAATATATATATTCGGTGTCTACTGACCGAATGATATATTTCCACGGATAGCAGTTCAGTTGCTCACATCGATTTCCTTGTTCTGAGAATCTGTGAAAATAGATGGCATCACTTGACAGCATGATTCATCAGGAATGTGGTTCCGTGGTTGGTAATGAATCGAGGCAGTGTCTTCAGCCACGACTCTCGTGAGTAAAAAGAAGAACGCATTGCGACGAATTACGTCACAACCTCCACTGAGGATATCATTTTATGAATAATACGCCTGTAAATATGAAATACATATGTGAGAATCTGAATCGGGATATAAAAATATAGTGAATACAAAACCCTGTAGCAATTTGTGCTGAATCGCGTGATTGTAAACTACTTGTAAACACCCCTTGCGTTTGGAGCTGTGCTCTTTTCTGCCAACCACTATTGATTATATTTGTACTAATAACATTATTTAATGGAAGATTCAAGAAAATGATATTAAATGATGAAGCATTTAAGCCCCTAGACTTGTCATGCTAAATTCGCCCCTGATCGCTCAGACGAATTGCTTCGTATTCACTCTAGTACCATTGAGTTTGTTAGTTCTAGTACACTTCATTAGCTCAGCTCTTAGGCGTTGCAATGTAGCATTTAATATATACCACAGATTGTATGTATGGCTTTCCCTCGTATCTTAAAAACGTAAACGATAATGCAAATTCTGAAGTAAAAGGTGGGTAGACTTAATTAGTGCTTTAGAAAGTATAACGTAATAGGCCTACCTACGAATTGTTTTCATATTGGGTAAATAAATAAATCTGTATTTATAGTCTACCCACACTCAGTTACAAGAACTGATTTTCAGTGGGTGAAATGAAAATGTCACGTTTGAGCTATTATTGAAATTATCTGGGTGCCTCCTAGCGCAACAAATTTTACGTTCTTTTTTATGATTGTAGACGTTTTTTATTTCTCAATATCTAATATCTAGCCCCAGTTAAAACATTTGAATTTCCTATTGTTTTTCAAGATACGACCACTGTGACAAACACGCGTGATGCTACCCTAGCGACACTATGTCAAGAGATTTGTATTAAAGAGGTAAACGACGTCGTCTGTGATTGGCTAGTTGGCCTCGTGGCTTTATTATTCATGTGACGTTTTTCAACATGTTTCTTTGTATAATAAGTAATAACGAATTATAAGGCATTATTTGTGTAATGGTTACTGTGCTGTTGTCATGGGCAACGATTCAAGAAATTGTAAAATGCCTCGCAATGACAATGAGTTTTTTCCTGAGACCATAAATGCACGGTTATTTATTACACGAGTCTGATCAATGACTAACATTATTACGAGATGCGTGTTTTGATTGTAATGTTGTTCTGTTTTCACAGATAACCCCGCAACCATCCACTAACCCATGTCGTAATCCTTGGCTTGGCATACCAACAATAATATTCCGCATGCTAACCTTATCGTTTTTATAAGATCATACATAATACTATAAGAAAAGGGAAAAGTCATCATAGTGCATCGCTAAATGTCACCGTTGATTGGTGCAGGTTCTGACGTGATCGACTCGGGCCAGGAGACGGAGTGCCGACCGGCTGCCAACTGTACGACTATCTCGTCACCAGGTAGGCCACTCAAGGGTTGGCAGGTGTGGTGCAGGGAAGCTTCAATATCAACATCACACGGAGCTTTGCTGGACTGGGGGTGGTTACACTCACATAATACACACATGACTTATTAAAAAATATGCGTGGAGAATTGAGGAGGAAGGTTACACTCACATAATAGTAATACACACATGACTTACTGAACAATATGCGTGGAGAATTGAGGAGGAATACACGACAGCTGTTTGTGAGACTTGGTCCTACAATTATTAAACATCGTTGAATAATTAAAGTTTAGCGTTTTTAGTGCCCGGGATCGAACCTGTGCACTCCCGAATCAAGGTCTCACGTGCCACCACTGATAAAACTTGTCACTACTACTACCTCATGGAGAGGCTAAGAATGATTCTCGTTTTAATTTGACAATATATATATATTGTTTTCCGAGACATTCCGCAGCTTGTTTGATTTACTAGTACATGCCGTGTCCCGAAAAGCAACAGATAAATCCAATAAGTACTCTAAAACATTTGAACATACAAAGATTATTGCCTTGCCTTGGAGATGAAAAGTATGACTATTTAATGCAAAACACGGCTTAATTTGTTAAGTATTGGGCTTCGGCTCCTTATTCGTGCTTGGAAACGTTTTGGGAATGAAGGGCTTCTGCTAATGGCGTTCTGTTAGTTAATTATGCAGCAAAGAACGATCAAAGGATATTGTATCTGTGATTCGGTTCCATAGAGAAGAAAATGAGATTCTGCACGAGACGGTAGCTTCATTGAGTTGACGCACTCGTTGACTGTTGAAGCGTAATCAGTCTAATCATCCAATCAGCAGGCACCGCTCAATTGCTCGCTCGACGGAGAGCCTGAGCGGTAGGCAACACTCGTAGCACGTCGACAAGCGGGCGGAATACTCGACTAAATGCAGGCGTATTATAGCCTCTCCGTATGACTAGATATCTTTCTAGGTAGCCCGCTTCTTATTTTATTCACTGTTCGGGTTTTTGTTGGAAATTAGATGCGTCACTTCGTACTGCGGATCCGGTTGGGACTCGTCATTTTCTTACCCACCTGTTGACGAATTATTACAAATGTTACGGGATATCAAACAATCCGATCAAAATTAGTATTAACGCAACAGTACCCTTCGTGCCCCATAGACTTGTAGGCCTCTGCAATTATTTTATATCCAGTACTTCCATGTGAATGTTTTACTCTATTTTACTAGAAGTCTTACACAGTAATCATTGTTCATATTTCTCTAAACCAAACCAAACCAAACCAAACTTGATGTTAAATTAATATTGTTATTTATTATATTTCGAAGTTTTTGTTCGTGGAGGGTTATTTTGAATATATTGGGTTGTTGATCGTAGCTATTGCTCGAGGTCGTGTTACAGCCTTACTTGTCTCCACCGCTTTGCGTTGGTAGAGATGATTATCCTGATACGTCACACACGCGACCGGGTCGTCAACGGAGCCTGTGGGATGGTTGCGTGGGTGGTTAGGGAAAGCCCATGCGTGGGCAGGAGAGCTAATCTTCGGGTTTTGATTGGTCAAGCCGGACCTCCCGTTTCGCATAGCTTCGGTCTACGTCGTAACAAGAAAGCCGAGCGCTTTCACATTACCTATTCCAGCTTTGCTTAGTTATATCCTCTGTTGTAAAATGCATGCATGCCATTTAAGAACCTATTAGGCCCGCGGCTTTGTTTTGTTTATGGATGCGGAGATGTGGGAAAGAGCATTTGCCACGGTGAGGCTTCAAAGGCCAACCAACATCAATATTGTTCGTGCTTTGTAATATGGCAGTTTCCATTGCTGCGTTCTTGCTATTGGCGACATATTCATGCTAACAGTCGTATCATATTGTATTTATATTTCATACCCTCTTACTAAGCATCGCGGCTATTTTATAACAATCTAGCAATCATTTTGTTAGAAACGTGATAGGTTTATTACTATTATTTTATGGGAAATTTCGTATTTGAATCTTTGTATTTCATTTTAGTTGTAGCTCTTATAGCGACGAGTAAGTTAGTGGATATTTCTACGGAATATTTGAGGTGGTTTCTTGTAAAGAGATAACTCACAGCGCGAAGACTTTATGAGAGTAATAACTGCCGCAGTTACCTCACTTTATACAATCTGCACGAAACCTATTTTAAGTTACGGCAATTGTTAACGTCAACGCTATATAACACGGGCGTGTGTACGTGTTGCATCGTTACCATTTAGTTTTTATTCTTTAACAATTTCTAGATGGTTGTAACATGAATAAGCGTGTTTGTGTTTCTTTTTAAGGTGTCATCTCATCTCACCTCTTACTCTTGGCTTGTCTCATGATATGAATGATACACACACTCATCGTCTCGATTAGCTTGTTGCATAAAAATGAGACAGGCACCAAAAATCGATTCTTGTAACTTGTAGGGTACAGTAGTCCATAATATAAAACTGCATTTATTATAGTCACAAGGTGGTTCTAAAAAAAAAAAAAAAATAGCTACACTAAAAAGAAAAAGTATTTTTCCGCACCTTTTCCCCTTAATTTTTAAGCATTTAAAGTTTAAAGCAAGCTTGGCGAAGTTTCTACTAAAAGAAATCGTAAAATACGTTGTCCTGTAATTATGTGTAGATTTAAATTTGGTGCTGTCTTGTGATAACAGTTGAACGATTTCTTTCTTGTTGATTTTCTTAAATTCAAATACGATTTAATTAAAAAAAAGTAAAAACACACATAATTCCGATTAAACAATGTTGATGTTCATAGTTTAATTTTAGCGTTCGCAAGAAACTCAAAGTATTTCATCTTCCACTACGACACCTTCCTAGAAGCAACCCTCTTTACCCGAACCAAAACGCAGCCTAAATTCATTTTCTCCCTCGTGGGATAGATATAACACATTATGCAATAAATAATATCCCCTCGCTGGCGTTTTCTAATTCCAACGCACATCCCTCAGATGCGTGGGCACACGGTCTCCTTCCTTCAACCAAGTGAGTAATTGTTATGCCCCCCCCTATCCCCCCTTCGTGCCGCCACTATATCATGTACTGTGCGCATGCGCACGCCGACGTAGGATTCGTCTTGAAGGCATAACACAGCAATAAAGGCGTGGCTCATTAGTCAGTGAATTTACCCAATATATATATGTTTGCTTTGCGGTCATCTTTAGTGCGAGCTAACGAATATAATTGGGCGCCATTACAAGCATTAGACGGCCAGGGTCGTTGATCGGTACCTCGTTGCTTGAGATCGACGAAACAGTGGGGAGATTCGGCATATCCTCTCCCCCACCACCACCGCCCTTCAGAAGACATCGTACTAATAATTTCAATTTATTCTCCGTGATGTCGACATATTCTAAAAATGTCGGCCTCCTTCTGCTGGGGTCCGTCCCCAACTTCTTTTTACGAAAACACCAGATAAATGTTACTGATTGTCACCTGGTGAACCCTATCGTAGATCCACCACTAAAATCGTGTGTTAACAAAGGTTGTAAACGGATCTTGCAAAATCTACAAAATCTGCTGTGCCGTGTATACGTGCATTTTAACTTAACGAATTTAAATATAAATCATAATCGTAGTTATATCGAATTTGTACATGGAATTAAGAATTATGACACTTTTATGTATTATACATAGATCCCAGGGCCCGGATTCACAAGAGGTCTTAAGTCTTTTTTTGGTCTTATCTTTAAGACCGGCCTAACTTTGAACCTCTAATAAAACCAGGAAAATATCTTAGAACGGATTTTAAAACATATTATTGGAATGCTCATTGTGCCTTTGTTCTCACCAATAATCAGTAACTGTTCATGTGACCTGGCCACGAAACTACCCTATACGTATATTAAACGACCGTAGTTCCGAGAATGTTCATGATTACGCCGGTAGCTACGCTAAAATAATTATTGAACAATAATCACATTATTTGATGCAAACTGCAATAAAATCTAGGAATATAATTTGTATAAAATGTATAAAGTTTCAGTGTATTTTGCTGGAATTGTTTAGATTTAGTTATCGTTTCACGTTATATTTGCAATGGGTTTGCCCCCGCGTGTGGTTTAGAACTGTGACCCTCACGTTCAACATGTGCCAAGTGTTGACCTCTATCGGGTCCAGGCGTCGAACATGTTTGGGTTCTGACCTCCGCTCCGCACGTCGGGGCGTCGAGTGAGGCGTCGTGGGCGTCGCGGATCGTTATCGCTCGAGAGCGGCCGGCGTCGGAAGGCGGATACAACTGGAACACTTCCGGGGTGTCGACGGGTTCTCTCGCTTGCTCGCTCGTCTAGCATGCGTGCATGTCCTTGAGTGAAGGGCAGACATCGACATCGTGCGCTAATTAGGGATTATCGTGGTTTGACAGTTTGTCATCTCAAAAGCAGCAAATTACTACGTGATTAATAGTTAACTAATCAGCAGCGCATGTATGTAGTTGACTTGGGCGCTCATTATGAACGCCTTATTACTGAGTACTAATAAGCTATTCAACAATTAACAATTCACTCGAGTAATCACGCTTGATCCTCTTCTTAGGGGTAGTCATGCTCTTTGCAAAGAATTTGCCTCTAGATATTCCTCACTTCATTTCCTCAACTTTTCACTTCCTGACTTTTAGTGCCACTCCAAACTCATCAACCCGAGCTCTTTGAGAGCAATTTACATAATGCCTCGTAACGGTAATAATAATTAGTATAAGTACTTACCTCGGTACCCACAAATATTTATAATATATTAATATGTTAAATGTTATTGCGACTGTCACTTGGACGTCCCAGAGTAAATTGCTACAAAACTGATATGAGGCTCAAATAATATCCATACTAATATAATATTATATATAATACTCAAATAATATAATATGGTATAACTAGCAGTAATAGTTCATTTCCTTCCCTTCAGTGTATGTATATAAGTCAGTTTACTATTGAGTTTATACTCATTACAAAACAAATGGTAGTACAGACTGTACTTGACAGCGTTCATGTGGTCCTCGGTGCTCGTGTTACCTGTCTGTGCATTAGAGCTTCAGGTTCTACTATTCCAAACTTGCATTATTGATTTATTGCTATCTCTTCACGAAATTACCCCAAACCCAATTGGACCTCAGAAAGACACCAAATGAAAGCAAATTAACAAATCATGTGTTATTTTTGTTAGTCCAGTGCCAATATTTTTATTATTTTATTTTTACTATTATTATTATTATTATTATTATTATTATTATTATTATTATTATTATTATTATTATTATTATTATTATTATTATTATTATTATTATTATTATTATTATTATTATTACTTTTTAAATTCATATTTCATTCGATCTGCATGCAGTATATATAATATATATCTTGCATTGTTGTACGGACATGCCAGTATTTCTGTGTTCAATTATTAACTCAATTTTTTTCATTTGTTATTGAAAAAAAATTAAAACTGTATAAGTATACGAATATAATCATTTATTAATAGGATTTGGTTTAAATTATATTAATATCAAACAATTATTACTCTTTGTGCCGCTACGTTATGTCACGTGTGCAATCACGGCCTCGCACTGCGTGGAGACTCGTAGGTGTAAGTGTATTGAAAGACTTGTGTGACTTGTGGTGTGGGTATTTCAATTGCAGTTCGCGCGAACGCAGCGCTCTGTTAACCCCTGCTTGCTCTTAGCAAAGGCAATCCTTTAATTTGGCCTCTCTAATGAAGACGTTTGTTTATGTGCCATTCCTCCACAGGCTCATACTTAACTTTAAACGATAATGTATTATCAGAGCCCCAGTACTACGCGTCGCGACGCCCACGAGCACCGCCGACCGTTTCCGAACAGTTGCAAACAGTTTGACCAACCTTCTCACATAACCACCAGCTTAGTTTCCCTCGCTCGGCGACGTGCGTGTAGTTTCATCGCAAGCAGGGTGGTTGGCACACCGGTAATCTTTATTATTGTGGTGTGTGGGGGGCGGGGGAGTGGCGCCAACCAGGGAGTGTGGTCGCGTTCAGGCAGCACCTTAGACGCGCTTTTTCGTCGTCTTTGATTGGCCTCCTTGCTAGCGACGTAGTTGTACAAGCACCGGCGTCGCGTATTTGAGGTTCGATATTCAAGGGTGCACGGCATGTCCACTAGTATGGTCGTAGAGACACGTCGAGGTGCCGCTAATCACCTGGCACTATAGGTGCGAGTCAGACGCGACAGTCGACGACGTAGTAGTGTGCGCGATGTTGTGACAGGCTTGTCTATGTGCTCGACGCGGTGGTGCCAAATACACACTCCCAATGATGGGCTATATTATGGGCTGTGCCTGCTTCAAAGGTAACAAGCCCTTATATATTAATGGTACGTCAAATCACTTTACTACACCGAATGTTTGCATGCGTGTTGTCGTTGAAAAGTGTACTTGAAATCATCGTTACGGTAGTGATTAGTATTATCTTTGGTGATAGCTTGCTTGGTAGTTTGTGGTGATCCACGTATTCAAGGTTGGTTTTAATTACCGGGTACCGCCCCCTCATTGTGGTATTCACTAATCACGTCCTACCTGTCCCAATATTACCAAGAATTTGACGTTTCCTAGTATGATCGCATGACGACTGCTTCTAGTCGTTAATTATTCTTTTTGTTGAGCATGTTGGCCACCATGACGGTCGGACGCTTCTCGCTAAGTCTGAGATCGTGACACACGTCTAACGAGTAATGGTACTGTTTACTGGATAGTTTCTGCATTTCGTGTATACCCCCGTGATTTATTTACCATGCCAACCTGGGACATTAACTTGTTATGGACATATCAACAGCAGTGTTTTGTTCTAGTACTTTGAGCAACCTGTAGTGTACACGACCATGTGTCAATTTGTACATAAGAAAATATTAACTTTTTATCCGAATAATCCGATTATGTTTTGCGTTTCAATTATCCGCTAATTAATAGGAATCACACAAGTTCTACTTTGATCTTGTATTTCGAGCTGTACCTGTAAAACCTGTAACGATTTCCATAAAAGAAGGCTCGTTCGCGTGACTTTTAAGCCGATTACGTTTTGTTTGCGTTTCAATTAGCCGATAGTATTAATAATGGCAGTGTTTTGTTTTGTTCTGTGAGCCCGTCCACCGCGTGCCCAACATTCCTGGCCCCTCGCAGACCCCATCGTAGTCCACGGCAAGTTGCCTGGCTGGAAACTTATTGATCCGTGTGTTGTAAACACGGACTAGGAGCCCACGCGTGTTATGCAGTCGATAACACGGGATTTTATACAAAATATTACCTGAAACGTGTTTTATAAAATACTCGCGTTGGTGGATGAGCCATCGATCATCGTTGCGCCAGTCTGGTGTTGTTTATACGTGGGGTGGAGGTTGGGATATTTCTGTTAGCGAATACTGTTGAACGTGCAAGTTTTCTATGTATTCTTTGTACAATATAAGGACCGGCCAAGTAGCCGTGGTCGATAAGGCGTTGGTCTGATAAATATGGTTAGGTTCGAATCCTGGCTTGGGTACGGATGTCTTACGGCGATTTTACATCTCCATAATCACCACTTATCGTCTAGATTAGCATCGTTGCCAAGATATGTGACGCAATAAAGCTTACCTATAATCATTGGACGACAATAACAACACGTGACACCTAAAAGTAACATGGCAAATGACAGTGACCGCACACTCCTTTATCTCGACGTACCTGAACAACCACAAGTAGAAATACTCGCATTTTGTTCGTATACTTAGTCTAAGTTTTGGAGTCCTCGCTTTTAAAATGATTACACCCAAATGTTTAAGACCATATAAGCTCTTCTTGGTATGTCTCTTGGCTTCTTACTTCTGACCACTGTGCAACAATTATGTTTTTCACCGTCACCTCGGCCATTTATGCCTTGCTCCAGATTGTCGACACTCAGTTGTAACAGTTTGGCATTGAAAGTGCGAATTGTTAGCTTACTATTGCTTGGAATATCGCTGGGTTTTGTGTTATTGCACATCTTCTCCCCATGTCGTGTTGTTGACATTGATTATTGTATCCATGAATATCAATATCGCCCAGTCAATAATGTTGTGTGTGTAACCGCCAGACAGAATCACTGACCAACGATAATCAACGTTTGCAACGCAGTTTAACGATAATGTATTCAGTTTTCATTAATCTAATTCCAATGTAATAGACATTAACAAACGTCAAAGCTGGAGCAACAACTTGACAATTTCATAATTGAATTTGACTTTGTGCGAAGTGAAGGTCAGGACAAGGCAATTTGTTCCATCATACATATTTCATATTCTCATTAGTACACGTGTTGTCAAGTGAGTTATCACTTACCGGTATCTCACTTGTCACTCACTATCAGGAGGGTCTACCCGCGAACCACTGTAAGTTGTAACCCAGGACTTCTCAAACTATGGGTCCATCAAGCAAAATGGGGTCGCGAGCTTATAAAAAATGGAAATAAGGTGTCGGAACTTTTTAAAGAAAATTTATAAAGAGATGCGTATATAGAAAAGTTGAAAAAAAGAGGCTTATCGGGAAACTTCCCTACTCTTGCATCCGCTTATAAAAATGTCAACAATAGAACAAAACGAATTACTGCAAGTTTCGGCTAACAAGCGACCATCTATTTTAGTGTATAAACTACGCAAATAAGGTCCGATATATAAGACTGGGTCGCGAGATCTTTTAGCTAGAAATTTGGGGTAGCGGGCAAAAAAGTTTGTGAAACCCTGTTGTAACCAGTTTGAATGAGTACCTAGTAGTGCAATTTCCAAATTTCCGTGGGTCTCTTGACGTACGTAAAAAAAAAAACAAAAAAAAAAAACAATATATAACGTGTAGTATGTCACTTGTTATTACTTTACTGCCACAACTTTGTGTGTATTGTGATTTTCGTTCTTTTCTTTCACATTCATAGAATCGGCACCTACGTTATAAAGATATTTGCGACAGAAAATACCATACATTCATACGTATATCCTCCAAGATATACACTAAAGCTCTGAGAGCATATAATTGTAGGGTGCCCCATATAGTAGCCATGAATTAATGTTTGTAACCAAAATTACGCAGTAGGAAAACGTTTTTATGTGTACCTAAGAATGTCCTACGATGTTATGATCTCGTAATCATATTAGAACACTTTTCAACCATTCCCTTATAAAAACCGGACCTAGAATATCCAGGTTGTGTTATCAGTCCATCATTCATTATCATACAGCTTTAATCAGCTTGTGAACAGTGCGTGCCATGTCAGACAATAGCTTCCTCGAATCATATCATATTCTTCACAATTTTGTTCATTCAGTTGACCTCGATCTTAATCTACCCTTGTCGTACATACATTACTCTTCAGTCTTCATATTGGCATGAATTTATTTCATTTCGTTTCTATCCAATTTCAGTTTCAAAACCTGATACAACCACAGTATTTGCAATAGCCTGCACTGAACTATAAAATGTAAACAAATGCAAGTGTCTGGAATCTATGGATATTTTAGCTTGTGAACTAGAGGGCGTCGTATAAAATATTAAGCTTTGTAATGATCAATCTAGACCGCTTTAACCGCCAATAAGTTCTGGTCGTAATAACATATAGGTATGTGAATAACGAGTAATGCTCATGCATTTTTTTTGTATTCCTTGTGAAATGTGTTGCCATTAAATAAAATAATGCCATATCGCGACTGGGTCTCCTTTAAACAGCTGCTGCAGTTGCAGTTGCAGTTGCTTATAGTCTACTAATTATTTTATTGACGTTCAAGACTATGATTACATAACAATCTTGTACACAAATCCATATTGTAATTTTCTTAATGTAATGCTAATTAACCCAGGTAATTTGTAGATAGCGTATGATGTATGTAAATGTATTATTTATGCATTGGTATAGGATGGAAGATAAGGTTTCACTGTGCAAAGACCTTTAAATCCAAATCATTCCCGCATATTATATTGTTGTATTATAACCCCCAGGCTTATGATGAAAGCCACCCTCGCTATCGAAGCACTTGTCTCGACGCAAGTGTTGTGTCGCCCGCTGTACTGGGGGTGAGTGGAATGCCAACAAGTGTGTTCCAGCCCACTCAGACTAAACGGTGGATTGCGTGAGATGTTAGCTGGGGCCCCGAGACTGACGTGCACTGATATGATTGTTCTGCCGTGATCCACGTATATTTTTAGCTCGAAAGTGTTTCCGTCTGCGGGATTCCACGGCCACGCGACGGACGTTTAAATTCCATCGTTTCCAGAATATTATATTCCTGATATAAAAATGAATGCCCCCCCAAAAAAGTTTCTATTCTACATTCCCTGACGGCCTACCTGAAAACCAACATCTCTCATAGATGTATTATAGCTTTTTGAATAGTGTATATGAAGAGATAACAATTGTGATAGAAGGTTTGTTCCATGGCCCTGACAGCTGGAGCCGCAGGATCTGGGTTCGATCTCTAGTCGGGACAAACATTTATACAACATCTTTTCACATATTATTATATAACATGTGAGAGTTAAGATTAGAATGCGCTAGGAGGCTGCGGTGATGAAATGCACACATCATGTCTGCCCGTAACTCAGTTTTATCTAGTGTACGAGTGGTATGGAGTAAAGTGAGTTGACACCCTCGCGGTTTACCCTAGGGGGCTCTCTCGTGTAACAGTAGATGTGTAACAACGTAACAGCGCGCACGTAGATTCGTGTTAACGCGTCGTTTCGCCCCCGGGTGCTAAACCAGACTCTAGGGTGTTGTTCTGGAGAATGTAAATGATAATTTCAAATGTTTTTTTTTTTTTAATGACGTGTCAAAACCAACATGAATGATGACTTCATTTGGGGTAGGGAGGTAACTTTTGTGTGTCTGATGTATGTTCGCTGGTTTATCCGCACGTGTTCTAGAAAGAGATCATTTGAGTTGTTGGGATGTGTTCACTCGACGTTTTGCTGCCCTGTGGAACGTCGAACCGACACAAAGTCACGAACAAGTGCAGCAAAATACATTATCATACGGGATTCAATACCAAATGCTTTAAATGAAATTCCTATTGTAATGGCTTTATTATATAAACAAGAAAAGAATGCATTTAAATTTTGATTGCATACTTTGAATGTACTTTGCACACACCATAGCTTTGTAAAACATGAATTATTTCCGCGCATTAAAATGGAATCAACGTTCAAGAGGAAAGTGTTGTTAAAATTTGGAACTTTCACAACGGCCCATATAACCAAGTACGAACACGTTGTTTAATGCATTGCTCTCATACACAATAAAACGCATTCATTATTGGGTCGTTTATCACAATTCCCCGTTCGCTGTGTTTTTAGGGGTAGGTTAACAATACACGAGGGTTTCCGCAGCATCTGACCTGCGCGAGCTGTCAGTGTCAGTTACTATGATTCACTGATATTTGCATTTAGCAAAACTGGGCAAAAAAGCACAGTCGTTAGTCCTTGTTGACATGCCGTTGTACATGTACATTGTACACGACAGCCTCTGGGGGTCGTTTTAAATGTGTTGGGGGGGGGGGGGGGGATCACCTCGTTCATTTACAAGCTCTTGTGGCAATACTGATAATTGAAGTCAGATCCTTATAAAGTGCGATGATGCCCAATTAATTATTTTACTTACACTGTATGAGGGTCTTTCCATGGAACGTCGTCAAATACTAAACACGAATAATGTATTTTATTCCAGTATTATACATAATTCATAATTATACACAAAATAAAACATGCATGCGAAATAATAGAATTGCCGTATAAAAGAGTTTTGTTGATCTGGAGGTAGATTTTTGGAGAGGCAGGACTCATTTGAAAGGGTATTTTATTTCTTTAGTTTGTTTCGTTTTTGGGAAAAGGGTTTATTATGCGGCACATGGTTTGTGGGGGAGAGAGTAAAATAGCCTCATTTATTTCGCCAATCCCCCGGCTTTTTTCCGTAAAATAATACAGACATTAGTTAACAAATAATCCGCTCTTATTTCAGACAATGTTGACATTTCATCAGTCGTTGGTTTTAAATCATCACCAGACCGTGAAATACCAGTAGGTTATTTATGTATCCTTCAAAAAACTTTTGCAAGTGTTTTGCACACTAGTATTTTCATTGCCAGCCTCTGCAGACACATCTCCGGTTGACCGAGCAAGAAAGCTATAATAATTGTATTCGTAGGCCTACTTAGTGTTTGCTCAGTGTTCACTCGATAACACCAATAACATGATGTATTCCTTGCTCTATGTGGCAAGTAGGCCTACTGGCACTGCCTTGTCACAGGCGTTCCTTCTCATGTACAGTCGTCTCAAATTTATGGAATGTAATTATTTATGGAGCGTGAACATGGAGCTGTCTTACAATACTGTTGTATCGGTTGGCCGCAACGTTTGTGAATTTTCTTGAATTAAACCCGCCCAAGCCAATTGTGCACGGGTTTAAATCGCGTAGTATCCCGTATTGGTTTTATTCCGTTTTCGTTGTATGTATAGTGGCCACAATTAATTAATTCGTGCGCTAGTTTACCGTGTCGTTACTTTATAAAAACAAACACTATTAATTGTTTGTTTTTTGTGTGTGATTGTTGATTCGCTCGAGTTCAACTTACAGTTTGGCTTTTAATTGATATTTAAAATGTACCCACAACTTCATCAGTTTTAGTACCTAACAGTTAAGAGTGTAAAATCAACACATCTAGCAAGTAAATGGTTGTCAACTGCAGGTGGTTATACTTTTCTTCTTCGATCTCTATTGTTGCCAAACATGTTGCTTTTATTACTATAAATTTATGCCACATCTGTTTCGTGTCAATATCTTCGTGCTTGATTTGTTGTTATACATTATCCTCCTTTATAAATTATTATAAATTATAAATTATAAATCCTTTATAAACACAAAAAATTAAACTGCATACTACTACAACAGCTGTACTACATAGATGTACCGTGTAGATATTTCAATATTCTGTTTCTACGCATAGTGCAAAATGTCTAGTGCTCAGATCACAATTTGTTGTGTGAATTAATAATTCAAATACGCATTGTGTAGGAGTTCTGTTATAGCGGCAGGCAAAGCGAGGCCATGCAAGACTGTGTCACCTTTTAGAGCCACGCACCAAGGCGGAAGTGGTGCCGTAATGTGCCGTGATGTGCGTTACGCCTATTGTGTTATGTGATGTGGGGGTGCGAGAGTTGACTCATTAATAAGGTTTCCTTTAGTAGACAGACAGAGGCCGTACATTGGGTGGAATTCCTTAATCTCTACGTGATTTCAGTCGTACCCCCGTGCGTGCACACATTTGTCAACCTGAACGTTGTCGCACCATTTACTCACATTCATTCGTATATAGTGTGTTTATGCGTTTCCTTCGGCAGGAGTACACATTGCATTTTGCAAACGTGCTCTTCAAACACAGAATCAGCACACACACAAAATACTACATTTGCGTGTGAAGACTATAATAAAAAAAACAGTCTTAGGCTCGCTGCCACCATCACGAAGTCATGTATAGTTAGGAACACTAGTGTAAACGAATAATTATTGGCGGGTCAAGATTAAAATATTTCAATTTCAACAGACAACTCAAAATATGCGATGTAATGGATATAAAAGAATGGCAGAGAGAGAGGAAAGAATCGAGAGCTGTTCCAAACCAATTCACTTACGTCGAACGAGTTTGAGGACCACATGGTCTTTCACCAAGTTCACTTTCCAACAACCCCGCAAGTCCCTAAAGAAACTGAAACCCTATATAGATAGGCTTTATTTATATAAATGTGCTATTTTGTATTCAGGCCTAACCAACAATTGTAAGATACCGAGCTATAGTTTCCATTCTCACGGGTCTTGGTTCGAATCCACATTCCGTCGCTTTCCTCAATGGTTGGTGTAAAGTAACCTTCCTAGCAATGACATGACGCATGCGTGGACAATCCACTTTTAACACAACCTTGACTTCGATCGTAGTTGTTTGTAATTAAGCTATAGCTAATGTTCAGAAGTGTCGGCTGCGTCCCAGAGAAGTCCCAAGAGGACGAAACGCGGCGTGTGTTCTTGGGATTACTTTAATTAGCTGTTGTTGTCTTGTTTATTTTGTACCCTCCTGTGCGTACATGAGACGGAAGTGTTTGGTCCTCATTCGAGTCTGGACAAACTACCATCGTTTATAGTTATGCATGCCATATAAATAAATAACTACAAAGCGCTACAGGTGCACCGCATTGTTATACGAGCGAAAGTTGCGCCCTTGCTAATAGTTCATACCCAGTCACGACGGGTTTAGTCGTTAGGTAGTAATTGCGATAACATTTTGCAGATATGTTTCAATGTACATGGTGAATGCATTGTCGGAGTGGAAATTACTACCATTCGTCAATCTGCACGATAAAGTACGAGTTGTCTTTGAAGTTAAAACTTTAACGTTCTCCTGCAAATGTTATTTATAGTGTACTAACATCGGAGTTCTACCTGGTATAGTTTAAAACGTTTTCGATGTTGATTGAAGCTTTTGCTGGACTCGCGCAATCCGTGTGTTTTTAAAGCCCCCCCCCCCCCCCCCCCCCCCCGTGTTAGCCCGTTGGCCATAAACTCGAACCGATCGTCTATTTATAAATCACATGACGGAATTCAATCACACCGTTTAGCTCTTCGGTGAAGCTGTGACATGTAGAGAGGGCTTCGCTAATGCGTTCAGCAATGTGTTCACTACTCTACTCTGCTCCCCGAGCGGATGTTGCGGGTTCGAGCCGAGCGCATAATATTCGCTCGGCCTCGTCACCTCATACTCACTCATACACACGTCACCACGCTTAAAGCGCCCTAATCCAGAATCAATTCAACTATATACATAGTGAGGCGTGATCGGCCGTGTGGATATAAGGTACATTCTATTTATACTTTATAGGTCACCTTACATCCAACATTCGCAATTATGTATGTAGCTCAGCCTGGTCGTCCAAATTCCAAAATCAGAGTACCATATGGTAAATTATGTCGGTACAAATTGTCAACTGTCAATTTTGTATGTATTGTAATCGTGGCCATGATTGTTTTTTTGTTTTTGGACGATGTGTAGGCTATAATTAAAATACTTTGTAATGTAAATAGATATTTTATTTTTTACACACATAATAAAAGCAATAAACATATAAATGTATTTGCCAAATAAGATTTGAATCACTCTATAGAAGCCAATAAGTGACTAAATGATGGGGCTACTTGTAAATAGATGTCGCTAGTATTTGTGTGTTCTGTTGTGTAGGGATAACACAGGAGAGACTTTGATGGTCATGAGCTCGATCCCAGCCACCGCCGCAATTCTGGGGTTGAATTTGTCTCGCGAGATTTTACCTCCATATAATGGAACTGCTCGGATTATGTAGCCGGGTACGCAGATGTCCCCAAGCCCTTGTTGCTACGCCATTGTTTTATGCATGTTACAAACACATGTCATAACAACGAGACGAGCTCAAAGCAGGACCATCCTAGCCTAACACCAGACGTTGGACGTTCTCTGTACAAGGGTTAGGTCCGAATTCCCCAAACTTTTTTATCGGTCGATTTACAAATCTCGGATTGGTTACTATGGTTTCAACAAACATTACATACAAAATGCATGGCGGCTTCTACCGGGCGCCATTTTTGATCTCTGATTAACAGAAAATCGCCGTATTAAAGTTTGGTGAAACCGGCCCTTAGCTATTCTGTAACGTTTGATTGTACATCCCGAAATGCATTCTTTTCGGACTGGTTTACTCAATATTACATTACTCATATTACATTACTCATAACAAGTTCGAATTCAGTCAGCATTCGTTTCGTGATTCACAACAAAAAGTTACAGAATAGGACCCAGGTTGTTGCCTCAGAAGTGGGGGCACATTGCACCCTTCTGCCTGTATAATATACAATACAAGCATAATTGTAAGGTGTTATTATTGTGACAGCGTATTTGTAAACATTATCCCTGACTCACATCGTCTACGTCACGAAATACCTTTCAGCAGGCCGGAGCTCTTAGAAGGTCGTAATTGCATGATTTATGAAGCAAGGCTACCGACCTCTCGCGGAAACGCCCATAAAATAGCCACGGATCATGCCAATGACGTCATATGTTCGAAATCGAGTATAAGATTAGTGTATTCCGTATTATATTGCTTGATCTAGCTTGATTATTCTTTTAATTAACGCGTCAAAGTGTGATGCGAACGACAAGGCGTAAAAACGAAATTAAAAGAAAACTTAGTATTGCAGTCGCTTAGGCTTAAATTAAACGCGATAAGTTTTGTCAGCATTCCGAGCACGTTCCCGTATTACTTGACGTTTAATTAAGTTTGGCAAGATAAGCGTGTACAATATCTGCTTTATGGGGGGCATAAAGCGGCTCGGCCTATGTCTTGGGAGGTATCAAGTCAAGTAATATGGATATAACGACCGGCGAGGGTGATAAATCGAAAGTAAAATAATCTCGCCTCTAAAAAACCGCCCCGGCTGAAAAAAGGAAACATAAAAACTAGGGTGTTTAAAATTTTAGAGGAAATTCATCGATTCCTGGTTTATTGCTCTGTGTGAAAATAGCCCTTGGATGCACGACTAACAGCTAACAGTGTGAAAATAGTCCTCAGGCGTACGACGAACAGCTAACGGTGTGAAAATAGCCCTTGGATGCTCGACGAACCGCTAACAATGTGAAAATAGCCCTTGGGTGTACGAGGAACTGGTCATCGGGTCGTGGATGGATCCTGCCCTCCCTCCTGGATCCCTTTAAAAGTCCAATATTCACGATTCTGTACTTTTAGCAGGAGTCAGTATTTTAAAAACAAAGAACACATCCTAAAATCTTAGTATACGATTTGTCCAATCAAAAGAAAACAGCTATTCTAATATACAATGAAATATAGAAAATTTGACATATGTTTAAACAATTATATAATATAAAATAATACAAATATTGCATTAGATGGAAACTACGCGGTGTGTATAACTTGATCTATGTGAGGGAATCAACTATGCCGGCCTAACTCTACAACATATGTTTCCTAGTTTCTACAAATGTCAACAAATAAATTAAAAAACATTTTTTAAGTGCCTTCAACGGGTAACGTCTACAATCGGTATAATAACACCACAGGTTGACAAAATTCATACTAGTACAGTAAATATATTGGAACATGTAACATCACCACATTACAACCCGAACGAGGAAACTTGAAATGTCAGTATTCGGTCTAGTGAACTAAGCCTGCTCATGGGGTATAAACACATCCGTTGTGAGACGTATACTTGTACTTGGAATCGAACCCGCGGTCGCCTGGGACGTGAGTGCATGATCGATCCAACATGGCGACGGCTTGCACGTGTGTCGGTGCTGCTCTTTTACTGTGGACGTTGATGGATTCGTCCCCCAATAAAAAGTGTTGAGATCCTGTGCATGGGTGTTTCTCCGTCTTCCCGTATCGATCTGTTGTATGAGGGATCCCCCCCCCCCCCTCCCCTCTTGTGCTAACAAATCACGGACGATCGATCGTCCCGCTGCAGATTACGTCTTGTGATGTAATACTGAGGCCCACATCTCGAATGAATAACATCAAAGATAAAGATATTTATTCTTCAAGACACAACTTACATGTCTAATCTCTAAGGAGATGTGCGAAGAGTGGATAGGCTACAATGCCTATACTAAAAGTAACAATAAAATACTATATTCACATTTACAACAAATGTAGAAAAATAAATAGATAGGGCCTAGGCCTAAATTCTAAACCACTAAAATCTAAAATCAAAAACTACGCATACTTAGTGCATAACAGCTGCTCAGTCGATATAGGTATACAGCAAACACTTTTAAGGTTGTACATTTTAGGTATTAAACATTAAATTAATCAAACCATAAGGAGAAAATTTAACTAGAATAAATCTAGCATAACACAAATCTCAAAACTTAAACTAAAAAAGTTACATAATATTAGCCTATTTCAAGAACTTGTCTTTAAACTCCTGTACAGAATAAAAAGATTCACTTAAGAGCATATTTTTTAACTTAAACTTAAATAAGGATATGGTAGTGCACTTTTTTATTTCATCTGGTAGTAGATTGTAAAGTAAGGTTCCCTGGTAGGATGGACTCTTTTGGCACTGAGAAGAGGTTTGCCTTTGAATTCGGAGAAAAGTTTTTCGACGCGTGTCATGCGAGTGAACATCCAAATTTGTCTCAATGTTATTGATGTTACTCTTTATGTATGTTAAGAGTTGCAATATATATAAACAAGGCATAGTTAATATTTTTAGATTTTTAAAATGAGTTTTGCATGATTCTAAACGATTGAGATGAAGTATATTCCTGATAGCTCTTTTCTGGAGTTTAAACACTGTTTCCCATAATATAGAGTTTCCCCAAAAAATGATGCCGTAACTCATTTTTGAGTGAAACATTCCATAGTATTGATTTTTTAGCGTTTTTATATCAGCCATTTTGGACATTATTCGGATTGCATAACAAGTGCTTGAGAGTTTATTGCATAAGGCATTGATGTGGTTAGTCCAATCAAGATGTTCATCAAGCTGCACCCCTAGGAATGGAACATGCGAATTTAGCTCCAGTGCTACATTCTTCACATTTACGACTATTTGTTGAGGAGCAGAATGCTTATTCTTAAAATAAATAACTTTAGTTTTAACTGGATTTAGGGTCAAAAAATTTGCATCAAACCAATTGTTAATCTCCAACATTACCACATTGGCTTTGAGCAATAATTCAGCTAAATTGGAATTTGTAAGTAGGACATTTGAATCGTCGGCAAAAAGAGTTAGTAAATCTGCTGCAACATTGCCCGGCATGTCATTAATATATATAAGAAAGAGAATTGGTCCAAGTATGGATCCTTGTGGGACTCCTAACTTAACTTCCCCCCAATTAGAGAAGTATTTCTTCTCACTATTATCATTATCAAGTTGATTAATACACGTTTTCTGTTTCCTGTTTGTTAAGTATGACTTGAACCAATCATTTGCAATACCCCTGATACCATAATGTTCTAGTTTTTTAAGTAAAATGACGTGATTTACGCTGTCAAAAGCTTTGCTTAGGTCGCAGAAAATACCTATTGTATGCTCCTTCATATTTAGTGTTCTGTAAATATATTCTGTAAAATTAGTTATAGCCGACATAGTTGATCTGTTTTTCCGGAATCCGTGTTGATTGGAGGAAAGTATTTTGTTATCATTCAAGTAGCTCATTAACCTATTAAGCATAACACGCTCTAAAATTTTTGAAAACACTGGCAGTAGTGAGATGGGTCTATAGTTATCGGGCAGGTTTTTAGCCCCTTTTTTGAAAAGGGGAATCACTTTCGAGCATTTGAATTCATCAGGAAATATTCCAGTTTCCAGAGACACATTGAATAGTTCAACAAGTGGATCAGCAAGGTAGTTGGCAAATTTTTTCAGTATAAAGTTGGGGATTTCGTCTAGCCCAGATGAATTTTTATTACCCAATTGTTTTAGAAGGGACAATATTTCTGGTTTTGTAATGGGATAAAGAAAAATTGAATTGTTTATGGGAGGACTAGCATTATTGAGTAAATTGATTGCTTCAATACCATTGGGAAATGTTTTAGGCATGTTAGATGAAGCAGCTGTTATAAAGAATGAATTAAAAATATTGGCGACGGCTTCAGGATTATCCGTTGTACTACCTCCGTGATTGAGTTCAATATTATTAGGTTTCGATGAATGTGACTTCCTCCCTAGTTCCTTGTTAATTAGATTCCAAGTAGTTTTAGCAATATTGTCAGAGTTGTTTATTTGCGATTGAATATGTGATTTTTTAGCTAACATGACAACTGATTTAAATATGCGCTTATAAGTTTCCAAATAATTGTGAAGTACCTCACTACCCGATTCTTTAGACAATTGAATAAGAAGCCGCTTGTGTTTACTTGAAATTCTTATACCCTTTGTTATCCAGGACTTTTTTGGTGGTAAACATTTTTTAGTAGTTAAGGGAAATGCCTTGTCAAAATGGCTATGAAAGGTAGAGATGAAGTGATAGAACTTGTCAGCTGTAGAAATAGCATTAGAGCTTGCATTCCAATTTTCTTGTTGAAGCAATGTTTCAAATAGATCAAGATTCTTTTTTGAGAAGAATCGTTTTGTAACTGATGGCCTAGGTCGTTTATCTGTCTGAGAAACTTGTAGGGTGTTGTAGTCAAAAGAAATGATTTGAGCAAAATGATCAGATAGACCAGACTCAAATACTTCAGTTCCATAAGTAGACTGTTGCATGTTTGTACCAATATTGTCCAGACAAGCTTGGTAATTTAAATTTAATCTACTGATGCGAGTTGGCTCATTAATCGTAAGTGAAACTCCATAACTTTTAAGGAGAGTTACCAGAGATACCTTATCTCTACAATTGCCTAGCATATTAATATTAAAGTCACCACATATAGTTACAGCATGTTTACTTTTTATCGCAGTTTCGAGCAGAGTTTCTAGACGACTAAAAAATAAATCAAAATTTCTCCTTATGATACTAGGGGGCCTGTAAATGCATACAATTAACATATTGACTTCAATTATTTCTACAGCAGAGCATTCAAATAAAGTCTATCCTGTTTACAAAAGAAATTTCATTTTTAAGGTAAATACAGTGTGTCCATGGTGCTTCTCATGTAAATGTAATAAAGGTCGCTAGACGAACTTGATTTGACCGGAAGTCCGTGATTTGAGGCTTGAAGATAAGATCAGTGAGTGATCTTATCAGTGGGTGTTCTTATCATTGAATATTCTTATTAGTAAAACAATGATAGGAATAATGCCCTATTGTTGCAATGAAACGTATACAAAGCTTAAATGTCCAGATCTAAAAACATACAGTGAGCATTGTTTACGATAAAAATGGAGCCCGTTACGTCCCGAATCAAAACTGTACTTATTTTGTTACATAATTTACACCGATATACATTTTTTAAATATGTTATAACAAAACGTAATTCGTGCAGTGATAGAATGGTCGCAGGTAAAAGAGTATAATTTTGTACTCTATAATGAATGGCATGCATTTTTTATAAGCTGACCGTTTCTATTATAAACAACCTATTATAAGTTATATGATACCTTATTAGAATCCTCGTTGAATTGAAATTCCAGTAACTAACTAACTATAAACATATATCTGAGCCTCGAGTATTTACTTTATTAAGTCTAAAGTACAACACAAAGTTAATTTACGTTATCGATTATCTCTCTTGGATGACGCAGTAGTGTCTTAAGTTTGCCACAGCGTCGTTGCGGCTATGAATTATATGGAGGTCTCAATTCCACAACGTGTGATTTAATTCATCTTCCTCGCAATTGATACAAAGCATTCCGCATAAACCATAACACAACTAACTTCTCGTTCTCCATATCGGCATCGTTTGGTTGTTGTCTCAACTATTCCTAGCTTTATTGTGGTTCGTTGTTGTGTGTTCCATTCCATCCGTACATGTGGTATAGTTCGAAAGCTACCTACGTGATGTTATCTAAAATGTAATATCGTTATTTGTACACTTGCTCCGTCGTCGTTACGCCATAAAGGACCGTTTTATCTGCCCGTTTTTACTGTCGCGTCGAGTCGTGTAAATGGACAGAGAAATACAATTTGCTTGTGCTCGCGTTAGGTTACCAACATCCATCAGTCGACGTCTGCTCGCGTCCCGTCTCGTTACGACGCTGAAATATCGGAAAGAGGATTCGATTTACTTTAAAGCGCGCTCCTCTCTTTACTGACGGAATTGAAATGAGTTCTTGTGGAATTTAAAGGGACTTGAAAATGGTACTGTGGATACGAATCAGTAAAGCACACAGATTGGAAGGGGATTTCGTGCTAAACTAGACCTCTCCCTCCAGCTAAAAAAAATAGCTCATATTTAATCTTTTGTGGTTTCACCTGACATAATACATGTTTACAATGGTTTTATAAGCGAGAATACCGTGTCACATATTATAGGATATCTAAAAAAGTGACTCCCCCCCCCCCCCCCCCACCCCCCAAGATGAAGTCCGACCTTACATTTGAATGGTTGGTATGGAAGCAAGGCAACAGTCCTGTCAAGATACTCGTTTGTTGTTTCTTTTTGTAATGTTTGTTATTTTGGATTGTCCCTGTATTTCCAAATTGCATATTTTCAGCCATTCAATTAACATAATTTTACAGTTCAAGTCTGGTGTTTTCAAATAACACTGTGACATGATTGATCAAAAAGTAATTACATCGGTGGTGGACATTACAGTTAATAAATGTGTACCATCTTGTGGGTTGTGTTCAAACAAGTAATAGTATCCGCGCGGTTGTGAACAATGATACAAGAGGGGATCGCGAACCTCTTTGAGTTTATTCGTGTAGGAGTCGTAATCTGTTTTGGTGAGATCGTAATCCGCTCTTTTGTTTGCGGCTAAGTGTATAATGAGTTTCCGCATCAAAAGTGTTGAGTGTACTCGTGAGAAATATGCGATGAATTTTTCCTGCTTCATTTCAAAACGAAACGTTGTGCGTATGTGTATCTCTTCCTGTTAATTCGTACCACGCCACGTAGTACATAACGTGAGGGCTTGTTGACACGGGAATCATCCAAGCCGCGTTCCAAGCACGGATGAAATCACTCGACCACTGTATTGAGGGTGGAGGGAATGCGTGACCTTTGCTTTACGGATTAGCAGCAACGCCATGACGTCATGCGCCGGAACTGTTTGTAGCCCCTGTTCGTTTTCTGTGTTATTTTGAATCGACTGTAGTAATCGCACAGCCAATGTATGTAAATGCAATGTAGCTCATATAACGATAACTTGATAAGTTTACAAAAGTATTTGTAAAACAATGTTAAGGTGAATTCACGACCTTGCGTGGCCGTGCATGCAGCGCCGTCCGTGCTGCTGCAGTAGTGCGTGGGAAGTTCTATGTGTTCACGACCCGGCCGGCACAGATGCGGTTTCACTGCCTAGGCCTCCGCCTATTGTATCACTAGGACTGCCGTATTACTAGGCCGATACATATACATTCAGTGTTAAGAAATAATAAGATATTGGCGTAGGCCTAGGCATTACCTTGTAGGCTTTCTAGAACATAGAGAAATTCCTAGAATAGAGAAATATAGCATTCTAGGTTGCTTTTTGTGTTGTAAAAGACGCGTTCATGTAACTGTGTGTAGGGTTATGTTTGTTTTGATTTGAGCTTTGTTGTAGTTTGGTTGCAGTGATCACGGCCATCTAAATCGTGATATTGTCTTTTTCTGATTGGCTTAAAGCCTCGGTGGGTCAGTCGCCTTGGCCACAGCCAGTGTGAGCCATCAGAATATATACGATCTATGGACGTATGACTTGCGTGCAGTGCTGCAAAAGTTGAATGTCGACCAACTTCGGCAGCGCTGCACTGCACTGCATGCAAGTCGTTTCTGATTGGTCTACCAGCCGCTGCACCGCGCTGCATGCACGGCCACGCAAGGTCGTGAATTCACCAGGTGAATTCACGACCTTGCGTGGCCGTGCATGCAGCGCGGTGCAGCGGCTGGTAGACCAATCAGAAACGACTTGCATGCAGTGCAGTGCAGCGCTGCCGAAGTTGGTCGACATTCAACTTTTGCAGCACTGCACGCAAGTCATACCTCCATAGATCGTATATATTCTGATGGCTCACACTGGCTGTGGCCAAGGCGACTGACCCACCGAGGCTTTAAGCCAATCAGAAACAGACAATATCACGATTTAGATGGCCGTGATCACTGCAACCAAACTGCAACACGGCTCAAATCAAAACAAACATAACCCTACACACAGTTACATGAACGCGTCTTTTACAACACAAAAAGCAACCTAGAATGCTATATTTCTCTATTCTAGGAATTTCTCTATGTTCTAGAAAGCCTACAAGGTAATGCCTAGGCCTACGCCAATATCTTATTATTTCTTAACACTGAATTTATATGTATCGGCCTAGCAATACGGCAGTCCTAGTGATACAATAGGCGGAGGCCTAGGCAGTGAAACCGCATCTGTGCCGGCCGGGTCGTGAACACATAGAACTTCCCACGCACTACTGCAGCAGCACGGACGGCGCTGCATGCACGGCCACGCAAGGTCGTGAATTCACCTTTAGATTAAACTTTGCGTGAACACGTATAAATAGGAACTATAGCACAGTATAAAGATAGCGGTCTTATTTGCTTTTCATATTCATTTTCATGAGATTAAGACATATATATATACACACATTACATGCTCGTCATTATAAGACTATGTATAAATTAGCCTTTTGCTTTTAAACCTTCAAACTTCAACTTCAACCTATTTTTTCACGTATCATAGTTGTTTACGAAAACGAATAGCATAAAGTAAAATTTGAAGGGATATATAACTATTTACCATACATAGGTGTAGATATAGAGTTTGTGTATGGCCACGATAGCTCGCGCTAATAGCTACTATGATGATGGAATTAATAAACTGGCTCTACGCCAGAAACGGCTTTTGTCATAGCGATTAATGGACCGGCATCCATTTCAATGGATTTCAACCGGCGAGAGCGAGAGAGTAACTCGCTTTGAATAATAACACAATACGCATCATCTTTATCACCTTCTGACATTGTGTAGACGAGAAAGACACTTGTTTTCGTCTAATAACTTACACGACTAATATCTTGGCTGTGGTGGATTGTTAGCGGTATTGTGAGGAAGTGAGGAGATAGCCACGTGACTGTGAACTTGGCCGCCGTACTCAGGTGCTTTGTGAGCTGTGATGAGATAACGTACCTTATATTAAACTGTTATGTAAATGATGATGATGTCTTGTTTATTTCGGTACTTAATTGTTTGGAACTTGACTACTGACAACAAAAGCCGACCGCGTCGTGTTGCAGGCGGCTTGTATAGTTTGAACGCATCAACTCATAATAATAATAACAATAAAAGCAACACGAATAACAAGCATTGTGACACATATTAGAAGTATTTGTGGCTGTGCATAGATCCGAACTATAATGTTGTTGGTGTTACTGCAAGGTTGTCATCGTTTTATTTGTTGTAGCATAATATTATATAATTACTAATTATGTGATATATTAAAAACAAAATTACCATAATTAGCTTATCGCTCTTTCCAATGGCAAGAGTGAGCATATATAAATTAACAATACTAGCAACATAACTAATGTAATAATTGAATTTAGCATATTTTTTGCTATTTACATAAGCAAATAACAAACCAACGTAAAACAAAATTAGTCTTTAAAATGTATGTTTTATCATACCAATATACTGAGCAAAATTTCGTACATACACGATCCATATTGGAGGTTTGTGGATGATAAGCTATTGTAATTTGATTGTATTTTTGTTATTCTTGTCTTTCAAGGTAACATTTATTTGCCTTCTGTTATTTTCGATGTGACTGTTTTCGGTCGTGTGTAATAAGCTATGTCGACAGCCTTCGGCAATCGAGACACGGCTCCAAGTTTAACCCTTCCCTTTTCTGCCGAGTGAACTAACTTGAACGTCTGGAAAAATTCCCTCCCTGATTGATTGCAGATACCGAAAGTTTGTCTACAGATTGCGCTCTCTTGTTGCGGAAACTACTCCGCCGTGCGTGGGTGGGAAGGGAACGGGAGCTGGCTTGATGATTTATTCAAAGGGGGGCGGGGAGGGGGTTGATGGTTCCGCGCCCCAAGGTGTGATAAAGCGGCACACAAGCACTTGTGTAATAGTCTGCGCTTGATTGGGGCCGGCACACGCCGCGTCACAAGTAGGATTTACTATACCATCATCGTTTGGAGTAGGCTATACAATTCTTATCTACGAGATAGTTAATTATTTTCCTGCAAGTACATAAATGTTGTTTTTAGTCATTTAAACAATAGTTTTTCTAATTGTATTTCATACTCTACATCACCACTTACTGCCATAAGCAAAACAATTGTAATATGAAGGTTCCTTACCTGCGAGTGCCTCATGCACTCACTAGGAACCAATTAACTATATATTTGAGATGTATTGTATAACCTGTTTGACAACAAACCTTAATTTTGTAATTTTTATGTTAGTTTCACATTAACCCGTGTTCTGTTGTTTTGTACGCATTTTTGGTTTTGTTTTTACGGTTTTGGTTTGTTGTTTGTGATTTTTTCCATTTTGAGAATGCAACAAATCAATAATGTTTGTATAGTCATTTTACACGTGCCCCGATATTACCAATCATCATGAGCTGTGCGACATCGTACACGTCGTACTTGTTTCTCCGTTTCGAATGTTTCTCTAATAGTGTATAGGAAAGCCATAAAATAGCGCGGCGTGCCACTGCAATGTTGGCCATTTCATTTGAGGTTACGTATTGCGTCGTTTCTATATTTCCCTCCGCAAAACAATGGACTGGTATTTTCTGCAAAACTGATTCGGTCCCCTAATTTGCAAATCAATTTTCCCTGTATATTGTTTTAAAGCGATAGCCTAAATTGTTCTGGTGAAAAATCTATACGTATCACATTAAATTGCAACAAAAATAGCTTTAAAAAAAACACAACCATTTCCCTTGTGTGTTTTTCCGTTTCTTTCCGTGATATTGATCATTTGTAGTGAATTCGACTCGCCTTGAGTTGTGAAGTGATCAAATACTCTCGACCAAAGCAGGTTCCAGTCATTGTAGCGTTGCAGCTCTTTGGTGGAGGTGCCGGGTCAAGATTGAGATGGGTTAGTAACACGCGTCTTCATATCGAAATTGTATCTAAACCGATTGAATTGTTTAAACAACACTCCATTGTTATTATGGTCGGTAATTTTGTGTTTGAAATAGATACAAAGTTTCATTCAAAACACGGGTAATAATTTTGAAATAAGTAAAAATGTAAGTCTATATTTTTTTCCCCTAGTGATGATTTCTTAACTTTATACAGTTATCACTTATCATAATTAATGTATTAGATGATGTTTTGTGTGGTGATCACTGATCGTAAGCTTACGAGTCAAAATAACCACAATGGCCTTTATAACAATTGTACACATTGTCGGCTTTCTTCGAACATTTGTAAAAAGTGTACGTTTCTATACCCCGGCTTTATCTCCATGGTTCCTGTAGTCCGGGCTTCTGCAAGGGAAGTCCTTAGGGATGCTACCCACCCACTTACCTGCCGCCGCTGGCGAACGGTGGCCGGACGCCGCCCCCCCCCCCCCCCCCCCCCACACACACACGCACACACGTCGTGTAACAGCTGATCAATACCAAGGCAGCGCCATTCACTAAACGTCTGCCTTCATAACGATACGAGTACATTCCTTTTGTTCACGTCTTATAACGAGACTGTTTTGTCTACGCCGCCCTTGTTAATAGATCAATTGCTTCATTGAGCTAGCTCGTTTGTTAGATTGTTGTGTTGTTGCCAAAACGCTACACAAGAGTCTGAAGCCATTACAAACAACGGTGCCACCAAGCCTAGAAAACAACGAACGAATCGGATAACCCGATGTAAAATAGTTGGAATAGTGTATGACACAGCTCGTGACTTGGCTTGCTTTTGTGTTTTACTTCCATTTTTGACTTATTTCGATGCCTCGGCCATTGTGCTTTCCGCAGCGGTTTTACTTGCTAACTCTTTGTATTCCCCATGCAGTTTTCTAGATTGCTTGTGCACTTTAATATTTGGACGGTATGACGTTGACTGTGTGCATGGTCTGACTTTCATTGTGAGCCAATATTCCCCATAGCGAGGCGTCTCAATTATTGATGCCGCCAAAGTTCTCAACCCGTTCATTAACCTGTCTCCCCCCTCCTCCGCCCCCTCGCAGTCACCACGCTACATTACGTATTGTGACATGTCATGAATATTGCATCGGCCGTTCTACTTCCTGCCTTTCAAGCCGTGCATACATGTTAGACGGAGTATTTCACCAGAGATCTATATTTAATACGCCCGTTCTTGGAAGATAAGCCTTTTGTCATAGAAAGTGGCACACACTCCTTGCTTGTTCTGAGTGCAGTTTGACAGTGGCAGTACACAAAATAGACAATATGTGGGGTATTTTTGTTAGTTATAATTATTTTAGTACATACATAAATGGCAATTATGCAACACAGTATAGCCTAACGTAAATATGAAACTGGCCATATTGCTTGTATAAAATTTATTAAAGTGTAGATTTGGTTAGTTATGTACGTAAAGTAGGAATTTAATAATTGTTTAACACTGAAGTTGGCCACATCATGGTTTTTGAGTCTTGGGGATAAAAGGGTAAACGACAAATGTGTTTTTTACAATACATACACATACTGTATGAGTATAAGAACGTACATTGGTGTTCATCCATTATATAGTTGATGGTTATGTTTCTTGTTGCTAAGCGCCTCTTTTATTGCTAATCTGCATGCTAATCGAGACGATGAGGAGTGATAGGTCAAGACAAAGGCCAATTACGAAAATCTATTCCTTATGCGGGATTCGAACCCACGTCCGTGAGTGGCGATAAGTTTATTTTATTTCTGTGTACCAACAGCATTATATTCTGTATATTCTAGAGATGTGCTTTTTTAGCATTAGCTTTGAAAAAATTAGCATGAATTTGTATTGCATTTGCATGTATAATTTAATCGGTATAAACGTTCATTTTAATACAAATTTTGACTTGATCCTTTTTGTTTTACTGGAAGTTACTAACCAGCTTGCATAAAATGTCTGCAGAATTGAATTTGTTAATTATTTTGAGGAACAACAAGACGAAAATGTAAATTATTAGGAATAGTTAAAGCCAGCGTACATTTTAGCATCAAAACCACTTTTTAGCACTAATTGTAAAAAATATAATATGATCAAGCGCGCACTATATATGAAAACTTTCGAAAAATGTACTCTAAACCTAATTTTCTCACGCACCATCTATAGTTTTAACTATAAAACCTACATCCATACTCATTACATCTAATTCAAAATGCAATAAGTGTGTTTGCATTGCTACCCTCTCGGTTACAGGGATTGATTTTCAGTGGAGAGACGTTATAATATTATATGTATAACGCGCTTCGTAGTCAAGGTGGCGCCATATTAAGACACTGTCAGTATCAAGTTATAAAACCCGGTATTCCAAACTTCCAGTTCCTGTGCGCAATAGGGAACTTGCACTTAACTTTCTAATGTGATTTTTAAAATCTGTACACGATATTTACTGATATTATGTCTTTACAATTTAAAAATCGAGTCATTCTACCCCTCAAAATAATAGTTTTAGTAGCGTACACTTTTTTGGCGCGAAAAAACGGCCGCCGCCATGATGAATCGCTAGTGACGTTACATGATAGTAGTCTGCCGGTGTCGCGCAGTCGACTGCACGCGTTCGCCCACACCGCTCATCGAACATTGTGCACTATGGAGACTAAAACATCTTCTGGCGCTTATAAGTTGTGCATAGTACCCATGTGTACTAACACAAGTGTAAAGACTCCAGAGAAGATATTTGTGTGTGTGCCAAAAAAACAATAAACGACGAAGACAGTGGTTGGAAGCAGCGAGACGAGATGTCAGTAAGAACCCTATATCAATGACATCGATGTTGTTTTGCTGCCAAGATCATTTCAATGTGAGTTATAACTTCATTAGTATAGTTTATATATGCATATTGTCACCTAGTTTTGCAACTAATGTATAACAGGACTTGCTGGCAAAGACCGTTGGTAGGCCTACATATTTATATTGTTTTGAGAAGAACGTTGTAGGCTTATCAACAAAAGCGCTCACAGCATGAACCTGTGTTAGATATGCCATTAGGGGTATGATATTATTTTCGTCCATTTAGCTTGAAGACGATATGGAGAACTGGACGAGATATAATTTAATGGGTAGCCGACTAAAATGTAAAGACGACGTAATTCCCCATATATTCGATTGTCAAGGACGGAGATTTGCTTCTACTCCAAACGAAAGGTCTGCAGTCAAGAAAAGAAAGATTGTCAGCTCTGTTCATAAGGCTATCAACGTGCACACAAATGTGAACCAAGGTAATTCTAAATAATATGTTAAAATGCAGGCCTACGTTGCAGGCAGCACTGGAACAATAACACAGTGTGCGTTTGGATATGAGAAGTTCTGGCCGTCGTAATCACATTTACTGACATGCCAACACCAGATGCCAACAATAAATTACAGATCGCAAGAATTATTTGAAAACCGATATCAACATTGCATAGTTACATTTTTATTTTATTTTAAATTAGATAATGAACTCAGTCTAGGGATTAGAAGGATTAACGTTTAAGCGTGTAGTGGTGGGTTAGAGGTTATTAAATTTGTCACAGGGTTAGCAACTGTAATTCAAGTTTTAAATAAATAAAGACGAATATAATAAAAATTGTGATTTAACATCTGCTTGATCCATAAACTAAGTATTGTTTACATTCACAGTTTTGGGTGGGCATCTATAGGGAGGGGGGAGGGGGAAGTGTCCATGACCCTCATTCATCCAAGCTCTCGAGTATCAACAAGACTTCAAGTGTCTTCTTTGCAGATGTGAAGGAGTACAAGGTCAAGGGATCATTTAAGAAGTGTTGGGACTACTAAACCAGCTCGATATCGTCACGAAATCTCCCTTTCGAAATGCCACTCAATAAGACATGGAATTTCGGGGGGGGGGGGGGGGGGGGGGTATTACTATGTACATATTTTACATATTATTTAGTTTTACAAAATCAATCATGATGGGGTTTGGTTTGGACTTCGGAGATAAATAATTAACAAATCGGAATAATGACGACAAAATTCGCCGCCATAAAACCATCTATCTGCGGTAAATTTGTGCTGTTGGCCTTTGTAAAGCCTCCGTTTGTCATTTTAGTTCATGCAATACGAGCTACTGATAACAACACGACGTTGGGCGTGAATGATCGCTCATCGTGCACTGAAACACAGGTGTAGCAGTCGCGCGCTCGCAGGCCAAACCATCATACTGCGTCACAGAGGCCGCCGACCAATCAGCGCGCGTTTCTTCGCGGCAAGAGGAAATTCAAATAAATGTGATATTCAATTCGTTATTAAACCCGTTCAATAATAATTAAAAAAAAAAAAACTTTTGCAAATGCAATTGTTGGACACCAGACTGTAAAACTAAGTACTTGTTACACTAAAAAAAATCGTATGCATGTTCCCTATTGTTCAGCAGACGTCATGACCGGATGTTTCTGTAGTCTGCCACTCACGTGAGACGCGCTCCACTCTACTCTCGACAAGTTGTTTGTTGTTGATTCCATTTCAAGCAATGTTGGTTCTGTATAAATACACCGACTAACGTATCGGCCGAGGAGGTTCCATTTTGCTCTAGTGACTGTCCATTATATATGCATCTCATCCGAAGCGCGGCGTCCTACCGATATGCAAATAATTATATCACAGAGTCCCATCCATTATGCATACCGTAAATTACTTAATAAACGTGTGAAAATGCCCAAGGTTTGGGAAAAGCTTCTACTTTGCCTGCAGACAGTCATGGCCACGCCAAGGTCTTGCCATGATAATTGTTTTAGTGAAATTACTGTATTTAGTAGACGCTTAATTGTGCATGAGTTGGGCTGTCGCATGTTTGACTAATATGACGTAAAAATAAATTCTGTTTTAGCTTGGCCTTAAAAATAATGCCTTTTTATATGTACTTCTCAAGACAAACATTGAATAGGTTTTATGAGTGTAAAACCAGAAGTATTTGTATTAGGATTTACGTGCTTTAGCTTATTTTTGTGTTTGTTATTAGTGGGTTATCCCACTGGATTATAAAAGTGCGAAACCCGTATATGCCGCAATTTCTTGATGGGAAAAGCAGTTCCAAACGTGGAACCGCCTATAAATTCTTTCCACTGTGACATCTAACGTACTCGACATTTCAGTCATGTTCGCTGTGGCTGTGCCCACTCACTCTATTATCGCTCTCGGTCCGCAGCTCGCGCGCACTTTCAATGGGGCACTTAGGATGTGTCATTAGCATTCCCACATTCCCAGAAGTTTCTGATGTATATGGGAATATCGCCCACCCACCACCCCCTTTCAGAATCAGAACCCCTTCGATAACGTTCCGCGGCTGGCAATAAATTATAACTGTGGTTTTCGGAAATATAAACGTATCTAACGCAACCATTTTTAGGGCCGTATTGTCATTGCCAGCATATAGATTATATACTACAATAGGGTTTTCAAATAATATAATGATGCATATACATACGGTACGCTACGATACGGATACGAAGTATAGGCCTATATTTCCCACGGACAGGCATATCTAATTTTTCTCCAAACTTCAAATTTGTACGAGGCAAATCCCATACCCTGACAAAATACATCTCCGTTAGGGCACTCTTGTATTAGTTATAATTGCCTATCCTTTAGCTTTTGACTGCATGATAATCTGATTATAATCAGCTGTGCTGTCACATTTATCACTGTAATGTAAAACATTTATCGCCTATGTATAAAAGCATGCATACAGCAATTCGCGCGTGTGGGATCAAACTCCGGTTAGCGCTTGGGGTTTTGTGGTCATCTTTGCTCATTTATAATCTGTCATCTTTCTCATCTTCATTATCACCCGTTCATCGTCTCGGTTAGCCATTGTTTCAAAAATATGATACGTTAAGCCCCATTAATCAATCATCTTTTATTACATTAATATACACGTAAACAATAATAATCAAAGAAAAACGACGTATAGTGTAGGAATGAACACAATGCATATCGGGTAAATTCGAAACCTTCGCCTATGTTAAATGTGCATGATAATATTTGTATAGAATTCACTATAAATACGCAATAATACCCTCTCCCACGAAGACTAGGTGCTTTGAATATTGGTTCTCCCATCGCACCGCACGGATAGGGGTCGGCTCAGGGTGAGTTGGGGCCGCACCCCCACCCCACGCCATCAAGTGTGCATGTGTCTATGCACCCATCCCCGAGGTGCCATTAAAACTGACCTAATGAGCAATGAATACAGCTAGTAATGTAACGAACTGCGCCGCTGGCCGGTAAACAGGGCTACACTATATAACAGATGGTCGATGCCTGCACTGTGGATTGGGGGTGTTTACCTATTGCATGTATACAGGAAATGCACGGCTATTAATAACGTAAGCGCGTGCGAGGTGTATACTGGTTGAATTGTATTTACAGATGAGGTGCAATCATTGCAGGATCTTCTGTAATCTGTATATTCTAGGAAAGCATATATAGCCACCCTATGGTGCGATGATTCCGGAGCATCGCTACTAAAAGTTAGTTTGCGCACACAGTCTTTCGCAACTCATTGGATATACCAATACATTTTTGCTGTAATAACTTACTTAGGTGTTATCGTTACCTTTGTTATTATTTTTTAACTAGGAAAACGCTCTGTTTGACGCGTTGATAAGCGAGCGCGTCCATATCTACGAACTTTCTGGCGAAAAGTTTTCAATGCTAATACAAACAACAATTAACAACAATTCAAGAATGCACATTGCAAAAATTGTTCTTATTTCCATGGCTATTATACTTTCCGACATTGTTGTATGCAGTGCAATGTGCGTTGCTAAGAATTTTCGTGGTCATGTTTTCAACACGGTCCGCCACCGTTACTAACACTTATTGACAGCAATAGAAATGTAATTTCTGCCTCTAATACGTATCGGATCGCGTTTACATTAGTATAGTCGTAACCGGACAAAAATTTACTATAAGATAGCCACCTCACATTTTGCCGTTACTGCGTTTTAGAAAAATATTTTCGAGTAACTTTCGTGTAACTTTGCCAATATTTATCAGATCGCCATTACAATGACTACGTATATCACGCAAGTTTAAGGCGCCTGTGATGAAGGCGCCTTGGTTCCAATCGGTTGCAGAGTGTGGTATACACGTCGAATTTACCTCAAGGCGGCGGCGATCCAACTCGCTTGGGCAAGCGAGTTGGAGGTTAGAATTCACTTTGATTTCAGTGATATACACGTCAAAGCGGCTCCGCGATGCACAGCCTGTGTTGTGATTGGCTGAATTCGCAGCCGGTGTAGATAAGGGCGCTTCAGATTGACGTGATATACGGAGCAGATTCCTCACTCGGCTACCGATTGAAAGCAAGGCGCCTTCATCCCAAGCGCGTTAGAATTGCGTGATATACGTAGTCATTAACATATTCGTAACCGGAAAAATCCGTAGAAAAATCTGGCTATCTCACATTTTGCCGCCATTTTGTTTCAGAAAAATATTTTGCAGTAACTATGGTGTAACTTTGTAACTTTTCGAACGATTTTGCCTCAAAACTATACACCTTCAATCCACATCGAGGCTTGTGGATGGTCCAAATTTCAAGTTGATAGGACTTTCCGTTCGACCGCTATCGACGGACATAAAAACAAAAAAAAAACAAACAAAAAAACAAACAAACAAACAAAAAAAAAACAGAACGAAGTGCCATAAGAGTCAAGTGGAAACGCTCGCTTCGCTCGCTTAATTACACACTTATACACTTTACTACTTAAAGTCCACGCGAGCTAGAAACAAGAGAGATGCGCTGCAAAACTTTGTAATATAAACCTAAACAAAAAAACTTTATGCTGTTTCTTTTCAACTTCAGAAAGGGTATTTCACTCCTCTTCTCTTTTGGAAACCGATTTTCTTTGTATGTCGCCTCACACTCTTGTGGGGCAGTGTCGGCCCTTTGAATTATTAAATTAACGTTTTGTTTCTAAACAGGGAAAACGACTATACCTTGTAGTGATTTTTTTATTTTCAGTTTAAACACAATTTATTAAATTATAAACAAACAGTGGGTACATGTATTCTTCATAAAATTTCTTAAGTAAATAACTTAAAATTTTAACATAAAATTAAACAAAAGCATAAAGGTTCGCAATCCGGCAAGACAATACATATATAACATGAGGAAAAAAAGTTGAAAAAAAAACCTCTTCTGAACCTTGTAGTGATATGTTATATGCAGTTTTATATTCAAGGTGCGTAGCATGACTGTGCTGAACGCCAACCATGACACATTATAATCGTAACCTATAATATAAGAGCAGTCGGTTTAATCAACACAACTTACGAAGACTTTTTACGATTTTCATTTTTATATGAGGAGGAGGGATTAAGATTGTGTAGACGTTTTAGTTTTACATTTTCTATTTGCCTCAGTGCATATTAAATCCCATAGCAAAACATCAAAAACAGTATGTTAGGACGCCTCGCTTCTATTATAACAATAAACATTACATCACAATTTTTAATGCATGTTGAAGATCTAGGATTATTTTTACTACTTGACGAGAACAATGCGGCGTCCTAACACACGTGTGTATGTTTTGCGCCACTTTTGGTATAGCTATGCTATGCTCTTTTTATTGCAATGCTTTGTATACATAGGCCTAATGTATTCCTGTGTGACATATATACGTACATTTGATTGCACGTTTATGTTGTCAGTTATGTTATGTTACTGCAAGTTATTCTGTTATTGTAAATACATTATCTAGGCCTATCTAACAAATAATGTCTTCATCTTCTCAATTAATTAGTTACAAAGTTAAATGCCAATCAATTGATAATGAATGTTAATTGACGCACGCATCACTAGCGTTGGTTATTGCAGTGATTTTAGCAGTGTTTGGTAAGTTAATCCGAAGTTTCCTTAGATTGGAATTCAACTTACGTCGTGCAGCCTTCCACTGTTCACTCAGTTCCCCGTCTCGAGGGTAAACTTAGAAATTAAGTTAAGTTCAGAGTTATGAACCTGTAAATCTTGAAACTTAAGATATTTTGTAAAGTTTCGCTTCCCGGAGGCAAAGATTTCGCGAACATTGCCGCTTCCCGATAAATGTTGGGGCCAAAGTGGCCGACATTAGTCAAAGCCGTCGTTTGGCGTGATTGGATGGAAGGTATAGGACGACGACCTCGCATGTTTACAGCCGACCCCGTCTGAGATAAAAGTTACACAACGCCATATTATGATTGGGGAGCTCGGGCGGCGTCACTGACCCACCTCAACGCGGCGACGCGCGTCATTCATGTGTGGGGGCCTGGCCTCCTCATCTTGGGCCTGGTCAAGAACACAAGACGTCGTTCCCTTCCGTATCACTTTGATGGCCACTCGTTAATCGGGCGCATTCATTGTGTTCTTATTACACGTGTATTTGCACTTGAACTGAGGCGACGAGTGTGTGTGTGCGGCGCCGCGGCGCTTCACCGCGGCGTCGGCTGCCTGTAACGATCGACGGAACCCGGGAATCGCGTCTCCCGCCCCCCGCCCCCGCCCCCTCGGATGCCTGGTCAGAAGGCTGGCTGCTCTCCTCTCCCTCCCACGCCGTCCTCCCATCGCACTGATCACATTGCCGCTGTGCTGCAGTCGGGGTTAGGGGCGCGCGGAACTCGGTCGTACCGGGGCCGCGTCCTCCTCCTCATCTCTGTCGGGCACTTGTTGAGGTTCACGATGAGCGGGGTAAGTTTCCTGGCGGCGGTCAAGACTTTCACGCCCTCGTCGCGACGGAGACGTCGGACGGACAAGATTCAACGTCTTGAGTTGCCGTCGTCGCCGTCCTCGGAGTCTTCTCCGGGACAAGCACAGCCCGATGTGATCCCCGCTTGGGACACGGCACCCCCAATCACCCCGCCTGCTGCCTTCCTGCCCCCCAACCACAGAAAGAATAGGACTAGCGAAGGTGAGCGCTCCCATTACAATAATCCTTGCACTTGATTACATTACGCTTGAGTTAGTCACTTGGACGTGACGTGCACGCTAGTAGCTCACAACACCGTATTCACTTGCACCGCGCTGACGTATGGTTGTTGTTCAGTGCTTGTCTCCCATCTCCAATACACCAAGTAAATACCCTATACTAAAATTGAGTGTAGATTTGATTATAACTTGCGTCTTGTCGTAAGAACTGTCCTATTGATCCATGAGTTTAGGTGACGCCATATATACAGTCCGCTCGTTTCATTCAATCGACTTCTCGTTGTAGACTACTTATTTGAGGCGCTTGAAAGCGTCAAGTAGATAGCCCAGTCTATTTTAACCACCATTGCGTTGTCCGCCGATTGTCAAGTGAAAAGTAATGTTTGTTTGTGGAATGCGGGCAACGCAGCGTCGCCGTGTTGTGTAGTAGATGTCAAAGATGAGTCAACGCTTTTTGGCGGCGACCCAGACCTCGAAAACAATCTCAAAATATCAGATCCGAGATGAGTGGACGTGATACAGAAATACACCACGTCACGTTCATTCCCATACTGCAAACGTATTCCAGTTTTGGTGGCGTGACTATGTTGCGTAATGTGTTACAACGTTACGCTTTTTTTTAACCAATCTAAATGTAGGCCTAAATACAAACATTTTCTAGTTGAACACAACATACTATACACTTGTAATTGTCTGACGTGTACGGTGCACAAACGTCACAGACCTCTGTAACAAATCATAAATTATTATTATTATTACTTACTAACTTACTTAGTTACATACTTAGTTACTTACTTACTTACATACATACATACATACATACATACATACATACATACAAACATACATACATACATACATACAAACATACATACATACATACATACATACATACATACATACATACATACATACATACATACATACATACATACATACATACATACACACATACATACATACACAAATACATATACATACATACTTATTAATCAATTATTCATTATAACAGTAATTAGATACTGTCAAGTACGATATTTGGACCCGTACTATATATGTAATTCTAATAATGCATATTGGCCTTTTAGTCAGCTATTATACCTCTGTCTGTGGGACACACTATAGTTTCCCAGTGGGACAGCGCGCTTTGCTCTTTTCCTGCGGGACACACTATAGTTTCCCAGAGGGACAGCGCGCTTTGCTGTTTTCCTGCGGGACACACTAGTTTCCCTGTGGGACAGCGCGCTTTGCTCTTTTCCTGCGGGACACTAGTTTCCCTGTGGGACAGCGCGCTTTGCTGTTTACCTGCGGGACAAACTAGTTTCCATGTGGGACAGCGCGCTTTGCTGTTTTCCTGCGGGACACACTAGTTTCCGAGTGGGACAGCGCGCTTTGCTCTTTTCCTGCGGGACACACTAGTTACCCTGTGGGACAGCGCGCTTTGCTCTTTTCCTGCGGGACACACTAGTTTTCCAGTGGGGCAGCGCGCTTTGCTCTTTTCCTGCGGGACACACTAGTTTCCCTGTGGGACAGCTCGCTTTGCTCTTTTCCTGCGGGACACACTAGTTTCCCAGTAGAACAGCGCGCTTTGCTCTTTTCCTGCGGGACACACTAGTTTCCCTGTGGGACAGCGCGCTTTGCTCTTTTCCTGCGCGACAGACTAGTTAGCCAGTAGAACTGCGCTAGATCGTCCATTGACTTGGGACAACGCTCTATCTACCTCTCATTGAGTCGGTGGGTGGCTACTTGGAGTGTGCATGTAAAACAGTGGAGAAACCATGCAGCGCCTGTGTTGCGCGGGGCGATCGATGTGGGCTACTGTAACTTGTAGTGTCATCAACCCCACTTCCGTGACGTCAACAGGTTGCTGGATGCTGATTGGTCTAGTCTCACATTCCCTCCCCCACTAAAAATGAACGAAACTCATGGAGCCCTAGCTGAGTTTACAAATTATTGAGCAGTCTGGGGGAGGAGCCATGCAATTTGTAATTCTGAATGCGGCTGAGTATTTAATAATGTATGGACCTAATGGCGCTCAATTGCCTTTAGGACCAAATGACGTAATACGTTTTAAAACTTTGCAACTATTAATTACTGTAGCCTTCGCATTTTTATTTTTTCCAATGAGATGGCAGCGATTACATGAGCGATTATCTACGTTACATTCAATGTCCAATAATTTCCTCAGCTATAGTAGGTCTAATAAAAGTAATTCAATTAATATCAGTGAAGTCAATTATTAGGAACTGAAATAACCATATTATTGTTTTTTTAAATATAAAGCTCGTAATCATGTTTTAGTTGTTGCACAGTCATAGTCATGAATATTGGAGGTAAATAACACATTATGCCTTCTAGTCATAATGGTGATGTATAGTATAGACTATAGATCACATAACTGGGGTCGAGCGAGGCCATGGTACGTCACTGGGTATCAAAATGAACATCAAACCAAGTAAAATAAAACATTGTAAGTTAGTTTGAATAGATCAAGCCTTTGCATTTGTAATTATCGAGTTCGTTGACCCTCGTTCTATATGGACGTTATTCACAAATTATCGCGTCGAAATCAAATTTCTTCGTTTTTGTAATTTACTATATTGGTGGAGGAGCCGGGTCTAAGAAAGATTAGAGGTTGTAATAATAAGTATCCTTGTTTCGTACGGTATTAACGTATGTCGTAGGGTGCGCATGAGCTTCAACTGGGAAGTCCTTCAGGAAGTGATTACTTAGGTGTCCTAGGTACTTGTTAGGAACGCATGTCCAAGGACTGTTGTGTATAGTAGACGTACTCATTCCCAATATTCCTCTACTTATTGAGGTAAAGCTCGCCTCGCTGTTGCCGGTGCTGGGAATCGAACCCGCAACCTCCCAAATCAGAGCCTCTCGATTAGCCACTACTTCGTCTTGGTGGTGGTGCCGAGTAAACGTGTAAAGACATCAAGTAAACCGTAGCAAAAGATGGCGTAGTCCTCGTTTCAGAAGTCTCGCTTAGTATTACAATTTAATGTACGTTTACTCTTGCGTGCTTGAAAAACGAATAATGAAGTGGTTTTTTGCTATGAAAGCGTGGCTTTGTATTGAAATTCGAGTTTGTGGTGACAGCAAAATAAGTAGTATGCAAAGTACCATGCAATTCAATTAGTATTATTATTATTATTATTTTTTTCAATTTGTCTGTACCGGTACTGTTTTTTTTTTTTTTTAAGTATACGTGAAAATTTGTAAATGTAATTGTAATTTCCTTAGTAGTACCAGTCCATAGTAGTACCATGCAATTCAATTAGTATTATTATTATTATTATTATTTTTTTTTTTCAATTTGTCTGTTCTGTTTTTTTTTTTTTAAGTATATGTGAAAATTTGTAAATGTAATTGTAATTTCCTTGGTTGCAGAGCCGAAGAAGGATAAGACTGATCAGGCGAACGGGTCCATCTCCCCCGGCGGCGAGCCTCCCCCTGGCATGGTGCAGTACCAGGGGGGTGGCGACTCTGGTGCCACCTTCAAGCCTGAGAGGCCCAACACACTGGGTCCTGGCAAGCTGACCCGGCGCCTGCTGTGCTACCACAGTGAGCACTGCATGTCACACAACTCGCCACCCAGACCCAACCACCTCCAGCCTCACAATGGTACGTCTACGTCTCTCTCCTAGCAACTTGTACAACTCTAACTACCGACTTATTTAAATACAAGAGCGATAATTTACGAACAAACCATTTTTGATATTTTAGGTAAAAGGCAGCTGATTATATTTAAACTACTTTGGATTATGCAGAAAATGTCCCGTGATTTACTTGATGTATTACCCAAAGAAATAGATTTGTCTTTAATTGATGCTAATCGAGAAAAAGTAAAGACAAAAGTTAAGGTTTTCCACACTAATAACGTGCACACTATAAAGCTGAGACTGCAGTACTTTGATTTTCAAATGTTAATGATTTTACATTTGAAAATAGTATATTATTGTTTCTATGTGTATATGTCACACTCAGTTCTGACTCGATGCTAGTTCTGTCCATTTTGGTTGACCTTCAGTTCCTTATTACACTCAACTGAATTACTCCTTCTCATCATCGATCTCAAGTTTAGATATTCCTCTGCCTTCCTTACCTTTAGCTCTTATACAAAGCCTTAAATGTTGTAACTATAAAGTCGTCTTGAAATGTGTCTGATATTTGTTTGTAAATAGAACAAATGTAAGATTACGCCTAATCTAACTACGTTTATTTGTTTTTTGACTTACGAAAAATAGTGTTTTCATATTTAATAAGAAACTATCGGCTGCCTGGAACCATAGGCGTGCGCACGGCCCAGGCCGGACCTAATGTGTCAGCTTGGCGGTCGAGCCTCGCTGGACGCCAATTCCTTTAAGAGCAGTTTAACTTTAAACTTAACTTTAAATTTGTATTTAAATTAAAATGCACTGTCAGTAGCGCGTTAAGCACACTTCACCTGGGGCTTCGCAAATAATGTCTAATTATCTTTTATTTAAATGAAACGAAACATAAGGGGCCACAAGATCCTATTACAGTGGTAAGCGTCGCGTCTTAAAATCGCGTTTTAGGCCAAAAAAGTTAGTGCATCAACCGAAAAAAATCTCGCCTGTGGCGAAATTGCCTCCGGCGGCTGGGGCTTCGCCCCAGATCCCAGCTGTACCACACCACCTTGTACCGGGGACGCTGAATAACGCCGAATGGAACAACGCCTAATCTATCGTGTATATTGCACTTTCAAGTATAATCCTAACCCCAAAAACATAAATCTTCTAACCTGGAACAACGCCGAATCTTTTTCGGCGTAAATCCACCGGAACAACGCCGAATCTTTTTCGACGTACATCCACTGGAACAACGCCGAATCATTTTCCGTGTAAAACACGTGTTAGGTTAGGTTAGGTTAGGTTATGCTAGGTTCGGCGTTGTTCCGGTGGATTTACGTCGAAAAAGATTCGGCGTTTTTCCGTCGGATCTACGTCGAAAAAGATTCGGCGTTGTTCCAGGTTAAAAGGTCTACTTTTTTGGGTTAGAATTATACTTGAAAGTGCAGTAGACACGATCGATTCGGCGTTGTTCCATTCGGCGCTATTCAGGCCGGGTGCCGGGTCTAATGTTTGACGCTGCGCACGCCTATGCCTGGAACATACTATTGGCAGCCTGAGTGTTTTGGGTATCTTCAGGCTACCATTAATTTTGAGCCCTGTATAAAAGATTCTAGATTTTTCATTTCATTTAACTAATTCGTTCCAACTTAAATTTAATTAAGTGGAACTTAGTAAACTTCTCGTTTTTATCTTCTTTTTTATAGTTCAAATTTTTTTTAAAAATCATTTGCGTACATCAAAATATTAAAATCAAGTTTAATCTATTTTGATTTGACCAGCATAGTTTTGCTAATAACTATAACATAAGTGGGGGAAAGGATACTATATGTATGATTTGGCCTTTAAGTGTGAGATAGGACTTTGGTACTTCATGTCAACTCAGTTTTTCCTATACCGTGCATGGGACTCATATGGTCACGTAGGCTCAAAATAGTGTATAGCATCATAGGATGTAGATCCCACGTGACATGCAGGTGATTTACCTTCTTGCTTGTCTGTTTCACTGTCACCGTCCACGTTGAGAACATCATTAATATAGAGCATTGTAAAACGGCATTCTGAACAACTTGACGTTTATGCGTGCTAGGGTATTAATGTGACTTCAAACTTTGTAAATGGTGTGGTAAATTAGCGGAATTTCTATGAAGATATTTCAATGCGTTTCTGGAGGTCATTGAAGACTCGTTCGTAATTAAAATGCCTAGCTTGAATGTGTGTTTGAATTGGCAGTTGGAGCAGCTATTTTAAGATCCTTTTAGCAGAGCTTTGCGGTGCTAATCAGCGCTCTTAATTGCATAGCCCACTTCACTTCTTTAAGTTCTTATTCTATTGCCTCTTCTACTCCGTAATGTGATACCTTCCTTCATGTGCAACAGGTCTTCCATTAGCTTATTAGCGTCTTAGCTAGTTGTGCTAAATAATGAAGGCAAGGAAGTGAGATAGTATGGCAGCACAAAAAAGCAACAGTATTTTTAACAAACCTATGAATATATTTTGAATATTTTTTAACAGCCAATAGTTATTAAAGCGCATTGTCAGATATATTATAATTCATACTGTTAATGAAGTTTCAGTTCAAAATCTCATTGAACCTCTGTAAACCAAAGCTATTGTTGTTGGATTTGGTAATTTGTTTGGTAATCACATAAAAGTAAATAATGATTATAGTGTATCACAGTATCAAATGATAAGTTATTTATTTACAAGGTTTTGGTAAGGATTCACAAACATGTTATTTTACCTTTTTATGACGTTTGGCTAGGTTCTAGTTTTGTAGCATACATTCCTATTTTGTATATTATTATTTACTTTTTTCAAACCTTTCATCTCCAGTTCATAATGTGACATCAGCTCCCCCCCTGGTAGTAAGAATGCAATTTATTACCATTTTGTCTGTAGAACTAAAAGTCTCCAATAATGCAGATTTAGTTAAATATGGTATATGCTAAAATGTTATTTCATTTTAGCTCAAATTTCAAATCACTGCCACCTAGATTTTGGTTGTACACCTCTAGCTAAGTGATTCTATTGTTCCAGCTTCGTCGGATGGTCAAGCGAAAGAGCCGTCACCCGTGCCGTCTGAACATCACTCACACTTGCCGAACACGTTGACGTTGTCGGAGCTGCCGGAACCCCCCATCCCCCTGTCCGAGATCGGACCCATACCTCCCCCACCCATGTTCAGCTCCCCATCCCCCACACTCACGGCCCGGCAAGGACAGACAGGCTGCGGGCTGCACAATGCTGTCCCACTCGATCTTTCCGACTACCTCTACGAAGGTAAATAATACACAACTCTGTATTTATTTTAATATAGACAAGAAAGCATTATTGAGCTGCAAAGACAGTTGATGAAAGAAATCCTCCAAGCATTGATACTTCTGGTCTATATAATAGGTCAAGTAGCATGCCTTTAGTAGTCTTGAGTTGTGTGACAATGTAGTATAGTGTAGTTTTAGTGCCTGGCACAATTTGTGTGTGTGTTGGAGTTATAGTAGTTCGCTCGAATTTGAATACTACTATATTAACGAAGATTATTTTACTAACGCAATATTTTCATGATTAAATTCATGTTTTGTCTCCTTTTTTAGATAAGGTAAAAACAAAACATAACATCTTGAAAGGCAAATATAAATTTATTTATGATAGCTGTTGGTTATTATTTGCATAGGTCACAAATTGTGTCAATGATGGTCTTTATTTATATGTTCAAAAGCATCCTGATAGGTTAGAAACTGAAGCATTTTTAAACATCTAATATATGTAATAATATCTATCATATTGCAACTACACAGTAATCTCTTTTCTATATACTTTATACTCCCAAATATTATTTTGGTAATCTCTATCTTAAGTAGCTGCCTACATGCCTCCTTCTACTATGCCACACAAAATTATTTTTGAAATAGTAGTATCAAAATGTGTACTGTGATGCCATCAGTAAATTTTGTACCAATTGCTACAACAATGTAAAGTTGGCTAACTTTATTGCATTTTCAATTCAAATAATGCTCTTTAAGTGTGGGTGGCATTTTGTACCTTTTACTGTTAGTTATTATAGGTAAGTAACATTACAACATGCAAGTTGCTTCATTTTCATGGCACATTTTCCATACGTAGCACAAGTATATTTTAATTTTGTCATCTTATTTGAATGGGACACTGTTTTGAGAATGTGTTAATTGCTGTTTACAGTTTTGTGATATCCATATAGACAGAAACAACAAAGACAAACAAAGCATTGTGAGAGAAATTACTCACTGCATAGTGTCTACGATGTATATTAGGGATGTACACGCATAATCAATTTTTATAATTCGATATTCCATGACAAAAATATTATAGAATTGTTTGTTGTCTGAAAACCCATGTTTGTAATGCATTGTTTCCTTCTTCTCGGGTCTTCATAGTGATTACTCTCAATAGTGTCACGTCAAATGTGTCCACGGATTGTTGCTATATCGTTATGTGCTCGGTTAGGTGACATAGTATTATGAAATCTGTAAAAGGTTCCTTCATGTTTATAAATTTATTGCCGTTCCATAATGCAGTAATCTTTTTGCTTGTCGATAGTTATTATTTTATCGTTGTTCATCCCGACTGTATGTGCATATAATTATACACCGCATAGAGGTAAAGTCTGCAACGTAAGACAAGGAATAGCAGCATCTATGCATATCCACTCTGATCTCTGACACATGGCTAAGAGCTAAAACTGTTTCCCGAAATTGCCTCATAACAAAAGCGACAAGGTTGCACTGCAGTTCAAAGTGTAGAATAATTTGTTGAGATAAAAAAGAATGGAAATTTAATAAAAAGTGCAAGTTTTTTGTTTTGAATATAGCTACAAATTGACACTACATAATACTCATTGCAACTTCAACTACCTATTTCAAATCATTTGATTAGTTGCAGAAATCAAGTAGACCTAACATTTGAATTGTGAATAGGAGAAGATAAAGTTAAGCTTATGAGACAGAAGCATGTTCAACACCGAGAGACAACTTGTGTTGGAAATTAAAGAGTGTTGTATGAAGCAATCAAAAGCTGTCAAACTTAATTCCATCTAATTTATACCATGATGAGAAATTATACTTTAAAATAGTACTGGTCGGTTCTTTGACCCAGACCTGCATACTAAGTGCAGCTGCAGGGTTTATTTTGTTTGAATAAATGTGTAGAGTGACCAGAAGTTAGAACACATATTTTCTCTGTTATTATTCATCACTGTGTTTGTGTATGTATGTTGGTGAGACATTCAAGAATTTGCAACTAGTTCACTATTTCATTAATATTTACACTACTGTACCACAATCAACTCCTCCTCGTGTCAACATTTAACGCAAGTTTTATTCTACATTCTTGTCTGTTTTCACACCTTCTCAACAATTCACTTTTACATTCAACTTAACTGGTACCTAATCCTGTTTATTTGTTTTATGCTGTGAAGCTGTATAGTGAAGATTCTATTTATTTTGATGATCTTCTTGTAGTAGCTTCAGAGACAGAGAATATGTTCATATTATTTTAAGAAAAAAATATAACATTAAGTTATACTGTCCAGACACTCTTTTGGAACAAACCGAATCGACATACTAAAGATAAAAAAAAAAAAAAAAAATCAAATTTTTGATACCTAAATCAACATTTTCTGTAACAAAAAATGCTGATGGAGTGATGGAGAATCTGTTTCATTGGTGTTGTTTCAAGGCCAACCACTGCTAAGAGCTCTCTGCTACATGCTTGCCTATTATTATTTTGTCTACTTATTTGTTAAAATAAAAGTACATGAATAATAAAATCTAGAGACTCTAAATGTGGCCCATCTCAGATTTTGAAGCTCACAATCATTGCAGTGTACATTTTTTAAAAAGCAAAGGTTCTAGTTCTGAACTATTTTAAACAGGTGCTCCAGTGTTACTCCCAATGAAAATTATGAAAAACCAGGCACAATTGACCACACCATCAAAACAAAAGTAGAATTATCAATATTTATAAAAAGGGATTTTTGAGCAAAAAATAAAATTTAAGTATGTTCTCTTGCCCTCTCGTGTATATGTGGGTCACTACACAACTACACTGCATTTGTATTTATGAAATCTGATTCTTCTCTAATTTTACATGGGGTATGCGGCCAGCATGCAACGAATGAGAAGATAAAGAACGTGTTGATATTGATATTAGTTCATTCACACAGATTTCTACATAGTAAAGATATACCTCTGCAGAGAGTAGTGTGAACAGTCTTCTAGCTAGGTACACAATAAAGGACTAAGCTTATAGTTCACGATAGGGAATTCATGACAATCATTGTTAAGTGTGTATGAAACTTCTTGTGGTCGAATAATAATTGAGTTGAAATATGTAATTTTTTTAAACAGATTTAATTTGTATACATCTGGATGTAATTTCATTAGGTTTAGTTTTTTGAAATTGTGACAACCTTTAGAACTTGCCACCACTTAGGTTTGTGGATGTAAAAGTGTAGAAACTAGAAAGATGGCTAATAAATAAATAAATAAAATTCATAGTTCGTACGTGACATCACAGCGGCCATGATCGCGACACAATTGATGAGGACCAATCCTAGATCATTGACAAATACTATTAAAATTCGATAAATAAGCCTAATTTAGAATTTAAAAAGTAAACATAAGTAATAACAAAATTAAAAATTACGACACATACCAATTTTATTTAAAAAAACAAGCTGAATTTTAAAGGACTAAGAATATCTGTGTTCAACCACAACAGCCTTCAATTGTTTCTCCATGGCAATGTTAAAGTTTGATCACAAATGTGGCCGCCACGCGCAAAGATGTGACGTGTACGTGCAAGCTATGAATAAAAAGGTTCTGGTCATCAACAAAATACCATTATAAAGATAATATGTACAGACCACGGGGGCGACGACGAGGAGGATGAGGAAGAGGACGACGACGCGCGATACATGTTCCGAGTGTCTCAGCCCGACCCGAGCATCGACACGTCGCGCGTCGAGGAGATCCCGGCCAAGGAGCCCAAGTTCCACGCCGTGCCGCTCAAGTCGGCGCTCAAGAAGAAGGTTACGCCGCAGAGTACCCCCACTCAGGAGAGCCGGCCTCTCGGTGTGCGGCAGGAGCACCACGCCTCCTTCAAGTGAGTACCCACCACTACACTTCTTACACTTACCTTGTAACTACTCAGGCCTATCGGGATAGACAATTGGTAGAGGTATATGGAAAATTAGTAGGGCTGCCCAACGATATCGATAATTCGATACAATATCAATAATAGATAAATAATTCGATATCGATATAGAATTAATATATCGTACAAATCGCGATATCGAACTTGTGCCTAATAAGCTAATTGATACAAAAAACCGATTACGTATCACGTCACGCCAACCACACCATCGCTGTTTTAAGTGTGGATATTTTACAATTTGAATAGTACAACAAACAAATCGACACGACATAGGCTAGTAAGACATTTCAAAACTAAAATATTTCTTTACGTAATATTGTTTAAAGAATGACCTCTAGCTGGCCTGTAAATCCTAAAAACAGACGAGAAAAGTTTTGATGTGGCGATATCGCCGATATCGATACGTCACTTGAAAACTTCGATATCGCGACGCGATATCGATATTTCTTCCCGCGATATCGATACGATTTTTTTTTATCGTTGGGCAGCCCTAAAAATTAGTACTTATGTATAATACTTATAGTTTCTATTGGTGTTCACACGGATGTAAAGAACCTTACAACAACACAGAGGACCGAACCCGTAGGCTGCCCACCACTGACTGCCCTTTCCCCGTGGCCGTGGGCTCCTCCAACCCCCACCGGGCACCCATGGTGTCTTGTCCGCTCTTTAGCGGCACCGCTGTAAGGCAAGGTGACACTGACCAATGGGATGTCACAACCTAGAGGTGTTTGTTTTTTGCAAGGCGCGTTAAAACTAAATGTGTTGTTTGATTGATGTGTTACGTTTCTTTTTTTTATTTCACATAGTATCTCCACATACTACGTCAATAGGAGTTGAAATCAAATCATGAAATAAAACGAATTTGGAGGTTTTACACGAAATAAGAACATTTTGATTCTAAAAATCGAAATAACAACCTAATTGGCCTATTTGAAAATACTCTCAACGGAAATTCCCGTGGTATTTTGAAGTTAATATAAATCGTAAATATTTCAAGAAAATTCCTACTAATTTGCCGTTCACAACATATATGTTTATATTGTAGGCCTTGGCCACAATGAATAATCTTAAATAGGCCGACATGCAATTTAAATAATCAATATTTGAGTTTCATTGCACATTATTGATTATTTCACTATTTTGCCATGCAAAAAAATAAAAATAATAAACATATATAACACCACCTTTGCTTTAAAAAAAAAAAAAAAAATAAGAAAAAATAAATCCATCTTCCTACACCTCTACTTGTACCACAGACTTTAACAAATGTGTAACAAAACAGATATGACATCTGAAAAGCACACACTACACAGGTTAGAGCATTATGCTTGTCCCGAAACAATCGTACAGTTACAGATACTTCCATCATAAACGAGTGCGTCAACCAGCGAGCCTCAATTTTCAAATACTGATCACTGATTGGTCACGAGTCTTATGACCGAGGAACCCATCCGTAAGGTTGTTTTGGGACAAGTGTATCATCGTTATCCATCCCTGTTTCCTCCCTCTGGCAGGGTCCATTTGGCTCTAATAGACGTCCATATTTTCCCATGCTCTTCTCAGTTTCCACATGTCTAATAATATGCTCTGCTCTCTTCTGCAGCTCTCTGCCTACTGTCTCCTTCCATTTCTTCCGTTGTCTTCCTTGGTGCTGCCTTCCTACCATTCTAAAGTCGCGTACACACACCGACATACTTACACGAACACACATCACAAACATTTTTCTCGGCAGTCTTTCTACTCTCATCTCCTTCTTATTCATCCAGTCTTGTATTTCCAATTTTATCCCCAAGCTTTTCCATTCCAACCATTTACCATATTATTGTTGTTTTGGATCCTACCTTAAAGCAGGCCAATTTACAAAATGTGTAATGGGAAATGTATATTCTTGACCCAAAACAAACTTGCAGATGCTTTTGTCATAGACCAGTGATTCGTGGCCAACCAGCGAGCCCGTTTTTTAAATACCGATCGTTGATTGGCCACAAGTCACTCGTCTATGACACGCATTGGTAATGTTTGTTGCGATGCGTGTATGTAACTGAGGTTTCACTGTAGTACATAGTAACTTGCCAAGCTTGTGCAGTATATATACCCTCATGTACACTTTTAAATTTACCCCTGTATGAATCTATAAATACCTATATAATCTAGTACAGTATGTATGTACAATACCTTCTCTTCATCATTGTGCGTCGTTCATTGTTGTCATGTAGATCTATTGCATGCTTTTTTCCCTGTTGATAAGTTTACTTGATTTTCTTTTGATACTGGCTGAGACGACATAGTTTTTCATTGAATTGATAACATCTAGCCCTATAACTATAACTTTCTTAATATTCAAAATAGTTCAAAACTACGATGTTAAATCAACTTTCAAAATGACATATTATGAATCAGTCAGTAACCATTATAGGCAAATAGCTCTTTTGAAATTGTTCAAACAATAACTAAACATAAACCAATATGCACTTCTTCACTTTTTTGACTTTTTTCCAATACAAAGTTGATAAATAAAAATACGTACTTAACCAATTTTGACCTTCACATTTAAGGTTTATCTCTGTTCTAAAAAACTCCTTATTGTCATTTGAGGAATTTTAATAGCTTTGATATTCTTTGATATTCCTTTTTTTACTGTCAAAAAGAGTTTTGAGCAAAATTAATTAAAATTGTTTTGAAAGGGATAGGCACAGTTTAAAATACTATAATTTTTAATTTAGGTAAACCAATCCAAAATAGCACTCTCAAAGCAAACCTCTGGATTACCAATACATGGGCTACCCTTAAGTGAGGATACATACTGTTATTTATATTGTGAATAGAATTTGTTTTTACGTACTGAGATTTGATTACTCTGTTTGTTGAACATTATGTTCTATGTTAGTGTTGATTTATTTATTTATTTTGTTTTCATTGGCGACTTAGTGATTTTAAATCATGGATGTACCGTAACACACTGTTTCTCTTTTTCTCTCGCTCTGTCTAGAAGGCCTTCCTCAAGGCCACGAGTAAGAATAAGGTAATTTCGATCTATCCATCATCCATATTTTTTGTATTTCAAACAATCAAATTTCGTTGTTAAAATGAGATAGACTATGTACTTATTTGATGTAGGCCTATTCTTACTTTTCTGCCAAACCCCAGGTTTGGCCATAGTATTTCAGAAATGTAATTGCTCCATTAGTACCATACACTAAAGTATTATGTACTTTGTACGTACTGTAGATCTTAATGTCCTACCCACACACTATATTGAAATTTCCTGCAACGTAGAAATCATTCCTTTTCACAATGAGTTGGCGTAATGGTAAACATAAAATTGAAAGTAAATTTTCAGTAATTTATATAATAATATATGCCTTGTATATGTTGTCTGAATGCTATATGGCTGGAGGCGTACAACAAACCACTACACTGCAGCGCTTCAGCGTTCCGGCCACTGAGCTCTGCCTGCTAGAATTAACCCAAAACCTCTCTAGAAGCCAATTCACTAATTATTATTGGTAAAATATCCATTGATTCCAAAAAAGTCAAGTAGTCTTTCCAACGACTTCGAAATTCACGTTGTTGAAAGTTGTGTGTATCCAACATTCAGTGACCGTTGGCCGGATCGCTCGCAACGCTCTCTCTGCACTTGTTACGCCTCCCCGTAGGAGATCTCTTCTATCTTTTCTTTTCCAATCTTGGCTGCATTTTAGCTGAGAGATAGATCTTGGCCAACCACCTCAACCGAGCGGTTGTGGCTATTTGAAAATTGTGCCAATAGTAGGTTGTCCAATACCTTCTCATCTGTGATGACAGTATTCATAGTTCCCACGTGATGTCACAGCGGCCATGATTGCGACACAAATGATGAGGATCCAATCCTAGATCATTAGCAAATACTATTAAAATTCAATAAATAAGCCTAATTTAGAATTTAAAAAGTAAACATAAGTGATAAAAAACTTAAAAATTATGACACATACCAATTTTACATATTTAAAAAAACACGATGAATTTTAAGGAACTAAGAATTTCTGTGTTCTACCACAACAGCCTTCAATTGTTTCTCCATGGCAACGTCAAAGTTTGATCACAAATGTGGCCGCCACGCGCAAAGATGTGACGTACGTGCAACCTATGAATTGGTAAAGAATAAAGATAGAACAGAAGCCCTTTTTGCACATAATTTTAGTTACTCCCACTCATTAATAACAAACTATTACGGTATTTTACCACATGCAACCATTAAGTAGTATGTACTGCATTTCATTTCACTACACACTTATGCAGCACAATTAACAGTTTGATTTCACAGAGTGTCATAGTTGCACTTGAATAAATTTTGTTCCTGTGGAAAATACAAATAACTTGTTAACCATCACTTTCTACATTGTTCACTACATTACCAGTAGTATTAAATTATAAGTATTTACTCGCTATCTGTACTTCAGTACAAGTGGACTAGCAAGTTGTTACATAATATGACTTGTTGATCATATTAAGAGTACGGTAGTATTAATTAATATGTGTACTTGCTGAAGTCAAACCATTACGATTTTAGTTAAGTGTACATACAGTATTTTAGCTTAATAGACCTACTTAGGCTATGCACCTACATTTGCCGTACTAACATTAAATATTTAGATTTTAGAAGGATTGTGTCTACGTCCAGTTATGCGCTACACGATTTTCTTTTCGTATGTCAAGATGGCTTTTTCAGCCATTTTTGTGTCTCACTATCTAATTTAAATGGCTTCCCTTTCAAATTTATGAACGGATCTTCTCAGTTGTGAAAGGGTTTTTATCAATACAAGTTTTTATTTCTTTTGATTGTTTTAAGTTGTGCTTTATAAATATGATACACAATCCTACCTTATTATTATAAAAATTGTTACAGACGAATGCATAATCAGCATCGGTGGGTAGATGTGCACATAAAATTTATTCATTATACATACTATAGTATATTTGGCTAAAAAGTAAAACTTTTGGTGTTTGAAAATTACTTCAATGATTCTTATCAAAAATTATACGGAAAATCTATGGTTTACTGCAATATTAAATAACAGCAAACTCAGGGGATAGAATAATGAATTCCCTAAATTGAATTCATGGAGAAGGTACAGAAATATGTATATATTTTATATTTTGGGATGAACATTTACATAGGCCTACTAAGTATGTTTAAAAATTGTGGCGGGCACAGATTTATCGTAACATTTTGATTGTTTCCAGCACTCGCCCCGTGCGGTTCGGGCTGGCCCTGCCGTGCGGAATGGAAAACAAAGAAAATGCTCAGCCGTATGTGATTCGGGAGTCCGACACAGATAGTGATTCGGCCGATGGACCCGTGCTTTATCGAGATGACAACCACATGGAAAGTACGTACGGTACGCAACACTTACAGTACCGGTTTAGCATGGCATGATATTACTTATCCATAATAAGATTTTCTACTTACTCACTAACATTAACCATTCCTAATGTGCAACTGGAGGTGGCAAGCTTTATGTAATTGCAGCAAATAAAGGTAAGAAAAGGTACCTAAAGAACATAAGGTACTGAACACTTTTACTGGGGTTCCTAATCTTGGCTTTTATATCATCCGCTGAGAGTCAGTCAATAAAATCAATCTTGGATGCCTTGCATATTTTTCTCGTTTACTATATCTAATGTCAACACTGAATTCAATATTGGAAAATATCCCAATAGTAATAAGCAATACTTTGGTTTAACACAATCAACTGACAGTATCTCAGCAATCGTGAATCGACTGTTTTCAGTTGTTTGAGCAATCGTTATAAAACTTATAATACAATGATGAAATAAATATAATTTCTTAATGACGTTTTGTGTTGAGAATAAGGGATAAATTCCAACAGCTTACCTTTGAAAAGTAGGAAGTCCTTGTCATAGTAAACACATTTATAAACACAAATGCAATGTTGTTTACCATGAGTGGATGTTGACTCCCATGGTGATTACATTTACCAAAGTGATGTACGAGGGGATTTGTTCATGTTTTGTTATTGACTCTTGTGTCTGGTTTGTACTTCTATGTTTTGAAGTAAAAACATTTTATATACAGCATTTGTGTATTTTGCTTTTTTTATTTAAGGTCTATTCCAGGGTTGCCGTTTTTGCGGAATTTATCCTCTTTTGCGGATTTTTAGGGTGCCTTGCGGACATGAGGATTAACGGCCAAATTGGCGGATTTTCTACCATTATTGTAAAAACCGTGAAATTTACTATAATTTAAAAATTCCGCCATAAAGAACGATTTAATAACGTAAAAAGTAAAGTTGGACAATCTACACTTGAACCCGCAGCATAGACACGATGTCTCAAAACACGTGTGAAATATCGAGATTTCAACTGTGTTTTTGTAAGTTGTCTTGCTATACTAGCAAGCAGAGGGTGGAGCTTGTGTGGGAGACAGCCAATGCGGTACCTAAAGCGTTGTGATTGGTCTAGTAGTAAGTAGCGTCCTCTATCGGCAACTTTGCAGAACGTGTGTGTTCTTTTAGTGTACGATAGAGCGCGTTGCCCGTGCCTCGTTGGTAACAAGGAGCCCGTGACGTGACGACTGACTTTTTATATGAGTCTATGCATGCTGTTATTTGCCTGGTTTCTTGTTTATATATATATATATCGACAAATTAATTTATTATTTATTTATTTATTTATAAATTATAATGGAGAGGTAAATTCTTAAAGATCATCCGGCATAATGCATAACCTAAAAATAAACATAACCTAAAATTTTTTTTTATTCTTTCACACTTTATAATATGCTAAGTTACAGCAGAATAAATGTGTTTTGGAGGATTTTTGAGGATTTTTTTGGTATCTTCAGAGGATTTAAAAAATTACTTGGTGGCAACCCTGGTCTATTCTATGTATTTAGTGAAGTTAAAACTGATTTACAAGGGAGGATAACAAACAAAAACTGTACAATATGCAAGAAATGAAATATAATATAATATATGAAATATATATGAAATCAATAATGAAAACACCAAATAAAAGTCAGCAATAATAGTATAAGTTACAAGAAAGAGGCAATCCTAGAAGATAAATTATAATTGAAAATACAACTTCAATAGAAAATGGTATCAAAAATGTAAATTGACATTTAATAAAATTGTGAAAAGAAAAAAAGTAAATACTCACTAAGTCACTACAGTTATTAGCAAGGAGGAAAAAAATATCTATGGGGAGGGAGAGAAATGGGAGAGAAACTAACTGGAGTATAAATAATAATGAACAAAATGTTTGCATTGTAACAACTGTTACCTATATTAAACGAATATCCGTGCACTCAAAAAGAAGAAAACTTTTATTAAACTAAATGTATTACCGTATTTATATTTGTATGCCCAATTAGAACTGACTCTGAATAGTGTAACAATGTGGCCCAACAGGACAGAAACTGAATGTAAAATCATCTGGTTATGGTGGTTTTTGTAGAGGTGGTAAGTTCATGTTTCTATAGGCTGGACGCCGTAGGAAAGAAAGTTGTGTCGTCACGGATGATGTAATAGCAAGTGACCTCACACCTTGTAATACTAACTTAAATGTAGACTACTACTCATTGCCTTACCAGAAGTAAACATGTATTGTTATTTCATAGGTTGGTGGACATGGGCGCTGGTTTAAATGCTATTTTTCTCCCTCTTGGTATGTGTATGCGGTTAAATTATGCAGGAATAAATTTCAGTTTCTTATTATCTAATTTATTATATTCACTTATAAAATAACAACTACTTAATTATGTTTGGGAAAATTTAAAGTAGTTCCGTCCCATCATGCTAGGCATGAAGGTATGAAGAAGGAACAGCTACGGACGACCTACCTTTGTCATTTGCTTGGTCTGTCTGCATATTGTCGTACCCTAAAGGCACAGGGAACGCATATGACCACTCTGAAAGATCCCGAGTAATGTTTTCAGTGTCAATGTTTCTTGATATCGGTAATAAATTTTCATAAATAATATTACAGGGTAAATCAGCCGAACACGGGCGTCACAGTTATAGAAAAAACGCCGCCATGTTCCCCCCGCGTGAACTCAACTCCTGTCAAACACGAAACGGCAATAAAAACAACATACCATCAAATGACAAAGAAATACATCAAGTATCCTAGCAACACACAGAAGTCAAAGCTTTCTTGATGGAGTATTTTTAAGTCACGGCCTACCAAAGCTAGTATTTTCTAACACCGCCTTGCCAATCAGTGTATTTTCTCTCTGACAGGTATAGTGCGCGGATGAGTCCTGCGTAAACGTCCACATATCACTACGCCGGCCAGAGTAATTAGTTATGACGACACAACCTTCTTTCCTACGGCGTCCAGACTATAAGCTTCTTTTTTTGACCCTCATTTCAGTTTACAACCTCTGGGATGAGCATTTAGGTCAGACTAATGAATTTCAGTTTTGGAGTGTTCGTAGTAAACGCCAACGTTTATCTCGATTGTGATTTATTTTTGAGTTAGTGGTATATATATTATAAATAGGTAGGGTTGCCAACTATTGAAAATGAAAATACGGGAATTTTAAAATTGATTTGAAATGTAGTAGGAAAGAGGAAGGCGATGTCCCAGTTGCCGAAGGCCAAATCGTCGAAGGCGCAAACAAATTTTCCTATAATAGACGTTTAAGTCCCAGAAAATGAGTTAAGGGATTTGATATTAACTTTGCAGGTGTAATTTTCTCATTCAGTTAATGTTTAATTTGGGAGGGTAAATTGAATTAATATGTATACCTTCTACATTTTGTCAAGCTATTTTGCATCACGTAGAATCTTTATATCCCGTTTTAAATAATTATAAAAATTTTGACACGAAAGAGAATAAATACCAACAACTTGTAACTTACCTGGTTGATCTATTTCTATTGTCTAACCATTTATGTACCATCGTCCATCATGTATCATAATGAAATAATTGTCTCAACATAAGACTTTAAGTTCAAAATGCTCAAATGCTAAAAACTGTGTACTGTTAGTAAGAGGAAGTTTACGAAATGAGTATTTTAAAACAAACTGAAAATACGGGAAAACTGATTCCCGTGTAGAGTTGATACGGGAAGCGGGAAATCACAGTGGAAAACGGGATTTCCCGGGAAATACGGGAGAGTTGGCAACCCTATAAATAGGGATGACATCGGGTATCCGGGTATCCGGGTTACCCGAATCCAAAAATTACCCGAATCCGTTCTAAGGATTCGAATCTTGTTCTGGTACATTTTTAGTTGAATTGTTGTATGCTTCAACAATGCGCCAACAATGGTGATAACAAAATGACTTGTTTCCATTCCATAAAATACTTTCCCGCTCCATTATGTACCCATTATTGGCTTGATTAAAAATAGACTAAGCCTATTTTATGTGGTGTGATTGCTGCGGGCGAGTTCTGGTATGCCTGTGCTCCCACTGGCTCTCGGCCTACCCCTACCTTTCCCCGACCGTCATCTCTGGCTGACAGAACGCACGCTGGCAGCTTCTGCCACGGGCAGTCAATGGCCTTCAAATAACATGTTGAGCGACGTGATTTACACTTCTAGGATTCGGGCTACCCGAATCCTTGAGGGGCTGGAATCGAATCCAGATTTTACTTCCCGATGTCATCCCTAATTATAAATACATATATTTGTGTCACATGCAGAAACTTATATAGGTACATATATTTATTTACCTGTTTCCTTTTTTAGTTTAATGCCACTTTTCCCCATTCTTATGAGTAGGTAACCATCCTAATTTCACAAGCTCGCGTAATGTGCCCATTTTTAAGTGGAGGTAAACATTGCTTAAGCGGTACAACTGATCTGTGCTGTGATTCAAACACTATCAGAAGCAAAATACATCTGAAAATGATCTCATAATGAGTCTTGTCACCCATGGAAATTTGTGGGTTGTTAAAATGAATTTGTTAAATGGCAGCTCTGTATTTCTTGTTATTTGAACCTTGCACACAATGTATTCTGTTTTATTAATCTTACCATTTTTCATTGTATCCTCACTGTTAAAGCACTAAAATTGAAAGTGACTAACAAAAATAATTTGATTTCAGGTCGTATAGCAGCTAAGATTGCTCGTAAGGACAGTTTAGCATTGAAGCTTGCACTACGGCCTAATCTGCAGGAGCTCATAGCTCGAAACATTATACATGAAGAGAACGAAGACGAACGATCCGAGAGTAAAGAAGCAATCGGCGCCAGGCTTATCAGGTAATTTTTGGCAACAGCTATACAAACAATCTTACTTCCTTCATCAATCAATTGATTTTGGGGCAGATTGTATTCATAGTTCATGGTTTATTTTGAATTTTATGGATTTTTATATTTTACTTATTATATAATTTTACATATCTGCCATCTTTAAAAAAGTAGCATAAAGAAACATCTTTAAATATATGCTTGTGCTTTTTATTTACTAAGAGACTACTATTTACAGTATTCTGTAAAAGATGCCACCTAGGCCTACCCCTAAACATCCATATGTTGGCATTTTTCATGCATGCATGCTCATTCCAATATGGAGTATTGTATTTAACCTTGTGCATTAAATTAATCAATACCATTTTAAGCAAGATGATATTGATAGGGATGAGCATGGATACCAAATATGGGTACATATCAATAGTTAAGATAAGATAAGATAAGATAAGATTTTTATTCACCATCAGACCTGTACATGGAACAAATATTGGTTTCGTCAGATTATTTTACAGATATTTACAATTTTATAAACAGCTGGCTGATACAGGGTGCCAGATACTCTATTGGCTAACACATATACAATAATGCAATTTATGGTAAGAGTACAGTAAAATTAGTGAACGTTAACTATCGTTATCAATTGATATTATTGAATTTTTGTTTAGTACATACATATTAACATATTAGGAATAAAATCACACAAATATCATTTAAGAGAGGTTCTAGATCTCCTGGGGTTGATGTTTCTCATATTATTTATATCCGTAGCAATGCAAGGCGTTTTTAGTTAACAACATGTCAAAGTCATGACACATATGTGTATGGGGGGGAGGGGGGAGTTCTGCGGAGATGTAGGCGGTTCCCAGCTTGTCGTGCCAGATAAGGTTTACTAACATTCAGAGCAAAATTTCATTAAAACAGAGTCCAATAAAGTGGGCTGCTATAGATAAGCATTTTATTATTTTATTACATAATATATCTTATAGGTAAGTTTGTAGTCAAATGTGTCTTATTAGAATTGGGTTGAAAATGTTACTTACCACACCAATGCTCACCATAATTTTTAGCATAATTATTTCTTTTATCTCATGTTTTTACCAGTAATGAATTTAGTTACTAGATATTTAATATGAAATGTGGCTTAGATGTACGAGTTCAATAATCAAACGTTTCATAATTATAATTATATCGGATACTTCTTGTTTCAGACGACTCAGCATGCGTCCTACTCAGGAAGAGTTAGAAGAGAGAAATATCTTAAAAAGTAAGTACAATGTCCTGTCCAACTGGTATTTGTATCCTTCTTCTATGCAGGCAGTCTGGTCCACTGCAATTCAGTGTAAATCAAGAGATTCGGACTTGGAAATACAGTAAAACTTCTTTATTACGAACTCTTGGGGGCTCAATTATTATTTTGTTATAAAGAACATTTCTTTATAAAGAGGGTACCTTTACATGCATAAGAACCTTTTGGGACCTCAAAAACAGTTTGTTATATAGATCATTTTGTTAAGACGTTCTTTATAAAGAAGTTTCACTGTATATTATATTTGCAACATAATTTTCTAGATATTGTGTAGATTTTCACTTATTTAGGTATCAACTGTGTTAAAATACATCTACTAAATGTTCATGTTTTAAACTATTCTCTTACGTGCCTATGTATTTTAATATAGGTTAATATGAAATACTAAATAAAATAGTAGTGATGTGCCGCGATAGTATCGAATTGTTTTCTACAACAATTCAACGATAATACAAAAAATTGTATTTTCAAGTTAAACACGAAATATGTCATTCTTAAAACTACCAAAAACAAAGTTCTTTGTTTACCCAAAGAAATTTCACAAAAATAAAACATTTCTATGGATTTTTGTGATGTGTAGAGTGCCTAACGGCTTTGGATATTTAGCAATGGGTGTGGATAGGAAGGAAACCAATAGCTTACCTTGTTGCTGACGACCTTTGGAGTTGGTAGACACTGGAGAACTTGAGAGAACTTGAGAACATTGGAGAACTTCCGACTCAGTCTCCTCTCCAACCTTCGTCGGGTGAACAAGACCTCGTCAGGCCGAAACAGTTTCGACGTTATTGTCTAGACTTTCTATGGATTTTTGTTAGTTGTGCTGGGCTTATTGTGCTTGAAGACAGTAGTCTATAGCCAGCATACAAAAAATATAGCCAATACAATGTAAATATTAATTTTTGATTGATAGATTAATACATAATTAGTTAGTTTCCATAGCCTATTGCTAATAATGTCTGTAATTAAAATACACCTATAGGCCATTTTACGCGCCCTTAGTGAGCACTGACATCTTGGGCGACCGCCATTATGACCATACAACTTCCTCAATGCACAGCCTTTTCAACGGGTCAATCCGCGATAGAACCTCGGATTGAACCGACATTTAAAAAGCCTCAGTGTAACCGTTCAAAATTATTTAAATTACAAATTATATTCGAGAAGGCTGTGTATTAAAGTATGGTTGCAATGGCGGCCGAAAGTTCAAAGATGGCGAAAATATAATGCCCTATAAGGAATAGGTAGCGGTGTTTGCTTTTCGCAAGGCACGATAGAACGAAATATGTTATTTGGTGCATTGCATCTTTTTGTTTCACAAATCTCCACATACTACATCAATAGGAGTTGAAATCAAATTTGGAAATAAAATGAATTCTGTGAATAAAACGTATTTTTGGGTTCTACTGTACGTGAAATAAGAACATTTTGACTTTTGAATGTAGAAAATGAAATAACTAATATGGCCTGTTTGCAATAGGCCTATTCAAACAAAAACTCCCATTGTATTTTAAATTAAAATGTAAATATTTAAACACAATTTCTAACTTCCGCAAAGTCAAATATCTGCTACATTTGCTGTTCATGATCTTGTAGCTGCAGGCAGTGAGCAAATCGCAGTTTACTTGGGATGTATTGCATATTATTAATTATTTCACTTACAATTGTGCAATGCGAGGAATGTGAAAAAAAGTAAAAACATTTAATGTGTTTATTGTATTTTTTAAATCAAAGCTCAAAAAAAAATAAAACCATTTTCAAACACATCTAGGCATAGGAAAAATCAAGGTATTCTGAATCCTATGTTTGTGGCTCACAAGTGACAAAGTAACAATAAAATACTAGGTAGCACATGAATTATATTATTTCTGTTTTCAATACCAGTGTATTAAATCACAATTTTTTAAAAACACAATGCAATGTGACTAAATAATAAAGGTATTTTCATCATGACAACATTTAAGTTTTCTATAGCTTCTTATAAAGATTTACAGACCATAGTCAATACCAGTACAGTAACTGTGCTCGTAAGAATCGTACATTTTATTATATTTTCAATACGCCTAGGCCTACATTGGCATAACTATAATATCTGTGGCTTTGTTTTTCTAGAACAAACTGCAGCAGAGGAGAAGAAAATGAAGGAAGAGAAGAAACGGATGTTGCTGAGAAAACTAAGTTTCCGACCAACTGTAGAGGAGTTAAAAGAGAAAAAGGTAAGTTTGATTTCAGTTCATAAATGTTAAGCTGCAGGTATTTCATAGATTGAGGATATTGATGGGTGTTATTTTATTTTAGATTATCCGCTTCAATGACTATATTGAAGTAACCCAAGCTCACGAGTACGATCGAAGGGCTGATAAACCTTGGACTCGTTTGACACCTAAAGACAAAGCTGCCATTCGCAAGGAACTTAATGAGTTTAAAAGCTCGGAGATGGAAGTACATGAAGACAGCCGGCACCTTACAAGGTAATCTTATTTCTTCAGCTTGATGTTGTCTTTATTTTGAAAGTGGTTGCATTCACACTAGTGGCATATCCCAGGGGGGTTAAGATAGATCTGCATCTGCCTCATATTGTCATACCCTTAAAAACAAAGGTAGATATATGGATATAGGTGTAGGAGAGAGGGAGAAAGGAAACTATGTAACATTTAAATTAGTGCAGTATAACAATAAAAAGTTTGCTTCACAGTGCAAACTATTGACAATACATTTTTTTTTTTTTAATAAAGTACTATCTGATAATGATATTTTAAAACATGTTACATTTTCAATGCATGTTAAAGGAATAGTCTCGATTTGCTAAAGATTTGTTCAGAAACTAGCTTTGATTCAATTGGAGATGGATAAGAGAAACTTCAGGCCGCTATGACATGGTATTCGAACAATAAAATATATTAGAAAATGCGCTGAGCGCTGGCGAACCATAGTGACTCACTGTCCACCGCCAGGCCCGGCTGGCACGCGCGGATACGGTTTGTTTTCTGTTTGGAAATCCCCTTTAAACAACAATAATCTATTAGGAAATCTGGACAGATGGACTTCTGCAATGTATAGTAAAATTATCAAGTCTTCTTCTTAATACTACAAAGGCAATGTAATGGGGCGGATGTTAACGAAAATATTCATCTTTGAGTTTCGACGTCAACTCATAATCGTCTTCTGTAAAATGAAGAGAACATGCAAATGTAAACTCACTTGGTGTAAAGTTTACGCGATTCAATTTATGAATCCATTGTTTGTTAAGTTCGCGGTATCGATTTTTATCAGGAAACCTATGAAGTGAAAGTTTCTCCCTTCCGAGTCCAATTTTCGTGTCTATTTTTGCACTGATATTATACACAACACTTGTTCACCATACGTATCGAAATCCCTGTATATTATGTATACAATTTCAGATAACCAATAAGAGGAACAAGCCACACAAAACCCTTTGTTATGACAAATGTTGTGCTTATTATTACAGTATTAATGTACATATTATTATTGCATGGCTAGCCGGCTTAGGTAGATCCGAGGCCCAAGTGATGGTGGGAACCAACCACCCCCTACCAGACTCTATAGTTGGTACGGGGATAGATATTGATTGATTATTAAGCAATTCTTAGTTTTTTTATTTCATTCCACTCAGTTTTTCATATGGTATTACGCCTACTCAAAAGCTCTTTAAATAATTTTGACTTCTTGTATAGGCTATATATTATATAAACCTTTGTTATGAAAATAGTTTTGTTTATAATTTGATCAATTTCATGTTTAATGCTCTGACTTTTCCATTTCCAGTGTAATTAATTTTATCCCTAATTGTTGTAGGCTAGGCTGAATCTGTGGTACAACTTTTTTAATGTAATTTCTTTATTTGTCTTATTCTTTCATTTTCATTTGTTGTCTCATAACTCATAAGTGTATTGTAGTTTTAATAAGAAATAACTATCTATTTAATGTGTAGGTACATTTAAATAGATTGCCATTCTAAAAAGCAGAAGCTCATTTTGGTCAATAAATAAATACTAAATACTAAACCATCTTCTTGTTTCAGATTTCACAGACCATGACAATCGCAAAGCCTAGGCGGAAGTAAGTCTGTTATTGACTGTGTTGAAGTTTTGGAATTAAGGTTGGGATACCATACCAGAGGTCTGGGCTAGTGCAACAAAGTGTTAGTGAACAGGGTCTGGACTAGTTCGACTAGCAGGTCGATGAAATGGTATGCCTTGTGTTTTGATAACCTCTTGCGCTGTGACAAGGTTGTCGTCTTATATTCACTGTCAGTGGTTGTGTCTACAGAAGTGGTTTTAACCGCATCACCTCTGTCAAATACGTTTCTGTAAATAGAGCAGAATTTGTGTCCATAAGAGATAAAGTAAAATTTTTAATATTTTCTGTGTACATATTTATAAATTGTTACTGCAGCCATTTCTAACTGGATGGTTATAGACAAAGTAAAGTGCATTTTCAAACGTGAATACATAGTTGTGACTTCAAGACTGCAATATACAGTATTTGCAGACAAGGGAACCAGGACTTCGCTCTAAGTCTTTTTAGTAATGTATTTATATAAGTATTGGTACGAATCTGATGAAAAGTGATGACACTTATATAATTAATAAGAGATGTCCATCTTTATTTGCCATGCTGTTTACTACCTATAATACATTTGTAATGTAGTCTGTGGATGAACCATAGCTACAGGATGTTCCATCAATCGGAAGGCCAAACTTTCAGTGAAAGCTTTTGTCTTATTTTGTAAATAATTTACTTCTATAAATTATATAAATTAAATACAACTGCTAGAAATTGATTACATAGCTGTTGTTTGACAGATTTTATTAAATAAAAAATTAAGCCGTTATAATCACAAGTCACATTTTCAGTTTTAAATTAATTTAATACTAAGTAGAGGTACTACTGGTATGCACAGGATATTTTAATTCCATGCATATGTTGTGAGTGTATATAATTAGGTGAACTTGTCATAATCAGTTACAGTAGATGCATTCCCTAAAATATTTTTTTTTTATAAGAAAGTCTATGTTGCCAAAACATGTGTATTTTATGGGTAGCACATTTTAGGTCATTTTAATTAAGTGAAAATAAAGTACATAAAATATGTTCCCTTTCAAGAATATGATGATTCTCTTTGAGATTGCAACAATTAGTTTTTCAACTCAATAATCAAGCTGTGATTTTGATTCAACTCATTGCTTGAACGTGTATGTAATATCTACCAGCAATCATGTGGTTGTAAAACCTTTGTACAGTTTATTTGCATTGGAGAACGTATCATGCTTCATCATGCCCAGATATAACAATATAGTGTACATACAAAGTATACATAATGCATCATACATGTTATTCAATTTTTACTTGTTTTAATAAGAACAAAGTGTCTTCCAAATAAAGAGACATTGCATCAAATGCATTTGCCTGTATGTGTAATACAACCTTGTCCATTTACTTTGCAGAGCTGTTCAAGTATTTTCCACTCTGAGAAGCAAAGGGGCACTCGATGCTTTTTGAAACCCACGGATTCAATTCAATGCATCATGTCCGTATCAAAACTTCAATCACTAATGCACAGATAGTTAAATGTATTTCATGTGTAAATGTGTGTTCTATTTTAGTTCTGTTTAAATGAATTCTGTATGTGGTTTTGAAAGTGTTTTGATTCAAGGAAGACAAGTATGTAGCTTGTTTCCATTGTGTTGTAGTAATTTAATAAGTTTAGGTTATTTATTAGAAAATAATGATTTACTTGTCATGGATGGGTCAGATAATTGAAGTGGCTACAACGCCCACAGTCCTTCAATGGCATCGATATCAAATTCCCCAGTTGTCTCTGTTTCAATGAGAGGAAAATACTTGGTGAACAAAATGTCTGGATGTATGTACGTATGAGCCAGAGAGCAAGACTGGATACGACCTAATGATCAAGGTGTCGTAGGTACAGTACCTCTTTTAACAGATGTAGATCCTTTCGGTATTTTTATTCCATTTAAAACTCAAATTCAACACGTACGTTACATATATTATATTTTATTACTTTTTCTACAATCCCGTGAGTTCAATACAAACAATAAAGTCATTAGGTGTAATGAATGTTTTTAAATGAGCACTATAACTAATTGTGCTTGGGGTTCCCCCAGCTGATAATACGTTAGAATGCCATAAAGTTATATCACAATCACAGATAATTAATTGTACTACGTAGTTATATTCTGGTCCCTTGGAGTTCATTGTACATAATGATTTGATGGTGCTATGCCTATTATAGGCTATAGCAGTCTGCCTAAACTTTAAATATAACCATTCAAGATCAGGCTCCGATTTCAACGAGTTGTTTCAATCACAGTCTAGGCATATGCCAAGAGAAGTATTGATCATGGGAAAACTGTGAGTCTTTTACCTAATAGAACTTGCAACTGTCCTTCACCCATAAACATCAAACATAAAATGCATCAGTACTGTACCAGTAATTTACTAATTACTTTTGAACGCCTTCATATACAATCATACCTGCCAATTATTTTTCCTGTAGATTTTGCCTCGACAATAACTTGCTTGATTTTTAAAACATTTACATTTCCAATCTTGGAAATGTACCTCAAGTACCTAAGGTTATTATTACATAATGGGTAACCACTGACCAGGTTGGTATAGTTCCCTATACACATTTATTTTACAAATAAGTTACTTTATTTTTATTATATCTATCTTATCTCTCGACGATATGTTGTATGTTTTATATACTGTAGCTCCATTCAAGAACCTCGCAGTCTTGGACGATGTAAGCTGTTGTGTTCCCTGTCTTTGGTCTCTTGTATACAATATTGAGAGAGGCAGATAGGGAGGGGGGAGAGCACTAATGCCTGGTCAAGACCAACTGTGGACTATTGGGTGCTCAAAAAAAGAATAGGGTATGAATCCGTATGATAAAGGAAACTATACCGAACCTTCTCCCTTCGTCTATTTACTACAGTAAGTACTTAAAAAAAAAAAAATAAGCACAACAGCTTGAATCAAAAGGGGTCTTCATTAAATATGTTTTCTAATTTATTGATAACAATTTCCAATATAGGCATTACTTTATAAATTTTGTAGGGGTGTGCAAATAGTGATTTTCAGGTTTGAATCAAATATCGAATAGTTCAAGATTAGAAGTTTGAATATCGAACATGAATATCGAATATTTTTTCTTTACGAATAGAACAACAAATAGTTGTTTTTTAATGAAAAGCATGGGGGAAAATAGCATTGTCGGCTAGGCTACGTACGAATACCTCCCCACATAATGATTGACTTATGGTTGATTTTGACTTTCGAGTTCTACTTTTTTACTTTTGTTGCCGCTATTTTGCATTTCCAAAAATTCCTGTACCAACGATCCTTTTATATTTCATCCTTGTCATGTATGCAGAGAACAGTATGTAACTACAAGTTCCGATGTTAAAAAAAATCGAATTTTCAAATAGTAGGCTAAGTATTCGAATTTCGAATCGAATGTTTACCATTCACTATTTAAATAACTGTTCGTGCTTTGAATATTCGCACATCCCTAAAATTGTCTACATATTTAAATTTAAATGGTGATTGGTTGGAACTTCTGAATGATATCCTCATTCTACTACGCCCATATTACATTCTCATTAGAAGAACTTTTTGAGCACATGTGTGGCTACTGGTTAGTGAACAGTGAATCCTTGGCAGACTCCTTCAGTAATCTCTCCCCAAACCCTATATTTTCTAACCAGGGTGAGAATTATCTGTGACCAGATCATGATGGAGTGATTTCTTGCCCGAACAAGAATGCTTATTTACTGTATGTGAACAGGTATGTATTATGAACTTTTTTTAAAGGCAGAATTCTTATACCAGTTATGAAAGATCCCTTTCCATGCAAAACAAAACATAGCAATTGTCAGTGAGTTAATTGACTAGAGTAAATGTAAAATTTAAATGTTGAGCGTCTTTTGAAATGGGTGTTTTTGTAAGTGTGCTCGTTTTTGGTTTGTTATAGTTGATCTTCTACATTTTAGACTTGCCCGTTTTTCTTGCAATTTTTTTTGCGTTTTTGTTTGGTATAGAATAGAATACCTACGAACTTTAATCTTCGTTTACATGAGTATGGTAATAGTACAGTCAATATAATAATATACAGTTTTATATTGTAGTACCTAATAAAGTGAACACTGAAATATAGGCCTACTAACATATGCATCTATATATATGTATATAATGTATATCACTGTTAAACAGTAATTTGTTGTGTGTGAATTGATGGCTTGGCAGAGGGGGGAGGGGGGGCAAAGTATAGTATTTGTGTGCTAGTAATGGGGTCTGGGTCAAATAAAGCCCCAGCTACCAGAGACAAAAAATGTTTTGGGATATTATTGCCCTCAAGATGGCCTTAGAAACGATCTGAGGTATTAATTTGAAATGGAAAATTAATTTTATTCTCGTATTTTAACCTTTTTACCAACCTTTTTTGCTGTGTTACCCTATTAATTTGTATGGCATTATCTGTTACCCACTTTTTCTTGACGTCGTAAATGAAAATCCTCAGTGTACTATACAACTGTATATTATTATATTGACTGATATGATGATATCCCTAGTTTTGGGACACTTATCGCGACCCAGGCTTTGACAAACGCTGCTCTAGGTCTGGAGCAAACACTTCCTGGCTAGGAATATGTGTAAACAGTAAATTGATGTATTATTTATTAATGTTACGAGATACTCACTTGAGATGATATCAGATGAGATGGGTATCCAGAGGTGGAGATTTAGCCATCCCCGGCGGGGATGCCTTGCAGGGTGTTTTTAATTCTCACGGCCGTGAGTCACGTGACAGAACCCAACACTGCCGTGGTAAATAAAGAACACTCCGAGAGCAACAATGGCGGATTTTTGCTTTGTAGGTAAGCAGCTTGTAGGTTATGAAGGTTCACCCAACACTTGTGGGCTAACATGAAGTAAAAACTAAAAGAAAATGCTACGTCTGCATGGTTTAGGGCGAGGTGGTCCTCAACTTCTTTAATGCTACTGCTTTGCATTTCTCGCCTTCCGCCTTTTCAACTTTAAATTTGGTGCACAAACTGTGAGCACGCATTCGAATTCTGTGAGGCCAGGTCTTTCACGGTGCTCGGTTAATAAAAGAACGGTCCAGTTTTAACAAGCATTTTGGTGTCTCACGGGCCTCACGGTTTACATTAAAAACACACCCTCAGTACAACAGAACCAGGGAGAAATTACGAGAGGGGGAAATCCCCCCCCCCCCATCAATTCGCACCATGATCATAGACAGAACCAACAGAACAATTTACTGATGCAGTAAAATATAATGCTATTTTTCCACATATACGGTGGATAGACATCTAGTTTTCGACGATAAAATGAATACTTATGAAAGTATTTCATGTCGATTTTGTATTTTTTGACGAGTTTGTAGCAAGCATCAGCGATTCTTGAGAACCCATCCATATTAATTTTGAGGTTAACTCTTATATTATAATTTGAAGTCTGGACTACTTAAACCAAAAGATTTCATGTTATTAATGTTCGGGAATACATTATATGGGTAGCGTGCTTACATCAACCTCGAACATTAGGCCTATTATTTTCATTGATCATAAATCCCACCACAGCCCTATCGGAAGCTGCGTCATTTCAAAGGAGCCGCGCAAAACTTCCAACGGGGCGCAGGTACCAGCACCGGGCGTGATCCGACTGCTCGCTCAGTAAAAGAATGGCACAGATGAAGTCAAATTTGATGAAAGGAAATGCCTCGAGTGCCATCTAATTGCTCAGATATCATAAAAGAACACACTCGATCATGTAGAATCAAAACCGAGTTTTGATGATGAATGAAAAAGTGAACCCTTTGATCGTACATATAATCAATGTATAAATAAATACATCATACTAGGCCTCAGTGGCGTAAAGGAGACCCCCGCCGCCCCCGCGAAGCGGGGGGGCCCGGCTCGCCAGACGTACAGATCTTGTATTTTCGTCATCAAATTTCAAATGTTGTCAACTTGGACCTATTCTCTTCCGGGGCCATACGGGGGAGGAAGCTGGAGGAATGGGACAAGTTGGAGGAATATATTTAAAAAGGCTTACGGGTGGAAGGGGTCAGGGGGTTCTTCTTTTCTCTCGTCTTACGATCGGCACTGCCTATAAGAAACTATATATTGTCCTGAATATCTTGAACCTTATTATAATTCCCTAGGCCAAATACTACCACGGGCCCGGACGGGCCCGCCACTGCTAGGCCTATATTAAACAAAATTATACAACAATAAATAAAACAAGCAACCAGTAGAACAGCTGAAATGTAAATTGTTATTCTACACTACATGGTCTATAGTAGTAAGCTAATAAGTAAGTAGAATCCACCTACATACACTATTTAATTTAATTTTAAGTTAACAGAACAATGAGCAAAATAATTTTTAGTAGCCAAATAGCTTCTACCGGATTACTTTTTAAAGCTGTTATGTTCAATACTATATATTTATTTATGTGTGCATTTTCTAATAATTTCAAATAATATTGATATGTATACAATCAAAATTATAATCTTAGTCGATGTTCACTGTATATTAAAAAAAGGGTAAATTATATGTAAACCTGAACCGCCACAAACCTATGTTTATTGGTTCAGGTATTTCCGCAGGTACAAGAAAAAAAATCCGAATGTGTAATGTACAAAAAGAGGAAAATAAATAAATAAATTCATATGGGAAATATTTTAAAATAACCTAATCCTCTACGTAGAGGTGTTTTTAAAACTCGGCTGAAATATGTGTATCCTTCTAAAATTATGTATAAACGTGAATACAACCGGACTGCTCGTGTACCACAATTTGGCAACAAGGGGGTCCAAGCAGGTGAGTATTCTGGCCCGGTCGAACCATCTGTCCCCCTCCCCCTCACCTAAGCTTATTAGAACTGACAGCAGCTGGCGGTCGGCGGCCTAGCATGCTCACTACTTGGTGAACTGTAGCATCTACGCGTTCGTTAGCAGCAGAAATCAAAATTACTACTTATTTACAAAATACCAAACAAAATCAATATCGAATTTCTACTCATGACTTTGGCTCGCGGTAGCATAGGCGGGATTAGGACCGCTGGCTTACTCGGCCGTACGTTCGCAGTGCCTTACGGCTCGTCCCAACAATATGGGCTGCAGGTTCAATTCCCTTAGATATTAATTTGTATGGTTTATTATATGCTTCGAAGTGCTATGACGACGTCAAAGTCCCCGTTTACATGCACGCCAGTATCGTATAGACTATAGATAGATTAAAGTTCCACAGGTACAAAATCCAGCCCGAATCGAGAGTCGAACCCTGGATCTTCTGCATTGGAAGAAGGAATATAGGAACATAATATTCTCACTAGACTAGACCAAAGAACGAACGTACTTTCATTCACAGCATCAGTAAGTATAAGTAAGTATAAGTAATCGTTATTCATTTGACCGATACATAGACAGGGTAGGCCCTAACTCATCAGTTAGAGAGAGAGAGAGAGAGAGAGAGAGAGAGAGAGAGAGAGAGAGAGAGAGAGAGAGAGAGAGAGCAATCAATAATCCTAAAAGTATAAATTTCGAAGCGAGCGTCTCCACTAGACTCTTATGGCACTTCGTTCTGTTTTTGTTTTTTTTATGTCTGTCGATAGCGGCGGAACGGAAAGTCCGATCAACTTGAAATTTGTACCATCTACAAGCCTCGATGTGGATTGAAGGTGTATAGTTTTGAGGCAAAATCGTTCGAAAAGTTACAAAGTTACACCATAGTTACTGCAAAATATTTTTCTGAAACAAAATGGCGGCAAAATGTGAGATAGCCATATTTTTTTAAAGATTTTTCCGGTCCCGAATATGTTCATTTAATGGCGATCTGATAAAAATTGGCAAAGTTACACAAAAGTTACTCGAAAATATATTTCTGAAACATAGTAATCAAAATGTGAGGTGGCTATATTATAGTAAAATTTTGTCCGGTCACGAATATACTAATGTTAAAGCGATCTGATACGTATTTGAGGCAGAAATCACATTTCTATTGCTGTCAATAACTATTAGTAACGGTGGCGGACCGTGTTGAAAACATGACGACGAAAATTCTTAGCAACGCACATTGCACTGCATCCAACAATGTCGGGAAGTATAATAGCTATGGAAATTATAGGAAACATTTTGCAATGCGCATTCGTGAATTGTTGTGAATTGTTGTTGTTATTAGTTTTGAGAACTTTTCGCCACAAAGTTCGTAGATATGGACGCGCTCGCTTATCAACGCGTCAAACAGAGCGTTTTCCTAGTAAATTAAGCGAGCGTCAATAACTGTTAGTAACGGTGGCGGGCCGTGTTGAAAACATGACGACGAAAATTCTTAGCAACGCATATTGCACTGCATCCAACAATGTCGGGAAGTATAATAGCTATGGAAATGAGGAAACATTTTGCAATGCGCATTCGTGAATTGTTGTGAATTGTTGTTGTTATTAGTTTTGAGAACTTTTCGCCACAAAGTTCGTAGATATGGACGCGCTCGCTTATCAACGCGTCGAACAGAGCGTTTTCCTAGTTAATTAAGCGAGCGAAGCGAGCGTCTTCATTTGACCTTTATGGTACTTCGTTCTGTTTTTTTTTGTTTTTATGTCTGTCGATAGCGGTCGAACGGAAAGTCCGATCAACTTGAAATTTGGATCATCCCACAAGCCTCGATGTGGATTGAAGGTTTATAGTTTTGAGGCAAAATCGTTCGAAAAGTTACAAAGTACACCATAGTTACTGCAAAATATTTTCTGAAACAAAATGGCGGCAAAATTTGAGATAGCCATATTTTTATAAAGCTTTTTCCGGTCACGAATATGTTCATCTGATAATAATTGGCAAAGTTACACAAAAGTTACTCGAAAACATTTTTCTAAAACACAGTAACGGCAAAATGTGAGGTGGCTATCTTATAGTAATTTTTGTCCGGTCACGAATATACTAATTTAAACGCGATTTGATACGTATTAGATGGCAGAAATTACATTTCTATTGCTGTCAATACTGTTTGTAACGGTGGCGGACCGTGTTGAAAATATGAACGAAAATTCTTAGCAACGCACATTTCACTGCATTCAACAATGTCGGGAAATATAATAGGTATGGTAATTAGAGCAACTTTTGCAATGAGCATTCTTGAATTGTTGTTAATTGTTGTTTTTATTAGTTTTGAAAACTTTTAGCCAGAAAGTTCGTAGATATGTACGCGCTCGCTAATCAACGCGTCACACAAGAGCGTATACCTAGTGTATGATTTGGTAACTGAAAAATAGCCATTAGACTAATACTTACACAGCATTGTATATTGAAAACACTATTGCCACCTTGTCCTTATCCTTGAAAAGACAAGAACGCAAAACTACAACGGAGTGGCCAGGGGGGAGGGGCTTTAATTATTATACCTAGCAAGTTACAAAAAATATATACTTCTTACGATAGAAATAAATAAATTATAGTAACAAACAAACAATATTATGTTCTAGTTAAATTTATAAGTGAAATAAATTCAATAATATTCCTAAGATTATGTATGATAAATGTATCTCGTTCAGCAAAGCATCTTAACTTCTTCTAAAACACATTAAAACTATTTCGAAATACAGATTTTTCAAAACATTAACTGCGGCGCTATTGTGGGGGGGGCATCCCACCACACCCCCATTGTGTTGTTTGTGGAGCACCTTTTTACAGGTATGTCCTACTCTCCAGACCCCCCGGGCCCCGAAATATGTACGCCACTGGGAGTGGTATTATATTTTCAGCTAGTATATAGAAGTAAAAAATGCATCCACATACCGAATATATGAATTGACACGAGGGGGGTGGGGTAAATCTTGTGTTAGCCGATACGGGCCCTGCTCATTTTCATCCACAGTTCAATCACAGTCACCCACTCATCGTCTCGATTAGCCTCGTTGCAAAAGTATGGGACGTAAAACCCCAAATATCTAAAACTTGGGATACTGAGGATTTTAATTTGGGAGGCCAACTGAGTAATGGGCAGTTACAAAATGAATTTAAATAATTGGATACAACTTTAAAGGTTAAAATACGAGAATAAAATATTTAAATGATTACAGTCCTTTCATCTGTGTATACTGTATAGTGTATATCCTTTCAAAATATTTTGCTGCGTCCATGGGCACCGCGAGGGTGGGGGGGGGGGGGGCAAGGGGGGCACCTGTCCCCCTAGATTTCAGGAATTTAAACAATTAACTGGCTAGGCTATCTATACAATACGTGCTATATGTGCCATTTCATATGAAGCATGTAAATAAAAAATAAAATACAGATACAAAATAATTTAAATTCTATGGTCAATCCGTCCCTTCACGATCTTAATTTCAACGCGATCCGATAAATATTGTTATTTGCAGATATAAATCAAATCAGTGTTCGAGTGGGGGCAATATGATCACGCCACCTCGCGGCTTCCTATTATTTTATTTTTATAATTTATGTTTTTTGGACTTACACGGCTAGATGGGCCAGTTACCAATCATATCTCAAACGATATTGTAAGTTATCATTTAAATCTCATACGATATTGTTCCTACGTGTTTATAACTAGAAAAAGCTCTGTTTGACGCGTTGATAAGCGAGCGCGTCCATATCTATTAACTTTCTGGCGAAAAGATCTCAAAGCTAATAAAAACAACAATTAACAACAATTCAAGAATGCGCATTGCAAAAATGTTTCTATACTTCCCGACATTGTTGAATGCAGTGCAATGTGCGTTGCTAAGAATTTTCGTTGTCATTCTGTCTGGTGTTTTGAACATGGTCCGTCACCGGTCTAATGGAGACGCTCGCTTCGTTCGCTTAATTACTGTTTCTTATGGGTGATTCAGTATTTATTAAGCGAGCGAAGCGAGCATCTCCATTAGACCTTTATGGCACTTCGTTTTTTATTTTTTTATTTTTATAAACATATTTCCGGTCTCGAATATGTTTGTGTTAGGACGACCTAATAAGTATTGGCAAAGTTACACAAAAGTTACTCGAAAATATTTTTCTCAAACACAGTAACGGCAAAATATGAGGTGGCTATCTTAAAGTAAATTTTCGTCCGGTCACGAATATACTTATTTAAAGCACGATCCGATACGTTTTAGAGGCAGGAATTACATTTCTATGGCTGTCAATAAGTGTTAGTAACGGTGGCACTAGACAGAATGACAACGAAAATTCTTAGCAACGCACATTGCACTGCATTCAACAATGTCGGGAAGTCTAATATCTATGGAAATTAGAAACATTTTTGCAATGCGCATTCTTGAATAGGGAAGTCTCATCAAAAAAAATATTCCTCAAAGTACCTAAAAATGGAAGATCATTATCTAAAAGTACGGGCGGTATAATTTTTATATCTGAGAAGCGTATATTTCCAATTTCATTAGCATTTTAAGTTTGAAATTTGGAACTTCTTGTTCCGTAATTGAAAAACAGCTCTTGACGTCATATGTCATGTAAACAACTGCCTCCTTGAAATAAAAATAATGTCCCCACTGTGGGAAATTATATTTAAGTATTAACATACATATTTCCAAGGCTCATCCAGAACAGCAGCGCCTTAAAATAACGGAAAAATACACAGCGGATACAGCAAAAGAATCACACACATCTAATGATTCTAGGAATGGCAAGTCTATTAGTGAGGGGGCAACAGCATTGGATGCAGAGTATTTGAAAGCTGTTGATTATTGGACCGAAACGTTTTCCAATGCCATGAGTGATGAAGATTTTGATGAACACATCATTAATTTCTCTTCATTTCTTGCCGAATCAATTGATTATTTTCCCGGACCGAAACATCCTGCGCGAAAATTTTATGCTGCCAGGAAAAGTGGAAAATTTAAGGCGAATGATAGAACATATAACGACAGTTCGAATCCAGAAAGGTCTTCAAAACGTGATAGGGAACGAAGGAAGAATAAATATCTTTATCAAGTGACCCAATTTCAATACTTTAATCAACGTCGTAAAGCAGCTAGAAGAGTTTTGGATAACAAGGATACAGTAGCATGCAAAATACCGACATAAGAAGTGTATAAGTATTTTAGAGATAGATTCGGTGTTAGCAATGAGATGATTCGTGAAGAATATCCACCGAAAATTGCATCAACGGCGCTTACGGAGCTTGACAGATCATTCATCTCCAAGATATCATTTCAGGATATCCAACTGTCAATGCATAAAATAGCAATTGATACTGCGTCTGGACTAGATCGTATCATTATGAGAGCGGTAAAAACAGAAAAAATATCCAAAATTATAGCACTAATAGCGTCTCGAATGCTTGAAAGCGGTTTTGTGCCTTCATCATTCAAACAAGCTCGCACTGTTCTTATTTTTAAAGATGGAAACAAAGATCACCCTTCTAATTACAGGCCAATCTCCATTTGTTCAATATTACGTCGTATTATTGAGAAATCACTGGACCGCATGCTGAGGACATATGTAAGTTTTAATGAGCATCAAAAGGGGTTCACTAACAGTCCTGGAACAGCGATCAATACAAGTATAGTGGAAGGCATTCTCAAGACAGCTGCAGCCACCTGTTCTGATGCAGCTATTATTTTTCTTGATCTAACGAAAGCGTTTGATACGATTGGACACAAACATCTTGAGCTAACCATTCAAAGTCTTCCTATTCCAACAAAGTTACGCGAACTCACACTAAACTTACAGAAGGGTAACCAAACTCATGTGGAAGTAAAGGGAGAGAAAACTCGTGCAATTCCAATCCAAAAAGACGTTTTGCAGGGATCTCCTCTATCACCTACATTGTACAACGTAGCAACTGATCATGTTCTAGATGAACTGTCTGAACCTGATATCAGGGACACCTATGGTTATCGCATGTCCGAGGAACTTGACGCTACTAGTGTTTTAGGATTCGCAGACGATACTGTAGTGATTGGGAAGGATATTGATTCTGCAATTACTCTTACTCAGATGGCTCGAGCACAATTCAATGAGATTGGTCTTTCAATTAATCCTAAAAAATGTGCAGCAATTGTTATTAAGAACGGGGTGTTAGAGGAAACTAACCTATTTATAGACAGTGACATGCAAATTGAATCTTTGTCGCCCAATGATAAAGTGCGATATTTAGGAGTAAATTTTGCCCAAACTCTTGTTTTTGATCCAGCTTCAGTCATCAATAAACTTAGAACAACCCTTGATTCCTTGGCCACTTCCCACCTTTTAAATGCAGACCAAAAACTGAATATATTAAACCAGTTTGTGGGCCCAATTTTAATTTACCCACTTCAAAATGCACCTCTGACCCAGTTACCGAAATCATTTTTGTCAGATACAGACAAATTGATGCGGGGTACTGTGAAGGAAATTTTACAACTTCCTCAAGATGTTCCCGACTCCATGATTTATTCTAGTCCGAAATTCAAAGGCCTTGGCATTATGAACACTGGATGGGAAGCCTTCATTCAGCATTTTAACATAATATGTGATACATTGCTAGAGGCGGATAATGTACACGTAAATTTTGCGAGGAATCTTGAAGCTGAGAAGTTAAGTTGTATTTCTAGATTAGGCATAACATTTCCGGAAGCCTCAATGAGAGCTGGAGTCTCAGGCAAGACCTTGCGAGAACACCTTCGAGAGCAAGAGTATAAAAAGTGGTGCGCTCTGTCACATAAAGGAAAAGGTGCGATACTTTTCCAGGAAGTGACATCTGCTAACAGGTGGATCCACAATAAGGCGGGACTCTCTTGCTCTGAATGGAGAGATGCCATCAAGATGACGTGTAACGTGGTTCCCGTAAGAACCGTCCCTGGCAGGAGCCAAGGTACTAACCGCTGTAGACATTGCAGCGAGTTTGAAACCCTTGCCCATGTACTTGGTTACTGTCAGCACGGCGAAAAGATGAGAGAATCCCGTCATCACGAGGTGCGGCATAAAATAGCCCAGGCTCTTCGCGTTTAGAAATATGAAGTCTATGAAGAAGTTCATGGTCTTTCTACGTCAGGGGGCACGAGGCGAATTGACATCATCGCAATTGATCGGGGGACGTCGGAGGGATACATTCTTGATCCCTCTATCCGCTTTGAGGATCACCTGGGACAAGCGGAGGAGGTTGATCGTGAAAAGCAGGGGATCTATAACCCGACTGGTGCCTATTATAAGACCTATTACAATCTGAAGAATATCAGAGTTATAGGTCTTATGATAGGTGCTAGGGGTACAATCCCCGGCTTTTTCGAGGAATTCCGGAAGACGTTCAAATTACCATCAAGTCTCACCGAAGAACTTGTTCTGGCCGTATTGCGATGGTCTATTTTCATCTTTAGGCACCATTTGTATTCTTAATTTTGTTTAGTTTATATATAAATTATTGTATTTTGTAATAAGTGTTGTGTATAAGTGTAATTTGTTTCTATTTTCGTTTTGATATAAATTGTTTGTTATTCTGTGTCTTACGGCAACAGCTATGGCTGCAGAAACCAATAAAGGTTGTTATTATTATTATTAATAATATCAACGATATTAAGTTGGACATTTTACAATATCTAGGATGCAGTGACTTTACAACAATGTCTTTTATACCACTGTTTTCTTCAGAAAATACATTTTGATACAGTATTTACCAAAACGTGTTAAAAATAATGCAATTATTTAACATATTGTTGTTAATTAATGTTGGGAAGTGTTCATTTACTAACTATAAATAAACGTTGGTTCAGTTAGAGTCTTATGAGAGCAATAATCTACTAAAGGGTGGGATTTCAGTACTATTTGTATGATATTAAATTATTGTTTACTGACATATGACGTCAGAACCTTGAAATCACGAGCAAGATGGCGCAGGTGCGTTTCTGAGCGTGTTTTGACAGCAGTATCTTTGACTTGCTGTTAAAGCGATGTTAATGCACCTTTCGAGCCGAAACCAATTAGTTCCCGTTTATTTTAACTTGAGGTAACCAGTAAGCAAATAAAAAAAATGCGTGAGACTTCCCTATTGTTGTTGTTATTAGCTTTGAGATCTTTTCGACAGAAAGTTCGTAAGATATGGACGCGCTCGCCTATCAACGCGTCAAACAGAGCGTTTTCCTAGTATATTATGTGACTAGTCAATGGCCAGTGACTAGTTACCATTTTTTGCATCTCACAAGGTATTGTTCCTATACGTTTTGATGATTTACATGTCATACAGACAGACAGTACGTACGAAGTTGGTTCAATTAATTGCATTCAGAACCTACTTTAACATCCCAAAATTAGTTAAAAAGTGTTGACAATCCAAAAAACGACCTGCGGGGCAAATTGGGCCGAACCCCACCCCCTTCCACCCAGAGGACACTGTTACTTCACTGTTCTCCCCCCCCCCCTTCCCCCTGAAAAATATCCGATCGGCGTCCATGGCTGCGTCATTATAACCTCCTCTAAGTCTGGAAAATACCTCAAAAACATCAACAAAATTTAATAATTTTGCTTGGCATTTTTTTTGTTGCCATAATTTTGTTATCATTGTTGTGATTTGACGCAACTGTTGTTGCCTTTAGGGACATCACATTACATCCCCCCTCTGGCATCTGCCAAAACCATTGGGTTCCAAACAGACCATTCGCACCGTGGCCCTGGATAATATTCTTCTACTTACTTCAAAAACCGCACAAAATTTTCATTTATAAATTATATCACAAGAATGGGCTTCGAAATCGAAAATCTGAATCAACAGCGCGCTGTGGTTTAGTAAGCCCTACATACTGAGTGCTCTAAGTCTAAATTGTGTCTTACATTGTAGTCAGTATGTTTTTTTATATATAATTAATTTTATTACTAATTATCGAATTGATAATCAAAATAACTACACTGATGGTTATATTTCATTCAGTCTGTATAGGGCTTACCAAAACACAGTGCGCAGTTGATGTAGATTTTCGATTTCTTGTTGCAATATATAATTATATAATTAAATAATGAAAATTGTCTGCGGTTTTTGACGACCAGTCTCAGAGTTCAAGTTGAAACAAACAGCCTGAACCGGATATCGAACCCCAGACCTTCTACATACTTTGGAAACAGCAGGGCAGGAATACAAAAAAAGTAAAATGGAAAGATGGCTTGATCAATGGTTTCAGTTTACATCAACTTCGGACTCCAATCAGTCACCGTTTACATGCAAGGTTGTTTACATGTGCCATGCTCATTGTACACCCCTTCTTACACCAGTGTCGTAGGCATACGGATAATAAAGTCAACTTCCACACTTAAAAAAACCCATGAACCGGAAATCGAACCCTGGAACTTCTGCATTGGAAGCAGGAGTACAAAGCAAAATACAAAGATTGCACTCATCGTAGGCAAAAATTGACAATTATAGTTTTACCTAATGGTCGTTCGGGACAATCATTGTGAATTGTGATATACACACAATCTCATCGATAGAAGTGGTAAGCACTTTACTATAAACCGGAACCGGTACGTCTCATTCAACCCTGCTGATTCATGAATCACTTGCTCGTAAAATGGAAGGGTTGGCAAGGGGGATTTTTAGAATGACGTCATATGCGCACGTCTCAGCAAAATAGAAGCAGGGACGCAGTGTATATCAGAGACGAACCAATCACATCACTTCACAACGTTGTTTTCACCGAGCGAGCAGTGGCGGACTGGGAGTCCGGAGTAGTAAAGAAGAGAAACATCGAGAAAGAGCGGCATGCTAGCTTTGAAGGAAGAGTTGCGAGTGGAGAGTGAACGCACTTCTTCGAGTGTAAACACGTTTTGATATTTGCTAGGTATTTTCGTTGTCTGCCGTGTGATCGTGTTAGCTATTTATTAAATGAACAATATTTTATAAAAAATGTAGAAAGTGGTTGTAAACGCAAACGTAGGACTACGTGTTTTAAAACAGGTGTTAGGCCTAGCCTACTTTTAGTTTTAGACCAACAACAACACATGAACAACACGTTGCCAGGTTGGCTGTCAAATAGGCCCTACTGTTTTGTTCTGCAGTGCAGTTGTGTATGGTTGTGTCCTAAGCCCTAGCCATAAGCTAGGCCCACAACCCTAATTTTAGGTTAGCATTATCGTAGTGAGACACGTATTTCTGGTGGGCCTACGACTAGGCTACCCTATTTTAAATCATCGAAATAGGCTTAACAATGGAGTTACCTATGGGTGATCGTGTTTACGCAGCGGAGAGAATAATGAAGAAGCGTGTACGGCGGGTAAGTTAAACACTAACATAGGCCTGATTGGGTTTGAAGCTTCAAACCCAATGCCCAAGTCTAGCCTAGGGCCTAGGCCTAGGCTAGTTGTCAAGTTAGTGAAAAGTAGGCGCGTGCGTGTTTTTAGCTCCAAGTATTTCCAGCTCCCAAAACCAAACGAACAGCAGATGTGCTGCCACCTATCATGAGTCTCCTCAACTACCAGTACTTCCGAGAACCCGCGAAAACCAATCAAACAAGTAGCTAAACCAATTATCGCTCCACAACCAAACGTAAACCTTACAAATTATGTATGAACCACAATTACGATAGACATTGAGCGTCATACGAAACTAGCCACAAAATGATGCATTATAACACAACCCCCCAAAAACAATTTCCACATAACCTTTGATTTTGAGCAATCAATACAAATTTTGAATCAAACATCAACAACCTTATCAATACGAGCCAAAGAGATCAAGTCAACGGCAAGCTTCATACTTTTCATACAGAAAAATAATGTATTCGTTGTACCTGAGAAGCGTTTTTGGAGCTAGTACTCCCGCTCGTAAACAAGAGGTGAACACTCTGAGATTTAAATACATCATTATAGCCAACAAAATTGCGGCTCTAATAACCCACCCTCATTGTTGCACACTTCATACTTTATATACAGACAAAATATGAACTAAACAAAATTCCATTAATTTCCACATAAATATGAGTGGAGACGTGAACATTGCAAGTTTTCTATTCACAAGTACTATAGCAAATGTTCCATATCATACCAACATACTATGAATGTTGCACACTTCATACTTTTTATACAGAAAAATAATGTTTTCGTTGTACATGAGAAGCGTTTTTGGAGCTGGTACTCCTGCTCATAAACAAGTAGTGAACATTGGAAGATGTACATACATTATTATAGAAAACTCAAATCCGCATCTTAAAAACGCAAACTCATTGTTGCACACTTCATACTTTTTATACATAAAAATAATGTATATTCCTTGTACCTGAGAAGCGTTATTGGAGCTCGTTCTCCTGCTCGTAAACGAGGAGTGAACATTGAAAGATGTACAAACATTATTATAGACACCTAAAATTCGCATCTAAAAAACGTACCCTTAATGTTGCACACTTCATACTTTTTTAACAAAAAAATAAAAACAACTAAATTCCATTTTTTATCAAAAAAATATGATTTGAGAAGTGAACATTGCAAGTTTTCTATTAAAAAAAATTAAAACAACTATTGCACATCATAAATACGTACCCCTAATGATGCACACTTCATACTTTTTATACAGAAAAATATTGAATTCGTTGTACCTGAGAAGCGTTTTTGGAGCTCGTCCTCCTGCTCGTAAACGAGGAGTGAACATTGAAAGATGTACATACATTATTATAAACAACTAATATCCGCATCTTAAAAACTTACCCTCATTGTTGCACACTTCATACTTTTTATACAGAAAAATAATGTATATTCATTGTACCTGAGAAGCGTTTTTGGAGCTCGTCCTCCTGCTCGTAAACCAGAAGTGAACATTCTAAAAATGACATACGTTGTTAGAGACGACTAGGGTGCGCATCTAAATAACCCACCCTCAATGTTGCACACTTCATACTTTGTTAACAAACAAATAAAAACTACATAAAATTCTATTATTTTAAAAATAAATATGATTTGAGAAGTTAACATTGCTAGTTTTCTATTCACAAATATTAAAACAACTATTCCACATCATAGAAACATACCCTTAATGTTGCACACTTCATACTTTTTATACAGAAAAATAATAGGTTCATTGTACCTGAGAAGCGTTTTTGGAGCTCGTCCTCCTGCTCGTAAACGAGGAGTGAACATTGAAAGATGAACATACATTATTAGAGACAACTTATATGCGCAACTAAATAAACCACCCTTTATATTGCACAATTCATACTTTTTTAACAAAAAACTAAAAACTAAACTAAATTCTATTATTTTTCAATTATATATGATTTGAGAAGTGAACATTGCAAGTTTTCTATTCAAAAATATTAAAACAACTATTCCACATCACGGAAACATACCCGTAATGTTGCACACTTCATACTTTTTATACAGAAAAATAATATGTTTATTGTACCTGAGAATCGTTTTTGGAGCTCGTCCTCCTGCTCGTAAACGAGGAGTGAACATTGAAAGATGTACATACATTATTATAAACAACTAAAATCCGCATCTAAAAAACTTACCCTCATTGTTGCATACTTCATACTTTTTATACAGAAAAATAATGTATATTCCTTGTACCTGAGAAGCGTTTTGGAGCTCGTCCTCCTGCTCGTAAACGAGAAGTGAACATTCTAAAAATGACATACGTTGTTAGAGAATACTAAAGTGCGCATCTAAATAACCCACCCTCAATGTTGCACACTTCATACTTTTTTAACAAACAAATAAAACCTAAATAAAATTCTATTATTTTTCAAATAAATATGATTTGAGAAGTGAACATTGCAAGTTTTCTATTCTCAAATATTGAAACAACTATTCCACATCATAGAAACATACCCTTAATGTTGCACACTTCATACTTTTTATACAGAAAAAAAATATGTTCCTTGTACCTGAGAAGCGTTTTTGGAGCTCGTCCTCCTGCTCGTAAACGAGAAGTGAACATTCTAAAAATGGCATACGTTGTTAGAGAATACTAAAGTGCGCATCTAAATAACCCACCCTCAATGTTGCACACTTCATACTTTTGTAACAAACAAATAAAAACTAAAAAAAATTCTATTATTTTTCAAATAAATATGATTTGAGAAGTGGACATTGCAAGTTTTCTATTCACAAATATTGAAACAACTATTCCACATCATAGAAACATACCCTTAATGTTGCACACTTCATACTTTTTATACAGAAAAAAAATATGTTCATTGTACCTGAGAAGCGTTTTTGGAGCTCGTCCTCCTACTCGTAAACAAGAAGTGAACATTGAAAGATGTACATACAGTATTATAGACAATTAAAATCCACAACTAAAAAACGAACCCTCATTGTTGCACACTTCATACTTTTTATACAGAAAAATAATGTATATTCCTTGTACCTGAGAAGTGTTTTTGGAGCTCGACCTCCTGCTCGTAAACGAGAAGTGAACATTCTAAAAATGACATACGTTGTTAGAGAGGACTTAAGTGCGCATCTAAATAACCCACCCTCAATGTTGCACACTTCATACTTTTTTAACAAACAAATAAAAACTAAATAAAATTCTAATATTTTTCAAATAAATATGATTTGAGAAGTAAAAATTGCAAGTTTTCTATTCACAAATATTAAAAGAAGTATTCCTAATCATAAAAACATACCCTTAATGTTGCACACTTCATACTTTTGATACAGAAAAATAATATGTTCATTGTACCTGAGAAGCGTTTTTGGAGCTCGTCCTCCTGCTCGTAAACGAGGAGTGAACATTGAAAGATGTACATACATTATTAAAAACAACTAAAATCCGCATCTAAAACACTTACTCTCATTGTTGCACACTTCATACTTTTTATACAGAAAAATAATATGTTCATTGTACCTGAGAAGCGTTTTTGGAGCTCGTCCTCCTGCTCGTAAACGAGGAGTGAACATTGAAAGATGTACATACATTATTATAAAAAACTAAAATCCGCATCTAAAAAACCTGCCCTCCTTGTTGCACACTTCATACTTTTTATACAGAAAAATAATGTATATTCCTTGTACCTGAGAAGTGTTTTTGGAGCTCGTCCTCCTGCTCGTAAACGAGAAGTGAACATTCTAAAATGATATACGTTGTTAGAGAGGACTAAAGTGCGCATCTAAATAACCCACCCTCAATGTTGCACACTTCATACTTTTTTAACAAACAAATACAAACTAAATAAAATTCTATTATTTTTCAAATAAATATGATTTGAGAAGTGAACATTGCAAGTTTTCTATTCACAAATATTAAAACACCTATTCCACATCATTGAAACATACCCTTAATGTTGCACACTTCATACTTTTTATACAGAAAAATAATATGTTCATTGTACCTGAGAAGCGATTTTGGAGCTCGTCCTCCTGCTTGTAAACGAGGAGTGAACATTGAAAGATGAACATACATTATTATAGACAATTAAAATCCACAACTAAAAAACGACCCCTTATTGTTGCACACTTTATACTTTTTTTACAGAAAAATAATGTATATTCCTTGTACCTGAGAAGCGTTTTTGGAGCTCGTCCTCTTGCTCGTAAACGAAAAGTGAACATTTCAAGAATGACATGCGTTGTTAGAGAGGACTTAAGTGCGCATCTAAATAACCCCCCCTCAATGTTGCACACTTCATACTTTTTATACAGAAAAATAATGTATATTCCTTGTACCTGAGAAGCGTTTTTCGAGCTCGTCCTCCTGCTCGTAAACGAGAAGTGAACATTCTAAGAATGACATACGTTGTTAGAGAGGACTAAAGTGCGCATCTAAATAACCCACCCTCAATGTTGCACACTTCATACTTTTTTAACAAACAAATAAAAACTAAATAAAATTCTATTATTTTTCAAACAAATATGATTTGAGAAGTGAACATTGCAAGTTTTCTATTCACAAATATTAAAACAACTATTCCACATCATAGAAACATACCCTTAATGTTGCACACTTCATACTTTTTATACAGAAAAATAATATGTTCATTGTACCTGAGAAGCGTTTTTAGAGCTCGTCCTCCTGCTCGTAAACGGGGAGTGAACATTGAAAGATGTACATACATTATTATAAACAACGAAAATCAGCATCTAAAAAAACAACCCACATTGTTGCACACTTCATACTTTTTATACAGAAAAATAATGTATATTCCTTGTACCTGTGAAGCGTTTTTGGAGCTCGTCCTCCTGCTCGTAAACGAGGAGTGAACATTGAAATATGTACATACATTATTATAAACAACTAAAATCCGCATTTAAAAAACCAACCGACATTGTTGCACACTTCATACTTTTTATACAGAAAAATAATGTATATTCCTTGTACCTGAGAAGCGTTTTTGGAGCTCGTCCTCCTGCTCGTAAACGAGATGTGAACATTCTAAGAATGACATACGTTGTTTGAGAGGACTAATATGCGCATCTAAATAACCCACCCTCAATGTTGCACACTTCATACTTTTTTAACAAACAAATAAAAACTAAATAAAATTCTATTATTTCTCAAATAAATATGATTTGAGAAGTGAACATTGCAAGTTTTCTATTCACAAATATTAAAACAACTATTCCACATCAAAGAAACATACCTTAAATGTTGCACACTTCATACTTTTTATACAGAAAAATAATAATGTTCATTGTACCTGAGAAGCGTTTTTGGAGCTCGTCCTCCTGCTTGTAAACGAGGAGTGAACATTGAAAGATGAACATTTATTATTATATAAAACAAAAATCCGCATCTAAAAAACCTACCCACATTGTTGCACACTTCATACTTTTTATACAGAAAAATAATGTATATTCCTTGTACCTGAGAAGCGGTTTTGGAGCTCGTCCTCCTGCTCGTAAACGAGAAGTGAACATTCTAAGAATGACATCCCAACAAACATGATACTGCGGGACCCGTGCGGGAAAGTCAAGGGATGTGCGGGTTAACTGCTGGAAACGGGAAGATCTGGGATGTGCCGGTCAGGGCCTGCGAGGGAAGGCTTAGGGACGTCCCGCATCTGGGAAACTCACGGGATATCCCTCACGGGAAGCGCGAGGGAATGTTAAGGGATGTCCCTGTCTGGGAAAGTCACGGGACGTCCCTTACGGGAAGCGCTTGGGAATGATAAGGGACGTCCCGTGTATAGGAAAGTCACGGGACGCCCTACACTGGAAGCGCGAGGGAAGGGTAAGGGACGTCCCGTGTACGGGAAAAACATGGGATAACCCACATAGGATCCCGCGAAGAAAGGGCAAGATTTGGAAAAGATGTTTTTGTTACGTACGTCCGGGTTAACCATATAATTCTTTGTTCTTTATCTTTATCTTTTGATTGACGATAGATACCAATGATTTATTCGAGTATTTATTCGCTCTATACCACATTCAAAATTCCATTCACAAGTTAAAGTCCTTCATAACCATGAATAAGTAAATACATGTATTAATAAAACCCATTTTATATTTCTAATAAATCCAAGTAGTTACAGAAATTGGAGTTGTTGGTAGTTAGGGGGACTACTGGTTAGTAGTTGATAGTATACTTTCTAGAAACGTATTGTTTATTATTTTTTCCTGATTTGGCTTTCGATGGTTTTGATATGGTACGTTACATCAAATAATAACGTTTTATGAATGGTATTACGATACGTCACAGTGATAATCAAAAACTTACTGATGATCGAATTGAGAAGATGAAGTAAATGAAGTTCTTAGATAAGGTAAGTATGAAACTATGAATACTATTATGATAATGCTGTTTATGTGAAAATTGTGTTTCGTAATGACAACGGCATAGGGGGAGGGATTTATACCTGTTTTGAGTGTTTTCCAGAAATATTTAAAATGACAGATGTTACATAGAATCAATGGATTTTAAATAGGCTAGCTGGTAATCACTCGTCTGCAACTATCTATTGTATTTGTATTGGTTCTTCATTTACAGATAAGACAACGAACAAATTAATTGAATTCAATGAACGATTTGAAGATTACAAAGTTTCCATGTATTATTGTAAAAATGTGTCGCTGAAGCTTAATTTCAAATTTAGCAACATCATGCACCTGACATTATAGCCAACTGTTATACCTCATATCTATACAATATGAGTATGATATACATTATAGAAGTGGTAATAAATAAGGTAAAAAAGTAACTTCTCAATATACGTCTACTGTAAGGAAGTATTGTTTACGTCCTATTCAATTCGAGAAAGTGAGACTAGTTGCAGTATGCACAACCTACAATGCATCGTACGCACATTCATATTGTTAATTTAAAAAGCTCAGTTTAAAAAGTATCTTTGGTGCTTATAAACTGTAAGAAAACTGTAATGACAAAGGATACCGCACTATGAAGAAGGCTCTCTTTGTATTGTTATTATGTGTTGTGATATTGCTTATGTAGCTGATGATAACCGTACTTAATTCGACCACCACCGATAAGAAATTACAACGTGTTCATTCATTATCTATGCTACAAGTCCTACTAAGCTTTGTAATACGGTGCCGCTCGCTATAGTGGTGATAAGATTCGGGCGGAGTGGGGTGGGAATCCCACCGTGGTAAGCAAAACAGTCCAAAACACTGACTGGACTACACAACAAGTTTATACTTCGTGGGTGTTAGACGTTACTTATACGTGTGCTATCATGTTCTTTCGTGAAAAAATATAATAAGTTAGGGCTTTATTAGTATCATAATCTTATTGCGATTTTTTTTAATCCATTGAATATTGATCCGTGTCGTGGACTGTGTATGTGTGTGAGTGTGTGTGGTCGGAAGAAAGGAAAGAAGAACAAAACTGACTGGCAAGTGGCAACGGTATATTGACGACTCGTGTTTTTAAAACGAAAAATAGGATTCAACTTCGTTATGGACAAGTTCATTATTATAAAAATCACGTGAAGACGCAATTGTTCCTGAAAATCAAGAATACTAAGGTAGGTTTCTTCTAAGTTCGTATTCATATTTTCAAGATGCTATCAAATATTATCTTCAAAATCCTGTTGTGTTTTTGGGTTGCTTTGCTAACACGGTTTTGTTCACTTTAACATCAGGCTGAAGACCGAAGTTGAGCTATTCGATCGGAAATTACTAATTTGGTTGGACGAATGTACATCGAATTTTATTTACGACTAATAATAATTGTATTACATTTTGCTTCAATATTTTCCTTTTTTAATATAACCTTAGTTATAGGTAAATAAAAATACATACATACAAGGAAGCATACAATCTAAAATTAATATGCATTGATTGATTAATACGATGATCTAGACTAGACATGGATCTAACATAATTTAGTAGTATAAAAAAAAAAAAAACGGCTGTGGCTTCGTCTCACATACTTTGCTTATCAAAATATATCTTTTCTGGCAGGATTTTAACTAGCCAGAGTCGACAACTATTCGGTTCAATCTTTTGCAAACGCGCCGTTTGAATAAGGATTTGGTTTGATTAGGAAATGGGTTTGATGTTCCATTTTGGTGTGTACTAACAGGTAATATGTGCTCGTATAAATAAATTAAAAATTATACTACATGACGGAAATCATCAAAACGTAGGACCAATATCTTGTGACTATAGTCACAAATATAGAATGCCTGCGTAGTTGTTATATATAAGTTGAACAAAACACAAGGAAAAGCAATTATAAACACGTAGGAACAATATCATTTGAGAGCGTGGCTCGTCTGGCTGTGATTGACTATAGGTACAAAAAGTAAAATGCATATATAATGCAATGTAAGTATAGAAAAAAAAACATAAGAAATGTTGATAAAAGGATAGGAGGCTAGTCCGTGAGCATGTGACGAGTGGTGCGGGGGCCGGGGGTGGCGTGCTCATATTGCCCCCGGTCGTAACAGTCAAGTCAGTGGTTCTTTCATTTATGTATACACAACAAATAACAATTTCATCGGATCGCGTTAAAATAACAGTTTCGTGACGGGACGGATAAACTAGAAAATATTTGTTATTTAGTTATCTTATTTTTTATTTACATAATTTATATGAAATGGCGCATCTGGCGCGCATCGTATAGTCAGTTAAAATTTTGAATTCCTCAAATCCAAGGGGGGCAAATGCTCTTTTGCTTCCCCTTGCGGCGCCCATGTTAATACCTACGATAAGCTTTGCAATGAACCTCTTGTGTTCTGATTTTTGTTTTTGTTTTTTTTTACGAATAAATAAAATGTGTAGACAAAGTTTAAGCACATATAACAAAGTAAAAATAAGACAATATATTCACAGAGTCCCTTCAAAACGAGATATTCTTTTAGAAAACAAACTGACAATTTTTTTCATTCTACTGCTCTAAAACACACAGATTATCACAAAAATGACGTTGAAAAATGCATTTTCCGGGGGCCAAACACCCCCGACCCCCCCGTCCCCCTTTCAGTTCGGGCCGTCTACTACACACTACAATTTAGGTCTTCACCCATATTGGGGGGGGGGGGAGGAAGAGCGTTGTGAGTGGGTGGTGTGGGTCGATAATAAAAATATAAAAATAGCAATGAATTATTATATTTTTGTAACAAATTGTCCAAAAGTGTTAATCATATTTCTCACGCTTGCACGCCCTGCTTAGTGCATACTAGCGCTTTTCAGCTTGTCTCTTCAGAATTACATAATTTTATTTTGTAAAATAAACAGCAGCACCTAACATAAAAAGCACCTTATAGCCATATGTCCACTGCCCTCAGATGAAACCTTTTTGTGGTGGTTATTGACACTTTGCCCTCCATTGTGGTTATTAATTGCCATTTGACGGTAAAATAAATAATTGTTCTCTAATCTAGCTAGGCCGTTTTTTAATACTCTATTATTTTTATTGTATTGACGTGAATCCTTTAGTTTTAGCAAATGGGTCTACAAAACCACCAACATTATTTAAAGCCTTGGACTGTGACTTGATACAGTTTTGTAATTTATCTTTAACTTTATTTTAGTTGCTGTGAGAGCCAACTCCAAAACTGCCCAAGTCAATGACATTGAAAAAATCTTAATATTGTGGCTGGCAAATGCCAGGGATCGTCATGGCGGAAGAACGGTACGCGCAAAGAAGCGGGTTGTTGATGGCAACAAAGGCTGAACCCCCACTCGCAGCCCTCAAATATGTATCGTTATATTATTATTTTCAAGTGCAGAACAATCGAATACGTGACGTTAAAATCGTTATGATTTTTTTTTAATGTTATGCAGTTGCCTATTTATTAATTTTGGATTTTATTATGAAAATAGAAATGTCAGTTAACCGTTTAAACGTGATTGGTTTAAGGGGTTAGCCTAAATGTTAAGGAATAAATCGTTCTTTCCCATCCATACTTCAGGGTTATATGTAAATAGATAGCCTACTACTGAATATTCTATTAAATTAATTAATTGTATTGTATCAAAATTGTATAAGTAATACTGTATTGAATATTGTGTAATAGTAATGAGCAAAACATGGAGTAATAACGTGTAAATATATTTATGTTGCTTTGCTTTTGTTCATAATTGCTCATATATGATTAACAACTCAACTTGCATCTTGTGGATGTAGTAATGTATAACAAACGTGTCATGAATAGCATTTTCCTAATTCGAATCGTTGGTAGGTAGATCCGTGATGATGTATCACTCTGTGTGTATTGAACTTATTTAAACGAGTAGGTACACATGCTACCCCTTATTGCTTGTATATAACTAGGGAATACATACATAGACACATTCTCTATCAGCTCGATCACATAGCACTATAATATATATATATATAGTGTTATTATGCTATTATGCCTATCTACATTATTTTATGAACATTTTATTAAAAAGTGTCTGCTGCAAAAACATGATCTCATGTCGTGGTGATCTATGGTAGTGTATCAGGGTATTGAACTGTTATTATTTCAGTTTGTGAGGACCTAAAAAAAATATAATAAATATACCAGTTTGGTGTGTTAAACTTAATACTGGTTCGATAACAATCTTGTTTTCCTTGTTAAGGCAAAGTAGGAAAATAAGAACATGTCACACTTACTACATAACATAATTTTCAGATTCTCCAAAGTAACAGTAATCAATAATTCAGTAACAGTATCAGAGGCATTACATAACAATTGTACATTATTACGTATTTTAGTAATAAAATTCATTTGCACTTTATATAAACATTATTGCTTTTGTTTCTTTATTTTTAAACCCAATTTCCTTGTCCAATAAGAACACTAGGAACTTAATCCAATTTTAGAATCAATTGCTGTATTAGGCTAGAGACTGTAATTGCATTTATTTAAAAGAGAAACTACTGGATTTAATAAAATAGAATTTTGTTGCTAATTGGCTTTACCTATAAATAGATTAAGTTTCACTCCAATGTTCACATTATGTTCATTCCTATCACACCTCGACCACAGATAAATATAATTACTCTACTAATAATAACCATAAAACGCTAATTTGAGAAAGGGGTAAATAAGAAACTAAACTGAAAACTAAAAACTGTGTTACTTTTCAGTTTGTTTCAATGTCATGCACTGATGAGGGGCGGCCGGGGGACGGGCCCCGGGAAGATAGCGGGCAGCCCATGCGGCAAAGCTGCGGGATATTAGCGGGAAGATAGCGGGCAATCCGAGCGGGAAGGTTGCGGAATACTAGTGGGAAAGCTGCGGGATACTAGCGGGCAGACTGTGCGGGAAAGTTGTGGGATACTAGCGGGAAGATAGCGGGCAGCGTGTGCGGGAAAGTTGTGGGATACTAGCGGGAAGATAGCGGGCAATCCGTGCGGGAAGGTTGCGGGATACAAGTGGGAAGATTGCGGGAAGATGGCGTGCAACCCGTACGGGACCCGACATCGGCCAGTAGGACACTTCTAGGCGGGGCCTGTACGGGTTTCCCTTACAGGACCCGCATATGCAATGTGCGGGAAAAGACATCGGGAAAAGTGCGGGAAGGCACCAAAATGTTTGTTGGGATACGTTGTTAAAGAGGACTAAAGTGCGCATCTAAATAACCCCCCCTCAATGTTGCACATTTCATACTTTTTTAACAAACAAATAAAAACTAAATAAAATTCTATTATTTTTCAAATAAATATGATTTGAGAAGTGAACATTCAAAGTTTTCTATTCACAAATATTAAAACACTATTCCACATCATAGAAACATACCCTTGTTGTTGCACACTTCATACTATTTATACAGAAAAATAATATGTTCATTGTACCTGAGAAGCGTTTTTGGAGCTCGTCCTCCTGCTTGTAAACGAGGAGTGAACATTGAAAGATGAACATACATTATTATAAACAACGAAAATCCGCATCTAAAAAACCTACCCACATTGTTGCACACTTCATACTTTTTAAACAGAAAAATAATGTATATTCCTTGTACCTGAGAAGCGTTTTTGGAGCTCGTCCTCCTGCTCGTAAACGAGAAGTGAACATACTAAGAATGACATACGTTGTTAGAGAGGACTAATATGCGCATCTAAATAACTCACCCTCAATGTTGCACACTTCATACTTTTTTAACAAACAAATAAAAACTAAATAAAATTCTATTATTTTTCAAATAAATATGATTTGAGAAGTGAACATTGCAAGTTTTCTATTCACAAATATTAAAACAACTATTCCACATCATAGAAACATACCTTTAATGTTGCACACTTCATACTTTTTATACAGAAAAATAATATGTTCATTGTACCTGAGAAGCGTTTTTGGAGCTCGTCCTCCTGCTTGTAAACGAGGAGTGAACATTGAAAGATGAACATACATTATTATAAAAAACGAAAATCCGCATCTAAAAAACCTACCCACATTGTTGCACACTTCATACTTTTTATACAGAAAAATAATGTATATTCCTTGTACCTGAGAAGCGTTTTTGGAGCTCGTCCTCCTGCTCGTAAACGAGATGTGAACATTCTAAGAATGACATACGTTGTTAGAGAGGACTAATATGCGCACAATAAAATGTGTGTATCACCATTCACCATCGCGTACTACGAGCAGGCAGTATATTTATGATTGAGCGGATTGTTTGCAATATTGGCGGTAATGGCCGCTGAAAATTAAGAAAAAAATACTTATGGGACTTTCCGAAATCAATGTTTCAATTTCAAAGTTAATCTTTTGCATGTAATGCATATTTTAGAAAACTATCGATACACATCCTATATGCAAGAAAAACATTAAATCTCCATTTTGTGATCGCGACTTTTGCGAATATTTGGTTGAGAACGTTAAACATGCCGTCATGCCTGTATGTATCATTCGTTTCATGTTGCAATGAAAAGAAATACGTCCTGAATGTAATAATTTATTAGTAATTTTTCGTAGGAATCTTTATGTGCCCCTCTTCAGGTAACTAACTAGGTTAGGGTGTTTGGACAGTTAGGAAGGAATGTCCGAGGGCTGATAGTATCCCGGCATTCGCCTTTATGACTGAGGAAAACCTCGGAAAAGCCATCAGTCAGGACTGCTGGTGGCCGGAATCGAACCAGCGACCTACCCGAATAAGAATCTCGCGTCTTACCGCTGAGATACCTCTATCGGTCTGAATGTAATCAAGTCAATCAACTTATTATTCTCTTATGTCCGACTGTCATGTTTATAATATTTCAAGTTTCAAGCTTGGGTCATTTTCTCTTTTCTGCAGGTATATCATGTCCTTGTCCTGTGTATTATCATTTTATAAATTCTTATTCATGTGAGATTTGCTTCAGCCAGAAAAAAAAACTAGATTCAATATTATTGTTATCTTATCTTGCCTCGGTCGGTAGCAGACTACCACGCGCAAAGATTGTAACAGTATACCCTTGCGTGCGCCAGCCATAGGCGCCAGCAGGTGTAGGTTAGTCATTGTGGACTGGTGTTTGATGGCGGGGGGGGGGGGGGGGGGGATACCGGCCGATTGCCTGCTTGTCTGTCGCTGCTTGCTGTCGAAATGCCGGAGGCCCCGTATTGGTAAAATACACCGCAGACACAGGCGCGAATTTATAACATTATTGTAAAATAAATGTAACAGTGGTTGTCTAGTGGCTGGCAGGAGGGGAGGTTGCACGTTACTCACAGGGAGGGAAGAGATCTGATATTTGTGGTGGACACGTACAGGAATAATGTAACTACTAGGAAAACGGAAGCGCTCCGCGTTGACAGATGAGCGTGCTTGTGGAAATTAAAAAAAATTATAAAAAATCATTGAAAAACTTATCATTTTTTATGAATTTCTAAAAGTTAAAAATACAGCTCACTGGGAAAGGGTTTGAATGGCTTTAAGGTTGAATGGTTTTAAGGGTTTTCATGAAACAGTACTCTACTGAAAATGCGCTAATTCAAAAACCATTGAATTTATCCGGGTATACAAAAATTCCTAATGTAGATACTAGTCAGTTATATACCTCTATTGATAAATCATTCAAAAACCGATTGCAAACCAGAAAAATACATTTTGAAATGTCGAAAAATTTCGATTTTTAGCCGCACATGGCATCAAATATATAACTCGCTATTGATGCTATTCTGTTGCATCTAGAAAGGAAAGAAAATCTACTCTCTTCTTCTCTAGAAAATCTACTGCTGCCATTTACCATGGATATTATGTGCATGGAACTTCAATGGTCCTCAAATGCGAAGCATATTAGTGGAACAGTGTAAAAACTACAATATAAATTGCCGTAAACAGAAAGTAAATATTATTTTACAAAATGGCGGTGCAAGTTACAATTTTAAAACTTTCGCCAACTGTCACTCCTAATGTAGGGAACATTAGTGTTGAACTTTATTTTAATCTCTGTAAGTTTTAATTGAAACAAATTGAAACTGGATTATTGTCGGCTAAATTCCTAGTTTCATTTTTCCGTATTTGCGGTGAAAGTCATCAAAACACGTCATTACTCATTGTAGCCATTGTATGACAGCTATCGACATATACACAGTGAGAAAGATCTGATTGCGTACGCTTCTTTTGGTGCATACTAAGTGCATTTAATTTCAATGGTCCGCAAATGCGAATCATATCGATGGAACATCGTAAAAAATAAAACATATTTTTAGATGAGCGTAGCGAATCCCTCCATTAAAATCGATCGGCCCTTCCCCTTTGTGTGGGTCACGTGGGTCAGGAATATAAATACACAATTTTCACAACAGTTTTGTTATATGAAAAGTATATGGTACCGTTGTCAAATCATTTAGGAATGCTATTTGCTGTAGTTCATTATATCGGAACTATTTTAACAACGCAACATTTATTTATTTATTTATTTATTTATTTATTTATTTATTTATTTATTTATTTATTTATTTATTTATTTATTTATTTATTTATTTATTTATTTATTTATTTATTTATTTATTTATTTATTTATTTATTTATTTATTTATTTATTTATTTATTTATTTATTTATTTATTTATTTATTTATTTATTTATTTATTTATTTATTTATTTATTTATTTATTTATTTATTTATTTATTTATTCATTTATTTATTTATTTATTTATTCATTTATTTATTTGTTTATTTATTTATTTATTTATTTATTTATTTATTTATTTATTTATTTATTTATTTATTTATTTATTTATTTATTTATTTATTTATTTATTTATTTATTTATTTATTTATTTATTTATTTATTTATTTATTTATTTATTTATTTGTTTCTTTATTTATTTATTTATTTATTTATTTATTTATTTATTTATTTATTTATTTATTTATTTATTTATTTATTTATTTATTTATTTATTTATTTATTTATTTATTTATTTATTTATTTATTTATTATTTATTTATTTATTTATTTATTTATTTATTTATTATTTGCAACTTCTCCCGCATGATCCTTCACGTATCCACCAGGTTCAACAGTCATTACTGCTCGACAAATGGTTGATTTTGTAATATTTTATATCTATTACCTGCAACTGCAAATAAACCAAAATGAAACCCTGTTTTCAGTTTTGACAAAGTACGTGGCATTCAGAACCTACTTGAACGTACAATCGGTTAATCAGTGTTGAAAATCCAAAAGAGGATCCACATCCAAGTATATTTGAGTCAAATGCCCGCATTACAGCTTTCTAAAATATATATTAGTTGAGTATGGATTTAATGACGTGTCTGTAATTCGGGAGGTCGCCGGTTCGATACCGGCCACCGGCAGTCGTAACTGAAGGTTGTTTCCAAGGTTTCCCTCAGTCACGAGGCGAATGCTGGGATTGAGTCCTACTTTTAGCCCTCGGACAATCCTTCCTAACTATACCTAGTTAACCTGGAGAGAGGCACACTGTGCACCCTATAGCGGGTTTCCTACGAAAATAGTAATTTTTGTATGCATGTTATGTCGCGTGCTGGTTGTATTTTGCTTGGTACCTGTTGACGGAATAATCTTACGGTCGGGAAGTGAGTCAGCGCCAGCTAATGCGGCGGCCCGTGTATGTTATCTGTTGTGTCGAGGCTCAGATAACACATTCGGATAACAAATTCTTTGTCGAGGTATGCGAGTGCTCTCATACGTGGGAACCCCCTCAAACCAACACAACGAAGGACTGTTGCAATTGACAGCGTTGTCTTACATTGCGACAGATCAAAACACATTTCTCCCGAATTAGAAACCAGTGCTGCAAATACGTAATTTCAATGAGACCGAGTGGGTACCGGCCAAACCCACGTCTGGTCCATGCGACTGGTCAACACTATGATGTTATAACTTAATATTTATTATTTATAATGTAAAAAATAGACCCCGCTGGTACTGGGAATCGAACCGAGGTCTCCCACACGCGGGCCAGGAACTACGGCCGTTAGGCACCCGGGTTCGCTTCCCGTCTGGACAAATACAAAATTGATAATATACAATATTTAATTATATCCTTTTTATTTATATTCCCTTTTTATAAAAGTAGTCACTAGCCATAGCGTCCGCATGATTTTTGCTAGTGGAGGGAGTAGAAATACATAACGTGTATGTAAATTAATAACAAATCATTTCTTCGGTTGCAAGTCAAGGAACAGTTGATCTTGAACATTTGCTACGGGGGGGGGGGAGGGAGCGCACTAAATCGATGTAGGCCTATATTATTTCAATATTTTTCAGTACTATGGAGTCTGGGCACAAACACCAATAACAGGGTCAGGGATAATGTTCCACAAGATGCTATGGTAAAATTGTTCGATCTTGATCAATAATGACAAAACTTCTCGTATGGGTTGGGATTTGAGAAACAAAAATAATGTTGTAAATCGTTCACATTTCGATCAAATTATTAGAAAACAGCCCTTTAAAAAGGAAAAGCACATAATATATCATCACTTTAGCAACCTGGTTCCATTAGGCCTAGACCTGTCAAAAACCTGTAATTATTTATTGTTTTAAAAAAAGAATTATAATTTGTTTGTATAAAAAGTAAGAAGTATCCAACGATAAGGGGTGCTATTTAGATGCTTAATATATTTGTTTAAAAAAGGTATGTAAATCATAGAATGTCCCTTCTCGTTTACGAGAAAGAGAACCAGCTCCAAAAACGCTCCGTATAGGTAACAGAAACACATTATTTTTCAGGTATAAAAAGTATAAATTATACAACATAAAGGGTATATTAGTATGATACAAAATGAAATTGTCTGTAAAAAGGTATGTGAAACTTAGAATCTTAACCACCCGTTTACGAGCAGAAGAGTCAGCTCCAAAAACTCACCTCAATAACGTAGTGTGTTATTATATTTAATTATGTCTTTAAAGTATGAGGTGTACAACATACAGGGTAGTATCCTATGAAGCGTATAATTTAGCTTATATATAATATCTAGTAAGCAAGACATTTTGAACCGTCAGTTTTGAGCAGGAGAGTCAGCTCCAACAATGCAAATCAATAACGTAGTGCTATTATAATTCATTATTTGTTTTTCGAAAAAGTATGAAGTGCCCAACATAGAGGGTAAGTTCATGAATGGCCGGTTCACACGGTGCGAGTTGGCGTGCGAGTTGATAGAGCAAGTAGCTGGGGGCCAGCTACTTGCTTCGTGTAAACAGGTCGGCCGAGTTACTGACTGTGCGAGTTGGTCAGTAGCTCGCCTGGCGAGCTACTTCAAATATTTTTGTTTCGACTGGCCACTGGCCTTCCCCCACCACGGGGATGTTTGGATCGGCCAGCCGCTGGCGCCATGTGAACGCACAGGTCAGTAACTGAGCGTCAGTAGACGGTAGAGCACGTTATTTTGTGTGTTTTTCGTGCTGATATATTATTATTATTATCATCATAATTTTTGTTTTGGAATATGTCGGGAAGGTGGAGTGACGAACAGACGGCAAACTTTGTGGTTTTGTACAGAGAACAAGAAAATTGGTGGAACGTTTTTGGACCTGGATATAAAAATAATAATTCCTCGTACAGTATCAACGAAAATGATCTTATTACTTTCCATGCTAGCACTCTATAATACGATCTTCAGACATTCTTGCAACTGACAGGGTCAGTTCAAGTCCGAGCAGAAGGCCAGCCGCTGGCTTACTGGCATGCCAGTAACTCGCAACGTGTAAACAGCTGGGGCCAGTTGAGTCTGAGCCCAGTAGCTTGCCCCTCAGTTAGAGGGCCAGCCACTGGCTTACTGGCATGCCAGTAACTCGCACCGTGTGAACCGGCCATTATACGTATTGACTAGGTTATTTTTAAAATCTAGTAAGCAAGAAATTCTAATCCATTAGTTTTGAGCAGGAGGCTCACCTCCAAAAACGCCACTGAAAAAGAGGGAAGTATTATTTTTTTGTTAAAAAAGTATGAAGTGTATAACAATAAGGGTTGGGGTTATATAGATGCGCAATTTAGTTGTCTATAATATTGTATGTATATATCAGAATGTTCACTTCTCATTTAGGAGCAGGACTACCAGCTCCAAAAACGCTTCTCAGGTACAACGAATACATTTTTCTGTTTAAAAAGTATGAAGTGTGCAACAAGGAGGGTGCTTTTTTAGATGCAGACTAAAGTAGTCTATAACGGTGTATGTACATATTACAATGTTCACTCCTCGTTTACGAAAAGGAGTACCAGCTCCAAAAACGCTTCTCAGGTACAACAAATACATTATTTTTCTGCATAAAAAGTATGACGGGTGCAACATTGAGGGTATGTAAGTATGATGTGGAATAGTTGTTTTAATATTTGTGAATAGAAAGCTTGCAATGTTTACTCCTTAAATCATATTTATGTGGAAAATAATAGAATTTAGTTTATTATTTATTTTTTTGTTAATAAAGTATGAAGTGTGCAACAATGAAGATGCGATTTTTAATGAAGATTTTAGTTGTTTATAATAATGTATGTACATCTTTCAATGTTCACTCCTCGTTTACGAGCAGCAGGACGAGCTCCAAAAACGCTTCTCAGGTACAATGAACATATTATTTTTCTGTATAAAAAATATAAAGTGTGCAACATTACCGGTATGTTTCCATGATGTGGAATAGTTGTTTTAATATTTGTGAATATAAAACTGCCAATGTTCACTTCTCAAATCATATTTATTTGAAAAATAATAGAATTTTATTTAGTTTTTATTTGTTTGTTATTAAAGTATGAAGTGTGCAACATTGAGGGTGGGTTATTTAGATGCGCACTGTAGTCCTCTTTAACGACGTATGTCATTCTTAGAATGTTCACTTCTCGTTTACGAGCAGGAGGACGAGCTCCAAAAACGCTTCTCAGGTACAAGGAATATACATTATTTCTCTGAATAAAAAGTATGAAGTGTGCAACAATGTAGGTAGGTATTTTAAATGCGGATTTTAGTTGTTTATAATAATGTATGTTCATCTTTCAATGTTCACTCCTCGTTTACAAGCAGGAGGACGAGCTCCAAAAACGCTTCTCAGGTACAATAAACGTATTATTTTTCTGTATAAAAAGTATGAAGTGTGCAACATTCAGGGTATGTTTCTATGATGTGGAATAGTTGTTTTAATATTTGTGAATAGAAAACTTGCAATGTTCACTTCTCAAATCATATTTTTTTGAAAAATAATTGAATTTTATTTAGTTTTTATTTGTTTGTTAAAAAAGTATGAAGTGTGCAACAATGTGGGTAGGTTTTGTAAATGCGAAATTAAGTCGTTTATAATAATGTATGTACATCTTTCAATGTTCACTCCTCGTTTACGAGCAGGAGGACGAGCTCCAAAAACGTTTCTCAGGTACAAGGAATATACATTATTTTTCTGTATAAAAAGTATGAAGTGTGCAACAATGTGGGTAGGTTTTTTAGATGCGGCGTTTTGTTGTTTATAATAATGTATGTTCATCTTTCAATGTTCACTCCTTGTTTACAAGCAGGAGGACGAGCTCCAAAAACGCTTCTCAGGTACAATAAACTTATTATTTTTCTGTATAAAAAGTATGAAGTGTGCAACATTCAGGGTATGTTTTTATGATGTGGAATAGTTGTTTTAATATTTGTGAATAGAAAACTTGCAATGTTCACTTCTCAAATCATATTTATTTGAAAAATAATTGAATTTTATTTAGTTTTTATTTGTTTGTTAAAAAAGTATGAAGTGTGCAACAATGTGGGTAGGTTTTTTAAATGCGGATTTTAGTTGTTTATAATAATGTATGTACATCTTTCAATGTTCACTCCTCGTTTACGAGCAGGAGGACGAGCTCCAAAAACGTTTCTCAGGTACAAGGAATATACATTATATTTCTGTATAAAAAGTATGAAGTGTGCAACAATGTGGGTAGGTTTTTTTGATGCGCATTTTAGTTGTTTATAATAATGTATGTTCATCTTTCAATGTTCACTCCTCGTTTACAAGCAGGAGGACGAGCTCCAAAAACGTTTCTCAGGTACAATGAACATATTATTTTTCTGTATAAAAAGTATGAAGTGTGCAACATTACGGGTATGTTTCTATGATGTGGAATAAATGTTTCAATATTTGTGAATAGAAAACTTGCAATGTTCACTTCTCAAATCATAATTATTTGAAAAATAATAGAATGTTATTTAGTTTTTATTTGTTTGTTAAAAAAGTATGAAGTGTGCAACATTGAGGGTGGGTTATTTAGATGCGCACTGTAGTCGTCTTTAACAACGTATGTCATTCTTAGAATGTTCACTTCTCGTTTACGAGCAGGAGGACGAGCTCCAAAAACGCTTCTCAGGTACAAGGAATATACATTATTTTTCTGTATAAAAAGTATGAAGTGTGCAACAATGAGGGTAGGTTTTTAAGATGCGGATTTTAGTTGTTTATAATAATGTATGTACATATCTCAATGTTCACTCCTTGTTTACAAGCAGGAGGACGAGCTCCAAAAACGTTTCTCAGGTACAATGAACATATTATTTTTCTGTATAAAAAGTATGAAGTGTGCAACATTAGGGTATGTTTCTATGATGTGGAATAGTTGTTTTTATATTTGTGAATAGAAAACTTGCTATGTTCACTTCTCAAATCATATTTATTTGAAAAATAATTGAATTTTATTTAGTTTTTATTTGTTTGTTAAAAAAGTATGAAGTGTGCAACAATGTGGGTAGGTTTTTTAAATGCGGAATTAAGTTGTTTATAATAATGTTTGTACATCTTTCAATGTTCACTCCTCGTTTACAAGCAGGAGGACGAGCTCCAAAAACGCTTCTCAGGTACAATGAACATATTATTTTTCTGTATCAAAAGTATGAAGTGTGCAACATTAAGGGTATGTTTTTATGATTAGGAATACTTCTTTTAATATTTGTGAATAGAAAACTTGCAATTTTTACTTCTCAAATCATATTTATTTGAAAAATATTAGAATTTTATTTAGTTTTTATTTGTTTGTTAAAAAAGTATGAAGTGTGCAACATTGAGGGTGGGTTATTTAGATGCGCACTTAAGTCCTCTCTAACAACGTATGTCATTTTTAGAATGTTTACTTCTCGTTTACGAGCAGGAGGTCGAGCTCCAAAAACACTTCTCAGGTACAAGGAATATACATTATTTTTCTGTATAAAAAGTATGAAGTGTGCAACAATCTAGGTAGGTTTTTTAGATGCGGCGTTTTGTTGTTTATAATAATGTATGTTCATCTTTCAATGTTCACTCCTTGTTTACAAGCAGGAGGACGAGCTCCAAAAACGCTTCTCAGGTACAATAAACATATTATTTTTCTGTATAAAAAGTATGAAGTGTGCAACATTCAGGGTATGTTTTTATGATGTGGAATAGTTGTTTTAATATTTGTGAATAGAAAACTTGCAATGTTCACTTCTCAAATCATATTTATTTGAAAAATAATTGAATTTTATTTAGTTTTTATTTGTTTGTTAAAAAAGTATGAAGTGTGCAACAATGTGGGTAGGTTTTTTAAATGCGGATTTTAGTTGTTTATAATAGTGTATGTACATCTTTCAATGTTCACTCCTCGTTTACGAGCAGGAGGACGAGCTCCAAAAACGTTTCTCAGGTACAAGGAATATACATTATTTTTCTGTATAAAAAGTATGAAGTGTGCAACAATGTGGGTATGTTTTTTTGATGCGGATTTTAGTTGTTTATAATAATGTATGTTCATCTTTCAATGTTCACTCCTCGTTTACAAGCAGGAGGACGAGCTCCAAAAACGCTTCTCAGGTACAATAAACATATTATTTTTCTGTATAAAAAGTATGAAGTGTGCAACATTCAGGGTATGTTTTTATGATGTGGAATAGTGGTTTTAATATTTGTGAATAGAAAACTTGCAATGTTCACTTCTCAAATCATATTTATTTGAAAAATAATTGAATTTTATTTAGTTTTTATTTGTTTGTTAAAAAAGTATGAAGTGGGCAACAATGTGGGTAGGTTTTTTAAATGCGGATTTTAGTTGTTTATAATAATGTAGGTACATCTTTCAATGTTCACTCCTCGTTTACGAGCAGGAGGACGAGCTCCAAAAACGTTTCTCAAGTACAAGGAATATACATTATTTTTCTGTATAAAAAGTATGAAGTGTGCAACAATGTGGGTGGGTTTTTTAGATGCGGATTTTAGTTGTTTATAATAATGTATGTTCATCTTTCAATGTTCACTCCTCGTTTACAAGCAGGAGGACGAGCTCCAAAAACGTTTCTCAGGTACAATGAACATATTATTTTTCTGTATAAAAAGTATGAAGTGTGCAACATTACGGGTATGTTTCTATGATGTGGAATAAATGTTTCAATATTTGTGAATAGAAAACTTGCAATGTTCACTTCTCAAATCATATTCATTTGAAAAATAATAGAATTTTATTTAGTTTTTATTTGTTTGTTAAAAAAGTATGAAGTGTGCAACATTGAGGGTGGGTTATTTAGATGCGCACTGTAGTCGTCTTTAACAACGTATGTCATTCTTAGAATGTTCACTTCTCGTTTACGAGCAGGAGGACGAGCTCCAAAAACGCTTCTCAGGTACAAGGAATATACATTATTTTTCTGTATAAAAAGTATGAAGTGTGCAACAATGAGGGTAGGTTTTTAAGATGTGGATTTTAGTTGTTTCTAATAATGTATGTACATCTTTCAATGTTCACTCCTCGTTTACGAGCAGGAGGACGAGCTCCAAAAACGCTTCTCAGGTACAATGAACATATTATTTTTCTGTATAAAAAGTATGAAATGTGCAACATTCAGGGTATGTTTTTATGATGTGGAATAGTTGTTTTAATATTTGTGAATAGAAAACTTGCAATGTTCACTTCTCAAATCATATTTATTTGAAAAATAATTTAGTTTTTATTTGTTTGTTAAAAAAGTATGAAGTGTGCAACAATGTGGGTAGGTTTTTTAAATGCGGATTTTAGTGTTTTATAATAATGTATGTACATCTTTCAATGTTCACACCTCGTTTACGAGCAGGAGGACGAGCTCCAAAAACGTTTCTCAGGTACAATGAACATATTATTTTTCTGTATAAAAAGTATGAAGTGTGCAACTTTAAGGGTATGTTTCTATGATGTGGAATAGTTGTTTAAATATTTGTGAATAGAAAACTTGCAATGTTCACTTCTCAAATCATATTTATTTGAAAAATAATAGAATTTAGTTTAGTTTTTATTTTTTTTTTTTTTAAGTATGAAGTGTGCAACAATGAGAGTGGGTTATTTAGATGCGGATTTTAGTTTTTTATAATAATGTATGTACATCTTTCAATGTTCACTCCTCGTTTACGAGCAGGAGGACGAGCTCCAAAAACGCTTCTCAGTTACAATGAACATATTATTTTTCTGTATAAAAAGTATGAAGTGTGCAACATTAAGGGTATGTTTTTATGATGTGGAATAGTTGTTTTAATATTTGTGAATAGAAAACTTGCAATGTTCACTTCTCAAATCATATTTATTTGAAAAATAATAGAATTTTATTTAGTTTTTATTTGTTTGTTAAAAAAGTATGAAGTGTGCAACATTGAGGGTGGGTTATTAAGATGCGCACTTTAGTCCTCTCTTACAACGTATGTCATTTTTAGAATGTTCACTTCTCGTTTACGAGCAGGAGGACGAGCTCCAAAAACGCTTCTCAGGTACAAGGAATATACATTATTTTTCTGTATAAAAAGTATGAAGTGTGCAACAATGAGGGTAGGTTTTTAAGATGCGGATTTTAGTTGTTTCTAATTATGTATGTACATCTTTCAATGTTCACTCCTCGTTTACGAGCAGGAGGACGAGCTCCAAAAACGCTTCTCAGGTACAATGAACATATTATTTTTCTGTATAAAAAGTATGAAGTGTGCAACATTAAGGGTATGTTTCTATGATGTGAAATAGTTGTTTTAATATTTGTGAATAGAAAACTTGCAATGTTCACTTCTCAAATCATATTTATTTGAAAAATAATAGAATTTAGTTTAGTTTTTATTTTTTTGGAAAAAAAGTATGAAGTGTGCAACAATGAGAGTGGGTTATTTAGATGCGGATTTAAGTTGTTTATAATAATGTATGTTCATCTTTCAATGTTCACTCCTCGTTTACGAGCAGGAGGACGAGCTCGAAAAACGCTTCTCAGGTACAATGAACATATTATTTTTCTGTATAATAAGTATGAAGTGTGCAACATTAAGGGTATGTTTCTATGATGTGGAATAGTTGTTTTAATATTTGTGAATAGAAAACTTGCAATGTTCACTTCTCAAATCATATTTATTTGAAAAATAATAGAATTTAGTTTAGTTTTTATTTTTTTTGAAAAAAAGTATGAAGTGTGCAACAATGAGAGTGGGTTATTTAGATGCGGATTTTAGTTTTTTAAATAAATGTATGTACATCTTTCAATGTTCACTCCTCGTTTACGAGCAGGAGGACGAGCTCCAAAAACGCTTCTCAGTTACAATGAACATATTATTTTTCTGTATAAAAAGTATGAAGTGTGCAACATTAAGGGTATGTTTCTATGATGTGGAATAGTTGTTTTACTATTTGTGAATAGAAAACTTGCAATGTTCACTTCTCAAATCATATTTATTTGAAAAATAATAGAATTTTATTTAGTTTTTATTTGTTTGTTAAAAAAGTATGAAGTGTGCAACATTGAGGGTGGGTTATTAAGATGCGCACTTTAGTCCTCTCTTACAACGTATGTCATTTTTAGAATGTTCACTTCTCGTTTACGAGCAGGAGGACGAGCTCCAAAAACGCTTCTCAGGTACAAGGAATATACATTATTTTTCTGTATAAAAAGTATGAAGTGTGCAACAATGAGGGTAGGTTTTTAAGATGCGGATTTTAGTTGTTTCTAATAATGTATGTACATCTTTCAATGTTCACTCCTCGTTTACGAGCAGGAGGACGAGCTCCAAAAACGCTTCTCAGGTACAATGAACATATTATTTTTCTGTATAAAAAGTATGAAGTGTGCAACATTAAGGGTATGTTTCTATGATGTGGAATAGTTGTTTTAATATTTGTGAATAGAAAACTTGCAATGTTCACTTCTCAAATCATATTTATTTGAAAAATAATAGAATTTAGTTTATTTTTTATTTTTTTGGAAAAAAAGTATGAAGTGTGCAACAATGAGAGTGGGTTATTTAGATGCGGATTTTAGTTGTTTATAATAATGTATGTACATCTTTCAATGTTCACTCCTCGTTTGTGAGCAGGAGGACGAGCTCGAAAAACGCTTCTCAGTTACAATGAACATATTATTTTTCTGTATAAAAAGTATGAAGTGTGCAATATTGTATGTAGGTTTGTATGATATGCAATAAATCTTAAAATGTTATTTGAATACTTTTCTTTAATGATTGTTGTTTTCGAACGCACAGAAGTACATTAAAGTGATAATATTATTATTGTTAGAATCCATTGAATATAGTTGGTATTGCAGCGGACTACTTGGTCGACTACGGTTTGGGAGCTGGGAGAGTTGGAGCCCGTTTCACAGACGTAAAGTAGGCTAGGCCTAGGCCAAGGCCTAGGCCAAGGCCTAGAATAAGCCCTGTACGTCCTAGGGCCTAGGTCTAGGCCTACCTAGGGTGTAAAGGTGCATTCACAATCTTTACTAGTACTATGGTTTTATGATTAAGACCTTAGTCACAGCCAATCAGAGCGCAGTATTCTCCCTCCCAGCCAATGAAAGAAGCCTGTGGCTTAGTCTTAATCATTAAACCATAGTACTAGTAAAGATTGTGAATGCACCTTAAGCCCCTAGCCTAGGCCTAGGCTAGGCCCTAGGCTTCCTAGGCCTAGGACTTAATCAAGGCTAGACCTAGGGCCTGTGTTTTCCTAGGCCCTAGGCAAACGTAGGCCTAGGCCTAGGCCCTAGTGCACTGATTGTCTATAACTAGCCTAGGCCCTATACCCAAGACCATTGTCTAGATAGGTCTAGAAGCAATAACGATTAGAAATGGAATTTGTGGCTTTTCTGCACTTGACCTTAACCTACACAGGGCTAGGCTAGGCTTAGCCTAGCCTATAAGTTACAAGGATGGTTTTAGGGATTGCGCATCATTCATAATCAATTGTTAGGCCTACTTACCAGTAGGCCTAGGCCCTAGTACCTTTAACTTCTAAAGGCCAATGTGTAATAAGCCTAGGCCTAGTCTGAGAAGAAGCTCTGATAAAATTTCTGTAGGCTAACATTTTTTAACGTTTCCTGTTACATTAATTTAACACGGCCGGTAACTGTAACAGGAAGCTATACGTACGCTACTAAGAGTGACATGCACAGACAACTGTCAAGTTAAGTACAGGATTGGTAAATGTACACATTAGGCCTATGTGTCCGCTCGGAAAGCCATCAAAAAAATGTTCTAGTGAAATGTGGTGGCACGTACTGGAAAGAAGTGATGGAGAAAGGAGCCCAAAGTAGTGGAAAACCATGGAATGATGTGTGAAAGTAGTAGAAATGTCGTGAAATACGTCGCGGAAGAAGAATGGGCGGCCATTAGTGAAGTAGCAGCCCTGTTTGACATGAAGCAAGTGTCACCAACCATAGAAAGAACCCTAACTAGGTAAGGGGGATGTAACCCCTCTCCTAACTTTGAACTGGTCGTTGGTAGGCCTGCACACGGGCAGCAAAAGGATCATGGCGTCAATGTAACACTCAGCCAGACGCTGTTTTTATCGTCGAGAAATGCAGTTTATAATGTTTTAGCGAGCACAAAACCTTGTTTGGGCACATATTACACATTCTTCTGTGTAGTGGTAAGTGTTTCAAGTACTTTTCGGGTATTGAAATATGAAAACGGAGCGGACACCCAATGACCACGCGAGCCGAGCTCGTAAGCTCGAGCTGGACATTATGCGAACTGAATTTGCCTGATAAACACCTAAGCTCGAACCCAACTCAGCTCGGTGAAGAAGCCGAGCCAGCACGCTCCGTGCGATCTCAAATTGCATGATAAACACATGCGGACCGAACTGTGTACATACGTACGTTTAGCAAGCGGTTAACCACGCCTTCTTTTTCAGCACGAACCACACGTGTACTATTTAGTACGATCTCAAAGGCCGTGGTAAACGAATACCGAGCTATTGACCTCAACCTTATGAGCACGAGCTGGGCTCGCGTGGTAAACGTAGTCTATGTGTACAATTACCACAGGATTTGTTGCTATGGAATTGTTTTATTACATGCTATTTTTCATTACAAAAAAAAAAAACACAATATAGCAACCATGAACAAATTCCATACTTGACTTGACTGTGCATTTGGCCCTAAAACTGCCAAAAGATATTGCTAATAAGCTGCACCATTTTGTACATTTTTACTTTTTAGGATATTCAATAATTGAATTAGGCATACCTTCTAAATAGCATTTTGTAGCCACCAAATGTACACTCTTTTTAGTGCCATCCCGTAAAGCATACTGTCTTGCATTGCGAAGTAAGTGTAGGCCTATATTTCAATTTGTTCACAAGTCAGTCTGTCAAGTAACGAATTGGCCGAATCCATTTCATACAACAGCTCTTTAAAACAAGCCGATCAAAACATAGGAACCAATTGGAAGCTAATCATCATATGCCGACTGAAAATGAGTGTGTAAAATGTGTGCCTAGTTTATTTGGAATGATTGAAAACTATCTTCGAGGCACCCCTTGACTTAAATCTCTTATTAGTACCCTAAGCGTCAAATTCAAATGCATAGTCGTTCCTCACGTGCTCCTCAACTCAGCCTTTTTTCAGGCTCACCCATTACCACCAATCACAGAGCAGTCCACATTGCAAATTGCAATACTGCTCTGTGATGGGTGGTTTGGCAAGTCTGAGGAAAGGATGAGTTGAGGAGCACTTGATGAACTATTGTGTATTTGATCTTAGGCCTAAGCCTTTGAGGAGTTCCTTTTCACTTCAGGAGAAATAGAATGGAATTCATTGGAGACACAACTCAAGGAGACACTCTGGAGACACTCACAAGTTGTGCTTGCGCACAACTTCGCTGCCAATTGCAAAAAAATATCTTCAAGGCACCTTAAGGGTGCAAATACAGGCAGCCAACCATTTTCTCACATCCCTAATAATAATTATAAATCATAATTATAGTAAGAATAGCACTGTCTGTAAACATGCATTATTTTATTGTTCCTTTTTTTCCAGGGTCGTGTCGAGTACTTTGTGAAATGGAAAGGTTGGAGTCAAAAGTGAGTAAATCTACAAAATGGTGGTTGGACATTAGGCTAGTGTGATTAGCACATGGGCGATAGATAGTTGTGTCCATAAAATAAGACATCATTGGGTAGAGGGGAGGCCACAGATCTATCTGGTCTGGTGGCAACAGAGGTTCTGTGGGGGTTTCTGAGCCTACGAAACAAGACCAGTTAATTATTATTGCGAATGGCATGCATAATAATAACTCTTAATACCGTAATGTCCCATGTAGGGTATTAGGAATACAAAAACAAATTAGCCTGTAGGCCTATGGTTTACCTTATTATTTTATAATGTGGGCTCCCCATTGTAGCTTATAACTATTTTTAAGTAACTTTAGAGCCTAACCATGGTGCAACCATTGTCTATGGAGAGGCTAGAGGTGCTCGTGTGACTCGCGACTTTTATCACGATTGTGCGTTCAATTGTGCATATCATGTACATGTGGCGACAGTGCTGTGAGTTTGCGTGACAATATATCTCACGCGTAATTGTGCATGACACTAAATTACTGTTAAGGGGTTGGCCAGACTTGGCTCATCTCAGCTCCTTGACCTTATGTGCACTCAAGTTGACGTAGGCTATGTACAGCAGCAGACCACATACAGAGCACAACCTGCTTTTTGGAAAGAACATTCCCCCCCACCTACGACAACGGCTATTTTGAAACGCGAGGGTTGAAGAACAAGATTAGTGGCAAAGACCCTAGGAGGTGGGGCTGATGAACTGAAAAATTGTACCTACTGATTATAAAGTATTGTGTGAGAGTGAAGGCATGATTGCGCGTGAGTATGCGTGAATAACTTGCCAAATACCGGTACAACGTGATCGTGTGTGAGTTCATTAAACAGAAAATGGTCGTGTGTGAGAGTGTGTGAAGGGAAAAATGAGCTAGAATGATGTGATGTGTGACGCGAGTCAAAAATTGCTCAATGCGACCACTTCGACCCACCGGCAGAAACGTGGCATATAAGCCTGCATGTAGGCCTAAGCTTTAAGAAAGAGCTTACCTAGTAGATGAGAGTCCTATATATCTCTAGAATATGAGCAGGTCTGTCTAATGCTAGTGGATTAATTTTTTATCTTTTCATCATTAGGCACAGCACTTGGGAGCCAGAAGAAAACATTTTGGATGGACGGTTAATTGACATCTTTGAGAGGAGCCAGCGAGGGGACACAACGACACAAAAACGAGGCCCAGGAAGAAAGAAGAGTCTGCAAGTTGTAAGTAGGCCTAATGCCAGCCCAAGCTATGGGGAGGCGTATGACACTGCAGTGCTGCGAGCATTCCGGCCACTGAGCACTGCCTGCTAGAAGTCACCGAAAACGCCTCAGTGAGGCAGTTAACTATTTATTGTTGAAGAAATATCCATTGTATAAATATCCATCAAAAAAGTCAAATAGGCCTAGTTTGGTCAATGAATTAGAGATTCTAAAGGCCCGTCTACATCCACTTAGGGTACGTAACTTCCAGAAATTAGCGAGTTGGCCATATTGAATTTCCATGTAACCATGCACATTGAAATTAGAAAAATTAACGTACGTTTTACGACGCGAAAAGTTGATTCAACTCTAACTTTTTCCAATACCTAGAATTTGGTTAATTGGCGCATGCAAACAAACAAACAGCTTACATTGTTTCTTTATCGAAGTGTCAAACCAAACCACATCACAACATTTCTATCATAGAGAAATAAAACAGCAATGGACTACTCACTTTTAATAAGCCCATAACTTCTACATATTCATCCATTATTGAATTGATTTTAATACAAATGATGGTAAAGGTACTTCAAAAAATAATAAATATAGGCTTCTTGCAAGTTTGCGTTTTCTTCATAATGTTGCGATTTTTTTATTTTGACAGCTCGTTGTTTGTCAACCAGTTCGATTCATTTGTTACATTGTTGGCTGTTACGTTGTTTGGCTGTGAAGTCAGTTGCAAGTTCCCTATTGGCAGGAAATTCGTGAGCTCTGATTGGTTAACGTTTACTTAAGAAAATTATCAACATTCGATGGGAACGGCTAACGTAATTTCTATAATTTTCTATAATTTTCACGCGTACGCAAAGTGGATGTACACGAGCCTTTATTGTTGAAAGTTGTAGTGTATCCAATATTCAGTGTATATGTTGGCCGGACCGTTCGCAACACTCTGTGCTGGCTACCCCTCCCCATATCATCGCTTTAAACTGACTATCAAAATGTGCTGCAAACATACGCCTACGGTACAATAGTATTCGTTGGTAGATGGAGGTCAATGTGGCTGTGATATTTGAAAGTGGTAAAGGAGGCTACCTAGGTTTCCTAGCCACCAGTACTGCAAGATGTGTTCAACCAACCAACCATAGTATATTAAATTTGCACAGTGGGACCTTAAGTCCTGTTGCAGATATCTAGACTAAATAAAAATAATAATGGTAAACCTTTCTTATAACGTTCACTAGATCGAGAGAAATGTGAATAGTTCCTCAATTTGATTGAAGGATAGCAGTAGCATTGATTTCAAAATGAAGTGGAAGGCAAGACAAATGTACATTAGGCCTACATCACACCGTACACAATGTTACGTGTACCCAACTATAGGTGGGAGAGACCAGGATAGGCCCTACATTTATTTTCTTATTGGATAGGACCACCATGCCAAAGGCGAAAGGCAGAGCGACGTTGAAGATGTCACCGAAGAGGAAACTATCGGTACAGTTGGAGAAGATAGCAGTCAAGACGAAGGGGCCACAGAGGAGAGTACTACTCTGCCAGACTTGGAGACAGATCGTGACGAAGACACCAGAGCTGGTAACTTAACTGGAGTCACTGATATTTACAGAGAATATGAGAGTTTTGCTTGAGCTGTGCTTGAAGAATTCTAATGACAACTTTTTTAAGTTATTTTTTAACTCTACAGCTTATGTTTGACTTATGGTTCGGCGTTGCAAGTAAAGCGATGATGCATTTGCTTGTCGGTGGCCTGTTTCAAAACTTTGTGACTGACTTGAAAATGTCTTTACTTAGTTCATAATGCCAAAGTGGTAGTTAAAGTTAAATTAAACATTTCAGCAAAACTTGTTATTAGGTAGGGTAGCTTCCAGTTATTGATTCATGAATTATTAAGTAGATTATCGACATAGACCCAAAGTCAACTGCTTAGTTAGTATTCAATATTATATAGGCCCAAGTATAAAAGATTATTAAAGGTAAATTGTTAGGCTATTAAAACAAGTTCTAAGGTATTGACAAGCAAACACAATATGAAGCCTACATGTCACAATATAACGTTACTCGCTATCCTTTGTACTTAGTTAGGGTGCTGTAGGTACAACTGTACAACTAACTCCACAACAAAATCATAAATATTTCCAACAAAGTCTGTGGTAAAACACCCCTTTTAACATTTTGAAGGTATAAATACAAAGTTTGAACCTTTTAGTGGAGCACATTTACTTTAATTTCTAGACCTATTTAACGTTTTTCAAGTCGAAAAGAAAGATAAAATTAAAATGTTATTTGGGGGAATGGACACATTACCGTACAAATAAAAAAACAATTTAGAAGAAAGCAGGAATGTTTAACATTATAAGTTAAGTACAGCACACAACCACAGTTTGACGCCAATCAGTGACAACTACGTGGTATCTTGAAAATTGAACCGAAAAATATTATAGGTCAGAAATCAGAATTACTAGTGAAAAATTTTAACACAGCTTATTTTACCTGAATCTAAGACTATAAATATTTTAATTTTGTATAGTTAAAATATCAGGGGTCGTCTTTTTAATTCACGTATTAAGATTATTAAGATTATGAATATGATTTTTCCAGTTTTAAGTTCTTGAAGATAGGGAGTCGTCTTAAATTCGAAGTTGTCTTCTGTTCGGGTAAATACGGTATTTGTTTGGCAAATGAAAAGGGAAAATCTTGCTAAAAGCAATGTCACAAATATTATCTGTAATCCAATGTATTCAATTTCCAAATTCTAATTCCTTTGCAGATTTGATTTATATCAGTAGTCTACTAACTAATCATTATCTTTCTTGTTCAGAATCTCTGGACAGTGTGAGAGCATCCTCTCCACTGCCAAAGTTGCCAATAACGCTTCTGTCTGAGATCGCAGATCCTGACAGCAACAACAGCAGCAGTAGTGAAGATCGGCCAATTCTGTCCAGACGAGAACCAGTTGGAACGAAACGTAAAGCAGAAGTCTTGTCCAAAGAGTCTGGCAAGATAGGAGTCACCATCACGACAAGTAGTCCAAACAGTAGTAGTGGTAGTCCACCACCTACAAAACTTCCAAAGTTGCTTCCAGTCAAGTCTCCAAGTGCACCCTTATCACCAACTTATAATGTAAGTCTTCTGCAGATGCAAGCTAAGGCTAAGATGTGTAACCATAAACATCAGTACCATAGGGGGGCATTTAAATGGTCCCATACACTAATAATTTTAAGTAAAACTTCCAAATTTTCACCTTCCACCATTAGAAAAAGCTAAAACTGCTTGCTTGTGGCGGGCAATGACCTTGGTGCCCGCTAGCCGGCCGGCCCGTCGAACTAGGCAATAAACAGAAAAACACCAATCTAAGCAACTGGGAATTCCATCTAATCTACGTTTCGGAATCTATACATTTCATTGTAAAATAAAAATGTTCAATAAATAAGGAGTACCAAAATCAATTATTTAAATCATTAAGTTAAATTATCTTTTCGAGTTTTCGTAATAAGGAATTTCGTTGTAATGATAACTAATTAACGTTGTGAATTTGAACATAGGGATGTGAGCGGGACAACAAATAAATGTCGTTAAAAACCAGCATCGTTGAAACAACGTTCGTGGTATTCATTTGACTGTAGTAGCTAAGTAGAGCCAATTAAATTGAATCCAATACTAGTAGAAGTATGTCCCCACAGACACTGTTGAGTGTGTGGTAGTGGGAGGGGGGGGGGAGCTTAGGTGGTAACCTAGATTTTGTAAACCATTAGTGGGCTAATCTCCACTGTCTTAGTTCATCCAGGTTGCAGGATTTGACAGCTCTTGTATTGTAACACAAGTTGAATACCATGTTGTGGGATGATGTGTGTTACTGTTGAGCCACTGGTTTGTCCAGTACAAAAACTTGTGATGTCTTGTCTGTGCTCGTTCGTGCGAGATCTGAGAGAGTTCGTAGTTTGATCGGTCTACATATTATATTGTGCAGGGCAATGATTGAAGCTGGTAGGCTATACTATGTTAGTGGCCTAGTTTTGCAAGTATTACGTGCCAAAAGGGTTAAGTCCTGCCATCGACAGGTACATGGTTTGTGTATTTGGCACATCAGTAAACCGTTACCTCCGTGGCATGGGTAGGAACCGGCTGGCCAATTCTCAGGAACCTCACAAAGCTGCATTTACATTTGTTAGCAACAATGTAAGACACTGTGCTACACCTACAGACAGGTCATTTCCGTTGTAGCCAGGTGTGCCCTGACTCAGCAAAGATCAGGCTCGTCTAGGCTAGTAGGCCCTACAGTACAATATTGTCGTCTTCTTTGTTTCAGCCTCAGTCGGTGCATGGCAGGCGCCAGTCTTCCAGCTTGAGATCGTCTCTTGACTCGGCCGCAGCATTAGAAGAATCTGCACCAGCATCGTCTCCCCGAAGACCCAAATCTCCTCCATCTTCCCCACCACCTCTTACACCCACTGGCTCCCGGCCGCCATCCGCACCCTCGGCTCATACCGGTACTCAAGAACAGGTGAGAGGAAATGTATTTTTGTGTGCAAATTTAATACAGTAGTTTGTATACCAGGGGTGGATCTAGTGACTGATAGGAGGAGGAATTGCCTCTCCTTACTTCCCTTCCTTGATTAATTAATTAAACTAATTATTATTAGTTGAATTGATTGTATAGCCTATATACATCGTATGAGACTTCAAAAAAACATACTCTCTTCCAGAATTGGAAAACCAGAAAATGCATGATGGCCCAGTAAGCTAAAAATGCGGGCATAGGAAAAGAAGAAGAAGAAATAATATAATAAATTAATAAATAATGATTAATGAAATAATGATTTTTTCCATTTAAATACCAAATGGCTCTTTCAACAGTGTCAACACAGATGTTATACAAACTAATAGGATGTGCAGTGGAACCCCGCTCCAACGATTTTTAGGGGACTGGATAAACAAATTCTTGAAAGCGGGAAATCGTTCAAACACAAAAAATTGAAAAAATGATTTGTGATTGAAAGGACTATTTGCTGGAACGTGACTATACCGCACGAGTGGGAGGAGTGGGCGTGTTTCTTCGCGACGAGCCGTTTGGGATCGGGAGGGTTGGGGGGGTAAGGCGGGGTGGGAAGGAGTGGTCAGACAGCTTTGGCTGTCTGCCCGCTGCCCTCCCCTTCTACACCGACAGGCGCCAGGCGTGCGTGCTTGTGAGTGCTTGAGAGTTGTACAAATAACGCCAGTGTTTCGTTCTCGTAAATGTATAGGCCTACCAAAAGTGTAAAATAACGAACGTTCGATAAATATAAAAAGCTTAGGCCTCACGCAAAGAAAGGAGAGGAGGGTTTTGTATTATTTTCAGGCTCCCTTTTCCTGTCTACGAGTATACGCAGTCGACTGCTAGGCACGCCACTAGTGCGGTCTCTCTCAATGACGCTGCAGCTGTATAGCTCACTCCTTCCCCCCTCCCCCACTTCCCTTGAAGCTCTAATGGTGTCAACCGTCAGTCAGTCCGGCAGCAGGTAGTAACTCCGTATGTAAACAATGTAGGCCTACATTGCATACGTATAAACACACTTTTGAACTTGAACTTTTTTGAAATCGTTGTATGAGGGTACCTAATAAGCCATGCAATAAGGCACAAGGGACATTTTATTTCAACGTTCAAAGCGGAAAATCGTTGCATATTCTTTGTTCCAGCAACTGTACGGCGGGAAAATTTACCATTTTTTTAATGGGGAAAAAGATGGGACTTATATAAATTGTCGTTATGAGCGGGAAATCGTTGTGTCCATGATCGTTGGAGCGGGGTTCCTCTGTACTAAAACTTTGGTTAAACTTCGCTATCATTTATGTAATATTAAAGAGTGCTATGGGTGGCATGTAACTTCCATGAACTTGAAACGTCTTTGCTGTAGGCATCTGGCGTTGCTGTTTCTACTCTGAAGTCTGAAGACCGCCAAAAGCGTCAGTCCCAGGATGCGAGCAGTGCCACCACAGGAGAAGTTCCCGACAGTATGCCGGTATCCTCTGCTCAAGAGACTCCCGCCTCAGAGAAAAGTGATCCTCATATTGGAGAGGGATTGAATAACAATGTTCATCATTTTAATAACAACAACGATGTGGACTCTGGCTCGCTGGAGGACGATGACGATAAATATATTACACACGTTTTCACAAGTCCTGGGCCAGAATATTGGCATGCGAGAAATCCCGTAGCAGACCAAGTATTTATAACTGATGTCACGGTCAATTTGAAAACAGTGACAATTCGTGAATGTAAAACTGAAAAAGGTTTCTTTCGAGATCGACCCACTGACCAGGCAAAACAAAGTGACATCAAGTGATTTTAACAAATTAACCAAAACTGGTGATAAATGTGTAATCTATTAAGAAATGTGAGAATCCGGTAGTCATAACCTACCAATAATTGCAATCGGTGATTAGAATTACGTTTTAAACTCAGTATTTAATGTTTAGTAGCCTAAATTAGTATAGTACTTACAATTTTGTTGAAGTGAATGAATGGCTATATATTGATATTATTATCAGTAGTGAAATCATATAGGTTTATTTTGAACCCATTGAACTTATTGAAGTGGTAATAGGACCTTGGCTCTTTTCTTAGTTCTTATACATCAGGCAGAGCTATACAGGCTCTGCTTTACATTTTCCGATGCTGACACGATAATTGTGGTGTACTCTCTTAGAATGAAGATCAAGATGTGTGAGACGTTATTTCTACTGATGTAGAGTGAACTGGCATACTAATGCAGGCCCAAGTTCCTTCCAATGGGAATGGCAATACAAGTGCTGAAAGTATCGCTATTTTCTGGTTTCAAGTTAGATTGAAGGTTGGTCCTCGTTCAAAATTTGGTCAGTGTCTGTAACAAGTAGGGATGGGACGTTTAAACGTGTAAACGTTTAAACGTGGGAATGGCTTTAAACGTTTGTACTTTTTACGTCTCGTTTAAACGTGTGTACAGAAGTGTTTGTATATAAGATAAGAAACAAATATTTTACAACAAAGCGTACTGCAGTACTAGTCTACTATTATAGTTTTTTCTAGCACAAATTGTAATTTTACCCAATGTTTCGGAACTTTTCGGTAATTTACTGCAAAGGTCATTTTATTCATCTCGTGGCAGGGGACAGAGCGAATAAAACGTTTAAACGTGAGTTTTAAAAACGGTTACACGTTTAGGCTATTAAATGTATTTGCCCATCCCTAGTAACAAGCACCAGTGAAACGTCATTTTTTTTCAAGGAACCATCTTTTAAACATGTTTAAATCAAAACATGACAAATTTTTTACTGAACAGAATTTACACTACATGCACAGTGAATCCGGATATAACGTTACTTTCGTTTTCTCCTCCACAACGATCATATTTGCTGGTCCCCAGACGCCGTTGGCCACAAGATGAGACAGACCAACTGTTTCCAAGCAATGAAGGATGATATGCATTAGAGATGACATGGTTGGTTGTCTTGATATAGTTGTCCTTCCTGTCTCACTACAATGCTCTCCATCTAACCAACATGGAGTAGGATCGGCCATTTCAATACTCCCCCCCCCCCCCCCCCCCTCACAAACATTTAGCATTCAACATTGTGTCGCATACGATCCCGTCACTTGAAATGATTGAAAGAAGCAAGTACGTAATCCTTTGCTACCCGCTGTCTCATTTAGCTGTTGCTAGTAAGACGTATAAAGTGCATGTTTCAAGAAGAAGAAATTGCTATATTGTATTTAATACAATATAGCAGTATAGATAGCTACAGTCTGAAAGCAGTAGCGCATGGTTTTGTCCAAACAAAACAAAACATGGTGATATATTTTATTATTAGTATAAATGTTTATTTTGTTCTATTTAATTCCTGAATAAACTTGAAAATATTATTGTTTATACACATGTATTTATTTTTGAGCATTTTGCACTAGGTATTTTTTGTTGCACAGAATTTTGATAAAAACACGAAAATGTAGCCTCTTGCTTTTACAGCTTGTTACGCTGACACTCGGAGGTTGCAAGACACCATCCATGACCAAGAGTCTGTGCCACTTGTCCATGCCATCCTATTTTTCAATTCAATTGTTTTATTCAGTTTCCACATATAACAAATCAATATAAATTACAATACATTTGTTTTTTACGTTGATCAATACCTACCGACAGAAGTTAGTTTTTGCGAGTCAGTAGGTATAATATCTGGTGTGCAAAGTACTGAATAATGTAATATATTTAACTATTCATTTTCCTGTCTATACAATTTGAAATGGCGGGAACATTTCAAAGTGGTAAAGAAGGGTTATCTACTCTATTTAAGGTGAACAATGATCTAGATTTAAAAATTGTTTAATAATTGATAAAATGCACAATTGAGAAATATATGAAGTTTCACTGTGGCACCATTGATACTAGAAGTACAACTGAACGAATAGTCATGTTCCAGTGTGGGGAAAGTTACAAGAAGATGATACAGAAGCATGACATATAAAACCTGCTAAGTAAAACTATTTTAATAATGATTGATTTTATAATTGTTCTACATGTTAATTATTGTGGTGAATGGTGTAGTAGTCTGCAAGCTGGGAGTGGTTTGGTCCAGGCCTAGTTCGTTGCATTTTCTTGGGGCCTCATCCAAGTGTCGTGAAATTCTCATTGTCATAGTTCAGTTAACATAAGTTTCGTTTGCCTGTCCTACACTTAACACTAGTGTAAGTCGGTGTCAGTACTTAGTGTTTTGTACCCATGTAAGTCAGTGTAAATATTTGTATGGCCTATGCCTGTAATTAAAACGTCAACTAGTGTAGGCAGTGCATGAGATTTTTACACTGGCCAGTGTAAGACAGGCGAACGAAGCTATTGTGAATTTTGATGTAGGTGTATTTGGTCAACGGGAAGTCTAATGATTGTTTATAGTTTGTTCTATTGTTGGACAGATCATTTCATAAATACAAAAGTGTTGTCTTCTGTTACTGTAGAGCATTGAGAGCGACGCTTTAGCTGCATTACGTGCATTGCTTGCGTCGAAGTGTTAAGAGTAGCTCGATCTTTGGTATACCTTATGCGAGCAACGCAACAACATGTCAACTGTTATAACGTGTTCATAACCTAAACACATCAAGCCGTGTACAACTAACTTCGCTATATGGCAGAGGCAAATTGTAGCTCTTATTTACCTTGAAATGTGGAAGCAAGAACAAGAACTGTTGTTGGTTAGATTACATCGTCGATCAAAACACAGGAAATAAACAAGTTTTGCATTGTTGCATGGGTTCATTTTGCGGCTAACGTGGCTGAAGCGGCAAACTCGAAATCTGATTGGTGGACGCGCCTAGCGTGTCGCCCCTACGCTCTGCACTCTACAGTAATGGCAGCTTAAGGATGTTTCATTAAAAAAAGTAATTATTATAAGTAAAATAGTATAAAGCTTAAAACTGTGTTGTTTTACTTACAATTGGCCAGCCTTACATGGAATAACAAACGAAATATATTTTTTTGGTCAGTATATTTGTTTGAAATGCATGTTTTTCCTAGTAGTAATTATTATTCATTTATTAGTTATTACTGTTTGTCATAGGCGCCGACTTGTAAACATTTCAGGGGGGGCTCAGAAAGGACTCGCATAAAAACTAGGGTTACCATATTTCAAAATTCATATTATATTATTATAATTCATGTTCATATTATTATAATTCATATTATCTATCGAGGAGAAAAAACACGGGTGGTTTGGGGGGCATAGGCCCCCAATAATAGTGCCGCAGGCAAAATAAAAAAAAAACAGGCTTTTAGAGCGCGTTCTGAGCGTTTCAGAAAAAAATACCGTACTAAATGCAATACCGAAATACTGTCGTTTCTGTAGTGCAATAACCAAAAAACCACCAGCAAAAATTAGAACGATGACAAGAATTATTTAGTAATTAATTTTGGGGCTTAGGAAGTTGGGAGTAAGTAAGGGATTCTACAAGATAATGCTTGCCTTCAATATCAGTTTTTTAAATACTTGAACCTAATTTGCTTTTGGATTTGATGATTCTGATGTTTCAAGCTAGAAATCACAATATTTTTTAAATTTAAATGCAGAAAAACAATAACAAAAAATTTAATTTAAATTGAGGGAATTATGACCTGATGACTAAATCGTTTTTATTTATTTTTATTATTATTATAATGAACTTTTTCTTCAAACAAAAAAGTACAAACTTTAAATCTCAGGGGGGGCTCAGCCCCCCCCTGGGATTTGTCAGGGGGGGCGCTAGACCTCAAGCCCCCCCGTAGTCGGCGCCTATGCTGTTTGTTAAATCATGATTTACTTACTACATACTGTAAATTGCTCATTCACTACAGTACTGGTCCCCCTTAAATTTAAATTGCAAGGGACCCTTAAAACTCCAATTTCAAGTACAAATTTAATTTGTGAATCGACAGAGCATCCACACAAAGCATTGTGTTTGTATTCAAACATTTACAGGGACTTAGTCACTAGTTATGAATTATGCATAAATTGAAAATTGTAATTAACTGAATTGGCTACTGTACATTTTTTAATATTGCTTTACTTATTTTAATTGTCAAACCAAATGTCAGCCATTCTATAGTTTTTATGAAGGTTTCTGAGATTTGCAACAGTAAATCTGTTGTTTTACAAACACCAAATAATAAAAATAGCAATTGTATAGTTTGTATGTGAATTTTTCTGAGTAGATTTGCAACAAGAAGTCTTGTTTTACAAGCACCAAATAATAAGAATAATGGAATAGAAGAGCAGCCAAGTAATAAATTCAGTTAATTAATTAAAATCATTATTGGTATGTTTGTGATATCAAAGGATGACCTAGTATAGGTCTCTCACAGCAAGAAGTAAGATAGTATCAGGACCGCCCACATTTAGTTTCCAACTTAACAAGTGCGAATCACTAACGTTTTTCCCGATTATCTAGTACAATTTGGTTGCGGTAAGTTTTTTGACGGTAACGTACAAGAAAACGTGCAAGCAGGTTTCCGTCAAAAAACTTAACGCAACCAAATCATACTAGTTAATCGGGAAAAACGTTAGTGATTCGCACTTGCTAAATTGGAAACTAATTGTGGGTGGTCCTGACTCCCCTGACACTATCTTACTTTTTGGTGTGAGAGACCTTTATGTGTGTTAGATAGGTACTCTTACCAATATTGGTACCTAATTCATGAGACTTTTCATTCTCGTCATATCACAGTAAGCTTGAGTTGTAAGGCCCTCAACTTTTACACATTTAACTCAAGGGGTGAAGGTATTAGGTTTATAAATTGCTCGCACTTCATTTTTTTAATGTTTTCGTACTTCTATCTTCTCCATTGCATTTTTGCATATAAATCAATATGTAGTAGTATTGTTTTGTTTGTAGCTATTATGATTCCTGTTCCACAACATAAATCCAGATCGATAATCCGTTGCAAGCTATAATAATGAATATTTTCGGAGTATATTGTATCTATCAATATGGGAATAATAAGGTTTGTACAAAATACAGGCGTATGATACTGGATTCTCTTCTGTGAGCTCTTCCAAGAGAACGCTCTTTCAAGCCTAAACCTAGTATGCGTTTAGTATTGTCGAACAGTCGAACACTTGCTGTGAGGGAAAATCTAGTGCACGTCAGAATCCTCAACTAGAATTACAAAATTCAAGCACAGATAAATAATTGTACTCTCCGTGTGTACAAAAATGTGCTAGTTGCCTCATAGTGATGTATCGTGCCATACAGTGTAACAAATATTTGTTTGATACTTCACAAAATTATTCCCAACGAAAAAGGTTGCAGAGTTTGGATTGTTCTGACAGATTATTTTTTACCTGTTGCAAATACTGTGCATTGCTGCCAAGAAATCCACTATTTTATAATATAACTTATAATAAACCTAGCTTTCCAAGTGATTTCTAGCCATTGTTGTAACACGACTGTGCTGACTTCATTCAATACGGAGATTTCAAGATTTCATTATGAAACGCCCCCTCAAGTGTCTAAAAGAACTAAAAATCCTCTGCAGTAACTAAGAATGATGGTTTGGGGTCAAGTTTTCCCATTCCCTACTGTGTTCCTGTTCCTTTTCAGTCAATGTTTCAACTTCCTAAGATTCCTTACTCCTAGTGTACCACCAGCAATTGTGTAAAGTCAAGCAATCCAATGTTTAAAACAGTTCTAGGCCTACTAACCAAACATTTGTAAGTCGGACCTACTATTTGGTAGCAGTCTGCATGCACTAATTGCGTTCTTACTAGTGATGACAGTGGGTACTCGAACTCTCAATTCCTAGTCGACTCCATTTTCAAGGAGTCTAATGTTTCCAAAAATGGGTTGCTGTCAGATATGGATGGTTTGTTTGAAGTTGGACTTAAAACAACGCCACTGCTCATATTGTTGTCAGGTGTCTGGTCAACAACCTCTTGACTCCCTCCCTCCCTGCACCCTTATTTGTATATATCTTATCTTTGTATATATCTTATTTGTATGTAACTTGTACTTATCTTTATTGTCAATTCGAGGAGTCGATTCCTACTCGATTCCCACAGCTCTGGAGCGGGCTCCAAAATTTACTGCTCGATGTCATCACTAGTTCTTACTGTTGACCCACATGATTGTCGAGAGGGACAGACAGTTAATGGTTCGAACTCAAACTACCATTAAACCACCCGACAGGGTATATCTTACTATCTTTGCATTAAACAATCAAACCCAAGAAGCATTACTGAAGTAAACAAATGCATGCAGGATGTTACATATTTTGACATTTTGTATAGTATGTATGTACTTGAATCGAATATCGTATAACCCAACCTGACATTATTAATTGCTTTGCTTCGACTATCGATTGGGATTTCGACCATCAACAACAATTCTAATCTAATGTTATATGTTATGTATGTACATAAAAAGCTTTGTAGTTGTGTACCATATTTTGTAGTAAAAGTATTGCATTTGCATAATATGTTGTTATATTTGAATGCATAGTCAAAACAAACATATTGTCACCGTGATACATGTGAGTTCACGTCATTACAACAAACTCGACTAACAACATTCCTTTTTAGTTTTTTTAACTAAGTCAATCCCATCCTCATTAAAGGCTATACTGTATATACGGTATAGAGATATGTCTTTTTAGCATTAATTTTCTCTAAATTTAGCGTTAATAATTATTTATTTTAAATTAGCTTTTTGTAGCATCTATTTTTTCTTTTCGTCATAACTTTGTTTTACCATACCTTATTTTATTTTTTAAATTGGCATTTTTTAGCATATTAAAAAATACATTTTCAACATTATTTAGCATGGAAAAATCACTGCTCAGCCAACATAATAATAACTAACAACAATGTAATTTTGATTCCCTGGCAGCTTGTTTTAAGTAGACTTGACTGAAAGTAAACAAAAAAAGAATGCACACTTTTGTTCTGAAGGATTGAACCAATAATTTATTGTTAAATGATTGCGTGATTACGAACTATAAAAAGAGCTTCTATTTGGGTTGGTTAAAATTTCTATTTAATTATTGTAATATAAATGATTAAAGCAAAAGAAATAGTAATTATAAACACGTAGAAACAATGTTTTAGATATTAATGGTAACTGTCCGTAACTGATCAAGTGACTATGATTGACTATAGGTACAAAAAGACTAATTCATATTTAAATGTAATATAGGTAAGTAAAAAAGAACATAAGAAATGTTAATAATAAACTGATAAAAAGCTATAGCCAGAGTACGTGACGAGCGATACGGGGGCCGGGGAGGTTGCGAGGTCATGTTGCCCCGCTCATAACAGTTTCATATCTACAAATGACGGAACTTATCGGAACCCGTTGAAATGAACATTTTCGTGAAGGGACGTATTACTAGAATTTAATTGTTACTTTTTTTTAGTTCCATACTTTTTATGAAATAGCACCTATCATATAGCCAGTTAAATCTTTAATTTCCTCAAATCCAGTGGGCAAGTGCCCCCTTGCCTCCCCCTCGCGGCGCCCATGGTAAGGCCCTTGGAAAGCCGTTAGTGTGGAGCGTACTCTTGACTACTCTGCTCGCTAATAAAAGAAAGGCACCGATGACACTCAGAATCAATCAAAGTATGCCTCGAGCACCATCGATTGCTTATCAAGAAAAAAAAAAAAATAAACATATCACTAGGGGTAGAAGATACTTGGGCGCCGCTACGAATTGATGGATGGGGGGGGGGGGGAGGGGGATATAAGGCTTTACCTAGTACCAGAGAGTGGAGATGCATGGGGTAGAGTGCAGTGTTATTTTTTACCTTCAGTTCAACATCAATCTATTTTGGCTACAGTAATGCTACCATAATGTAATGCTACCTGGCTTATAATGAATATTTTTCAGAATAATGGGCATGTCTTTTTGCTAGGACTACCTTAGAGCATATTTCAAGTCCATGGGGCGTCAAGTGCGCCCTGTTGAGTCCCCCCTGTCGCTCCCATGCCCGAGTAGTTACGACGAGCCCTACCACATTCGAAGCTATTTATAAACACTTCAACTTCACGATGAGATAAAAAAATCAAAAACATTCAATACATACTAAAATATATGTTTGACAAAAGCAACAAACAAAACCTATTTTTTATATTAGCCTATCCTTAAAAACACAAAAATGAACATTTAAAAATGCATTATCATTAATTAGAGCATTATCCGTGAAAAATGAGCTTCTTTTTAGGTTTTAGATAAGCTATCCTATTCATAGAGAAATAAAACATCCTATCCTACTGAACACTCGACAGGGCAAAGATACTAACACTAATCACCAAATACTAACGTGAATGTATTAACATAGATGGTAGTTTAATAACTATGTAATTGTTATGGCCGAAGCCCTTCTAGGGCAGATCGCTTCACTTAGGCAGCCTGTAAAAGTAGACAGGCCACCCGAGGACGACCTATGCCCTTGCAAAAATTGGTGGTGCTAATTTATAGCTGAGCCAAGCGTCACCAAAGCTCTATATTTTCCTTACTCATTAGTTTAAGGCACGAAAATTTTGGCCCAAAAATCTTAAAGTCTTGAATATTTGCCACACAACTACGTGTGAATGTTAACTTTTTTAAACAATAATATCGCGGAAGCGTTGCAGTAGTTGTCAATTGTTTTTTGTTTCAATTATAGTGAACTATTGTTTCCACGAAATCACAGCACTCTTTTGATATAATTGCAGGTAAGAAAGGCACAATACTGTTATATTACAAAACATACTTTCATTGTTGCAAGTAGCGCCATCTATGCATGATCTATGAACGAAATAGGAAATGTACTAGTGTTACAAATATCCGCTAGGTTGCAGGCGCTGTCTTACTGCGTTTCGCACGAGCCGTAGATCTCTTCATACGTTCTAACAAGTTTGTAGAGAGTGGACAATAAAGTGAATCTTGCTATTGGGTAGCAATTTTACATTGTTATTGCGGTCATACGGCTTTCACTGAAAACAAATGAACTGTGTGGTAATTGATTTCCGTTTCAGAATTCATCTTAGATAGCGCTGGATAGAGCTAATCACGGCCCTCTAGATCTTCAATGACAACAATGCACAACAATGAAAAATGCTCCTCAACATAATAATCAAGGACCTGTGATGTTGCTAAAATCAATATTGCAAACTTAACCCCGGTGTTAGTCAATAGCCAATCAGGAGTCAGCAATTGAGACGCCGATCGAAGGAAGGCATTGTTGAAAAAACGAGACGAAATAAAAACAATAACAAACCAAAACAGTCCAATAACCTCAAAACGTCGACAAAACACTCAATAAAACTACTTATTTACAGATCTAGGTTGTACATAATGCACTATAAATACACAAAATTGTTTGTAAACTGCAATAAACACGTACAGTAACGACTGTAACGTATCCATGAAGTGGATATTCCCAATTAAAGAATTGAAATGTGACATTTGTGAAACTACACACATGGGCATCGGCAAAATGGCGGCATTTCCAAGTATTGTTGAGATAACTCTTCTTAACCCTACTCTCAGACAGGGTCATATTTGCCTCCGAATTATGCAGGGAAGCCTGGGTAGGTGTTAACCCCGGGGAAAATTTTAACATGGGGGTAGCGAGAGTTAAGAAGAGTTAAAAAAATGTACAGGAATGAAGCCCCAGGCTAGCAGCAGCAGGCGTAGCACTTTGATGCCATCTTGAAATGGGCAAATAACACAGGCGGGGATAGGAGTTTCTAATGCGACTTTCTGCCATTGGCAGCGCTAGCAGTACTAAAAGGCCCAAATTAGCATGTAAATTGCCAATTTCAAGATGGCTTCAAATCGCTACGCTTGCTACTGAGTGGAAGGTTGGGGGACTGGCGATCTAGCCTACTATAGATGTTGAAAATCATTGGCTAAAATAGCCGGGGTGTCGGAATCTTGACTGGTGGAGGAATAGGGATTACACTAATATACATGGTATATTGTAGGCTAAATAAAGTTGACAATAATCGCTAAAGGCGCGTTCATAATCTTTACTAAGACTAAGGTTTTATGATTAAGACTAAGCCACAGGCTTCTTTCATTGGCTATGAGGTAGAATACTGCGCTCTGATTGGCTGTGACTAAGGTCTTAATCATTAAACCATAGTACTAGTAAAGATTGTGAATGCACCTTAACAACACACACAATTAACATTAAGGCTAGTACCTTAGATATACAAATACATATTGTATTCCCAAATGGCGTTGACCCGTTGACGGGAATCCAAAAGAAATCCATGTTTACTGTAGCTGATGCTGTCGTGGTGATCGTCCTCTCGTCGGTCCCTGGTGTGATCCGGCGAGTGGCGCAAGTTGTCAACTCAATGCAGCTCACGAAATGGTTCATCATGAACATCGGAACACAGCTCCGAATTGGCACAGAACAGCAATACAATATCGGAACACAGTTCACGATAGGTCACGGCAAAGATAGTAAGATATACCCTGGTCACGGTATATTATCAGAACCGTGATCGGAACACAGTTCCGAAATGATTCGTATTTATTTATTTATCGTATGGAAGCAACAGCTAAGATTCAACAAAGTACAATAAACATATAAAGTTATCATAAATATAAATCATAAACATAAATCTAAGCCGGCCAACCAGGCCAGCGCGTCAGGTGTCGCTCTGTGGATCTCAGACCAGTCCCCCTGGAAAGAGATGATTCGTATGATTATAGATATCGGAACACAGTTCACTAAATCAAAACAAACCTTTTTTTAACTTCCTTCCTTTATTTTAAACTCACAAGATCACAATCAGATCACCACCGAGAAAAGCGAAAACAAATGCCCTCTCACCAGGAATAAAACGCAACAATCAATCACAAAGAAGTTCCAAAGATATGTCAGTAGATCAAACACCTCAACACATACGATGGGGCTTTGCACTGCCACATTCTCCCACTCGCAGCGCCAGCGTAGTGCCAGCCCTCAGACAAGGTCTACTTGATCTCCGTATTACTTAGCCCAAGGTCTACTGGATTTACTCCTAGCGGAGTAATGGGGCTTTGCACGCAAAGCTTGACGTAGAATGCGCCACCACCGTCCAAGCCCAAATCCATGACCTGCTGGATGGGTAAATCAGCGCGGACAAGGTCTACTTGACCCATCCAGCAGGCTGTGATGGCAGCATTTTGCCAAATACATTGGAATAGAAATAGCGGCACCATAGTTCGAGCTCAAGTCCAGAGCCTCCTGGATGGGTAAATCAGCCCTTTTTGTCATGGCTAAGTTATGCGGAGATCAAGTAGACCCTTAGAGCATGTATAGTTGGTAGTCTATGTAGTCTATGCTCTAAGAGTAGACCTTGTCTGAGGGCTGGCACTACGCTGGCGCTGCGAGTGGGAGAATGTGGCAGTGTAAAGCCCCATTGCGAAGCGCACGCTGCGCGCGCGCTACAAGCGATCTAGTGGACCTTGAACTTAGCCATGAAAAAAGGGCTGATTGACCCATCCAGGAGGCTCTGGACTTGAGCTCGAACTATGGTGGCGCTACTTCTATTCCAATGTCTTTGGCAAAATGCTGCCATCACAGCCTGCTGGATGGGTCAAGGAGACCTTGTCCGCGCTGATTTACCCATCCAGCAGGTCATGGATTTGGGCTTGGACGGTGGTGGCGCATTCTACGTCAAGCTTTGCGTGCAAAGCCCCATTATATAGGTGGCTGTGGAGGTATGGTAGGAAAGGAGTAGAGGGTGCGTGGGAACGCTGGTTACCATTACCAAACCATTACAGACCCATAGAGCGTATCACGGCTTGCTAGATCAATTCTAAAAATCATTTATTGTATTCTTCATTCACGTGACGTCACGGACATTGTTTGCAGATATCATTCCGTACACAAGTCATTGTTGTAGACAAACAAATGAGCATATTGCACAGGCCTACCAAGAATACGTAGGTGAGTTCTTGGGTGAGGTGATTGAAAACTTGGAATGAAAATGATGGGGCGAGCGGGAATGTGAAATGAAATAAGTATTGGTTTGAAATTACGCTTCTAGACGTGTGCAATAAATTTCAATATTCTATTTGTTTTTGATTAAAATGCAGTGGCGGGTGTCCCCGTATATATATATATATCTGCTCAAAAATAGTGTAAGATATGTTCTGCAAGGTTTCTGCGCTTTTAGGGCAAACTTATAATGTAAGGGCGGTGATGCATAACACACTTCGACTCGTTACTAGTTTGTAAAATACTTTATCTACAAATCCCAGGACATAATATATTTTCTACAGTAATTTATATTTAGTTACAAAGTTTTTAAACGTTTTCGTTCCCGCTGAAATGAAGTGGCATGTGACGTCATTAGTATGTAAACATACGCTGTTTAGGATTGAATTCACAGCTCAAAACCCCGATATTTATTCTCGTTAATTGAGTCCATTCAAGACCCAATATTTTATAATTTCTATTAAAATTACATTTTATTATTTTAGCTGGTTTATGACATGGCATGACTTCCAGTGTGTTTGGATGTGGTCAATTAGATCCATCATACATCTCCGGGGTCGTCATAAGGGAGACCAGTTCGGGGGTTGTAGAGTAGGGGGTGTGGTCGTGGGGGGCTGGGGGATGGGGGATGGGGGCGTTCAGGTCGTAAAGAGGGTGATTGAAAAGAGTCATACAGCCGAAGAAGTTAGCAAGACCATGCACGCACCACGAGAGCCCTCTTTGAAGGCACCAGTCACCATTATGAGGTAATAACCTTGCCCGGTTGGTATTTTGTATTGCGTTAATGAGTGTGTTAAGGTGCTTATTGTTGACATTTTACACAGATTTTAACTTGAAAATTTACCCATTTGAATATGATTCGTACGCTCACTATTATATCATGTCTCCATTTTTTTAGTGCGTGGATTTGAATGCAAATATTTTCTAAAATTTGAATTGAATTAATAATTAATTAACACAGCATCTTATAATTTAGTAGAATATAATTCTAAAACTAGGAGTGTTTTTCGTAGTTCCTAATACACATAAGTATATAGGTAATGATGGAACTACTGTGTATAGGCCTATACTGTACAACACTATAGGCACAACAATAAGTAACAATATTAAGTTGGTGATCGCTAATATTATTTAGTAATTATTTATTGTTTTATATGTTACCACTCTCAGGCACGATATATATGAGATTTGAGATCCCGCCTTCTCTGAAGATATGATTTACTATCACTGAAACCAAATGCAATTGTACGTATTTCTCTTTTGTTCGTAAGCTCTTGTGCCCCATGGATACATATTATGTTGGTTTTGAAATTAGATTAAAATTAAATGTATTTATCTCAACATTTCAAGAAGATAATACGTCTCACTTTTAAAAGAACATAAACCTTATTGGCAAACTTGGCAATGTTGGTTTATTTTGGTACAGCCTTTTCAACATTTTTTATTACAGTGCACAAATTAAACTAACATATTATTCCGACAACCATTAGAAGACCCCCCCCCCCCCCCCCCCCGATATACACAGACAACATAAATGCTTATGCCGACGTTACACGACTCAATACTTTCGTCAAACTTATTGAATTCAATTCAAGAACAAAAACGAATCAAAAACAGTTGGTAAAAAAAACTGCAACAATATATAGCTTCTATTAATTGATGCTTTTTTGTCCTTGAATTCAATAAGATTGACTCGTGTAATGTGGGTATTAGAAAATATTTTACCATACACGAAAGGAAGACATAAAACCCTTCGGAAGATCATGAAATAGCTAGAGCGACACTAGTCCTCGCAGCATCGCGACACAATGTCACAGCTTTATAGATTCCGCAAGGTCTATTTGATCTCCGCCTAGCGGAGGCTCGTCGAACTCCCAGAGCTTCCGCTAGGCGGAGATCAAGCAGACCTTGCAGATTCCGTTGGTAGGTATAAAGAAAGCTGTGAAAAGCCACAGCCATCTCAAGGCATCTGTTATCAGATCAATACCGCGAGTTGGCTGCGTTCTAAAGGCTCATTGATCGCGGGTTGGTCCACGTGTGGTGGGGGGTGGAGGGGGTGGAATGTGGGTGCCATTGATTACTTTCAGTGCGACGGGCGTGGACTCGAATATTCCTAGGTGACAATATCTTGTGTGAACGTATTTGTAAAAACACAACAGGTTTTTACACTTTGGATATGTGGTTTAGTTGTGTGCCTATTTCTTTGGTGTGAACAGTCTTCGTTCTAGTCAAGTCCATCTAGAAAACAAAGCTTCGTGCATTCTATAAATAGACACGTATACGTATGTGCCGAGTGCTTGTCAAATACGGTAGAGTATATTTTTTTTTATCAATGATACATTATTGTACATGCGCAAATAGGATCCATAGAGAAAACGAAAATGTAACGAATTGATCTTGTTTAAATAGTGGTATATATTGTGGTAGTGACACAAACCACTTTATTATTATAGTCTATTAATTGTGAACCTTTAAGTTACAATAGACGAGTTTGTTCAAATCACTAGTTTTATTTGCAGCCATATGTTTGTGACAGATGATAGGAATCCACGTTAACTGTGAGCAGTTTACCTGGTTTCATAATATGTTGTGTTTCACATTTCAAAAACTATCTTTGTTTTAGTATCTGTTTTGGCGAGTTATAGATTTTTATACCCTAACCTCAATGATTTGAATGTTGGTATAAGGTCATGTTCAACTTGCGCAGTGGTGAACATAACCTCAAGGGTACATTCCATAACCCAATGACAACGTTTCCCAGGCATAAAACATTTTTTAATGTAGTTGCATATCATCTCTACGTAGTTTATCATTATTTTAAAATATTTACGAAAGAAAATATATTGTGTGATAATATAAAAAATAAAAGTCGTATATTATATCTAACACACTTCTTATAAGCTGTGAGACGTTGAAGTTTTTTTTTTTATGTCCTTTGGGGTATCTATGGGTTATGCATCACACAATTGAACTGTAACAAATATTATCAATGAATATAATGTGTTTATCAACGATTTCTTTTCTTTTTCCTCATGCACCTCACAAACATACGATTTAAACCCTGTGAAAGAATCATATGAAATAATCGTGGGAAAAGGCTTTGTCCCTTTAAATATTATGGGGTGGACAATCAAGAACATGCATTTAAAAAACACTAAAAGCGCTAAAATAACGCAAAATTAATTCGAAAAAAGAGAATACTACCCTGCATCCCAAATCTTGCTAAAAAAAAAAAAAAAAAAAAAATCGATACCTGATAGATGTGAAGTACTGGGATGCGACGAGCCTCTTCTTGGAAGCTCAAGCAGCAGTGCTACTTCTTCGTAGGTTTTCTATAAACACATTCCATTCTTGTTTGATGATATAATTTTAACAATTCTGAAGGCTTCAGCAACAACACTTTGTAATAGTTTGACATTCTTTGTATGTATTATGTATTTTATAATCATGGTTTTTACTATTCAGTATGCTGAATCCTTGTGGTATGGTAACGCAATGTACGCTGACAGCAGACAATATATCTTTCATTCTTCTTCAGACATAGATGTCAGCAATCACAACTAACGTAATTGAAAAATGTATATTTACAAACACATGTTGGGACTGTTTTATGCCACGTAAATGTATTTCAAACGATGCGTTACTATTATCTTGCTTGCTATCACTTTTCTTATAAAAAATCAACACATATTTTATTTTAATCAATAATATCTCACATAGATTTCACGTCACATTTCCTGAACAGTAAAATACGATACTTCATAACATATTCACATCGGTTCGAAATTATTATCGAATTCCTTTTCGATAAGAAATATTTATTGCCATCTTAAATTTCCCACAAATTAATCATTCATTAAATTAAAGGACAGTAATTGATTTACAGAGGGGGGGGGGGGGGCGTTGCCTCTATCCCTACTTGTGATATACTACTCTCAACGAAAGTATTCGCCAATTGAAAGAAAATCAACAGATACCTGGCGTTCTTTCACACATTCGTAAATGTACAGTTCGGCTTAGTCGAGTGCACAGGAGATTTGGCCACACCCACCGTTACAGGTAACCAACGGAAGGTTTTAAATTATTTCCAATGGACCCGTTTAGATTAGATGGTAGGAATTAGCTAAGTTGAAAATGAAGTTATCACCTTGGACTCGGCTGTGCCGTAAACAGAATACTTCCGTTGGGTTATATTGTATATTGTATAGTTATATACATTGTTATATTGTACGCGTGCTGTATGCACGCAAAACGACATTGATAAACGTCGTGATTATAGCACCCAACCATCAACCCACATTGCACCTTTTAACCGAGCATGATTCGGAGGGGGACGACCTACTTAACACCCGTGTCATGGTCATATATTTTTACTTTTACAGGCGCAGGTGTTTTCAGAGGATCCCTCTCGATGGTTTGATTATGAGCTCACACGTGTAGTGACAACTGATAGAGAGACAGCGATAACCTCAACACATTTACTATAGCCCATACGTCTGGTGCATTGAAATGCTTGTCACAGTTCCAACATCTTCTTCACTAAGCGTAAGTACAAGACAAGGACACACTCAACATTGTGGTTTGGTTTTAAATGGGACTCTTCTTCATGTTCAGAATACTCTAAAAGAAATTGTTGCAATCATTCCCAAACGGTGGATATGAATCGTAGTCTAGATCTATATGAATGTTTGATCCATGTCTGTACCTTTTTCAAGTTTCGAAATCATTCTTACAGCGGCAAATATTTTGTGTTTTGTAACAAGTATCAAGGCAGTTTTGAAAGCAAACATACAACTCTCCTTCAGCAACTACCCAACTCATTTAAGCTACCTATCCTTATTGCCCGTTCTATTTTGTTAAGGAAAACTAACAATATTCCTATAAGTAAGGGACAATTATACCGTTGTTAAACTTTGTATGGTAATGTTTTTGGTATCTAAACTTCATATACTCTGCCATACAGCCACATGTAAATGTAATATAGACAATCCAATCCAATCCAATCCAATCCAATCCAATCCAATCCAATCCAATCCAATCCAATCCAATCCAATCCAATCCAATCCAATCCAATCCAATCCAATCCAATCCAATCCAATCCAATCCAATCCAATCCAATCCAATCCAATCCAATCCAATCCAATCCAATCCAATCCAATCCAATCCAATCCAATCCAATCCAATCCAATCCAATCCAATCCAATCCAATCCAATCCAATCCAATCCAATCCAATCCAATCCAATCCAATCCAATCCAATCCAATCCAATCCAATCCAATCCAATCCAATCCAATCCAATCCAATCCAATCCAATCCAATCCAATCCAATCCAATCCAATCCAATCCAATCCAATCCAATCCAATCCAATCCAATCCAATCCAATCCAATCCAATCCAATCCAATCCAATCCAATCCAATCCAATCCAATCCAATCCAATCCAATCCAATCCAATCCAATCCAATCCAATCCAATCCAATCCAATCCAATCCAATCCAATCCAATCCAATCCAATCCAATCCAATCCAATCCAATCCAATCCAATCCAATCCAATCCAATCCAATCCAATCCAATCCAATCCAATCCAATCCAATCCAATCCAATCCAATCCAATCCAATCCAATCCAATCCAATCCAATCCAATCCAATCCAATCCAATCCAATCCAATCCAATCCAATCCAATCCAATCCAATCCAATCCAATCCAATCCAATCCAATCCAATCCAATCCAATCCAATCCAATCCAATCCAATCCAATCCAATCCAATCCAATCCAATCCAATCCAATCCAATCCAATCCAATCCAATCCAATCCAATCCAATCCAATCCAATCCAATCCAATCCAATCCAATCCAATCCAATCCAATCCAATCCAATCCAATCCAATCCAATCCAATCCAATCCAATCCAATCCAATCCAATCCAATCCAATCCAATCCAATCCAATCCAATCCAATCCAATCCAATCCAATCCAATCCAATCCAATCCAATCCAATCCAATCCAATCCAATCCAATCCAATCCAATCCAATCCAATCCAATCCAATCCAATCCAATCCAATCCAATCCAATCCAATCCAATCCAATCCAATCCAATCCAATCCAATCCAATCCAATCCAATCCAATCCAATCCAATCCAATCCAATCCAATCCAATCCATCTTTATTTTGTTGCAAGTTACAACATACTACAAAACAAAAAATGGCGAGGTTCAATTTTGGTTCAATTACAAAAATGGTTCTTCCACCTAACCGAGCACCACACAGAAATAAAGATTAAGAAGTATTAAGAAATAAGTAAGAAATATGTAAGAAATAAGCACACAGAAATTAGCACATAAATAGCTAAATAAAATAAAATAACTGGTATCACGACGACGAATATTTTGATTGGGTTACTGCTCAAGCCTTTTCTATATAATATATATTTGCATAGAACATGAAAGTACATACAACAATCAACAGTATCTGGGAGGGAGATACTGGGGCGCAGGCGGAAGGTTCTTGATCCGTGATGATGCAAATCAATTAGATGGGCGTCTGAAGGAGGGGGGGGGAGAGACCGCAAAGCGGAAGAGAAGAGCCCCAGCGTGAATGTTTTCTGTTGAGTACTGTTCGTTCTCTAGCATTATTATTATCGACAGTGATTGAGCCCTTGGTGGTCTTAATGTTGGGGTGAAGGTCTGAGCCTTGTGAACAAAGAGGCGTCGTTTCGAATCTACTGTCATTTACGTTTTGTACATCGCATCATCTATCCTGCACTGCTAATAGTCTCGAATTGCACGACGTAAAACAATCATTAAATATGTGCCCGGCCACCCATAAGCGCTGTACCGGGGGGGCTTTTCTACATAACATGGGTAATGTATCTATAAACATCACCCCAATTGCAGACGACGAATTTGGTATTATTGTTGATATTTGAGCTTTTCACCATATTGACGTATGATAGTACAAGGTCGATAACAACCCCCAAACCACTTTACGATGCGTCCGTCATAGACGAGTGACACGTGACCACTGACCAACCAGCGATCAGTATTTGAAATTGGGTATGAATGGTTGGCCACGATTTACTCTGCTAACGAAAGCATCTGTAAGGTTGCTTCGGGACGACTATATTATTAACATTATGTTTACGAATAAATAAATGTGAATAATGTTTATAAATGTGAGATATTTCCATTTGTTTACCTTATTTTAACTTCACCGATTACCTTAGCTGAGGTTGTTATTATTACTCATTCTTGTGAGGGACTAGAGCTAGTCAGACGTGTTGTCACAGGCGGTCTAATTGGTTGGTTATGTCCGGTGCTAGTGATAAATGCAGTTCAAGTACACCGGTAGACAGTGAAGTGGTTGAGTGCTGTTGTTGCGATAAACAAGCTGGTTTACAGCATGGAAACGGACGTTTGGACTGCGAGAAATGCCGTGACCTGAGAAGATTATCGAAATCAACACCATTAGTAGATGAGACAAAACCGAACGAGAAATGCCGTGACCTGAGAAGATCATCGAAATCAACACTATTAGTAGACGAGACAAAACCGAACGTTAATCCATGGGAAATGCGCGTTATTGAAGATTTGAAAGGAGAATTTCGATCGAGTATTCAAAATTTAGCAGAGGAGGTAGATGAGTTTAAAAAAGGTTACATAGGTGAATTTAAGGACCTGAAGAGAACAGTGAAAGTACTTACAAAACAGATCGAAGAGAAAGACGAGTTAATTGAAGACCTTACACATCAGCTGAAGTATGTACATCAATGTCATCGAAAGCACAGGAGTATGAAGTTTGAAAGAAGGAATATTGGAGACGACACCGACGACGAAGAAAGTGTAAAGGAAACGGACAAATTGAACATTCAGTTGTGTAAAAGGGATATAGAGGCGGCTCGACGCATTGCACCAAGAACCTACAGAAGGGGACGGAAGCGTGCGGATATTACTTTTCACTTGGCAAGTACTAACACATCATATTTTGTCGAAAATCAGGTAGCGCGTTTTGTGTAACTTATTTAAGTGACCAGCTGTAGTGAGCGAAAGTTAGAATTACGGAAGTAAGATATGCACATGTGACATATCAGTTTACACTAACTAGGTTGTGTGCTGTATATAGAAGGTACATGCTACAGATAACGATGCAAAATTCATTACGTTAAATCCGATAATTGTGATTTTAATGTATTATCGGATTTTATCTAAACGTAATGAATGAATTTTTTTTCGTTTTCTGTAGACCGTGATTTCTAGCTGCAACATTTAAAAGATACGAACAGAAACCCTATAATTATCACGCTTTATGAGCTGTGACTGCTGCAGACTAACAAACACCCGTGTACACATCAATTGGTATGTTAGCGGACCGATTAGGTAAGTCCGCGGTAAGTCACTTACCGGAGAAGGATAGAGCGATGAGCGAACATGAAGCATAACACTATTTTTGACGGACGTTTACCATATAATAGGAAATGCATTTTTAAAAGTCGGATATTCGACTTCTAGGTCAATGCGATTTTCATCGGCGCCGATTTTTTTTTATTGAAATTAAAAAGAAAATTAAAATTTCCCCACTCGCATCTTCTTGAGTCTCAATTATCACTATCACTAATTTAAAATTTGGCTATAGTAATTAAACCCAACTGTATTGATTTGTTTATTTATTTCATTTCTATGTGAGCTAAGAAATCCTTAAAAGAGACGGTCGCTCTACGTGATCTATTTCAACAGAATCGTCACGTGATTTCCTGTTAGTGTAACCTGCATGGCATCAGCCTCGCTTGGAGTGGGCTGAACCTTAGACAATGCCTGCCAACAGACGCGTTGAAAGTATCACTACAATCATACTGGAGGCATGAGAACGAGATGCAAATGTCTAATACATATGTCTATTACATGACGACACCGCCTTTGCAAGTTAACGAAACTTTAGCATGTTACTTACTTCAGGATTCAATAGTGATGACTGATGACTGGTGACTGATGACTGATGGCGAGTGGTGATTAAGTCGATAGTACGTAACTACAAGAGAAGATATTTTTTAGAAGATGTATTTTTTTTTTTTTTTTTAGAAGATATTGATGAGCAGACGTACCTCACAGATATTCTTGAAAACGTTAAGCAAAGGAAAAACACGCAAAAGAGATTTCTAAACACCACATTTTTTGCAATAATAGTATTTACAAATTGAATTGAATTTTGAGTTATTTATTAATGTATTTGCACAACATTTGCAATCGTACACAATAAAACAAATACAACTTGTGAAAAGTTTCTACCAGTAAAAAACGGGTGGGGGGGGGGGGGGAGGAGGCCAATTAATTTATACAAAATTACGTAGCAACTACACAAGAGTGACACAATTGTGCAATACTCACTGATTCTGGTACGTCTATACCATCCCTTATCTGTATCTATACCTTACCTCAAGCTATATTCTAAACTAATTCGTATCTAGGGCTCATTAATCCAAACACATGTATGAAAGCCTTTGTTATTGTTTCTCTTTCACTCACTATACATACTTCCATTCCTTTCTAGAATTCCCACGTATGTTTGCAAAATTGCTGCGCGACGTTACATAAAAATGTATATGTCTTGTATACACAAATGTAAGTTAGCTTTCAAAAAGCCAAGAGCTTGCTCATTTTTTCCAATGCCACAATATTGTGTATTTGTTTAAAGTGGTAATAAATACGCATGTAATGTTCATCATTTTTTAATAAATTCAAAGTATGGTGAACATTAAACAGTACTTCGTCCATTCACGTAGTTTTGCAAAACAGCGTTAAGTCCAACTTGAGCATGACAATGTACATACAGACGAAAGTGACAATTATGAACGAGTAGTCAGACCCGGTAAGGCTTATGTCGTCAAGACTTACTGTTCTAGTGGTTACTTAGCAGTTTGTACGTCTCTTTGATGGTTTGAAAATGAAATGTATTGTTTGTGAAAGGTGTTCGTACATGTATTGTCTCATTACCTTGTGTTGTATACAGATATTCCTTAGGAATATTATGTTTAGTTTAGACAAACATAGCGTTCACTTGTTAACGAAATAAAAGTAGTTATTTTTTAAAGGTCTCTTATATTGTGTAAGTAGTCCATTTTGCTAATTTGTATGTATCCCTATTTATTTGATCAATTACAATACATACTTTATATATGTGTACCTAGTCTTCATCTACTAATAACTAAGTTGAATTCTGTGTGTACCATTTGATGTCATTTTATTTACTAGCAATAACATTATTAGCAACTTGTTTATTTAGATATAGATGCGACTTCCTAGGGAATATAACTATAGCTCAGACTTGTACATGTATGAGCTTTGTGCATTATTATTATTATTATTATTATTATTTATTAATTGTTAACAATGTATGTGAATAGTTTGTATAATATGTGGAGCAAGTGTTGTTGTAATACATATTATGTTTTTATAAATGTTATGTAGTTGTTATTTGTTTCTCACGAATATTCATTTTTTATGTATGCATTGTTGGTGCATAAATGTCGTAAAATGACGTACTACATTTAATGTGTATTCTTTATTATTAGAACAGTTAATTATTATTATTGTTGATATAACTAGACAGTGTACCAGTAAAATATGTAGGGCATGATTGTACTTAAGACACTTTGTGTAACTGACAGAAACTTATTGATATCAGAATGTGTCATTGTTTACGTTGATTTATCATTATGATTTCATTACATCACGTCACAATTATTTATTTTATTTACGTGCTACATGCTAGTGTTACATAAATACATCAAACACATACAATCTGTAGTATCACTGCAATGGCAGAAGATCAAATCATGCTGATGGAGTCGTGAGTCTTGTGTGTGACAATTATCTTTCTGCCATTCAGTTGTTATTGAAGTGTACCTACGTTTCTTCACTACATCACTTACCAGACTGCTTCTATTGTATGACATCTGCCAGTAAACAATATAAGCAACCTTATCTAAAACTGGTATTGAAGGAGTTTGATACGAAAATGATGGAAAGAAATGCTTCGATCTATGTGTGCCGACATAACTTTAAGTTCATTCAAGAACACTTGTTCGTAGCATTTTCAGATAATCTTTAATATTTTGGGTTGAATTTTGTAAATGCTGTGCTTTTTTTACTCGGTTGTCTATGAACATACAAAATGATAACAATTTTACGTATGCTTACAAAATTTTGATCAAATCGCGCTACAGTGAACTAAGGCATTTTGTTTAATTTTGAGGAAACGTTTTATCTCTGTTGGTAGAGGAATTACCATATAAGGTGCAAAAAAGTGTCTCATAAACGTCAAATCAATCTTCAAAATATCTTATCGGTATCGCGTCAAAAAAATAATCACTGTAAAGACATTTTTGCCAGTAAAATAAATGTATGTTATATTACATTGTAATATTGCATTGTAATTGTAATATTGCCATATATTGCAAACTAAAGGTTTGGTTAGGCATGATTTTTGTACTCATTGTTTAAAAGACTGCCTTGTTCTTTGAAGTAAAAAATTATTTATTATTTGAAGTAAAAAAGTTTTACGGATTTATTATCAGATCCACTTTTTGAGTTCCTGATATGAGACATCACATCATGTTCACTCATTTAGGTTAAAACATGTGTTTAGTACTTGAATGTATTGGTTCAATGCATTCTTCTGGCAGTGGGTCTAGCAAAATTCAAAATTCCCAAAACGTTCTTTCTGCGTCCTTCATTGAGCAACCTCCATGTTCTACTGCGCCGATCGGAGCATCGATTATTGACATTCATCGCCCAATGATCGTCATGGGGTGTCATAGAGCGTCATACTTGGTTTTTATTCATCAGTTAAATGCACATAATGCGGGAAGAGGATAAGGCGATCTCTCAGCCCTCCGCCTGGTCCAGGATTCGAGTAGGTTCGACATGCCGGAAACATCTGATGTGGTTGACACCTCAAATAGCTCGCCTACACCACGCTCGGCAGGTGCGGTGGCCCACTCTCACACTGTTGTTAACGTTATGTTTTCACTTTTTGTTCTATACATAACTTACATATTTGTGTACTTCACTCGTTCTTATACGAAAGGAACTATGTGAATGGAAGAGGTTATGCAAATTTAAATTTTAGCAGATATAGGTTACATTTTTGTTGCAATGTACAAGAGCTGTGTTACGTTTAGTAGATAGATGTATATATTATGTGTATCTGTGGCATGTTTCTTAATTATATTATTTATGTATCTTGATGGGCTCGATCGTTTTCGTTACAGAAATCTAATTGTTTCCTTCACGATTGGGCTTATATCGCTACCATTGAAAGTTCACTTATTGTCCAGACGAGTTTTACGTTGATAAAATTCATCTGTATAGAACAACAGGTTGGGAAACGTTTGTCAAAGTTTAGAACACAAGAATTCACTGACGACATATACAACTTTAATTTGGACTATTGATGTAGTGAGCTGTAGTCGGACGATAGGGAACATATCTATTGAGCGAAAATTTAAGTACGCGAATCGTCTATTGCGCGAAAGCTCTAGTGCGCGAAAACTCTAGTCCGCGAATAGTCTAATGCGCGAATGCTCTAATCCGCGAAAACTCTAGACCGCGAAAACTCTAGTCCGCGAAAACTCTGGTCCGCGAAAAATATATTGAGCGAATAATTAAATGCGCGAATCTTCTAGTCCGCGAATACTTTAGTGCGCGAATGATCTAATGCGCGAAAACTCTAGTCAGCGAAAACTCTAGTCCGCGAATAGTCTACTGCGCGGAAAATATACCGAGCGAAGAATTAAACTAGCGAATAGTCTATTGAGCGAATGTTCTAATACGCGAATAGCCTAATAAGCGAAAACTCTAGTCCGCGAAACCTCTAGTCCGCGAAAGCTCTAGTCCGCGAAACCGGTCCCAACCACTACGTTCCAAAAACATCGCCTGACTAGTGCAGGCCACCCTGGATGGTAGGCGATACACTACACACCGGAGCATTGCTAGTTGTGTGGATGCAGGCGTCTTCTTCAGTTGGGGTGTATATGGGGATGACAATGTTCGCTTCAGCCTCATCGTGACGACCATGATTATGTTTTACTTACTCAATAAAATATATGAGATAGCAATGTGTAAATATTAAATTCATTATATATGCTCACGTTATGTGAAGACAATGGACTTGTGAAATATGTTGTTGCATTTTATTTTGTTCAAGTGATATTTGGGCTTTACGCTCATATTTTAGCCACGAGGGTAATCGAGACGGTGCTTGGGTAATTACAAATATGAAAAAACGCCACATGGCATCCATACCCAAGCCAGGATTCGAACTTGGAAAGCAACAACCGCGGTTTAATAGAATCACGCGTCACGCCAAACGCTGGCTTGTTATTTAAACCATAACTCCTGATTGTAGGCTGAAATGTGAATAATAAACTTACAATAACGTGCTCGAAAGTGAATATAATCCATAATAGAACTCCAGTTCGTCCAACGTATAGACAACTAGATAAAATAACTTTAAATTATTGTGCCAAGAAGAAGTGGTTGTTATTTGCGTTCTGACATAAAACCTACCCATACCCATATGGATACGTACACTCCCGTTGCATGCACTGTCTTACCTTTACGTTCATTACACACAACGAAATAGTGTGACATGCGTCGTTTTCGTTACAATATTCTCTTGAGAATTACTTGAGAATTGAGAATCACAACAAAATTGTAGTATTTTGATATTACTATTAACAAGCAGAAGGTGACTGTTACTATCCACGATTTACTTTACGTATGGTGTACATACAAATTATGACATGTTTGTTTATAGCCAACTTCAGTTTTATGGATAATCTACGGATATAGCAATTCTAATATAAGTATGCCCTGACTTGACATCGAACACAGATCTGCGGCATTGCACGCCATTGCTCTTCCCACTTGAGCTACCGGGACGACATAAACAAACTTCTATTAAATTGATTAATTTGTTGTTGTATTGTTGACACATCGAACAGTGGACTGCATATACCGCAAACATGTTTTACGTTTTGTAATTATATTTTAAAGTAAAAATTAATATATTCTCTTTGTATATACTCTCGATTCGTAATATCCTCGAATACAATAATCATATAAGCAAGTTGTGTTTGTTAAATTTTATCTTATTGGTAATCTACTTTGAAGAAATGTCATGTGTTTCATCACTTGTAAAAAAGAAGTAGAACACTTCAGATTAATTGGATGATTGATATAATTTAATTAAATAAAAATACAAAATTTGTATTTTTATTTAAGTAAATACATTTAATGTGTTCATATTTACGAAGTTGTCAACTAATTTAGTAGAAGATGAAAATTAAAAAAAGAGGAAAATTCCCTTTTAAATACGTATTAACATTTGTTTATTGATAATTCGCCAAGACTAATGCCGTGTATAGTGGGGAAGGGGCTTGGGGGCTTCAGCCGAGTCAATTCCCCCTTAGCCTCCCCTGAAATCCCGTCGTTTATTAAATTATTACATTTTAATATAATTAAATAAACATATGATCACAACCATTTTTTATATACCAACCACTAACCATTTTTAATATATAATATTAATTTGTAAAGTACAAGACCAACCCTCATTTAAACCTTGGACAAATTTGGAAGGTGACGATATTTCGGGTCTTCTTACATTTTTTTTTTTTTTTACCACCAGTGAAAATCGCGACGATGAGTGAGTGCTTAATTTATGAAGAAGCATTCATGTCATGGTTAACATGCGCTACACAGGATTCAAATCTGAATGCCAGAACCACGGTTTACTACTCTAACGACAAGCCGTCAATGACCGCCTATCGTTGGCTTTGGTTCATTTTACATGCATATGATTTACCATGAAAAAGCATAGTAATATTATCTGAATATTTTAACTCCAAGTAATGTGCGCGTGGTAAATTAAAGGTTGCTCTTCTTGTGTTATTAAGTACATAATCGAAATAATCAAATCACTTACCGATACCTTACATATTCATAACAAAAATATGCTGTCTGCGCTGTGTATTATACCGAAATGGACGTAAGCGCAAATTTGTTATAACTAGAGTTTTTGTATGTGTCGTTTATCTTGATTTATTACCATTAATAATTCGTGAAGCAATAAGAACCTGGAATACACGAATATTACTTTTAATATTACTGAATAGAATAGACATTAAATAAATAAATAAAATAAAATGTGTAAACCAATTGGGTGTGATAACGTGAACATGCTGCTTGTGTGGAGACATCATTGTAAATAAATCACTGTATTGTTAACCTACATCAGTATAAGAATACTTATTACTACCTAGTAAAGTTACGGTGAAAACTAAAATACTGGGAGATTGAGATATCTATTTTCTCCACATCTAAATAATACTTGTGTCAATTGTGATTGAGTGACAACGTCATTTGACGTTATCAGGAGTGGACCACCTGACAGCACAAAATGTATAATACGTGATATATATACGCAAACAGGTAACATTAACAAGCAACCGCTCGCAATCGGTGATGATGACGGGGCGATGGTGAGGGGGGGGAAGGGGGGGGTGACCCTTGGCGGCACGGTAGGTTAAGCGCAAGAACGGCACATCAATATTCTTGGCAGGCGGTCTGAGTCGAACGTTTTCAGGTCCGACTATATACACAGTATACCTGACCGCAGATATCCTGCTGCGCCTTAATGCAAAGAAAACTCTAATGCGCGAAAGTTCTAATGCGCGAAAACTCTAGTCCGCGAAAACTCTAGTGCGCGAATAGCCTATTGCGCGAAATTTCTAATAAGCGAAACCTTAGGTGCGCGAAGAGTCTAGTCCGCGAACACCTTAATGCGCGAAAAATCTGTTGCGCGAAAACTCTAGTCCGCGAAAACTCTAGTGCGCGAATAGCCTATTGCGCGAAATTTCCAGTAAGCGAAACCTTAAGTGCGCGAAAAGTCTAGTGCGCGAAATATCTAGTTAGCGAATCTTCTAATGCGCGAATACTCTAGTGAGCGAAAGTTCTATTGCGCGAATGATCGGGTGCGCGAATTTCGCTAACTAGAACTTTCGCGCACTTAAATTTTCGCTCAATAGCTATGCAGCCGGACGATATATGTTGTGAATATTACTTCAGCCTGCTTCAGCGATCTTAGTTTATCGAAAACATTAATTTGAAGGATAGTTTTGTGACTGACATCGAAGACCGAAGGCTTTTCGGAAGTGAGTGTACTTGAAAAGTTTGTACTCGTACTTATAAGTATGCAGTACAGTAAACAAATTTATATTTGGAGAGGTTTCAAAGAACAAAGTGATGTTGCTAATGTTTTTGAGGTTATGTTATCACCTTGCAACTAAAATACAAATACAATTTTCTTGGTTATAAAACTAGATTTTGAAATTAATTAAGATTAAACAAACTTGTCAAGTAATTGTTTTGTGACCTATGGTGATGAATATATGGTATCAAAGTAACCAAAATTGGAATACAATACAATATACAATTTAGTAATAACACTATTATTATTATATTTCCCAAATATTTTCGGTGTATGATATTATGTATGATATAAATATATAATAAAAGCTGGGATAAAATACGTAACATTACATCTCAGCCATAACAGTTTGCTAGTCTATTGAACTAGAAAGTAAAAATTTGTTCTCCCAAACTTCCTGACAAAACCAGAAACGAAATGACGTAGCTTCTGTAGTTTAGGTTCATTCAAGTGCAAAGCTCAATTTCAGAAACAGGTCAATTGAAACAACGCCATTCAAATGTATATTGCATTCACACAACTATAAACAACGACCATCGTCAGAAGTGTTAATCAGTGTGATTCTGTGCATGTTTTTACAATGTATATGATTGTATTGTTTTGTACTTGTGTTTGGGAACGTTTTGTATATGTTTCGTACAGGTTTTCGTCTTCTCAGTTTGTATAACGATTCACAAACGGCTCCGTCGATTTAGACAAAGTTTAGATGATCGTCTACAAACAATTTATACCAGGGGGGGGGGGGGCATAATTATGTTAGAAGGCGGCTTTAATTATTCACTACAACACTACAAGGGGAAGAATGGTAACCTCTTGAAAAGGGTCCTAACCCATTAAATGCAAGCGGCGCTGGATCTATGTAAATGGAATTTATGCCACTTACCACTTTTTCCGAATAAAACAGCGCCTTTGATAGCGTGTTGTTACAATTATTTAGCTGTTTATTGCAATTGTCTATTTAATTGTAACTAAAATAATTGTCACGTTGTGAAATATATCAATTGTTTGTAGCCTACTTACCAGGAAATGTTAATAGAGGATAATATACGTTATTAGTTACATTTGACTCAACGCAGCCGTTTGTGACGAAGAAAAGCTAAATGTATTTCGTCATATATTGTAATGTGCATGGAGACTCCATTCATGTCAATCTATTTACTCTGAGTGTTCATATTATGTCATAAAAATACCAAAATACTTTTGTTACGAAATCAAGATGAGAATCCAATACAGTTACTTCATTGGATGTTCGACCCCATCAATCCCATTAGACCTTGGATCTGTGTTCGTCAAATACCGCCCACGCACAGCTATGAGATGACACGCTTCGCACGCTCGCAATAATGATGGGCTACTGAATTAAAGCTCCCTTTGTAAATTGATCGTATAGGTTTAGGTATATCAACGTGAGCTGTTCTTCTGCTGTCTGGCCTGAAAACTGCATCAGCATGAGACATTCCTAACAGCCAAAATGTATGAACGATATATGAATGTTTATACGAACATCATATTTTTTACTGTACTATAGCAAATATAAAATACCAGTTGGTTTAAACGTACACCTGTTAACTCTTCAAATAGTTCCTGAAGTGTTTACTTAAGGCAATGGACTAAGGTAATTTTAGTGAAGATAAATTTAATATAATTAATGAATGTATATATTTTTTAAATATTTCACGTTTAGCAACTTCACAACATTTCAGCTGTGTCAACTGTCCTGTGCAATACTAAGCTATTGCGCGTGTCCAAGCAGTGTGGTCATGTGGTCGGGTGTTACAGGTGATGGCGACGGACGACAGCATGAGTGACGACGTGTTCGAGTCAGCCGAGGACGCGGCGGTGGCGGCGGCGGTGGCGGCCGGGGGCGGGGGTGGGGGCGGGGGCGGCGACAGTCGGCTCAAGAGTGGCGCCGAGGGCCTCAGGGTGGACCTGGCGCAACAGCTTAAGACGCCGTCCCCCACCGGATACCGCGACTACAAACCTCCCGCCGATCTCATCCGGCATTACGAGCAACAGCAGGAAGACGCCGAGCTCACCGTGCACAAGGTAACTGTGTTTATACTCAAACAAACTATGCTGAAACTTCCATATTTTTTCATCTAAACTTAACATAAAAATATACCAACTTAAAATTTGGCATGTGCTAAATTACAACGCAAATACATTTTCTGGCCCCACCATCGACACACCTACTCCGAATGGTTTACCGAAGTTTTTCTGTTACACACCGAATGAAAAGTAGGTAGCCATCGGCCATTCCTTATCATCTCTAAAGTGTCCTTTATCTACCAAGCTAATCACCAGAAAAAACAAAAAACGGACACGTCAGGAACAGCGGATGTGCAACCTTCAATCAATCAATGGTGAATGGTGCAACATAGAGCATTCCTCGTATGAAGTGTAATAATATTGGCCAGCGGTTTCGGTTACACCATACTAATTACTTAATTTAAATTGCGTTTAGTTCAGAGTTCTGACTGATTACCGGATCTTAGTGGCTCAATATTGGACTCAATATTGGATTCGTGACACATCAGCAATCAGCATACATTTCTATCGCCAGCATCCATGCGATTGATGAATACGTTGACTGATGACATCACATGCACAACACACACAATGGAGACGTGATTAGAATGGGATCCGTTTTCAAATATTGATTCCAACCTAATCAGTTATATTTCATCCCATGAGATACGTACTCTAATAATCAAAAGTTCATATTTAATAAGCCCGCGAATCTAAATTTGGAATTATAGTGCATTCAGAAATCAGAAATGCTGATTTAATTACTTGATGACCCGCTAGTTATATCAGCGATGCGATATAGTATATTAATGCAAATATGTTGTTTTATCTCCATGGGCTATTTACTTAACTCATACCTCTGAACATAATATTTTGATGTTGATATGTTCATACCAATCAGACCCAACAAATCACGATGCACATAGACTAATTTACCAGCTGACATATGGCGATTGACATCACACGTGGAAAACCTTAATACAAGAAAAACAGCCATCCTTGAAAGTTATCTGAACCCAGTAACCGGTTGAAGACTGGAAACGTTCCATTTTAGCCTCAACAGAGGTATTAACACGACCTGCTACGTTTGCCAAAACGATTCACAATCTGTCATAGACGTAGAAAAGATTCATGTTATGCTTGTCCACTCCTATTAATTGTTGCGTATTATGTTGAAATATTAGTTTCTAAATAGGCTGATCAGCAACTATTATCGAGCATTAAACGATACAACCACTTGTGAAATCATAATTTTGCAATGCTGATTGATTAATAACCTTTGTTAGTACGCACGAGAGGACGTGCATTCAAACCCAATGGTGCAAGGTATGACAAAATCAATAAAATCAAGAAACTGGAAGATGCGCACTTCTATCTCAGTATTCTCATTGCAAAAGTGTAAGTATATGTAAATCTTGATCACAAGACAAGGGAATACATTTTCGTATTATGATTTATGAATACATTCGTTCACTTATCTGACTGTAGTGATGCAATGCGATGAATCCGAAGGAAATGTAATTGCGAATTGCCAATATTCTTCCTTCAGCAAGGTTAAAATTTTATCAGTTGCCAGAATACTGAAGAAGACTGATTGAATCGTGATACAACACAGGCACAGCAATGCTTATAAACTTGAGATTGATTTCTTCCTATTTTAGAACTTTTATTATATGTTTGTTAACATGTAGCTGTATACTCCATGAAAGAAGCTTAATTTCTATGTATTTAATAATTGTGAGAAAACTATGATCATTGAGTTTAGAGAATCAAACCACGGATATAGCAATACACTTACACAAGTTGAAAGAAAACTGTTTGTTTTCGTCTTCGTGAACCAACTCAAAATAGAGAAACAATGGAATGAATTAAAATATATATCATGAAACTGATAAATCTAATCTGTACAACAATAGTAGCACGACATTAGATGAAGCTAAATAAAGATACATGTAGATAAAGTTTAGTATCAGTATTTCAAAGACTTAATGGCATACAATTGCTAAATAATAAACAAAATATCTTATTTCCTGAATACAGAAAAATCAAAAATGTAAGAACTATGAGTGCCAATAGGTATACTTCTTTCTACATCTTTCTGATTCTACTTTCAACCGTACATCAAGCATTTACAGCTGTAGATTATTTTCTATGTTCTATCAGTCTTTTCATTTAATACATATTCATCTGAACGCATTACATGAATTGCAGCCTTCCTTTTCATCTTCTATATTTTCCTCTCCCACTTACACATCAATTATATTCCCTCGCGTGTCGAAATGTGTCCAACAAAATGTTCCTACGATTTCATTAAACGTTTGATGTACAAAACGTTTATGAGTCAGTCACAGTATCACACAATCTTGTAGCCGCTTCCATCGTGAGTTGACTATTTACGCTGACGGGAACATTTCAATTAGCTTCATTGAAATCATCTCCCTGCAGAACTGTTTCATCTCGTAATACTTATTATTGCATATTTTCATTTCATGTATTGAAACCACAGGGAAGCGTAAATCTGTCTGTAGACATCTCGAAGCTTTGACTGGAAGCAATTAGTTCTTTAATGGATGTTCCAGCGCAATTACTCTTGATAAAAAAACCATGTACACAGTTTGTAATATCCGCTGTATTTGAAAACACGCTAACTTGTTTGAGGCACTGACAGGGTGTTTCAGTGAAAGCACATGATACGTTTGGTTCTGTTCCTTCCTGCCACTGACAATAACGACTGCACTATGTCTGCTGTATGTTATGTCCCATCTCCCTTTATCAGTAATATGCAACATCTTATAACTTCAATCAAAACATTGAAAACACTAGAATTATTAAAAGTACCAACATTATTTTTTTCTCGTATTTTTCAGGGCCGGTACCGTCAATATTGCTACTTTACTCCGCTTCGCGCATCTATATATAAAAAAATACAAAACATTTTACTATGGTTAAAATAAATACTCTGAACTAGGTGATGAAATATTTTCAATTAATTATCTTTAATAATATTTTGTTTGTGATTTATTTCCTTCTTCCGGTACGGCACGGCAAGCACATTTGTAACGGTAGATGAAAAAAACGATATAAGTAACCGTATTCAAGTATTTCACAGACTTATTGGGATCTATGGGGGGTTACTACTTTTCTGGTCACATTTTGGTACAAAAATATTATTGTGAGAAATTCCACTAGTTGATCACGAGTTTTAAATAAAACTGTGAAAACTGTGAAAACCTTTGGCCGTGTATACTAACATGTGTACAGATTTTTAGAAAACTTTTATCTTGTCGGTTCGGGAAAGCAAATAGATGTTTTGATGAATAGATGTTTTTAGTTTGTCTTCAGTTTTAGTACCGACCGTTTGTGTATTTGAATTACAAATAATATTTTCTTTGTGCACACACAAAACAGATACAATTAATATAGGATGTGTTTTCCCACCGAGCTATTTTATGAACAGTGCACGCCTGCACCGTGTGCACGTGATTATTTTATTTTTTATTTGGTCCTGCGTTAAAGAGCTGTCACGTGCACGACTATATTGCCACGTGTGAGCACGTGAGAGCTAGGCTGCGCGTGGAAGTCGAGGATAAAAGAGAGCTGTCACGTGCACGCGACTACACTGCTACGTGCGAGCACGTGAGAGACTGTGCATGAGGCTAAGGATCAGAGAGAGAGCTGTCACGTGCACGACTGTCTGCCACGTGCGAGGACGTATAAGGCTGCGCGTGCAGGTCAAGGATAAGATAGAGCTGGCACGTGCAAGTCTGTCACGTGCACGGCTACACTGCCACGTGCGAGCACGTAATGCTTGCGCATGGAAGCCGAGGATCAGAGAGAGATGTCACGTGCACAGATACACTGCCACGTGCGAGCACGTAATGCTTGCGCGTGGAGGCCGATGATCAGAGAGAGCTGTCACGTGCACATGCAGCTACACTGCCACGCGCGAGCACGTATAAGTTGAGCGTGCAGGTTGAGGATCAGAAGAACTGTCACGTGCACAGCTACATTGCCACGTGCGAGCACATATAGGCCGAGGATCAAAGAGAGCTGTCACATACACGGCTGCCACGTGTATGGCTGTCACGTGCACGGCTGTTACGAAAGCACGTGAGGCTTATGTGTGGAGATCAAAGACAACGTGCGAGCACATAGATTGACGTCGCCATGACTACAGCTCACCTCGGGCCTTTCAAGCCAACGTGTAAAGGCTTTAATCAATCACATTATGTGTACGGGGAGCTCCGATAAACTAGAGCTCCTGTGCCAGGCGGATGTGGCTTCGATCCTGTATCCGCCTCAATTTGGAACGAAATCACTCAGTTGAAGCTTTATACGTTGTTGCCCTGTTGGATGCATGCATAGTTGTCGTTGATTATTTTCCAGTCGTACATACCAACATGGAAATGAAAATAAAAGGAGTCCCACCTGTCAAAAACACCAACCAACGTCCATCCATGCGTTAGAAACGCGATTAGAGGGAACGTATATCTGAAAACAAAGTCTGTTTAGTGTTCAGTCTGTAGTCTGTACTAAAATTTACTGAGATTAGTTCATTAGTTCAAAGCAAAGATTTATCATTGCAGTTATGTATCTATTGCCATTACTGTGTGCATTAGTGTAGTAATATTAATATTATATTAAAGAAGTACATCTCATGGCGTACATCTGCAAGTGCTTCAAAACGGAAATGTGTTCGTAATAATCCCTTGAATGCCCAGACCCAGCGTTACCTGTTCAATACCAGTGACATCAAATGAAGCCCATTACAATACAATGCTGGTTATCAAACAATTGTTATATTGTATATTTTCAGTATTGTCAGGAAACGAAATATCCCAAATTCGTGTATCGATTTGTGAAGAAAGCGTCAACGTTCAACATGATTGATTGATTGATATTTGGTCAAGCGGGTAATTTTCAAGGGAGGGTAAATACGGTGTAGAATACCATGGAATATACTTATAGGGAATTAATCATTTGTTCAGTAAGTTTCTAACCCATACTACGCATTGCCACATTTATATGTATTGACGTTGGAGAACACTATCTATATTTATACCGATAGAGGTAGCTGAGCGGTAAGACGCGAGAATAATTGGGAGGGTGCCAGTTCGATTCCGGTCACCGGCAGTCATGTCTGAAGGTTTTTTCCGAGGTTTTCCTCAGTCGTGAAGGTTAATTCTGGGATTGAGTCCTACTAATATCCCTCGGCCATTCCTTCCCAGTTATCCAAACACCCTAATAAGTTAACAGTTAGTCACCTGAAAAGGGACACATCAGGTAAAGCTGGTGTGCACCCTATAACGGGTATTCCTACGAGAAATTAGTAATTAATTGTCTATATATTTATGGTGGTATTCCCATTATTAATGTTGTGTTTTCCTTACTCTACACAGACAATATTACTGGGCGACAGTGGTGTGGGAAAAACCTCCCTTCTCGTTCAGTTCGACACCGGCAAGTTCCAGAGCGGAAACTTCTCCGCCACTGTTGGTATAGGATTCACGGTAAGACTTGCATTTAATATAGACGCCCACACTGTTTCGCCACTGGAATTTACAGCAAGTCTAGGCGGTCAAGTTATTTTGAATGTACAGTTACTTGTCAAACTCCATTGCATCATTCCAGGCAACCATCACATCCAAGCATACGAGGAAGGAGTATGAGACATTTCGCATCTAAACTTTTGCGTAACAAGTGAGAGAGTCTTCGATCTCGGAAGTTATTTTTTTGACTACAACTCTGGAAAAAATAAACGGTTCTCTCACACTCTCTCAATCGTATGAACATGACATCCATATGATCTTCGCATTTCGAGTCTGGTATTTGTCTAGTATATGTCGGATTGCGCCTGGCAGATTTGAAAAAGAGCGTTTTTTCAATATCGGTAAAGACGTGACTGCCAAGGTATTGATAAGTGCAATAATTCAATGCCTCATATAAGTATATCACTGTTAGATCCGTTATCAGTGGTGTAAGACGTTAACAAAATAAATACAATCGAACGCAAACCGCAATGTTACAATCTCCTGTCTTATGTTTGCCTAAAGAAACTTATTGCAACGTATATATCTTATAATACCATCAGCATAGCATAGTCATTGGCTACTTCTTGCCATGACCATGCCTTGTGTTGATGTGTTCAGACCTGAAACATATTTTAGCCTAACTGTCGAATAGTGTAATAGGTAATCTTATATAAGAAATAGTTGTTTTCAATTAATTGGCCATTAATTCGCCATATTTATACATTATAAACACCGCATTCTTTCTCCCTCGTATTCACATCAGTCACATAATGTTTCGATCTTATATTCTAGCTTCTCATATGGTACACATCAACATCAACACTTTTAAAAAGTATTTTTTTTCGACCGCTGAGGTTTCGTGAGATTTTTGATAAAACGGCATCTAGCTCAGGAGTGCGGATAGTCTTACCGTCGTATATCGAAACTGGAAGGCATTCGGAAGCATCTGTTGTTGTTTCGCTGCTCGGAATGTATCCTCCTTCCCGTGTTCAATCAGAACCCGTCCGGCGAGGTAAACACACCAATCAACAGGTGTTCGGCTGCTGTAGATTCCAAGGTAGAAACTCTGTGGACGCCACGTTGGTCTGTGCTTGTGTATCAAATCAAGGCCTCGAAGACTGGCAGAGCTGCCAGACTGCAGAGTCATCATTGCTCAGTTCTACCAGCTACGAATGAAGCCTACTGCGTTCCCACTCACTCTAACAATGACTTGTGGAGCTGCGTTTCAATACGAAACACTTCTACAGTTTTACGAAAATGATTAATTAGTGGTGATATTCTAGATCTAAATCGATTAGAATGCTTAGATTTGATCAGAAATGAACAAGTCCAGGCGCAATAGCTTCTAAAGTCGAGTGTTCGATCAAAAGTTGAAATGTCAACTGATGCAAACTTGGACGTCTTGTTTTGATCGAATGTTTCTCTCATTTTCTATTAGTGCATGAACTGGTTCCCTTATGTTTGAACTACTGTTAAAAAGTATAATTCCAAAAATTACAAGATATTGTCTAAGTTATAATGTAAATATTAAATAATGTTTTTTACATTTTTCTATAAGGATCTGGCCTAGGCAGAATTTTGTGATCATCTCCATGTAATGTTTATGGTGTACCGTGGACATATCTCGTTTTGAAACTCAGCTCCACACTTGTTCTCTGAATTGGTTCTTATACCATAGAAATTAGCTTTAGTTCACAATGTAACGTCGCTCACATTAGAATATACCATTGAATGTGACTGGCCAAACGCCTTCGCGACATTCGAATAAATCTGTTTTCGTCAAGTGCTGGCAAGTTTGTCTTCGAGTTGATAGTTGATCAACTTTTACTGCCAAGTAGTATTTCACGTTGGAAGTTTAAGATAGGTAAAGTGAATTTTAGATGTACGAATATTGATGCTGAACTAATCGGATTTATTAGGGTGAACTTACCGCAGAAGTAGGATGTATACGCACTCCTCAGGGAAGTAAGATTTAGCGAAACTATCTTCCTGCATGAGAATTGGCATAATCCACGTGCAAGACATGATTACAATTGTTTTACTTTATATTACCCGTGTTTATGGTAATAGTTTAGTAAATAATGAAATCATCTATACAGTTTTACATTTTGAATCATACAATTAGACATGCAGATATTATTACAAAGGACCTGTTGCTATGCCCGAGGTATTTATAGACATTCTCCATTCCAGCACGTTATCTGACCACCTACACAAATACTTATGTTCCGGAAAGTAATTTATGCGAGTTCTGATAAATGCGATTCACCTGCTTTCTCATGACCACACTCTAGTGTCCATCTACATGGGATGTAGATGTAATGTAAACACACCGACATACACAAATATCTAAATATATCTTAATTCATTCTTCATCAACACCTTTCCAAAGTATTTGGCAAATTAGTTCGTGAGTTCCTGGTTGAGGGATTGATTTTCTAAACACATTTAAATACGTAATTGTTGAGGATATTAAAATAAGCTTGACATATATCAGCTTCGTTAAACGTGCTTGGACTGTAGCGCAAGCTTATTTCAAATCTATATACCGTTCAATTAATAGCGTACGGTTTGAAATACACACGACAATTTGCAAGACTGGTTGGTTCACACAACCAGAAACTTGCAAACTATAGACTGAAGATACTGAAAGAAAATGATTTCTTTATACTACCATTGATTCATGTCAGCGAGTGGACATTGCTTCCCCATGGGGCCATGGCAGTGATTGGTTGGTATGTTACAAGCAATGGTATTCTTCGTTGTGAGACATGCCATTCCATGACCCTGTTAAAGGCCTATTTTCACATACAAGTAAGTATTTTTTGTTTTCAAATAGACATAAAAAAAATAAGAAAACCGCAGTTTATGGCAACTTTGGACGAAGCCTACTCCCCCTACAATGATTTGTTTTGACGCGCGCCTCAGGGCATGTGACGTTGTTGGATGCGGGCCGAGCGGCTGGGCGAGGCGCGACTCGGGTAGGAACACCCGTTGCGTAGTGCAGTAAGGGGCTGACACTTGACAGTCTGTATGGATGGTTGTTTCTCAGATTTGCTTCAAGAGATGTACAATACCAATAAATAGTTTTATTAATAACTAATGTGAGTGCTTATATCCAGCAGTTTATTAAGAGAGTGCACGGACAAGTGGATTGTGTAGAGTACGTCTTTAGGTTCTAGTTGATTTATTTGTAGTTGTAGTTTCATTATGCTTGTCGTGGAGGCATTAAGCATAACAGACATTGAAAGTGTCAAAACTGTTATGTTATTATTGTAAATGGCCATATAGACTATAGTGTACGTATCGCACCAGCTATATTAATCAGTAATCATGGTATTAAATTGTTGTGCGTACGGATGCAATAACAGTCTTGTAAGCCCGATCGACATGTCGTTTCACCGTTTTCCAAACAGGGACAAATCTCCCGTGCCATTGGGTTTTTAGCCAGTGCGACATAAAAACTGGCTATCGAAAATTAATAGTAAGAACTCTGTAGGCCTACCAAGCAAATACACTCGTGTATGTTCCGAACATTTCATTAAAGACGACTATGAAATTACCAATAGTTTGGAAATGGAAAATGAATCTAATGAAAAAAAAATCGAAACGTGTGTTAAAAAATGAGCAGTACCGTCTGTCAAATTGAGAGGCAGCATTGATACCCCTTTAAAAACAGAGCGCAGTGCATGTTACCTTGCCGCTCGAAACAAGCATAGTCTTATTGAAAACATTCAAACCCAAAGTACCCAAAGTACATCTCCACATCACGCTGTACTACTCTACGATTAATGTTTATGTAATGACGACTCACTAAATCACGAAACATTTCAGAATAAACCTAATGAGATAGAAATAAAGTTTGAGCTTGATATTGAAACACTAAATAAGAGCCAACCAGTTTGCGGAGGGAGTGACGTTTTGTGCAAGTTCGGAAAGTGAAACCGATGAAATAAACGACCACGACGAATCGTTTGAAACAGAAGATTTTGACGAATGTGAATCTGTCAATGATAGTGAGAGTGATCACACCGATGACAATCAATTCAATACGATGACAATACAAGTTCCTCCAAGCCAAGCATACTGCATCTCGAACATACACCCTTCAACTGTCCGATAGATAGAGGTCGGGGGCGGTGGGGCGCGCCATGGATGGCCAGCAGCGAAGATGAGTGAGCGCGGCACAGCTCGCATCCAACTACGTCACGCGTGTGACGTCACCCAATGAACATTCTTGATTCAAATTGCTCATAACTTGTTTAAATACAGACCGATTTCTTTCATTTTTGTTCCTAAATTCTTAAAATAATTCAAGGTCTGATATAGTTTAACTACAACGCTAGATGACAATATGCCTTTAAGCCTCTGGTCTGACTAATCACGTATAAAGCTGGTATCTGAAAGCCGTTCGGAATGTCATTCATTACGTATAATCACACATCGTTGATCGTTCCAATTGATGAACGTATGTTCATCTTCTTAGTGTAAGGGAAATAATATAGCATTGCAATGCCCATCATAAAACTTGAGCATGCACCTATCTATATGGACTTCATTCAGGTTGTATAGACTTTATAAGTGTCGAGTACGTGTGAAAAGACCAATTTTATGAATGGCTAATTTCTAAATGTATTACGTTTCCTTTTTTGTTTCGTATGGATGAGCGTCAATAAATAATTGACATGCTATTGATTGGCATGCAAGAATCAAACTAATGGTTTAAGAAATGGTTAAACAAAATGGCTCAAAGCCTCAATATTAGTTTAGGTTTATGTTTGCTTCGAGTTTAGAAAGCTGAAACCGTTTGCCCAGTATTTTAATGAATAGATTTGTTTCTCTAATTTGAACTAATTGGATTGTAAGGAAAATAGATTATAGAATAAACTCTGAAGTTAGCAATGAGGTCACTGAATTTGAATCGAAGATAGTTGACTGGGTCGAGTTAACGACGTTAGAAGATATTTGCTCTTACACGGACAATTTCATAAAGATTGTCGTGCACAAATCGATCAACCACTCAGCTGTTCAGCTGTTGAAGGCGAAGTAGCGGGACGTACTTCACTCATATCGCTTCGATCGTTGCTGGCTATATTGCCTCGACATCTAAAGCAGGTCCAGGGGATATCTTGACTTAGACTAGAGTATATCTTACGCGACATACAACGCGACCTTGGCTTATGAACTTCCATTTCAAGAGACTACTTGTTGGTGGCCCAGAAACCTTTCAAACCCTACCGAGTTCTCTCTACAATCCTACAATTTCTTCACTCCTTCAGTAAGAGCCTATAGCTTGGTATGTAAAAATAAGCATGCGCAAAAGACAACCGTCCGAAGATCCGAACTGATCAGAAGATCAGAAGATCCAAGGGGTGACGTCCTCCTTAACGGAAGCGGTGGCACAACAGTAGTTTTGCATGGATATTGGATACTGATTTGTTTCTAAACATGTATAGGCCTACTTTGAAACAAAGCTTTTTACTGAAAAGTTTAGTTTTGTGATTGGCTCACCTTCTTTGGAAACTCAGGCTCACCGACAGACGAGTTCACGCCAACTTACTATGAATAGTTTCAGAAGACGAGATCTCAATTTGAATTACATTTTTCCTTAAAATGATGAGTTTGAAACCGATGAGACTTTTCTAAAATTTATTCAAGTGACACAAAACGTAAGAATACTCTCCTGAACCAAGTATATCGAGCAAACATATTTTGATGTAGAAATGTAAGTAGCATTGCGCTGTGATAGCGAGCCCTGTAATGTATTTACTACAGAATAAAGTTGAACGCGATTATTCGAGATCTTTACCCGGCCACTCATATTAACGCAGAGCAAATTACGTCATAAAGCAACTTGAACTGGGGTAACTATCACCAATTACGTTATTGTTTTCGCGAGCTTGGTTTGTTTGTAATGTCGTGTTATTAGATAAATCATAGTAGAAATTAGTACTGTCTTAGACCTTCTCAGGTTGTGTAATATAATCCACTAAATACAATGCAGGATCTTTGTTTTATATATGTACTCTCTCATCTATGTACAAATTAGAGAGAATGTTCATCTCATGTCGTGTAATGTAATTATTATCATTGCACTTTTAGGCACTTATAGGGTGCTTCTGAACTGAAGTAGCAACTGAGTACATATAACGGTAACGAATAGAATAGGGATGAAATCGCTTCCAAAATTTCGGAATCGACTAACGAGGCTTAGGAATCGATTCTCAAATAAATGCTCATTTTGTAGATATACGGGTTTTTATACAAGAAAATTTCAATTATTAAAATAATACTCAATTAGACTTGTTGTATTATATTCGACGGACGTAATTCCGATCGTGTTCTCTGATACTGCGTATTGCTACCTGCTCCCACTGTAAAAGTCACACGACTGGCACCTGATTACAGACACGTAACAAAAGCAGTTTCAAATCGAATGTTTAGCACTCTCAGCTTTGAATAAATTTGAATAAACTTTTGTAGCATCTATTTCTCCCCCACCTACAATTACGGTAATCGATTCTTCAAACTTTGATTCGATTATTAAAGGAATCGATTCATCGATGTCATTCCTAGTAATGAACAACAATTAAAGATGAATATAGCGTTTAAACAAATTGGAGATAGTAATGCCACCATAGTTCTTTAATCAAGGGCAATGCTGATATTTATCTTAATGCGTCATTATTTATTTTTATTACATGCTTATCAAGTCCGCAAAGGGGGAATATATTGATGAACAGCCGTCACCAAATCCGATTTGGTGATATTCCTGTAGAGTTCAGTGGAATTAAGGTTAATCCAAAATCTTTCAAAATCATAGTAGGTCTACTATGTGTATTTTCATATTGACTAACATCTCATTTTTTATTTCTATCTTCTATCTTCAATTTATATAATTAGTTTCAATCAATTAGTTAAATCTGGTAAAAATGTAAGAACTAAAGGGGTGGGGCTACTTACTTCACGATGAGAGCCTAAAACATTGCGGGAATTCCACGGCGTTTTAAGTAATTTCATCTCCCTTCTTTGTGTTCTCTCAGTGGGTATCAAGCCAATGTTCATTTACCTTCATATCCCCATCGTTTTATTTCGTCCATTTACAGCTCAAAGGGACAATAGACAGTATGTTGTTCATAAAAGATTAAATTCCCTGAGTCCAAAATGATACTCGGACAAGGTTATAGGATTGAGAGTCTAGGATATAAATAGCATCTGAAGATCCTCTTTGTTTTCAAGAACTGAGCTCCATTTCTATTTTATTAGTGGGAGAGGTACATTATTATGTCTTACAAGTAACAAAGTGAGGTTGTTCGTTTTTTCCTGGGCAATTGCGACTGGCTGCATTCGTGATACATTGGAGTGGAAAATACGTTTAGATTTAGAAATGTCCTAGCAATTTAATATTACTCAAATGGCAGATAAAATACTAGTAGGAGTAGGGATATCCAACTTGACGAAGCTGAAATATCAACCTCAACTGACGACAGTTCAAACGGATTAAACAAATAATCAAATAATGTAATGTGCAACTACTCGCTTAAACAAACTGATTCTCAGTGGGGGACATTCCATTTATTCTGAAGATTTTGGGCGGGACTGCTCCAATATCAGCGGTTACACATAACATTTTGACTTTAGCTTCTTCCTCTTAATACAGTTTTTGATGCACACTGACTGCACACACAATTGGTATCTCAATTGCCGTTCTAGTTCTGGTCCCGTTACACTAATTTAAACAAATACCATGGCTAGCCATCGTATGTATTAGCCTATAGTTGGCAAACAACTTTGCAATATTGCAATTATGTATGTTTGTAACTTACTTGAGCGATGTCGTGATAGTTTAGCTAACATGCTCGGTGAGCGTTTTCTCCCATCTATAAAGAGGCCACTTAAAATAAATTAACTAACATAACTGCGACGTCAGCATCAATATAACTTTAGACGCTTTTTGCTAGTTGTACCACAAAATAGTAAACAGTCTATTAGCTTATAGAGCGTTTCGAAAGTTTGTATGTGGATAGTTTGCTTGCTATTTACTTGATTATGTTTTTACTCTTTCCCATGTAAACTTTTCAAAACTTCTGTTCGAGCTGGATTGGATATGTCAAAACTATTTGAATATTATTAATACTAGGAAAACGCTCTGTTTGACGCGTTGATAAGCGAGCGCGTCCATGTCTACGAACTTTCTGGCGAAAAAATCTCAAAGCTAATAAAAACATCAATAAACAACAATTTAAGAATGCGCATTGCAAACATTTTTCTAATTTCCATAGCTATTACACTTCCCGACATTGTTGAATGCAGTGCAATGTGCGGTGCTAAGAATTTTCGTTGCCATTCTGTCCAAGGTCTACTTGATCTCCGCCTAGCTCGTCGAACTCGTTACAGTCGTTACTGTCTTATTAGTTATTAGTCCTTGTTCATATTATAATACACTGTATAATAATATGATCTTTTTTTGTGTCGTGTCTGTACGGTCTTGCCCGATTTGAATTATTATTAATGTTACTATTCATAACGACGTACTCGACGACTAGGAAATATATGACGTCGGGGGAGATTTAGGAAAGGTACAAGAAGGAGGTGAAACATATATTAAAAAGAGGTAAGGAACTCATTTCGTAGCCTTTTACGATTGGCAGAGTCGCACCTTGGGCCAAACTACTCCGGGCCCAGACGGGTCATGAGTCATGAGTAGGGCTAGGATATTCAGGACATCTCCTTTTTTTTCTATTGGTAAATACTCGCCTGGAAAATAGTTTTAAGTGTGTTTCAAGTGTTAGGGATGCCACAAATATGCATTTTATTTTGCCTTAAAATGCCTATTTACATCATTTCATGAGAAAAGGTCCCTTTTGGGCATTTTTAAGGGACTATTTGCCTATTTTGATATAATTTGCTAAAACGGATGCAAAACGTGCGAGTGCAGTGTCGAGCTTGCCACATCCTCGGGCCAAGCATTCGCAATGATTTGTTTGTTGTCGAATACTGTAACGATGAGTCAGAGATGAGATGAGCCAGCCGATGTCTGCAGTGACGCTAAAATATGTGAAATGAAACTAGAAAGATACAATTATGTTTTTAATTTTTCTTCTTGTGTTTGATACATCGACAAAACTATTCCCCCCCCCCCCCCCCAATAGGTCCTATTTAGGTCCTTTTTTGCTGTTTTAAAGGTACTATTTGCCTGCCTTTTTCTCACTTTGAAAGGTCCTGATCATCCTAGCCCTAGTCATGAGTCATGACTACTCAATTTGAACGATAAGAACTAACGTTGCATGTCTGGTTCGCTTTGTGGTTTTACAGATGAATATTATTACCGCTGCTCCCACAGTACTAAATTAATAACGCGACTGAAATATTTATTAATTAGAGTACAGTTCTCGAACGCTGTCTTATTGTTTTGGAGATAATTTTAAAATCAAGCTGCTCAAGGAGGAATTAATTAGTGTTTCCATGACAACAAGACCTCGTATAGAATCGGCAGAGGTCGTGATGGGTTCAAGTTTGCTTGCTTCGGGTCAATAACAGTAAAATTTACGTCCTCGATATTGTTTCCGACCGTCGACAATGTTTCCCATCGAAGAAACATTGAGATCGGCAAATTGAATCAGCCTGGAGATGATTGTTTAGGGTTCCTGCATCAGAATCGTATTACTGGAGATGCTAAGCTCAGGTAATATTGGAGGCGGAAGAATACATCAATACATTGTTATCGTGTGGGGGGGGGGGGGGGGGAGAGGGGAGGGGGATGCATATCTCGTTCTGAGTATTCGGTATACGTTGAATTAAATATGATGTTTGCCAAACACAATCTTACAGATTTGTTGTTCCGAGCTAACTTAGCATATCAGAGATGTTTTCGATGAATATTGAGGCCATTCTGTGCGTGACAAGCGAAGGAGCAGAGTTTGAGCGGCAAATGCTGACATACAGAGTGTAAGGACATTTATGATCCAACACATAAACAAACGCTTCATTTCAAGTGAATCAGGCGCAAAGAAACAACAAAACATAAATAATAACGGCCTGCTGAACTCGCACAAAACAATAAACGTTTACTTTGCTATACTTGAGTCACTTGGCGTTTGGCTGTTTTTTTTTTTTTTTTTTTTTTTTTTAATGTGGGTTCATTCCTAATCCAATCAGAAAGTCTAAGGTTAAATTCTTTTTTCAGACTATTTTTTCTTTTGTGTTTAACTTTGAATTAAATCTATCAACATGATACACGGCACACACCTAAACGCTGCCAAACTGTAACTTTGCAGCCATCAACACAACAAGGCACACAATGAAATGGAAAATAGTACAATGTCCCCCAATGAAAATAATTTCTTGTATGAGTGGGTGGTTATGAAACAAAATCCAAACGTGTATTCACTTGAGTGTTATTATTAGACAAGTTTAGTGACGTAGGGTACTCGTGATACCGGGGCTTTCTATACTGGTGTATATGGTAACTTTGGAGCCGTCATAGCATCTGAGCAGATAATAATTGTATTAATTCCCCTGACTGAAAACCAGTTCTTGTAACTGAGTGGGTAGACAATACATACAAATGTATGTATTAATTTATTTCTAGTTAACTTTGTAAGGAAAATCTAGCGATTATGTTGCTGTGAACGGTCCCCAAAGTTCCTCTATAATCACCACGGGAAATGCCAGACGAACGCTACACTCAGAAGCGCAGCTGAATTCGCACCTACATAAACACAGTTTGATCCATATTTAGTATGCTTTCATTTGACACCTTTGTCAGTAAGAACTCAGTCGTCACTCGTCAGTCTTCACTTTAATTCAACACACTTGAATAGTTACAAAATGATATTGCATATGGATTTAAGGGAAACGAGACAATTTCATTTCAAACCGTCGTTCGTAATTTATTATTCATGGTGGTAACAGAGGACATGAAACACAACATGAAGTTGGAGCTCCATTCACTTAAATGTATACATTTTTCATAGACGTTCTTGTTTAGGGTGCATATCTGATTACCTACCGTAGCTCCCATTTGAGTTATATATCCTGGGGTTTTGAATATAGTTAAGTAGGTAAAAGTATTCGGCCATGCAATCAACGATGAGTAAATGGAATTTTATGTCTTCAATAAAGTTAAGTATTAATTGACTCCGAAACATATAACACTAATTGGATCATAATATTTGTGCTCCTGCATTACACATCTCTAGCTCTCTCTTTAGATTATTGATACAGATTGTTTTGTGAGGATTCCTTCTGAGACAATCGAACAGAATCAATATTGAAATCGTACTGGTTTGAGCGGTACATGTGGCGTACGAGTTGCAATGAAAGCATGTTTTGTAGCACTATATACCCAATCAATACTTAAAAGGCTAAGGCCCTTTCGTGCGTTCATATTCCTTTGATCTGCAAACCCCCCAGGCCTCTCTTCCATGAATACACACGTTGCTGAGTTCTTTGATCTGTTGTGCACGGCCAAGTTGGTTACAAAGAGAATTCGCCCTCACGTACAGTTTTGCAACATCAGGTTAAAAAAAGCTTATATGATTCTCTGGTTGTTTTAGCTGCAATCTCATCAGCGGGTTTACGTTTGTGAAGCAAGTGTGTATGTAACGTAGGCCTATACGTGCCACCCCAGGCCAAGTTTGGTTCCACAAACCTAAAATATAATGTATTAATAGATGCAGTGACGGTCAGTGTGTGTGCGTTGAATATACTGCTAACGGTGACGCTCAAAATAGGATTGGATTATGTGTTGAACTGTTATTAACGGTACAGAATGATGCTATTAGAAGCAACTGCGGGAAAGGCGGAGATGGGTTTGGGTATAGGGACGGATTTGAACTAGCTAATCTAGCTATACTAAAGCATATTTTCAGTATTGGGCGCAATTCACCTGAAGAGGGACATGAGCTGTGCCTGGGCAGGTATCTTACGAAAAATTATTGTTATTCATTAAGTGCATATTACTGTGAGACGTTTTAGAGCCACATATTCCTCTCCGACGTAAATAAATTAAGGGTAGTAAGGATATATTCTTTATCAACGCTTCTTTGGGTTAGTTCGTGAGTTCCTGTATCCCTTAGCTTACCACGTGACTTTGAGATTGCTTTAGTCCATGGAAGTTACCAACTACCTTGAGAAACGGGTTGCCTATGATCTAGGACCTGCGTATTTTGGAATTTCTAAATCTAACATAAGCGTACGGTAAAGCTAGAGATCGTGTATAGCTAGGACATATTATGCCAATTGCTTATTTTAATATAATACTGCCTAGAACCAACCAACCATTTAATAGTTTCATTGCAAGCAAAACAAACTGCAGACAGAATCTTAATTGCTAGACTCACACAACGAGCAACACACGAACTGAACCGAGAAATTTTAGGTAAAGAAGGTGTCTGTACTATCCTTGACTTAAGTATGTCGGGGAGTTTCTGTTAAGGCTGGTCCACACAGATTTTGAAGACATAATGCATAAGGTTTTAAGACGTTGTTTTAAAAACAACAATGAAAACAACGTCTTATAACTAAAACTTTGTGTGAACGCCAGTACGTGTTTCCTATGATCCAACTTTACGACTACGCGTATGTCTTAAAAATCTGTGTGGACCAGCCTTTACAATAATTATGTGGCCAGATTAAAATAATTCGTGAGTGTTTTACCATAACGGGAATCCATCATCTTTGAATGAAAGTGGCATCACATTCACACGGTAATTGAGTCCTTTATCATTGGCAGTGAACCCTGTGTCAAAGAAAATGAAATCACTATGAATATAAGTTTATAAAAGCTTTTCAAATATTATTTGACTAAATTATGTTTCTAAAGGTATAATGTTACCAAGTTCCAAGAAACTCTCATTAAAAGTGAAACGTTATATAAGACCATTACTCGATCTTATTTGCAAATTGTTCAAACTACGAACTCCAAGGAAAACTAGAGGCTTAGCAATGTGTATTCTTTTTTCAAAGAACGTACATATTTAGTTACCCAATCATCGTTGCTGAATAATCTGCAAGAGTCCTCGCCTGATCAAATGTCTCATTTGCAATGTAGCTTGAGACACAGTTTCTTCTTTCCAGTCCACTGCTTTGCAATACATGAATTGAGGGTTGAGGCGCTCTCTGGTGTGATCTAACCACCATACTTGTCAGAAGGGGATAGAAGACGATGGTACAATCTATGAGAGATTTGCCATGATGCAGAGCTAACTAAGCACTGTTTATAGCTATTAGCTACCATGCTTTACTGTCAGATTAAACAAGGTGTGTCTCTCGATTTAGAAAACAGACGATAAAATCATGTAGAATAGAATTACAAAACTTTTAACATTATTTTATTATATTGCTAAAAATATGCAAAACCGAATTATTATTGATGTCGGTTTTTTTTTATTTAAATTGTTACTAACTATATACTACTACCATTGAGTTTGTTAGTGAACAAACGCAATGGTACTACAATTATCAGTGGTGTTTAGTGGTGCAGTTAGCCACCATTATTTTTACGAATCATTTCACCGTTTCACCAGAATGCCGTGATTAGACAAAATGTAGACACAATCTACACTATCGAACTTGGTTGGTTGGTGAGTCACTCTCGTACATTATTTAGCAAACAAGCTAGACCAGTCTGGCAAGGAACCCCCATCCCCCTTCCCGAAGTGAAAAGCAAGGCTGAGTTCCAGTTTACATTCTTCAAGAACCAAATGCGTTGTCTTATTGTGTAAGGATAACACCTTTGACAGGTCGGGTTTATGTGACACTGTTGTTACGGGACTCTAATTTAAAAATATTTAACTTCATGGGCGAATTACTGTTTGCTTTCCTAGTCCGACAAGAAATATGTCCTGTCATTTCCTGATTTTTGTTTTTTTCCACTTTATAACTTGCAGAACGGCTGTCAAAATGAAGATGTTTTGAGTTGCTATATTTGAAAGGCGTCATGTAAAAAGGAGGTAATTTCCACAAAGCAGTTTTGAAATAAACAGTATGGATTCTTTCACCACGGAGAGAGAATTTGCATAGCATGTACGCCCACATATTTTGGAAGAGTAGATGTAATAGAAAGAGGGCTCCTAAAAATTCAGGTTTCTTCTCTTGTTTAATTATTTAATTATTGAAGATAATATTTTAAAAAGTCCAATGGTGTTTGTATTCTGTAGAGTAGACTGTGCTGTATCGCGATGAACCTCGGCCAGCGAAAGATTATGTAAACCGTTATGGCAAAAAGTGTGCAAAAGTGGTAACGAGCAACTATTCCGTTACCTCTTTTTTGCAAAACACATTGACACTCCTCAATTATCGATGTTTATTGGTATCACGATAACAGTCAGTACTTTGTAGTTTGTAGTTGGTGATAATGAGGCATCTCACTTTTGAAAGGATTCAAGTTTGTCTGAATAAAAGTCGCCCATCGGGTGAGTCAATTCAAAAAGTTACCCTCCCGAGTGACGATGTAGGCCTACTCGCCTTGGACTACTGGACGAGCGTTATTACGTTCGAACCCTGCATCTGCATATTGTGTGTGTGTTTCAAACGCATCGCTTTGAAACACTGATGAACCTATTTTGCGTTTAGCTCAAAGATTCACATCACACGTTTAGTGTGATTACATCGTTTTACATATTATTTCCGCAATTGCCGGAGCCGACGTTGGATGCAGTGGAATCAACTGAGAGCTTGCATATGTCCGGTCCCCGCGTTGGACCGCTTTTGATGGTTTGTGCATGTGAAAATGAAAACGCGGTCACGTATTTTGTTTTGTGAAAAAGTGTCGTCTCTTCTAAACGCGAATACAACCCAAATAAAACATACAATAACAACAAATACGAAATATCAATGAATTGCGGTTCGACGACTTGATTGTAAAAAAAAACAATGAATGAATGCCCTTGTGTGAAAGCTAATTTCGATCGAGTCGCACATTTCCATTGCACAGCCACAAAACAAACAAACAAACAGAGACAAAGTCCCAACGATTCTAATGGAAACGTCCGTTTCATCCCTTGTGATGGTTTGCGATACTTTCTATGTGTCATGTTTCACCGCCTGTACGCCCGGGGGGAGGCTATAATTAGTGGTGGATGCAACTAGGTAACGGGGCGTGATATGTGGTCAGTGACGCGAGAGTAACCATAGAGTGGATATGACAGACTCACTCACATATGTTGAGGCTTCCACATGCGCTTTCGGTGGAACATTATATAACAATGACGTCACCTATAGCAGGTAAACGCCTCCTGGTTCCTGGTGGACTATTTCATGTGTAGTCGCCATTTTGAAAACAACAGTTGTCAAAGAATATTTTAATTAGCCATGTACTTGGCGAGATCTGTCTACTTAGAAGCAAATGCCAATTAAAAAGACGTAACCCATTCACATAAGGTAAATATTTTTAAAGGGGGATTATTTTACAAAACAGAATGTAGTTTCGACGCGCGGCTGGGCCATGAAAATTGAAAATACACACCATGCATGTTATGCTGTTGAGCTTCTTCTCTAGAAAGTTTATTCAATCTGAATTCAGTAATTGTGTGGTTTAAAGTCAATAATAGTAAACTAAAACCCTACATATAACCATAACAAGCAGAAACGATGAATTGAGACGGCTGACCTTAATTGTGACGGAGACTGAGGTGGTTCGTTTATAATTATAATTTGCAACGATGGAAATCGAGGTGGTTTATGTCAATCACTTCATACTAAATTAACCCTTCATATTTAATTAACTTCACCTCGGGCAAAATGCTGTATTGGCTGTTGTGGATGCGAGGTCAGTTCTCGTCAAACTGTTATGTTTTATTATATGTTAGTGTCATTTTTGACATACCCAGTAAACAACATTAAAATATTGCGGATCAGTGTTCATGAAATGAAGTTAATTAAATGCACAAATTTTAGCACCCAAACATCAATGTTTCAGTAAAGTGATATTATGAAATAGGTTTATGAATATTCAAGAAAAAACTCATTATTGGCCTTTTACAACCGAAACAGTTCTTTGACAAATTACATAACACACAAGATACGGGGGACACGCAAATTAAGAAAAATACAGAAACGATATTTGTGAAATAATTCGAATTTCGCTCTAAAGCGAAGATGTATATTCCAGAAGGGCATTGTATAAATATAAATTACAAATCATATTATTATTGCACAGATCACCGATATTTCGTTGCAGTACATGTGTTGCTGTGCCGTAACAACGCCGTGTAAATATTATTGTTATGGTTATTCGAATAATTGTTTTAGTTAATTAGATTTGTACGGTATCTGTTTTCACGAGTATATCCAATGTAAACGTTTGGAGTAATATCAACACCAAACATATAGTAGCACGTATAAAGTTATTGCATAAGTTCATAAATGAATTATTCAAATGCCCACATAATGTAATATGGTTTATGTATTTCTACCATTACATAATCACTATAGAGTCTTGTACATCTTCAAACAAACCCGTAGCAAACGATGGGTAATAATGTACTGTCAGTCACAGCATGGTCAACTTTTAGTGCAAAAACACCACTTTTAGGAAACACAAAACACTGTGCATCGATCTCCGCGTGTATAAGCCAGCCGTTGTCGGTTTTCCGCTGTATTTCACTATTGTGTTGTCAGTAAATGCCATTTCCCTATTCCGAGGAATAATTTGTTAACATCAATCCCAAACTTTTTTCCAATATACGTACATTTACACTATACCGATTATAATATTTATTATTCAATAGGATTATTAAATATGATCATTCGACCATAACTACAGAATAAACAATCCTTGCAAACAATTTTGAATTGCAGGTTTCGATTGACAGAAACTTTCAAACAATGCTGCACTGCAAGCTTTGATTATAAATTGTAATTACTTTGTGCATGTGTTTGATTGTTTCCAATAATAGAAATGAAACCGCAAATTGTGTACAGACCTTACGGTGCGTGCGAATTTTGATGAAACGGCCATGTGATGCATTTTTACGCAATGAACGAGTATACAGTAGAAACAGAGTGGAAGATGCAATATGAAGATACAACTAGCGCTCTTGTTCAGGGTTGACGCGTTGGGTAGTTATGGGAAAAAGTGTTGCGTGTGTTCAATCACCCGTAGCCAAACAGTTCAGTTCTTTTCTTATCTCCATAAACCGTGTGGTCCACAGACAGCATTTGGCATTTGAACAGAGCTGAAGTGTGAATCCTAGAAATTTAAAGCATTATAAAGTCGTCGTGCAACAACTTCGGTTATGCTTCCGTCACGGGTGGGTGAGCGACAGCCAACCAGCGGCCGTGGCTAATTCAAGTACCTGTTCGGGTTGGCTGAGACCGTTAACACGTCATTGATTGATGACGAAAGCGTTCCCGTAGTTGCTGTACGACAACTATACAATGCACATAAATACGTGCTATTTGACTTTCATTTACTTTCTTTCTTTACTTTCTTTGAGTGATATGTATGAAGACTTTCAATCTTTTATTGTAGCCTAATAATGTGTAAACATGACACAAGTTTAGTTGTTCAGTAACAACCATGTATACATATTTTCATATGTATCAGTACGTTTTGCAAGTTTGACAAACAGAAACATTCTCTCTTCTCTTTTATTCTGAAATCTTGTATTGTGTATTATGTGCTCAGCCCAGCGCGCAGCGTCAGTGTTTGACATGAAAGTCGATTTCTCAAATCGCGCTTTTTCAAATGAGAATATTTTACGATACCTACTTTATTTTTCTAAAGAAACTTTACAACGATTAGGTTTGGTTCTCCAAGGCAAGAATGGGAACACCAAGGACTCAACGCCGCATGCTCTCAAACCTATGATGATTGGCCATGGTTATTTGGTTTGCATTTGTTGGCAATGGACGGTAGTCTGTCCGGGTAGCCCAAGAAACCACCCAAAATTAACGATATTTAATTGATATCTTGTGAATGCTTCAATATATGAGAAAATTGATTCCTACGCGGAATTTGGTTTTGTATCAGCTTAATAATTAATTTTAAAAAATCAAATAATGTAATCGTTACAATTATTTCTTTAATATAATTAATTAATTAATTCAATAATTTAGAACTAATCATGGTAGTACTAAAATTCCAAATGTCCACACAGAAATATCCACAAAGTATGGAAGAGCGTTGATCTGCTTTTACTATTTTCCACCGATCCCTATCCTCGATCCTGCCGATCCTCCTAGTCCTACCACTCACTACTCACTTGTGGTAAGAGACAATTGCCTACAATATTCTAAGCGCTGGAGGGTGTGCAGCGGTCAGTAATATGTACGGTACACATGCAATGATGATCTGTTGAATAGAATCATCAATATATTTTTGGTTTGACCAACACGAATGTAATATTGCCGACTTGTTGAACTTATGGCGTACCCCAATCCTAAGTTTGAACTCGTCAACAAGCCTATAGTTCACCATACAATAATCAGAAATACAACAATTAAATTATTATTATTATTATTATTATTATTATTATTTATTATTATTATTGTTATTATTATTATTATTATTATTATTATTATTATTATTATTATTATTATTATTATTATTATTATTATTATTGTTATTATTATTATTATTATTATTATTATTATTATTATTATTATTATTATTATTATTATTATTATTATTATTATTATTATTATTATTATTATTATTATTATTTTTATTTTTATTGTTTCTATTATAATAATATATATATATATATATATATATATATATATATATATATATATATATATATATATATGTTTTATAATATGTAATAGTATGATGTCTAATACAAAAATATTAATGGTCGCATTAGTCCTCCAGGGCTAGGCTAGTCGATTAACGTCAAAATTGAGCTTTGGATACGTCCTGTCCCCCCGTTACCGTTACCATGGTGTTAGGGGAGCCTGCGCGTTTAGCTGGACCAACATTGGTAACCTATCTCAGCGGTTGTCATAGTTACGACGCTGCGCTAATGTGCCTGTTGACTGGGCGGCATGATAGCACTACGTTCTTAGTGTTCGTTGCTAGCGGACGTACGTTCATCGAAACAAAGAGCTTAGATCGTCAACTGGATTTGATATTTACAGCAAGGCTGACTTTTATTTGTACTAGGAAGTGTACTTATCGGTAATCTACTGTTGTTTTATTTATATATTTTTGTTTTCGTACATTGGTGTATTTTCTGCATACTGGTGAGTATAAAAATAATTTTGAACAGGGATGCTCGAAATTGTATGGTTGAGCGTTTGTGGATGAGAATGGATGGAACGTAGTGAATTGTTTGAATTCTGTCTGGGAACAAGTGAGTGACGTGAATGTGTTATCACTTATCAGGCAAGGTAGCAATTAAATCTGCTATCTGTTTTTTTCGACGTGGGCGTTGTGCTAATTCTTGTATCAACACAGGAAGTTTTTAAATTTACGAACACGACACGTATATACTTGACCTGTATATACTTGATTAAATACTTACCGAACCTTCAACTGTTAGCAATTAAAATAACGACGATATATTTGTGGAAGTGCAGGATTTTTCTAAAGCGTATAAGTTTGTGGTAAAATAATCGGAATAATGTAGTAAGTAGTTGTGATTTAAATACCGAGTATTTTCAACTTTCTGAAAGCCTTAACAGGGATCTGTATAATAATAAGTCTTATACGCGATGTTATAACTTATAATATCCATTCGGGAAATTTACGCTCAAATTTCCCGAATGATTTCCTGAAAGGATGTTATAACTTAACATCCATTGGGAAATTTGAGCGAAATGATTTCCGAATGATTTCCAAAATGGATGTGATAATGATAACTTATAACATCCATCGGGAAATTTGAGCGTAAATTTCCCGAATGGATGCTATAGTTATTATAACATCCATTCGGGAAATCTTCGAGAAATTTGAGCGTTCAAGAAATCCTTATAACTAGAGCTCGAACTGTCAATCGTTATATATATATATTATATTTAAAAAAAAACAGCAATAAAACAAAAATAAAAATGTTAACACTTATTTAATAGTAATATCATAGAAGATTAGGAACTAGATTGAACCAAAAACGATAATTATTAACCAAATTCTCATCAATAAGTGTTTTAATGTAATTTATTCCTCAGAAAACTGCTCAAAATGTTGAAGTAAAATAGTGCTCGGTCTATTATGGAACTCGTTGGTTTCTCGAATTTTTATCCATATACGTTTTCACTCCTATTCTAGCTCATTTGAACACGAATGGTTTCAAACTATTCTTCAAATATGCATGTGTGCCTTTGTATGCATTTATGGGGAGCTAGCAATAGTCCGATTTAGACGACTTGTTTTGTAAACAAAACCTCGCTTCTTTTTGAGTGGGTCGAACTTATTATGGTGTAATCTCATTATGGAAAGCTGCCCACACATAATATGTTTACCATAGATTATACTAAACCTACATTGCGTTTACGTGTTCGCTATTTCTCAGTTGGTGAAGCAGTTCGCGGCCGTGGAAATGTCTGCGGAGTTCTATGACTTTAGGTGAGTCATGATAGTGTCTCTAATACTCATAAACTTATCAGCATTACTTTATGAATACAATATTTTAACATATTGCATTTTATAATTACAGTATTACAAGTATAGTGTCCCAGGGGCCAGGGCATGAGTTATACGAAATCATTGCCGAGGGTACTATATGCAATATGCATTGGATGATGATATTTGGTTTTTTTTATGTCCCATATTTTGCAACTTGGCTAATCGAGACGATTTGGAGTAATGATCTTGCGAACCAGTAGAAGTCGACACATGTTTTTGTTAGGGACTTAAAATGGGGAAGAGGGGAGGGGTAATCAGTGTTACTTTCATGTAGGTAGTTAATAACTAATTATAACTTAACTAATTACTAATTAACGCAGTCTATGGTGCCCTCATGCTATCCTGTGGTGATTTTAGTTCGATTTGTATACTTTGCTTCTAGTTAAAATTGATTCATGGTATATTTAAATTATAAAGAAATACACTGTGTTTCATGTAAATAAAAACTGACAGCCACAGAAGAATGTTAATAATAATGAATGCGATGATACAAATGCCTCTTATGATTAAAAATGGTAGCAAGGATTTAGTTCAATATTCAAATTGTCAATGAGGAGATTGGAATGAGCGTGTCAGGTTTAGAGGTCTCGTCAGTGCCCACTTTGAAGGGGTTATACTCAGGGGCGTGCATCTTGCGTCCTTATCGTCTAGTGAATTGCATTAGTTTACATGTTTACGCGCACGTTATCTGAATGTGATAGACACAAATAGGACAATGGAGAGTTAAAAGTGAAATGTGTGAGTGTGAATGATTAACATTATCGCACTCCGTGTCAACCATAGTGGCCGACTATTATGATGTGACTTGCGGTATTAACTTGAAGGCGACTTCTTACAACACGTCTTGTGGTAAGAAAGAAGACGGAACTTAGGTCTAACGGAAGTGGTTCGAATTCACCGAAAGACGAAGGCTATGACACATCTGTATCAGCTACTTGCCAAACCGTTTGAGAGACAAATTTATCGTTCTCACATTACCTTGTTTACAAACCTTTGGCGACCTACTCGGCACCCACATCTAGGTAGAATAATAATAATCATTTTTAGTAGGAATACCTGTTATAGTGTGCACACCAGCTTTACCTGATGTGTCCCTCTTCCTTCAGGTGACACTTGGCTACTAGGGTTATCTGTGCTAGGGTGTTTGGATAGCTGGGAAGGAATGTCCGAGGGCTATTAGCAGGACTCAATCCCAGCATTCGCTTTTACGACTGAGGAAAACCTCGGAAAAAACCTTCAGTCAGGATTGCCGGTGGCCGGAATCGAACCAGCGACCTCTCGAATAAGAGTCTCGCGTCTTAACCCTGCATTACTCGCGTGGGGTATATATTACCCCAGTGCTGCAAACTCTAATGGTTCTCAGTAATATTCAAACTTACCGCTCTCTCCTTCTATGTATTCTCAAGTTAGTCTATCTTTTATGTTTTTCTACAACAAAATGTTAAGCAGAGTTTTTAGTTTTAATAGGTTACATGATTGAAAATGGTTGGGGTTTCCATGATCCCACGCGATGACTGGCGCTAGTTTCAGACCGCTTCAGACGGTTGGCGGGAATGAGTGTAAGCAGGTGTAAGCTTGTTGTTTCTCCAGTAAAAAGCGTTTTGAATGCTGTTTGGTATGTAATCTCCATCATAATTATATATCCTTATATTAAGTTATATAAATCATCCTTTTGACTTTGACCTTATAACAATAAATTTGTATTTAGCTATGCACTCACAATTAGTAATTATCTAATGCTTAAATTTCTAGGTTATGTTTAAATTAGGCATAAGCCGAAGTAAGTCAACAAAACAAAATGAAAAAATTTGGGCCAAAAATTTTCCTACTATAGAAATTCGGCAATGAAATGTAATACTGTAATTTCAAAGTAAAATATGTAATGTTTACAAAAAATAAAAATTTCAGCCGTTTAAACTCCTTAATTGATGTTGTTATCTTAAAGTAGTAGTAGAATACATTCCAAGTAACTAAAATATGTGAACCTTACGCCCAAACTCCATCACAACTCCAAACTACAGGTAATTCAATTTGGGGTTATATATACCCCACGCGAGTACTGAGGTTAAAAAAAACCACGCGAGTAATGGAGGGTTAACGCTGAGCTACTTCTATCAGTTAGTTAGAATAGAATAGGCGACGGTAACTTGCTCTGTTCCCCCAATTTTAAACCCTCGTACATCAATAATAGGGAACACGCGTATGAAAATTTTAATAAATTTTTAAAAACCTTGTCTCTCATTTAATAATTGTGTGTCTTTGAATTTTGAAAAACGGATCAGTCTATGCCTCAAAATAATTGGTTTAGTAACGATAAATAAAAGGGCGCGAAAAACGAGCCGCCGCCATATAGAGTGGATTTGACGTCATGGTTTTGTACTGAGTACGCTCACCGCCCCAGCGATTGGTCTGTTACGCCACGACTACATAATCATTGCGTCACAGCCACCTGTACGCGTTTCAGATCCCCGAGTTTAAACTTCAATAAATGCGACCACATTAAACCTATTTAAAAATTTCTTTTTTACTTGGGACTTGCATTAATATACTTTTTATATCTGATACTATTAAACCAAGTGTTTGGTTTAACAAAAAAAATCGTACGCGTGTTGCCTATTCGTTTAATTGATTCAAATTGCCCACCAAAAAATAATTGTATGATGCCGACATTACACGATTCAATACTTGCGTCAAACTTATTGAATTCAAGAACAAAAGCGAATCAAAAACAGTTTGGTAAAAAACTGCGACAATATTGCTTCTATTAATTGATGCTTTTTTGTCCTTGGATTCAATAGGCTTGACGAAAGTATTGAACCGTAATATGTGGGTATAAGAAACAGTATATTCTGTGTGTGTTGTAAAAGTGTTGAGAGTTAAGTTTCAAATAAAAAATCGTAAAAAATAAAAATATTACTAATTTAAAGTGAAAGATAGTACACAGAGTTACAAACAAATGACTCGTTTATGTTAGTGCAATACGTGTAGAAAACTTGTTATGATAGATCTAAAAGACGAGGAAAATTCTTAAATGTTTGGTAAGTGGAATTAATAAAAAATCCTCTGTGCTTGGAAAAAATTTGAGAGGTTTTTAGCTGATGTCACTTCATGAGAATCTACCGTCACCGATATTTCCAAACTCAATTTACTTGTCCGATCAAGCTTAGTCAAACCGAGATAATACTCTTGACATGACGTTTGGTGAAACGCAGAAGACATAGTTTTCTTATTCACGATTCCTCATGTAATTCAAACTTCCACGCATGATCTAACAATATCTTTTTCCACGTCCATCCGGTTAATAATTATTTCAATCAGCTCAGTTCAATATCTCCCGTAAACTGGCCGTCTTCCCAACTTGAGCTTAGTTTCAGACATTCTTTCAAAGCTATAGCGTTCTCGTGTGATCACATTACTCTCCATATCCATGCGGCTCCTAAGTTCTTTAGAATAGACAACCAATCAATCTAATTGGAAATAATACCACTAGATCCATTCACTGTCGTCAACACATAGCTATAACGTTGCTTTTCGTTTAATTGGTGCTTGGAACCCATGAACTAATTATGTTAGCACTAAGGAAGAAACTACTCTAATCAAGTACCCAAACTAGTCTTATCTGCAGTGCAAACACTGTATTCTTAAACCAGTCCTCGTTTCCACCGATACTTTCATTGATGTTGTTTGTTTGTTTACACTTCAATTCACTACTTCAATATAAACAATTCCACTGTACACATCGGTGTGTATTCAAATGACAGCCATTGATGAAAGATATAAATGTGACATTTTGCCAATAACCTGCATTATAAATAATACACTTTAATCTATTTGACTGTCGATGGGATTGTATACATATGTATGTAATTGCATTCTAAGCCACGGTGCTCATCGTGCGATTGTATCGCCGGTCTGAGCAGATGAATCCATGAGGAAGCGGGTTCGAATCCAACTTAATGTCCTTCATTCTTAACTATTATCAACTCATAGCTTCCAACAGACAAAAGAATAAACAACACACGGTTTAGCCATCAACTCTGCTTTTATTACGAAGGATATCCTTTCCCCATCGGTTGTTTGCATGTTATAAATCCACAACGTTATTAGAAACCATGTTTCAGTTATTGTAAGCTTTAGCAAGCGACAACGTACGCCAGCACTCAAAGGAGGTGGGCGGGGTTGTGCGTTGGAAGCAAACAAAGCTGGTTGAGACTAGAGGCATATTAGTATTCTTTATTTGAATATTATGTTTACACTTGCTTTGAGAGTAGACGGCAAAAGTGTTGTTGGTTGCAGAGTACACGTCGACGCTCTATATGTGATAGCTGTGTAAATAGGCTCAGTGTTTGATACTAATGAAATACGAGCGTTTGTAGGGACGAGTCGCAATAATTGCTTTTATTGCGTTAAAGAGTTAACAGAAGCTCCGTGCGGATGATGATAACATGAAACCCCTCACAGATGTCGCTAGTATCGCTGTTGTTAGTTTCAGCTAGGCTAGGCCTTCGTTATACTATATCGAGCCGTAGCCTAGGATTCGTGATGTCACAGCATGGGTATGACACCTCGTAGCTAGATGAGCAGTCTGCACATACGTTATAAACCGATAGAGGTAGTTTAGTGGTTAGACGCGAGACTCTAATTCGGGAGGTCGCCGGTTCGGTTCTGGTCACCGTCAATCCTGAATGAAGATGTTTTCCGAGGTTTTCCTCAGTCGTGAAGACGAATGCTGAGATTGAGTCCTACTAACAGCCCTCGGACATTCCTTTCCTACCTAACTATCCAATAACCCTAACATACCTAGTTAGTCACCTGAAGAGGGGCACATCAAGTAAAGCTGGTGTGCACCCTGGAACAGGTATTCATACGAAAAATTATTATTATACGTTCTAAACTGCAGTAAAATAACGAGATGACGCATCTACAAAGGAATTTTCAGATATTTTAATTCTAAAAACAAAAACATACAAAATACATTCTGCGTTAGGTTATTTGGATGAGAAGCCCACAAGGTTTTGACAGACTTAAACAAGGAAGGATACCTCTACGTCAAAAACCGCACAAAATTTTCATTTTTAAATTATATCACAAGAATGGGCTTCGAAATCGAAAATCTGAATCAACAGCGCACTGTGGTTTAGTAAACCCTACACATTGAATGCGCTAAGTCGTGACTTAAATTATAATCAGTATGTTTTTTTATAAATAAATAATCAATTTAATTACTAATTATCGAATTATAATCAAAATACTACGCTTATGGTTATAATATTTTATTCAATCTGTAGGGCTTATCAAAGCAAAGTTTTCTGCTGATTTAGATTTTCGATTTCTTGTTGCAATCTTGAGATATAATTCAAAAAATGAACATTTTCTGCGGTTTGTGACGTAGAGACTACCCTTTGCCCTTAAGTGTGGGCCATTTACTCTTAAAAATATATATGTCAGAAAAAATAGAAATAAACAAAGTAACGCGCGTGAGCTGCGTGATGTCAGACCCATACTGTGACTGTGACGTCATAATGCCTAGGCCATAGACTACGAGGCCTCGAGTAAACCTGTTACTGTACAGTGGCCGTGCGCGGTTACAAGTTGGTATGTAAACATTGTTCTAGCCTTCCAAGGCATCATGTTCGAACCCCGGCTTGCTTACTAATGGATGTCGTGCAAAGCTTGTTTACGTCTTCATGTTTTGTGCTGAGACCAATTGTCCTCATCACCTTCAGACGTGCTTTACGTGACATGTATCCGGTGCACGTAGCTGATGCCTGCTCGTGATGGCAACATGTTTGCTCATTCTCGTGCACTTTAATTGGATTATTGAGATTAATCGTTTAAATACCCCTCTGCAGACATACCCTTCTCCTGTCACCATACTCCCACCACCACAACACACTTTACACCTTGACAAGCAAAGTGGTAACAGGTTACTCAAACGGAGTGTAAAATTTCTCGAGTGTCTTGTGGCTGTAATAAGTTCCCGTTTGTGCAGTGAGCTCATTTTGCCTTTCCCTCTCATGTAAAATTCTTCATACACCTTCTCTCCCTCTCTCTCTCTCTCTCTCTCTCTCTCTCTCTCTCTCTCTCTCTCTCTCTCTCTCTCTCTCTCTCTCTCTCTCTCTCTCTCTCTCTCTCTCTCTCTCTTGTCACTATCTGCATGATGTAAATCTTACCTGTAGCAAATTGGACAAGTTTAATTATTGACGTGTTCGATAATTTTGTTGAAAAATATTCAGTTTTTGTTGTCTCAAATCTCAATCCCTGCACTTTTGTAATCGAGGAAAATAAAAAAAGTCCATTAGGAGTCTTGATGACGACCCACCCCCTGGTTCTGAGTCCAACGTGTCCCCACTAATCTACTTGTGACCATTGTTATCTGTGTTGTGACGATTCAACTCAGTGGGAACGGGAGGGATGTAAAGATGACGTCATTCGACTTCCAGCCAGTCGGCTGTCATCGTCCACAGCTGGTCTCGGGGTCTTTCAGTTGAGATTGGAATCGAACGAGTGTAAGCCGTCTGGTTAATTACCTCTGGGAAAACGAGGGCAATACGTGGGTTCTCATTAACTTTTTTTATAATTTTGAAAAGACTTGCGCTGGCTTTCTTTGAGCAGTCTATACATACATAGTGTAGTAATATTTCACTTTGCAGTGTCTAAAATAAATTTTAGAAAATATAGAAAGCTTATCTTATTATTTTATGGGGGAAAACTAATGAATACAATCAATACTAAATTACGTAGCTTGTAACTTGAAAGTTTATTAATTGATGCATCAGTAACACTAAAAGTAAATCTTGCACTATTGAAACACCCGTTGGGCGTTTGTTACAGTCAACAGCGACAAAATAATAATATCAATGTTACCTCTATGAAATAATTGACTTACTTTCATGTTATTTAGAGTAATAAATCCTCTATAACATGTAAATGTCATAAAATTCAAAATTTGAGAAAGTTTGACATTAAGTACGATAGTTTGGAATTGATTGTAAGTCCAAAGTTCTTCAAAACCTTTCGTGATCTATATCGAAACGAAGGTGCTTTTAGAGCTTTGTCCAATTACCTGATTGAGATAATTACTTATCGGAAGATTTTAATTTTTCTATTTATTTATATTTAAGATTGAGTGGGGGAATGGGGATACGGGTATCAGATGCATGAGCACATGCTAATGGAACATCTTAGAGTAAACATGTCTAAAATACACATTGCCAAGTGAATGGCAAACACAGTGTAAAGTAAAGTGCACTCGCAAGCGTCAGCATGAGATGCACTTTGACATGGCGATAGAAAATCTTGCATATGAGTGTTCGGCACAGTTTAAAAAGCGGGAGATTTGATTGTGTCTTGCTCGCACCTTTGAAATGACGTTCAATATTATCAAACGTGTTGGAATATGCAGGACTGGTTATTGCTAAGATATGCAGCAGATGTTCTAAACCGTTTGGATAAAATGTCGATAATATCTGAAATTGTCGAATTTGATCCAAACGTTATACATTAATTTTGAATCCATTTTTGAAGATTATTTTGTAGACCTTGATACAACGTAGTCCCGAATAATGGAAATATTTGTAAAGTAGTTGTCATTGCATCACTGTCATACAAACATAAAACATTCGATTCTCACGACGCTTTTCTTTGTTGAACGCTGTTCAGGATCAGATTTCGAATCTCGTCTAGAAACTTTTGACGCTTATACAATCGATATTAGTTTTATTGCTGTATATTTGATATAAGTGAGTTTATAGTACTTATATCTGACATGATAAGGTTTTATTGGTTTTATGATGCTCCCACGTAGGCTCCCTGTTATACCTTTGTGACTCCTACCTTTGTTCTCGTTTTATGAAATACTCATAACAGACAGGGAGTATAAAGTATAGACCTAAAATATTTGTATATTAAAATACCTTAAATTTAATAATAATATCAATGCCGCTATTACTATACATACATGATCAATATACACAAACCTGTAAAATGTTGTTTAATTTAAATCAACATTCAGTGTTTACATTATTGTCATTGGTGGATTGATTGATACTGAGTTTAACATGGATGATATATATAGTAAGAGCGTATGTCAATGTTCTATTTTGACTCTAGTCGACTAGCCGAACTAATGCAACAATTTTGTGACAATTAGTTACAACAATCATTAATTTGTTGTATTAGTGCACTAGGCTAGTCGACTAGCATCAAAATAGAGCATTGAGATACGCCCTAACTGTTGGCAGCCATACAAGGATCCGGTTGGAACGCTTTATAAAAACAGAACGAGTTGCTTTAAATTCCCAACAAATTCACTTGCATTATATTGAAGACTTCCCCTATAACGCAGCTGTGTAGAGTGATCAGTTTATCATCGGAATACTGTTTGATAACGGTTCGTGAACACTTTTAGTTGCAAGAAACTTGGTGAAGGCTAAGGTTTCAATATTAGAAACATGATTTGGAACCACGGCTGATGACAATTCATTATTTTATATTATATATTTATATTTTTTTAGTTTCGTTTATATAGAATTGAATAATTATTACTGGTCACTAACTATTATTTTCAGAATTTCATATAACCTATAGTCACACAACTAAAACGTTTCTTCATTGTAGTTTGATCTTACAAAACAAAAAACAAATGAATGTGCTGCTTGCAAATAAGATCATTCATTGTACACACTTTTAAAACCATTGAAGTCTTGTTTAGTTGCGAAGCTTGAGCACCACCCTTAAATCTCAATAATTACAAGGAAGACCCTCATAGCTTGGATGAGATGTGATACGATGTTCCCGAACCCTGAAACCTTTTATCGAGCTTTTCAACAGCGACAGCCTCTTGAATTCAAACGTGTATTTTGTTTCTTCTTCATCATCAAACACTGGAGACTTTTAGTATAAAGCTGAACACTAGAGAGATTTGCGCAAAGACCTAAATAGTATAACCTGCAAATTAAGAAAAAAAGCGAAATTAATGCGACGACACGTGAAAACAGTGCTGCCATGCAGAGCGGCTCACAACCTGATTGATATCAATCAGCATTCAAGTGTCTCCTGGGTTGTCGCAAACAGTTCCATTGCCACCGTTTTAGGGCTACAGAAGGAGGACTGAGATTAGAGCCTCGCCACTAGGATCGCTACCAAAAATGTGTCGCCAATAAAAACGAGGACTTTCCTGTTTAGACCATAGGTTATATAGAGGTCTTTGATAATAGCAAAATAAATGATTTTTTTAATTTACGGATTTGGTTTGTACACGAATCGAACCGTTACGTGGTTGACTGGATAATTTCGAAAGTATAGTATTTTTCTACTTGAAACCATGAACGAGCGACAGCTTAGTGTTATGAATAACTCTCACAATTTTGAACTGTATTGACGCTTTATCAAATTATGTTTAATTGCCGTTTTCCTGAGTGAGTTTATCTTTATCGTCACGCCAGAGTCACATTTGATGAAGGCATATCCATGTCATCATCAGCGAATCACTAAAATGTGAAAGCGACACAATGAATGTTTGATTAAAACTCAAACATTCAGGCAATAGATCTAACATATCCTAAAAGTATTGATTCAGCTGTGCATAGATGTCGCTATCATCCACTAATTGTAAAATGATTACGTTTAGTTATGGTTTGTGTTTCCGATTGACATGGCTCAATGGACCTCAATTTATACCAAGTTATATTCACGAAGAGGGAACAAAATGGATTCCTGCAAAACATCATTTTTACTATTACTCTCAGAACCATCATATTTGTGAAATGGAATTGGGAACTAAACTAAATGTTCGTATTTCAGGGCGTCCAGTGAATAGCAAAATAGATTGATATGTGGCAGATTATGAATGTAACCCCTCTAACGAATGTCCAACAGAAATGTAAATTGTCAAAATCAATCAGTCTGTTAATTTGTTACATATACCCTATCCATCCCCCCTCACCACACACAAACAAACATAAACGTCATAGCAGTCATAGGGTATTTACTCATAGGATATAAACGGATTTTCATATCTTGTAATACTGGTAGAGGGATACGGAATAAAAATATACGGTATTTTTTTTTTTTAACGAAAGTAATAGAAGTTAATTATTTTGAGTAAGCTAATTCTTATGATGATGATCATTACTGTTACTTAATCACGCACATTTAGATACTAGAAGCACTGAAAACCCAGTGTTTTTCACCTTAAAACAATAAGTACGACTCTATAATAGCGCTGTGCCCTTGCGGTCGCCTCTTACTACATGCATTCAGAGTTACCCTAAGTTTGTTCTAGAGCTACTCTGAGTCCAGACGGGGCTTCTTATTTGTATGAGTTCATTTAATTTGTGAGACGCTGTTGATTATTCTAGATGCAGGAAACTTTTAAAATGTAGTAAGTTGTTATCTTAAATTTGTCGCGGAGGAAAAATGAATGCTGCCATTATTGAAGAACCCTCCAACATTTTCTTTTGAGTAAACACTGCAATGAATAATACAACTCTTTATCATCTATCCATTTCTCCGGCTACCGAAAATACAGGCGTATATTATATGGATCGTGGAAGCCTCCATAATTAATTAGCACTGAAACCCATTTTTTTCGTTTCAGGAAAAATCAGGTTTTGTTCAGCATAAAATTTGAAACATAATTTCAAAGAGATACCGAAACCGATTTGAACAAGATACCGTTAAATTACTTCATAATAAACACCGAAGGAAATAGAAAATGATGGTTTATGAAACAACGTGACGAATTTAGTATTTACTCCATTCAGGGCTTTCGAAAATATCAAATCCATACTTATAATCTTAAAATTGAATGAAGTATGTAATAATAAGCAGTGTTGAATTCAGAGTTTTGTCCCCGGGGGGGCTATTTCAAATCCCGGGGGTGTAGACATCGAATGAGCGGGGGGGGGGGGGGGGGGGGCAAATTTTCCAAACCACTTCTGCTTCCACATTACTTTTACTAATAAACTGTCCAAGTGTTCTGATACAAAACACTACTTAAAACACTATTTAAAACAAAAATATATGTTCAACAAACCACTTGAGGCCCAGTTGAGTTTGAGCCGGAGTTTAGATAATCCTGGCCCTTCTCTGCTTTTTTTTCTGCTTGTTTCAGCTCTCTTGTCACATACTCTCTTGTGACACACAGAAAAATGTATTTACTTATTAAACCTTCAAAGCAATATTTCCGTGCCATTTCAAAATTAAGTAATAATATAGAGCTTGTAGCCAATTCATTCCCGGGGGGGCGAATGACAATTCCCGAGGGGGCTTCGCCCCCCCGGGATCATAGCTGAATTCAACACTGATAATAAGTGTGAAACTAGTCGCCTCGGAAGCTAAACTGTGCACGTGCCCTCCAGTGAGAGTGAGAGAGTAGAGAGAGCAGACTTGCTGAACACGCAGGCAGGCATCCCGCATCCCCTGGGAGCGACACGTGCAGACGGTAATACACCTTTTGTGAGATGAATTCAATTCCGCGTCTGCCAATTTGCAAAATTAACAAACGTGTGCGTTATTAGGTTGGAGAGTAAAAAATATCAGAGCTACGTTTTGCGCACCCAGAATATTCATTGAAGTTGATTATTTCTTTATGTCGCATATTGCCGTTGTTAGCACACTCTTTGTTCTGGGCAGATTGAGCGAGGCTGTGTAACGTGTATATTCATAAAATAAAAAAAAAAAATAAAAAAAAAAAAAAAAATGTAGGTTGCACGTCACTTCTTTGCGCGTGGCGGCCACATTTGTGATCAAACAGTCGTTCAAAAATTCAGCCTGTTTTTGAAATAAAATTTGTATGTGTAATATTTTTTTATTATTTGTTCTACTTTTTAAATTCTAAATTAGGCTTATTTATTAAATTTGAATAGTATTTGCCAATGATCTAGGATTGGTCCTCCTCATCAATTGTGTCACAATCATGGCCGCTGTGACGTCACGTGGGAACTATGAATACGGTGACGTGTATCTTCAAAACCACTCGTGCTTTTCATTGGTGGAGTGGAGAGACAAGTTTGAACGGGTGTGTAAATAAGTATCACGTGTAAACTAACAGCTGTTATACTGGCCGAAATGCTGGAAAAGATTATTTTTAGAGATATAATTTAAGAATTGACTGAATTGTCATCTAGAAATTGTAATTTACAGAAATTACGATTGTAATTTTTCTATAATTATTTGAATCCGAAACATTTCTCTTAAAAAGGTTCTTTGATTATTATAAGATTTTTTGTAAATGGTAAAATAGATACTTCAATTAATAATTTTAACATGTTAGCGAAAATTTTTTATCCGGTATGTGTTTTGAATTTATAATTTATATCTTTATCGCGATTCTGAAAAGCTTTTTTCTTTTCTCAAACACCCGACAGTTCATTTGAATTGTTTCGTCACATTTGTACCATATCTGGCTCATTGATCTGTAACATATCAGCTGATTGCTCGGATGTGCAGCCGTTGAGTGGCAGACATCAACAAAGTCGTATAGAGCCAGCTAATAGATTGCAGAGCAACGCGCCGGATGCGGGATGCCCTCTCAGGCGGGGAAGAGCTCTCAATTAGTTTTAGAAGCGCAAATCTTCATTACTTGCGCCAAGTAGAGCTGGGAATAATAGGGTCAAGGGTGGAAGTAATCAAGTAACTATGTAGTAATCCTTGACGCTAGACTGCACAATTTATTACATTCATGATGAAATTTTTCTACCTCAAATAATATAAAATTACAATAATCATTATTAACATGTATTCAAACTTTCGAATCATTTCACTGCGTTTCTTCGTGGGTGAGTTTAACTCGACGTTTCGTTTCCTCTCTGTGTTCCTCGAAATATACACAGCAAAATAATAACCAGTGTTTAGTTTTAATTTCATAACAGTATTCCCAAATCGCGATTCTAAAATGTGAAATAATCAACATCGTTACATTTTTTCATGTGCGAACTATTATGTTGACTGATGAGATATTATATTTTGATAAACATAATCAATATCCCTCTCCCCCCCCCCCCCCGGACCCACCCGACATACTTATTATTATAACACAAACGCTTTCTACTCAATTTTAGTAATTTTCTACGATTTCTGCGCTATTATTGAAGTTTACCAATCAAAATCTAAACTTTTCAATGCAATGAATGTATCTAGTTTTTATAACATAACTGAAGGCTCTATAATAAATTTTAACTACATCATTTTAATGATTTTCTACCTGACTTGTAATGTATTTCACATCCAAAATGTAAAAGTGCTCTTAAAACCTGTATACAATATCTCTTTGCGCTCCATCCCTGTTCGCAAAGTATCACTATGCTCCCCCCCCCCCAACAATTTCTAGTACAAACTAACCACTCAGCGAATTAGAAGTAATTGCTATGTTCTTTGTAGAGGGATGCTGAAAGACAATAGAAACAACTCCAATTTGCTCTCTGGGAGTGGACGTACCCTGGACGTACTATATACGCTGCGGTACCCCATACGGTGCTGCGCTCTACTTTTAAACCGGATAATCTCTAATACAACAGAGTGATGATCGCGTAATGTTGGTTGATGAGATTAGGATTACCTAGAAAATATAATCAACCTAATAGCAAGCACTGTTATACTCTAATTACTTTGTCCCTTGTTTACATACTTCCCGCTTAAATAACTAACGCTGTAAGTTTTTAAATGTCAAAGGAGTTTGCGAAGTTTGATACTTTTATAATTAACGTACGAAAGCTTATATGATTACACAGATAAAAAGAAAGTTCATTTCTAAAAACTTGTGCAAACTCTCTCTATAGCTAACGCTGCGAATTAAAACGCTGACGAAGGAAGAAAGTCCCGATGAACATATAAACTCGCCCGTTCGAAACTTAAGTCCAAAGATAAATAATCTTAGCCGTAGAAAGATCTTTCAGAAGTTTGAAAACGCAACAGAAATTGTTGTATCGCAAATAAAACGAAACAAAGTTTTTGAAAAGATGGATGAATTGATAAAATGATGCAGTCTATTTTCATTTGGAGAAGCAGTACTGCCCTAACTGGCATATTTTATTTTAGCACTTTCCGATTTCTACAGAGTAAATTTAAATATAGGCAGGTTAAACGCTGCCTTTTAAATAGAACAAAATCTAATTTTGTGGCTCAAGTCAAAACTGATTTCTCTCTCTATTATTGTATCGAATTTAAACAACGAAACCAAGGTCCCAAGTTTTAGTCATCCTTTTACGTGTTTTACTTAAATGAAATAATCCTATTTCTTTGTTGAAAGATTGGTTACTAGATTTAATACCCATTACTCCAGAAAACTGTACCCACCCAAAAGTAAAATCTTGTGTGGGTAGTCTTCTCGATAACAGTTACTAGTGATAATTACTGTCAATAGAGACTCGTATGTACACTATGGAATGACATTGAAATAAATAGAATGTAATGCTTTACAATATTATCTCTTCAGTCTTTACACACTATATATGCACACAAGACGTATCTTTAAAACATGTGTTAAGTGCTATATAATAATATTTGGAACTAGAGATGGGAATTTTGGCCCGAACGGCCCGAAAGCCCGGGCCGGGCCGGGTTTCTTAAGTTAGCTTCGGGCTTCGGGCCGGTATCGGGCCGAAGCATTGAAAGTTCTGGCCGGGCCGGGCCAGGCTTTCGGGCTTTCGGGCTTTCGGGCCGAGTCGGGCTTTCGGGCCGAGTCGGGCTTTCGGGCCGGTTCGGGCTTTCGGGCCGAGTCGGGCTTTCGGGCCGGTTCGGGCTTTCGGGTCGAGGTGGAATTTCGGGCCAGGTCGGACTTCTGGCTTCCCTGGCCAGCAATTTGGGGCTGGATATCATCATTTAATAATGTTTTTATAATAAAAAAAATAATTCTTTAAAATTGAATATAGAGCTGCTTCAGTTAAATTATCTAAGCAGCAGTAAGCAGTTTGTTTTTTGGAGTTCTCTACAGGCCACAGTCCACCCACCCACACACAACATTCTCCTATTCCCTACCCCTATAGCCATTAGCCACCACTGTGGCGATCGACTAAATCGATACGTTTTGTGTCGGCGGCGACTTTACTATATGGCCAGGTCGCTCTTTCGGGCCGGGCCGGGTTTTCGGGCTTTCGGGCCGGTTCGGGCTTTCGGGCCGGGCCGGGCTTTCGGGCCGGTGCGGGCTTTCGTGCCGGGTAGGGCTTCTGGCTTTCCTGGCCAGCATTTTGGGGCTGGATATCAATATTTAATAATGTTTTTTATAATTTAAAAAAAAAATTCTATAAAATTGAGTATAGAGCTGCTTCAGTTTAATTATCTAAGCAGCGGTAAGCAGTTTGTTTTTTGGAGTTCTCCACAGGCCACAGTTCACCCACCCACACACAACATTCTCCTATTCCCTACCCCTATAGCCACCACTGTGGCGATCGACTAAATCGATACGTTTTGTGTCGGCGGCGGCTTTACTATAAGGCCAGGCCGGGTTTTCGGGCTTTCGGGCCGGGCCGGGCTTTCGGGCTTTCGGGCCGGGCCGGGCTTTCGGGCTTTCGGGCCGGGCCGGGCCGGAATCATCATCTTTCGGGCCGGGTTCGGGCCGGGCGGCAGTAGGTTTTTACCTTGTCGGGCCGGACTCGGGCCGGACAGTTTCGGGCCGGGCCACGGGCCGGGCCGGGCCGTACGTTTCCCACAAATTCGCATCTCTATTTGGAACCACATGTATTAATCACGTTCAAAATTGCATTTTTTTAAATAAATATTTGAAGAGCGATTTTTCAATCCATGCTTGTCACCAACTTTTCTGATAATCCATATCTCATAATTTTCCCCATTTATACCCATTAACCGACTATACACAGAATAACTACCATCAATGGTATTGTTAGATGAGCGTAGCGAAGCGGAGTGAATCTCTCCATACAACTCGATCGGCGCTTTGTCTGTGTGTATGTGTGTGTGTATGTATGTATGTGCGCTAAATTTTGTTCGTCGCGCACAGGTCAAACGGCTTGACGTATTTGGCTGAAATTTTCTGTCAACATTTGTGACTACTAAACTCGATGCTGTTAACATAACCAGCAAAATTCGTCAAGATGCCAACCTACGAAAAATTAATAACTGAAAAATAAAATTTGTTTATTTATTTAATTAAATGAAAACTTACCAACGGATTTAAATAATGTTTATCATATAGGTTGACATAAACCGTACCAACAATTGACAATAATTTCAAAATTGTACGTTTATCCGCCATGTTATAAAAAAATATTGTTTATTTACAACAATAATTTCTTCATTTTTACAGTGTTCCGCCGATATGATTCGCATTTGCGGATTTTTGCAATTAGATGCACATAGTATACACCAAAAATAGCGTACGTAACTATACTTATGCATTATTATTTGGAATCTCGATAGCTGTCATAAAATGGCTACAATGACATAAGATGCCAACACACAAAAAATTAACAACTGAAACACGTGTTTCGTTATTTATTTATTTAAATTAAAACTTACACACGGATATTAATGATTTTTTATATGTAGGTCCACATCAATAGTACCAACACTCGACATTAGTTTCAAAATTGTTGCTTTAACCGCCATGTTATAAACAAATATTGTTTATTTACGGTAGACATTTTCTTCATTTTTACAGTGTTCCACCGATATGATTCGCATTTGCGGACCATTGAAGTTAGATGCACATAGTATGCTGCAGAAATGGCGTAGGGAGTCAGACCTTTCTCACTTTGTATTTGGAATTTTAATAGCTGTCATAGAATGGCTACAATGGCGTGTTATGTTTTATGACTTTCACGGCAAAAATGCAAATGTTAACAACGAACTTTGGAGACAAATAAAAACGCTTTTATTATAATTTAAAAGCGGGTTTTTGTATGATAAAACAATAATACATTTTACATTTAGTCTATACCTACATTATGGAACTTTCCATACACTGATAGGTTTAATAGTTTATGAATGAGAGACTATTGAGTAGACCACGGTCGAATTAAATTATGCGGAAATCCATTGAAAAATCAACTTAAAGGTTTTAATTTATTTAAAGAAAACATCTTAACGGTTTTAAACAATATTTCGTGCATTTATTAGAAACATATCGAGAAATAATATACACAAGTAATAAGGTATTTACTTGCTCCGCCATTTTGTAAAAAAATCATATGTTTATTATTAAGTTTCTTTTTTTTTTAAGAGAAATATGATATTCAAAAGATGTGTTTGCTTTAAAACATTGAACCAACTCGCTCATCTGTCAACGCGGAGCGTTTTTAGATGAGCGTAGCGAAGCGGAGTGAATCTCTCCATACAACTCGATCGGCGCTTTGTCTGTGTGTCTGTATGTAAAAAAATATCAAAAAATATCGACGTATGTCTGTATGTGCGCTAAATTTTGTTCGTCGCGCACAGGTCAAACGGCTTGACGTATTTGGCTGAAATTTTCGGGCAACGTTCGTGACTACTAAACTTGATGCTGTTAACATAACCAGTAAAATTCGTTAAGATGCCAACCTACAAAAAATTAATTAGTGAAAAAAATCCAGTTTTATTTTTTTTTTATTAAAACTTATTTACAGATTTAAATAATGTTTTAAATTTATATCGACACTAACAATGTTGACACTTGATAAAAGTTTTGGAACTATAACTTTAACTTCCATTTAGTTAAAAAATATTTAGTTTCTACTCGTATTTACGGGAATTTACATTGGTTTCTTTACAGTGCTCCACTTATACGATTCTCATTTGAGGACTATTGACGTTAGATGCACATACTATGCATGGCGAATGGCGTGTACAAAGAGACCTTTCTAAAACTACTTTTGGAATTTCGATAACGTTAATAGAATGGCAACAATGGCGTGTTATGTTTTATGACTTTCACGGCAAAAATGCAAATGTTAACAACGAACTTTGTAGACAAAATTAAAAGCTTTTATTTTTATTTAAATGCGGTTATTGTATGATTAAACACTATTTCATTTTAGATCTAGCCTGTATCTACATTATGGATTTTTCTATACACAGATAACTTTAATAGTTAATGAATAAGAGCCTTTTGAGTAGACCACGGACGAATGAAATTATGCGGAAATCCATTGAAAAATCAACTTGGAGGTTTTAATTTATTTACAGAAAACTTTTAAACGGATTTTTATAATATTTCGTGTAGTTATTAGCAACATATCGGGGAATAATAAATACAAATTTTAAGATTTTAACTTAAACCGCCAACTGGTAAACAAATCATATGTTTGTTATAAAAGTATATTTTTTAAGCGGCGTATGATATGCAAAATATTAGTTGATTTACTAAAAAAAAAAAAAAAAATCGCTCATCTGGCAACGCGGAGCGTTTTCCTAGTCCTAGTTATTAGATGAGCGTAGCGAAGCGGAGTGAATCTTTCCATACAACTCGATCGGCGCTTTGTCTGTGTGTACGTATGTATGTCTGTATGTATGTATGTGCGCTAAATTTTGTTCGTCGCGCACAGGTCAAACGGCTTGACGTATTTAGCTGAAATTTTCGGTCAACATTTGTGAGCACTAAACTCGATGCTGTTAACATAACCAGCAAAATTCGTCAGGATGCCAACCTACAAAAAATTAATTTCTAAAAAACAAAATTTGTTTATTTATTTAATTAAATTAAAACTTACACACGGATTTTAAATATGTTTCACTTATAGGTTAACATCAATAGTTTCAAGACTTGACAATAGTTTCAAAATTGTAAGTTTACCCGTCATGTCATAAAAAAATATTGTTTATTTACAACAATAATTTCTTCATTTTTACAGTGTTCCACCGATATCGTTCGCATTTGCGGATCTTTGCAGTAAGATGCACATAGTATACACCAAACATAGCGTACGCAATCATACCCCTCTCATTCTTATTCGGAATCTCGAAAGCTGTCATAAAATGGCTACAATGACGTAAGATGCCAACCTAAAAAAAATTAACAACTGAAACACATGTTTTGTTATTTATTTAATTAAATTAAAACTTACAAACCGATATAAATAATTTTGTATATGTAAGTCCACATCAAAAGTACCAACACTCGACAACAGTTTCAAAATTGTAACTTTAACCGCCATGTTATAAACAAATATTGTTTATTTACGGCAGACATTTTCTTCGTTTTTACAGTGTTCCACCGATATGATTCGCATTTGCGGACCATTGAAGTTAGATGCACAAAGTATGCTGCCGAAATGGCTTACGCAGTCAGATCTTTCTCACTATGTATTTGGAATTTTGATAGCTATCATAGAATGGCTACAATGACGTGTTATGTTTTATGACTTTCACGGCAAACATGCAGAAAATAACAACAAACTTGGTCGACAATTTAAAAAGCTATTAGTATAGTGTAAAGCCCCATTCAGAATTCACTTAGACTTAGACTTAAACTTACAACGTGAAGTATGGCTTATTGGAAGGCTGTGATTGCGTTCATAATTCCTTGACGTAAACTTAACGCCGTAGACTTGGTCGGAAAGTTTGGAAACATCAAATAATTTACTAAGTTTCAAGGTCAACTTAGGAAATTGACCAATCATATAATTCTTTGACTCACGCTACAATTATACATCATGGCGGCAACTACAGAGTTCGACGAGAACTTATTAAACTATTATTTTCAATGCGAGGCCTTGTACAACAAGGCTGATCCCCGTTATAAGGACAAGGTTTATAAGCAAAATCTCTGGCTTGCAATTGCTGAGCCCATGGGGACAACTGGTACGTATGAATCTTAAATTGTTATTACCTGTAATTGTTACCTTAACCCTACTTTTTGTAAATGTCTTATTAATTTGGTTGTTATCAGACTATCTCAGCAGTTGGGAGTTTTTATATATGACTTTTCATGAGAAATACATAACCAATCAATATAGCCACACAACACTGAAAAGCAGCAGCTTCCTCTATCGAAGGCATTGTAAGATTAATTCTAGCTAGGCCATCTGATTAACACCACTTGGTCAAAACAAATGTAGGCCTAGATGACAGAAAATATTTTATGACAGCCCGCGCAATTGGAACAGGCTAGATGGATTTTGATTGGCTGTTAATGACTCACGCTGCCGCCTTCATACGTTTTGTTTGCCATCCGTCTAGGTGGCGGTGAATGAAATGTGAACGAAGGGACCTTGACGTACGTAAGTAGTAAGTTTTAAGTTATAAGTCAAGTGAATTCTGAATGGGGCTTAAATGCGAGTTATTGTATGATTAAACAATATTACACGCTAGATATAGTCTGTATTGTAATATATCTGGTTTCTTCCTTACCGTAATAACGAAGAACACCTTTTTCAACAAACGATAGTTGTTTATTTACTTTAGTTTTTACACAATAAATAATTATGATTTAGCATTACTTAATGATTGCCGTAGCAAGTTCTCTTACCGAGGACCGTAGACCCCTCTCTCTCCTTGTTCACCGCCAACTACCTAATACGTACCTACCGCCCCCTGGCCACACACCGCCCACTGGCCACACACCGGCCCGTGTAGTGTCCGCAGCTTCCACGGGCCTGTGTTCCTCCCGCCTCCTCCAACCCTTGCTCTGGGGTGAGAGCGGAGGACGCTACATTACAGTATCCACATTATGAAACATTCCATACACTGATAGGTTCAATAGTTTATGAATTAGAGCCTATTGAGTAGATCACGGTCGAATGAAATTATGCGGAAATCCACCAACTTGAAGGTTTTAATTTCTTTAAAGAAAACTTCTTAACGGATTTAAATAATATTTCGTGCATTTATTAGCAACATCTCAAGAAATAATATACTTTCAGTTATAAGGTTGTAACTTGATCCGCCATCTTGTAAAAAAATCATATGTTTATTATAAAGGTATTTTTTTTTTTTAAAAGAGTAATATGATATGCAAATGATTTATTTGATTTGATACATTGAAAAAAATCGCTCATCTGTCAACGCGGAGCGTTTTCCTAGTAATAACATATTTAGATGAGCGTAGCGAAGCGAAGTGAATCTTTCCATACAACTCGATCGGCGCTTTGTCTGTGTGTATGTATGTATGTATGTATGTATGTCTGTATGTCTGTATGTGCGCTAAATTTTGTTCGTCGCGCACAGGTCAAACGGCTTGACGTATTTTGCTGAAATTTGTTGTCAACATTTGTGACTACTAAACTCGATGCTGTTAACATAACCAGCAAAATTCGTCAAGATGCCAACCTACAAAAAAATAATTACTGAAAAAAATAATTTGTTTATTTATTTAATTAAATGAAAACTTACAAACGGATTAAAATAATGTTTCACATGTAGGTTTATATCAACAGTACCAACAATTGACAATAACTTCAAAATTGTAAGTTTATCCGCCATGTTATAAAAAAATATTGTTTATTTACAACAATAATTTCTTCATTTGTACAGTGTTCCGCCGATATGATTCGCATTTGCGGACTTTTGCAATTAGATGCCCATTGTATACACCAAAAATAGCGTACGTAACAATACCTCTGCACTATTATTTGGAATTTCGATAGCTGTCATAGAATGGCTACAATGACATTAGATGCCAACCTACAAAAAATTAACAACTGAAACACGTGTTTTGTTATTTATTTATTTTAATTAAAACTAACACACGGATATTAATGATTTTTTTATATTTCGGTTCACATCAATAGTACCAACACTTGACAACAGTTTCAAAATTGTAGCTTTAAACGCCATGTTAAAAACAAATATTGTTTATTTACGGCAGTAATTTTTTTCATTTTTACAGTGTTCCACCGATATGCTTCGCATTTGCGGACCGTTAAAGTAAGATGCACATAGTATGCTGCCGAAATGACTTACGCAGTCAGACCTTTCTCACTATGTATTTTGAATTTTGATAGCTACCATAGAATGGCTACAATGACGTGTTATGTTTTATGACCTTCACGGCAAACATGCAAATGTAAACAACGAACTTGGTCGACAAATTAAAAAGCTTTTATTATGATTTAAAAGCGGGTTATTGTATGAATTATTAATATAACATTTTAGTTATAGTCTGTATCTACATTATGAAACTTTCCATACACTAAAAGGCTAAATAGTTTATGAATTAGAGCCTATTGAGTAGACCACGGTAGCATGAAATTATGCGGAAATCCATCAACTTGAAGGTTTTAATTTCTTTAAAGAAAACTTCTTAACGGATTTAAACAATATTTCGTGCATTTATTAACAACATATCAAAAAACAATATACTCAAGTTATAAGTTTGTAACTTGATCCACCATCTTGTTAAAAAATCATATGTTTATGATAAAGGTATTTTTTTTTAAGAGTAATATGATATGCAAATGATTTATTTGATTTGATACATTGAAAAAAATCGCTCATCTGTCAACGCGGAGCGTTTTCCTAGTATAAAATTAATTAGAGAGGTGGCAATGATCGCTAAAGTATGTCCCGTAAAAACGGTTCTCTACATTGCGTCATCCTTGCCGCTTATTAGATGAGCGTAGCGAAGCGGAGTGAATCTCTCCATACAACTCGATCGGCGCTTTGTCTGTGTGTGTGTATGTGTGTGTGTATGTATGTATGTATGTATGTGCGCTAAATTTTGTTCGTCGCGCACAGGTCAAACGGCTTGACGTATTTGGCTGCAATTTTCGGGCAACGTTTGTGAGCACTAAACTCGATGCTGTTAACATAACCAGCAAAATTCGTCAAGATGCCAACCTACAAAAAAATAATTACTGAAAAATAAAATTTGTTTATTTATTTAATTAAATGAAAACTTACTAATGGATTTAAATAATGTTTCACTTGTAGATTAACATCAACAGTACCAACACTTGACAAAAGTTTCAAAATTGTAAGTTCATCCGCCATATTATAAAAAAATATTGTTTATTTACTACAATAATTTCTTCATTTTTACAGTGTTCCACCGATATGATTCGCATTTGCGGACTATTGCAGTTATATGCACATAGTATACACCAAACACAGCGTACGTAACAATACCTATGCACTATTATTTGGAATTTCGATAGCTCTCATAGAATGGCTACAATGACGTAAGATGCCAACCTACAAAAAATTAACAACTGAAACACATGTTTTGTTATTTATTTAATTAAATTAAAACTTACAAACCGATATAGATAATGTTTTCTGTGTAGTTTCACACTAATAGTACTAACAATTGACAAAAGTTTCAAAATTGTAGCTTCAATCGCCATGTTGTAAATAAATATTGTTTATTTACGGCTATTAATTTCTTCATTTTTACAGTGTTTCACCGATATGATTCGCATTTGCGGACCATTGAAGTTAGATGCACATAGTATGCTGCCGAAATGGCGTACGCAGTCAGACCATTCTCACTGTGTATTTGGAATTTTGATAGCTAGCATAGTATGGCTACAATGCCGTGTTATGTTTTATGACTTTCACGGTAAAAATGCAAATGTTAACAACGAACTTGGTCGACAAATTAAAAAGCTTTTGTTATGATTTAAAAGCGGGTTATTTAATAATAAATTAATATTACATTTTAGATATAGTCTGTATCTACATTATGGAACTTTCCGTACACTTATAGGTTTAATAATTTATGAATTAGAGCCTATTGAGAAGACCACGGTCGAATGAAATTATGCGGAAATCCATTGAAATGAACTTGAAGGTTTTAATTCTTTGACGGATTTTAATAATATTTCGTGCAGTTATTAGCAACATATCGACAAATAATATACACAAATTCTAAGGTTGTTACTTGAACCACCATCTTGTAAACAAGAATTTTGTTTATTGTAAAGGTTTTTTTGTATGAGTAATATGATATTCTAAAGATTTGTTTGCTTTAATACATTGAAAAAACTCGCTCATCTGGCAACGCGGAGCGTTTTCCTAGTGCGTAGAACAATGTAACGAACAAGTTATGATTAGATGAGCGTAGCGAAGCGGAGTGAATCTCTCCATACAACTCGATCGGCGCTTTGTCTGTGTGTGTGTATGTGTGTGTGTATGTGCGCTAAATTTTGTTCGTCGCGCACAGGTCAAACGGCTTAACGTATTTAGCTGAAATTTTCGGGCAACGTTTGTGACTACTAAACTCGATGCTGTTAACATAACCAGCAAAATTCGTCAAGATGCCAACCTACAAAACATTAATTACTGAAAAATAAAATTTGTTTATTTATTTAATTAAATAAAAACTTACAAACGGATTTAGATAATGTTTCACTTGTATATTCACATCAACGGTACCAACACTTGACAAAAGTTTTAAAATTGTAAGTTTATCCGCCATGTTATAAAAAAATATTGTTTATTTACTACAATAATTTCTTCATTTTTACAGTGTTCCACCGATATGATTCGCATTTGCGGACTATTGCAGTCAAATGCACATAGTATACACCAACCATATCGTACGTAACAATGCCTATGCATATTTATTTGGAATCTCGATAGCTGTCATAGAATGGCTACAATGACGTAAGATGCCAACCTACAAAAAATTAACAACTGAAACACATGTTTTGTTATTTATTTAACTAAATTAAAACTTACACACCGATATAAATAATTTTTTATATGTAAGTTCACATCAATAGTACCAACACTCGACAACAGTTACGAAATTATAGCTTTAACCACCATCTAATAAACAAATATTGTTTATTTACGGCAGTGATTTTCTTCGTTTTTACAGTGTTCCACCGATATGATTCGCATTTGCGGACCATTGAAGTTAGATGCACAAAGTTGTGCTGCCGAAATGGCTTACGCAGTCAGACCTTTCCCACTATGTATTTGGAATGTTGATAGCTATCATAGAATGGCTACAATGACGTGTTATGTTTTATGACTTTCAAGGCAAACATGCAATAGTAAACAACGAACTTGGTCGACTAATTAAAAAGCTTTTATTATGATTAAAAAGCGGGTTATTGTATGATTAAACAATATTTCATTTTAGATATAGTCTGTATCTACATTATGGAACTTTCGATACACAGATAGGTTTAATAGTTTATGAATTAGAGCCTATTGAGTAGACCACGGTCGAATGAAATTATGCGGAAATCCATTGAAAAATCAGCTTAAAGGTTTTAATTTATTTAAAGGAAATCTTCTTTACGGATTTAAATAATATTTCGTGCATTTATTAGCACCATATTGAGAAATAATATACACAAGTTTTAAGGTTGAAACTTGATCCGCCATCTTGTAAAAAATCATTTGTTTATTATAAAGGTACTTTTATTTTTGAAAGAGTAATATGATATGCAAATGATTTATTTGATTTGATATATTGAAAAATCTCGCTCATCTGGCAACGCGGAGCGTTTTCCTAGTTAGATGAGCGTAGCGAAGCGGAGTGAATCTCTCCATACAACTCGATCGGCGCTTTGTCTGTGTGTCTGTATGTATGTATGTCTGTATGTATGTCTGTATGTATGTGCGCTAAATTTTGTTCGTCGCGCACAGGTCAAACGGCTTGACGTATTTGGCTGAAATTTTCGGTCAACACCCGTTAATACTAAACTCGATGCTGTTAACATAACCAGCAAAATTCGTCAGGATGCCAACCTACAAAAAATTAATTTCTGAAAAACAAAATTTGTTTATTTATTTAATTAAATGAAAACTTACAAAAGGATTTAAATAATGTTTCACATGTAGGTTTATATCAACAGTACCAACAATTGACAATAATTTCAAAATTATACGTTTATCCGCCATGTTATAAACAAATATTGTTTATTCACAACAATAATGTCTTCATTTTTACAGTGTTCCGCCGATATGATTCGCATTTGCGGACTTTTGCAATTAGATGCACATAGTATACACCAAAACTAGCGTACTTAACAATACTTATGCATTATTATTTGGAATTTCGATAGCTGTCATAGAATGGCTGCAATGACGTAAGATGCCAACCTACAAAAAATTAACAACTAAAACAGATGTTTTGTTATTTATTTAATTAAATTAAAACTTACCAACCGATATAAATAATTTTTTATATGAAAGTCCATATCAATAGTACCAACACACGCCAACAGTTTCAAAATTGTAGCTTCAACCACCATGTTATAAACAAATATTGTTTATTTACGGCAGTAATTTTCTTCGTTTTTACAGTGTTCCACCGATATGATTCGCATTTGCGGACCATTGAAGTTAGATGCACATAGTATGCTGCCGAAATGGCTTACGCAGTGAGACCTTTCTCACTACGTAATTGGAATTTTGATAGCTATCATAGAATGGCTACAATGACGTGTTATATTTAATGACCTTCACGGCAAACGTGCAAATGTTAACAACGAACTTGGTCGACAAATTAAAAAGCTTTTATTATGATTTAAAAGCGGGTTATTGTATGATTAATTAGATGAGCGTAGCGAAGCGGAGTGAATCTCTCCATACAACTCGATCGGCGCTTTGTCTGTGTGTATGTGTGTGTGTATGTATGTATGTGCGCTAAATTTTGTTCGTCGCGCACAGGTCAAACGGCTTGACGTATTTGGCTGAAATTTTCTGTCAACATTTGTGACTACTAAACTCGATGCTGTTAACATAACCAGCAAAATTCGTCAAGATGCCAACCTACGAAAAATTAATAACTGAAAAATAAAATTTGTTTATTTATTTAATTAAATGAAAACTTACCAACGGATTTAAATAATGTTTATCATATAGGTTGACATAAACCGTACCAACAATTGACAATAATTTCAAAATTGTACGTTTATCCGCCATGTTATAAAAAAATATTGTTTATTTACAACAATAATTTCTTCATTTTTACAGTGTTCCGCCGATATGATTCGCATTTGCGGATTTTTGCAATTAGATGCACATAGTATACACCAAAAATAGCGTACGTAACTATACTTATGCATTATTATTTGGAATCTCGATAGCTGTCATAAAATGGCTACAATGACATTAGATGCCAACACACAAAAAATTAACAACTGAAACACGTGTTTTGTTATTTATTTATTTAAATTAAAACTTACACACGGATATTAATGATTTTTTATATGTAGGTCCACATCAATAGTACCAACACTCGACATTAGTTTCAAAATTGTTGCTTTAACCGCCATGTTATAAACAAATATTGTTTATTTACGGTAGACATTTTCTTCATTTTTACAGTGTTCCACCGATATGATTCGCATTTGCGGAACATTGAAGTTAGATGCACATAATATGCTGCAGAAATGGCGTAGGGAGTCAGACCTTTCTCACTTTGTATTTGGAATTTTGATAGCTGTCATAGAATGGCTACAATGGCGTGTTATGTTTTATGACTTTCACGGCAAAAATGCAAATGTTAACAACGAACTAGGTAGACAAATAAAAACGCTTTTATTATAATTTAAAAGCGGGTTTTTGTATGATAAAACAATAATACATTTTACATTTAGTCTATACCTACATTATGGAACTTTCCATACACTGATAGGTTTAATAGTTTATGAATGAGAGACTATTGAGTAGACCACGGTCGAATTAAATTATGCGGAAATCCATTGAAAAATCAACTTAAAGGTTTTAATTTATTTAAAGAAAACATCTTAACGGGTTTAAACAATATTTCGTGCTTTTATTAGAAACATATCGAGAAATAATATACACAAGTAATAAGGTATTTACTTGCTCCGCCATTTTGTAAAAAAATCATATGTTTATTATTAAGTTTCTTTTTTTTTTAAGAGAAATATGATATTCAAAAGATGTGTTTGCTTTAAAACATTGAACCAACTCGCTCATCTGTCAACGCGGAGCGTTTTCCTAGTTAATATTACATTTTAGATATAGTCTGTATCTACATTATGGAATTTTCCGTACACTGATAGGTTTAATAGTTTATGAATTATAGCCTATTGAGTAGACCCCGGTCGAATGAAATTATGTGGAAATCCATCAACTTGAAGGCTTTAATTTCTTTAAAGAAAACTTCTTCACGGATTTAAATAATATTACGTGCATTTATTAGCACATATCAAGAAATAATATACTTAAGTTATAAGGTTGTAACTTGATCCGCCATCTTGTTAAAAAATCATATGTTTATTATAAAGGTATTTTTTTTAAAAAAAGAGTAATATGATATGCAAATGATTAGATGAGCGTAGCGAAGCGGAGTGAATCTTTCCATACAACTCGATCGGCGCTTTGTCTGTGTGTATGTATGTATGTATGTCTGTATGTCTGTATGTGCGCTAAATTTTGTTCGTCGCGCACAGGTCAAACGGCTTGACGTATTTTGCTGAAATTTTCTGTCAACATTTTTGACCACTAAACTCAATGCTGTTAACATAACCAGCAAAATTCGTCAAGATGCCAACCTACAAAAAAATAATTACTGAAAAAAATAATTTGTTTATTTATTTAATTAAATGAAAACTTACAAACGGATTAAAATAATGTTTCACATGTAGGTTTATATCAACAGTACCAACAATTGACAATAACTTCAAAATTGTAAGTTTATCCGCCATGTTATAAAAAAATATTGTTTATTTACAACAATAATTTCTTCATTTGTACAGTGTTCCGCCGATATGATTCGCATTTGCGGACTTTTGCAATTAGATGCCCATTGTATACACCAAAAATAGCGTACGTAACAATACCTCTGCACTATTATTTGGAATTTCGATAGCTGTCATAGAATGGCTACAATGACATTAGATGCCAACCTACAAAAAATTAACAACTGAAACACGTGTTTTGTTATTTATTTATTTTAATTAAAACTAACACACGGATATTAATGATTTTTTTATATTTCGGTTCACATCAATAGTACCAACACTTGACAACAGTTTCAAAATTGTAGCTTTAAACGCCATGTTAAAAACAAATATTGTTTATTTACGGCAGTAATTTTTTTCATTTTTACAGTGTTCCACCGATATGCTTCGCATTTGCGGACCGTTAAAGTAAGATGCACATAGTATGCTGCCGAAATGACTTACGCAGTCAGACCTTTCTCACTATGTATTTTGAATTTTGATAGCTACCATAGAATGGCTACAATGACGTGTTATGTTTTATGACCTTCACGGCAAACATGCAAATGTAAACAACGAACTTGGTCGACAAATTAAAAAGCTTTTATTATGATTTAAAAGCGGGTTATTGTATGAATTATTAATATAACATTTTAGTTATAGTCTGTATCTACATTATGAAACTTTCCATACACTAAAAGGCTAAATAGTTTATGAATTAGAGCCTATTGAGTAGACCACGGTAGCATGAAATTATGCGGAAATCCATCAACTTGAAGGTTTTAATTTCTTTAAAGAAAACTTCTTAACGGATTTAAACAATATTTCGTGCATTTATTAACAACATATCAAAAAACAATATACTCAAGTTATAAGTTTGTAACTTGATCCACCATCTTGTTAAAAAATCATATGTTTATGATAAAGGTATTTTTTTTTAAGAGTAATATGATATGCAAATGATTTATTTGATTTGATACATTGAAAAAAATCGCTCATCTGTCAACGCGGAGCGTTTTCCTAGTATAAAATTAATTAGAGAGGTGGCAATGATCGCTAAAGTATGTCCCGTAAAAACGGTTCTCTACATTGCGTCATCCTTGCCGCTTATTAGATGAGCGTAGCGAAGCGGAGTGAATCTCTCCATACAACTCGATCGGCGCTTTGTCTGTGTGTGTGTATGTGTGTGTGTATGTATGTATGTATGTATGTGCGCTAAATTTTGTTCGTCGCGCACAGGTCAAACGGCTTGACGTATTTGGCTGCAATTTTCGGGCAACGTTTGTGAGCACTAAACTCGATGCTGTTAACATAACCAGCAAAATTCGTCAAGATGCCAACCTACAAAAAAATAATTACTGAAAAATAAAATTTGTTTATTTATTTAATTAAATGAAAACTTACTAATGGATTTAAATAATGTTTCACTTGTAGATTAACATCAACAGTACCAACACTTGACAAAAGTTTCAAAATTGTAAGTTCATCCGCCATATTATAAAAAAATATTGTTTATTTACTACAATAATTTCTTCATTTTTACAGTGTTCCACCGATATGATTCGCATTTGCGGACTATTGCAGTTATATGCACATAGTATACACCAAACACAGCGTACGTAACAATACCTATGCACTATTATTTGGAATTTCGATAGCTCTCATAGAATGGCTACAATGACGTAAGATGCCAACCTACAAAAAATTAACAACTGAAACACATGTTTTGTTATTTATTTAATTAAATTAAAACTTACAAACCGATATAGATAATGTTTTCTGTGTAGTTTCACACTAATAGTACTAACAATTGACAAAAGTTTCAAAATTGTAGCTTCAATCGCCATGTTGTAAATAAATATTGTTTATTTACGGCTATTAATTTCTTCATTTTTACAGTGTTTCACCGATATGATTCGCATTTGCGGACCATTGAAGTTAGATGCACATAGTATGCTGCCGAAATGGCGTACGCAGTCAGACCATTCTCACTGTGTATTTGGAATTTTGATAGCTAGCATAGTATGGCTACAATGCCGTGTTATGTTTTATGACTTTCACGGTAAAAATGCAAATGTTAACAACGAACTTGGTCGACAAATTAAAAAGCTTTTGTTATGATTTAAAAGCGGGTTATTTAATAATAAATTAATATTACATTTTAGATATAGTCTGTATCTACATTATGGAACTTTCCGTACACTTATAGGTTTAATAATTTATGAATTAGAGCCTATTGAGAAGACCACGGTCGAATGAAATTATGCGGAAATCCATTGAAATGAACTTGAAGGTTTTAATTCTTTGACGGATTTTAATAATATTTCGTGCAGTTATTAGCAACATATCGACAAATAATATACACAAATTCTAAGGTTGTTACTTGAACCACCATCTTGTAAACAAGAATTTTGTTTATTGTAAAGGTTTTTTTGTATGAGTAATATGATATTCTAAAGATTTGTTTGCTTTAATACATTGAAAAAACTCGCTCATCTGGCAACGCGGAGCGTTTTCCTAGTGCGTAGAACAATGTAACGAACAAGTTATGATTAGATGAGCGTAGCGAAGCGGAGTGAATCTCTCCATACAACTCGATCGGCGCTTTGTCTGTGTGTGTGTATGTGTGTGTGTATGTGCGCTAAATTTTGTTCGTCGCGCACAGGTCAAACGGCTTAACGTATTTAGCTGAAATTTTCGGGCAACGTTTGTGACTACTAAACTCGATGCTGTTAACATAACCAGCAAAATTCGTCAAGATGCCAACCTACAAAACATTAATTACTGAAAAATAAAATTTGTTTATTTATTTAATTAAATAAAAACTTACAAACGGATTTAGATAATGTTTCACTTGTATATTCACATCAACGGTACCAACACTTGACAAAAGTTTTAAAATTGTAAGTTTATCCGCCATGTTATAAAAAAATATTGTTTATTTACTACAATAATTTCTTCATTTTTACAGTGTTCCACCGATATGATTCGCATTTGCGGACTATTGCAGTCAAATGCACATAGTATACACCAACCATATCGTACGTAACAATGCCTATGCATATTTATTTGGAATCTCGATAGCTGTCATAGAATGGCTACAATGACGTAAGATGCCAACCTACAAAAAATTAACAACTGAAACACATGTTTTGTTATTTATTTAACTAAATTAAAACTTACACACCGATATAAATAATTTTTTATATGTAAGTTCACATCAATAGTACCAACACTCGACAACAGTTACGAAATTATAGCTTTAACCACCATCTAATAAACAAATATTGTTTATTTACGGCAGTGATTTTCTTCGTTTTTACAGTGTTCCACCGATATGATTCGCATTTGCGGACCATTGAAGTTAGATGCACAAAGTTGTGCTGCCGAAATGGCTTACGCAGTCAGACCTTTCCCACTATGTATTTGGAATGTTGATAGCTATCATAGAATGGCTACAATGACGTGTTATGTTTTATGACTTTCAAGGCAAACATGCAATAGTAAACAACGAACTTGGTCGACTAATTAAAAAGCTTTTATTATGATTAAAAAGCGGGTTATTGTATGATTAAACAATATTTCATTTTAGATATAGTCTGTATCTACATTATGGAACTTTCGATACACAGATAGGTTTAATAGTTTATGAATTAGAGCCTATTGAGTAGACCACGGTCGAATGAAATTATGCGGAAATCCATTGAAAAATCAGCTTAAAGGTTTTAATTTATTTAAAGGAAATCTTCTTTACGGATTTAAATAATATTTCGTGCATTTATTAGCACCATATTGAGAAATAATATACACAAGTTTTAAGGTTGAAACTTGATCCGCCATCTTGTAAAAAATCATTTGTTTATTATAAAGGTACTTTTATTTTTGAAAGAGTAATATGATATGCAAATGATTTATTTGATTTGATATATTGAAAAATCTCGCTCATCTGGCAACGCGGAGCGTTTTCCTAGTTAGATGAGCGTAGCGAAGCGGAGTGAATCTCTCCATACAACTCGATCGGCGCTTTGTCTGTGTGTCTGTATGTATGTATGTCTGTATGTATGTCTGTATGTATGTGCGCTAAATTTTGTTCGTCGCGCACAGGTCAAACGGCTTGACGTATTTGGCTGAAATTTTCGGTCAACACCCGTTAATACTAAACTCGATGCTGTTAACATAACCAGCAAAATTCGTCAGGATGCCAACCTACAAAAAATTAATTTCTGAAAAACAAAATTTGTTTATTTATTTAATTAAATGAAAACTTACAAAAGGATTTAAATAATGTTTCACATGTAGGTTTATATCAACAGTACCAACAATTGACAATAATTTCAAAATTATACGTTTATCCGCCATGTTATAAACAAATATTGTTTATTCACAACAATAATGTCTTCATTTTTACAGTGTTCCGCCGATATGATTCGCATTTGCGGACTTTTGCAATTAGATGCACATAGTATACACCAAAACTAGCGTACTTAACAATACTTATGCATTATTATTTGGAATTTCGATAGCTGTCATAGAATGGCTGCAATGACGTAAGATGCCAACCTACAAAAAATTAACAACTAAAACAGATGTTTTGTTATTTATTTAATTAAATTAAAACTTACCAACCGATATAAATAATTTTTTATATGAAAGTCCATATCAATAGTACCAACACACGCCAACAGTTTCAAAATTGTAGCTTCAACCACCATGTTATAAACAAATATTGTTTATTTACGGCAGTAATTTTCTTCGTTTTTACAGTGTTCCACCGATATGATTCGCATTTGCGGACCATTGAAGTTAGATGCACATAGTATGCTGCCGAAATGGCTTACGCAGTGAGACCTTTCTCACTACGTAATTGGAATTTTGATAGCTATCATAGAATGGCTACAATGACGTGTTATATTTAATGACCTTCACGGCAAACGTGCAAATGTTAACAACGAACTTGGTCGACAAATTAAAAAGCTTTTATTATGATTTAAAAGCGGGTTATTGTATGATTAATTAGATGAGCGTAGCGAAGCGGAGTGAATCTCTCCATACAACTCGATCGGCGCTTTGTCTGTGTGTATGTGTGTGTGTATGTATGTATGTGCGCTAAATTTTGTTCGTCGCGCACAGGTCAAACGGCTTGACGTATTTGGCTGAAATTTTCTGTCAACATTTGTGACTACTAAACTCGATGCTGTTAACATAACCAGCAAAATTCGTCAAGATGCCAACCTACGAAAAATTAATAACTGAAAAATAAAATTTGTTTATTTATTTAATTAAATGAAAACTTACCAACGGATTTAAATAATGTTTATCATATAGGTTGACATAAACCGTACCAACAATTGACAATAATTTCAAAATTGTACGTTTATCCGCCATGTTATAAAAAAATATTGTTTATTTACAACAATAATTTCTTCATTTTTACAGTGTTCCGCCGATATGATTCGCATTTGCGGATTTTTGCAATTAGATGCACATAGTATACACCAAAAATAGCGTACGTAACTATACTTATGCATTATTATTTGGAATCTCGATAGCTGTCATAAAATGGCTACAATGACATTAGATGCCAACACACAAAAAATTAACAACTGAAACACGTGTTTTGTTATTTATTTATTTAAATTAAAACTTACACACGGATATTAATGATTTTTTATATGTAGGTCCACATCAATAGTACCAACACTCGACATTAGTTTCAAAATTGTTGCTTTAACCGCCATGTTATAAACAAATATTGTTTATTTACGGTAGACATTTTCTTCATTTTTACAGTGTTCCACCGATATGATTCGCATTTGCGGAACATTGAAGTTAGATGCACATAATATGCTGCAGAAATGGCGTAGGGAGTCAGACCTTTCTCACTTTGTATTTGGAATTTTGATAGCTGTCATAGAATGGCTACAATGGCGTGTTATGTTTTATGACTTTCACGGCAAAAATGCAAATGTTAACAACGAACTAGGTAGACAAATAAAAACGCTTTTATTATAATTTAAAAGCGGGTTTTTGTATGATAAAACAATAATACATTTTACATTTAGTCTATACCTACATTATGGAACTTTCCATACACTGATAGGTTTAATAGTTTATGAATGAGAGACTATTGAGTAGACCACGGTCGAATTAAATTATGCGGAAATCCATTGAAAAATCAACTTAAAGGTTTTAATTTATTTAAAGAAAACATCTTAACGGGTTTAAACAATATTTCGTGCTTTTATTAGAAACATATCGAGAAATAATATACACAAGTAATAAGGTATTTACTTGCTCCGCCATTTTGTAAAAAAATCATATGTTTATTATTAAGTTTCTTTTTTTTTTAAGAGAAATATGATATTCAAAAGATGTGTTTGCTTTAAAACATTGAACCAACTCGCTCATCTGTCAACGCGGAGCGTTTTCCTAGTTAATATTACATTTTAGATATAGTCTGTATCTACATTATGGAATTTTCCGTACACTGATAGGTTTAATAGTTTATGAATTATAGCCTATTGAGTAGACCCCGGTCGAATGAAATTATGTGGAAATCCATCAACTTGAAGGCTTTAATTTCTTTAAAGAAAACTTCTTCACGGATTTAAATAATATTACGTGCATTTATTAGCACATATCAAGAAATAATATACTTAAGTTATAAGGTTGTAACTTGATCCGCCATCTTGTTAAAAAATCATATGTTTATTATAAAGGTATTTTTTTTAAAAAAAGAGTAATATGATATGCAAATGATTAGATGAGCGTAGCGAAGCGGAGTGAATCTTTCCATACAACTCGATCGGCGCTTTGTCTGTGTGTATGTATGTATGTATGTCTGTATGTCTGTATGTGCGCTAAATTTTGTTCGTCGCGCACAGGTCAAACGGCTTGACGTATTTTGCTGAAATTTTCTGTCAACATTTTTGACCACTAAACTCAATGCTGTTAACATAACCAGCAAAATTCGTCAAGATGCCAACCTACAAAAAAATAATTACTGAAAAAAATAATTTGTTTATTCATTTAATTAAATGAAAACTTACAAACGGATTTAAATAATGTTTCACATGTAGGTTTATATCAACAGTAACAACAATTGACAATAATTTCAAAATTGTACGTTTATCCGCCATGTTATAAAAAAAATTTGTTTATTTACAACAATAATTTCTTCATTTGTACAGTGTTCCGCCGATATGATTCGCATTTGCGGACTTTTGCAATTAGATGCACATAGTATACACCAAAAATAGCGTACGTAACAATACCTCTGCACTATTATTTGGAATTTCGATAGCTGTCATAGAATGGCTACAATGACATTAGATGCCAACCTACAAAAAATTAACAACTGAAACACGTGTTTTGTTATTTATTTATTTTAATTAAAACTTACGCACGGATATTAATGATTTTTTTTATGTCGGTCCACATCAATAGTACCAACACTTGACAACAGTTTCAAAATTGTAGCTTTAACCGCCATGTTATAAACAAATATTGTTTATTTACGGCAGTAATTTTTTTCGTTTTTACAGTGTTCCACCGATATGCTTCGCATTTGCGGACCGTTAAAGTAAGATGCACATAGTATGCTGCCGAAATGGCTTACGTAGTCAGACCTTTCTCACTATGTGTTTGGAATTTTGATAGCTATCATAGAATGGCTACCATGACGTGTTATGTTTTATGACCTTCACGGCAAACATGCAAATGTAAACAACGAACTTGGTCGACAAATTTAAAAGCTTTTATTATGATTTAAAAGCGGGTTAATGTATGAATTATTAATTATACATTTTAGATATAGTCTGTATCTACATTATGGAACTTTCCATACACTGATAGGCTAAATAGTTTATGAATTAGAGCCTATTGAGTAGACCACGGTCGAATGAAATTATGCGGAAATCCATCAACTTGAAGGTTTTAATTTCTTTAAAGAAAACTTCTCAACGGATTTAAACAATATTTCGTGCATTTATTAGCAACATATCAAAAAACAATATACTTAAGTTATAAGTTTGTAACTTGATCCGCCATCTTGTAAAAAAATCATATGTTTATGATAAAGGTATTTTTTTTTAAAGAGTAATATGATATGCAAATGATTTGATACATTGAAAAAAATCGCTCATCTGTCAACGCGGAGCGTTTTCCTAGTTAGATGAGCGTAGCGAAGCGGAGTGAATCTTTCCATACAACTCGATCGGCGCTATGTCTGTGTGTGTGTGTGTGTGTGTGTGTGTCTGTATGTGCGCTAAATTTTGTTCGTCGCGCACAGGTCAAACGGCTTGACGGATTTGGCTGATATTTTCGGTCAACACCCGTGATTACTAAACTCGATGCTCTTAACATAACCAGCAAAATTCGTCAGGATGCCAACCTACAAAAAATTAATTTCTGAAAAATAAAATTTGTTTATTTATTTAATTAAATTAAAACTTACTCACGGATTTTAATTATGTTTCACTTGTAGGTTAATATTAATAGTTTCAACACTTGACAATAGTTTCAAATTTTGTAAGTTTACCCGTCTTCTCATAAAAAAATATTGTTTATTTACGGTACTATTTTTTTCATTTTTACAGTGTTCCACCGATATCATTCGCATTTGCGGATCTTTGTAGTTAGATGCACATAATAAAAACAAAAATAGCGTACGCAATTATTCCTTTCTCATTATTATTTGGAATCTCGATAGCTGTCATAAAAAGGCTACAATGACGTAAGATGCCAACCTACAAAAAATGAGTTAATGAAAAAATTTTTTTTTATTAATTTAATCTAATCAAAACTTACACACGGATATCAATTTTTTTTTATATGTAGGTCCACATCAATAGTACCAACACTTGACAATAGTTTCAAAATTGTAGCTTCAACCGCCATTTTATAAAAAAATATTGTTTATTTAGGACTATTAATTTCTTCATTTTTACAGTGTTCCACCGATATGATTCGCATTTGCGGACCATTGAAGTAAGATGCACATAGTATGCTGCCGAAATGGCTTACGCAGTCAGACCTTTCTCACTGTGTATTTGGAATTTTGATAGCTAGCATAGTATGGCTACAATGACGTGTTATGTTTTATAACCTTCACGGCAAAAATAAAAATGTTAACAACGAACTTGGTCGACAAATTAAAAAGCTTTTGTTATGAATTAAAAGCGGGTTTTTGTATGATAAATTAATATAACATTTTAGATATAGTCTGTATCTACATTATGGAACTTTCCATACACTAATAGGATTAATAGTTTATGAATTAGAGCCTATTGAGTAGACCACGGTCGAATGAAATTATGCGGAAATCCATCAACTTGAAGGTTTTCATTTCTTTAAAGAAAACTTCTTAACGGATTTAAATAATATTTCGTGCATTTATTAGCAACATATCAAGAAATAATATGATCAAGTAATTAGATGAGCGTAGCGAAGCGGAGTGAATCTTTCCATACAACTCGATCGGCGCTATGTCTGTGTGTGTGTGTGTGTGTGTGTGTGTCTGTATGTGCGCTAAATTTTGTTCGTCGCGCACAGGTCAAACGGCTTGACGTATTTGGCTGAAATTTTCGGGCAACGTTTGTGACTACTAAACTCGATGCTGTTAACATAACCAACAAAATTCGTCGCGATGCCAACCTACAAAAAATTAATTACTGATAAATAAAATTTGTTTATTTATTTAATGAAATGAAAACTTACAAACGGATTTAAATAATGTTTCAATTGTAGATTCACCACAACAAAACCAACATTTGACAAAAGTTTCAAAATTGTTAGTTCATCCGCCATGTTATAAAAAAATATTGTTTATTTACTACAATTATTTCTTCATTTTTACAGTGTTCCACCGATATGATTCGCATTTGCGGACTATTGCAGTTAGATGCACATAATAAACACAAAAATACCGTACGCAATCATACCTTTCTCATTTATATTTGGAATCTCAATAGCTGTCATAGAATGGCTACAATGACGTAAGATGCCAACCTACAAAAAATTAACAACTGAAACACATGTTTTGTTATTTATTTAATTATATTAAAACTGACGCACCGATATAAATAATTTTTTAAATGTAAGTCAACATCAATAATACCAACACTCGACAACAGTTTCAAAATTGTAGCTTTAACCGCCATGTTGTAAACAAACATTGTTTATTTACGGCAGTAATTATCTTCGTGTTTACAGTGTTCCACCGATATGATTCGCATTTGCGGACCATTGAAGTTAGATGCACATAGTATGCTGCCGAAATGGCTTACGCAGTCAGACCTTTCTTACTATGTATTTTAAATTTTGATAGCTATCATAGAATGGCTACGATGACGTGTTATATTTAATGACCTTCACGGCAAACATGCAAATGTTAACAAAGAACTTGGTCGACAAATAAAAAAGCTTTTATTATGATTTAAAAGCGGGTTATTGTATGATTAATTAATATAACATTGTAGATATAGTCTGTATCTACATTATGGAATTTTCCATACACTGATAGGTTTAAAAGTTTATGAATTAGAGCCTATTGAGTAGACCACGGTCGAATGAAATTATGCGGAAATCCATCAACTTGAAGGTTTTAATTTCTTTAAAGAAAACTTCTTAACGGATTTAAATAATATTTCGTGCATTTATTAGCAACATATCAAGAAATAATATACTTAAGTTATAAGGTTGTTACTTGATCCGCCATCTTGTAAGAAAATCATATGTTTATTATAAAGGTATTTTTTTTTTTAAAGAGTTATATGATATGCAAATGATTTATTTGATTTGATACATTGAAAAAAATCGCTCATCTGTCAACGCAGAGCGTTTTCCTAGTTAGATGAGCGTAGCGAAGCGGAGTGAATCTCTCCATACAACTCGATCGGCGCTTTGTCTGTGTGTATGTGTGTGTGTATGTATGTATGTATGTATGTATGTGCGCTAAATTTTGTTCGTCGCGCACAGGTCAAACGGCTTGACGTATTTTGCTGAAATTTTCAGGCAACATTTGTGACCACTAAACTCGATGCTGTTAACATAACCAGCAAAATTCGTCAAGATGCCAACCTACAAAAAACAAATTACTGAAAAATAAAATTTGTTTCTTTATTTAATTAAATGAAAACTTACCAACGGATTTAAATAATGTTTATCATGTAGGTTTTTATCAACTGTACCAACAATTGACAATTATTTCAAAATTGTGCGTTAATCCGCCATGTTATAAAAAAATATTGTTTATTTACAACAATAATTTCTTCATTTTTACAGTGTTCCGCCGATATGATTCGCATTTGCGGACTTTTGCAATTAGATGCGCATAGTATACACCAAAAATAGCGTACGTAACAATACCTATGCATTTTTATTTGGAATCTCGATAGCTGTCATCAAATGGCTACAATGACATAAGATGCCAACCTACAAAAAATTAACAACTGAAACACATTTTTTGTTATTTATTTAATTAAATTAAAACTTACACACGGATATTTATGATTGTTTATATGTAGGTCCACATCAATACTACCAACATTCGACATTAGTTTCAAAATGGTAGCTTTAACCGCTATGTTATAAACAAATATTGTTTATTTACGGCAGTAATTTTCTTCGTTTTTACAGTGTTCCACCGATATGATTCGCATTTGCGGACCATTGAAGTTAGATGCACATAGTATGCTGCCGAAATGGCTTACGCAGTCATACCTTTCTCACTATGTTTTTTGAATTTTGATAGCTAACATAGAATGGCTACAATGACGTGTTATGTTTTATGACTTTCACGGCAAACATGCAGAAATAACAACGAACTTGGTCGACAAATTAAAAAGCTTTTATTATGATTTAAAAGCGGGTTATTGTATGATTAATTAATATTACATTTTAGATATAGTCTGTATCTACATTATGGAACTTTCTATACACTGATAGGTTTAATAGTTTATAAATTAGAGCCTATTGAGTAGACCACGGTCGAATGAAATTATGCGGAAATCCATCAACTTGAAGGTTTTAATTTCTTTAAAGAAAACTTCTTAACGGATTTAAATAATATTTCGTGCATTCATTAGCAACATATCAAGAAATAATATACTTAAGTAACAATGCTGTAACTTGATCCGCCATCTTGTAAAAGAATCATATGTTTATTATAAAGGTATTGTTTATTTTTAAAGAGTTATATGATATGCAAATGATTTATTTGATTTGATTAGATGAGCGTAGCGAAGCGGAGTGAATCTTTCCATACAACTCGATCGGCGCTTTGTCTGTGTGTCTGTATGTCTGTATGTATGTGCGCTAAATTTTGTTCGTCGCGCACAGGTCAAACGGCTTGCCGTATTTGGCTGAAATTTTCGGGCAACGTTTGTGACCACAAAACTCGATGCTGTTAACATAACCAGCAATATTCGTCAAGATGCCCACCTACAAAAAATTAATTACTGAAAAACAAAAATTGTTTATTTATTTAATTAAATGAAAACTTACAAACGGATTTAAATAATGTTTTATTTGTAGATTAACATTAACAATACTAACACTTGACAAAAGTTTCAAAATTGTAAGTTTATCCGCCATGTTGTAAACAAATATTGTTTATTTACTACAATAATTTCTTCATTTTTACAGTGTTCCACCGATATGATTCGCATTTGAAGACTATTACAGTTAGATGTACATATGTTACACCAAACATAGCGTACGTAATTATACATGTTCGTTTTTATTTGGAATCTCGATAGCTGTCATAGAATGGGTACAATGACGTAAGATGCCAACCTACAAAAAATTAACAACTGAATAACATGTGTTTTAATTTATTGAATTAAATAACCATTTGCACACGGATAAAAATAATTTTTTGCTTGAAGGTTCACATCAATGATACTAACACTCGACAACAGTTTCAAAATTGTAGCTTTAACGGCCATGTTATAAAAAAATATTGTTTATTTACGGCAGGCATTTTCTTCATTTTTACAGTGTTCCGCCGATATGATTCGCATTTGCGGACCATTAAAGTTAGGTGCACATAGTATGCTGCCGAAATGGCTCACGAAGTCAGACCTTTCTCACGATGTATTTGGAATTTTGATAGCTATCATAGAATGGCAACAATGACGTGTTATGTTTTATGACCTTCACGGCAAACATGCAAATGTTAACAACGAACTTGGTCGACAAATAAAAAAGCTTTTATTATGATTTAAAAGCGGGTTATTGTATAAATTATTAATATTACATTTTATATATAGTCTGTATCTACATTATGGAACTTTCCATACACTGATAAGTTTAATAGTTTATGAATTAGAGCCTATTGAGTAGACCACGGTCGAATGAAATTATGCGGAAATTCATCAACTTGAAGGTTTTAATTACTTTAAAGAAAACTTCATAACGGATTTAAACAATATTTCGTGCATTTATTAGCAACATATCAAAAAACAATATATTTAAGTTATAAGTCTGTAACTTGATCCGCCATCTTGTAAAAAAATCATATGTTTATGATACAGGTATTTTTTTTTTAAAGAGTAATATGATATGCAAATGATTTATTTGATTTGATACATTTAAAAAAATCGCTCATCCGTCAACGCGGAGCGTTTTCCTAGTACATTGAAATAAATCGCTCATCTGTCAACGCGGAGCGTTTTCCTAGTTAGATGAGCGTAGCGAAGCGGAGTGAATCTTTCCATACAACTCGATCGGCGCTTTGTCTGTGTGTACGTATGTATGTGCGCTAAATTTTGTTCGTCGCGCACAGGTCAAACGGTTTTACGTATTTGGCTAACATTTTCGGGCAACGTTTGTGACCACTAAACTCGATGCTGTTAACATAACCAGCAAAATTCGTCAAGATGCCACCCTACAAAAAATTAATTACTGAAAAATTTAATTTTTTTTTTTTTTTTAATTAAATTATAACTTACAAACGGATTAAAATATTGTTTCATTTGTAGATTCACATCAATGGTACCAACACTTGACAAAAGTTTTAAAATTGTAAGTTTATCCGCCATGTTATAAAAAAATATTGTTTATGTACTTCAATAATTTCTTCATTTTTACAGTGTTCCACCGATATGATTTGCATTTGCGGACTATTGCAGTTAGATGCACATAGCATACACCAAACATAGCGTACGTAACAATACCTATGAAATGTTATTTGGAATTTCGATAGCTGTCATAGAATGGCTACAATGACGTAAGATGCCAACCTACAAAAAATGAACAACTGAAACACATGTTTTGTTATTTATTTAATTAAACTAGGAAAACGCTCCGCGTTGCCAGATGAGCAATTTTTTAAAAAGTAAATCAAACATATTATTTGCATATTATCATATTACTCTTACAACAAAAATACCTTTATAATGTACACATGATTTTTCAAAAGATGGTGGTTCAAGTCACAACCTTAGAATTTGTGTATATTATTTGTCGATATGTTGCTAATAACTGCACAAAATATTACTAAAATCCGTCAAGAATTAAAACCTTCAAGTTCATTTCAATGGATTTTCGCATAATTTCATTCGACCGTGGTCTACTCAATAGGCTCTAATTCATAAACTATTAAACGTATCAGTGTATGGAAAGTTCCATAATGTAGATACAGACTATATCTAAAATGTAATATTAATTAATCATACAATAATCCGCTTTTAAATCATAATAAAAGCTTTTTAATTTGTCGACCAAGTTCGTTGTTAAAATTTGCATTTTTACCGTGAAAGTCATAAAACATAACACGTCATTGTAGCCATACAATGCTAGCTATCAAAATTCCAAATACACAGTGAGAAAGGTCTGACTGCGTAAGCCATTTCGGCAGCATACTATGTGCATCTTACTTCAATGGTCCGCAAATGCGAATCATATTGGTGGAGCACTGTAAAAATGAAGAAATTAATAGCCGTAAATAAACAATATTTTTTTACAACATGGCGGTTGAAGCTACAATTTTGAAATTATTGTCAAGTGTTGGTTGTATTGATGTGGACCTACATATAAAAAATCATTAATATCCGTGTGTAAGTTTTAATTAGATTAAATTTATTAAAAAAAAACTGTTTTTCATTAACTAATTTTTGTAGGCTGGCATCTAACGTCATTGTAGCCTTTTTATGACAGTTATCGAGATTCCAAATAAAAATGAGAAAGGTATGATTGCGTACGTTATTTTTGTGTTTACTATGTGCATCTTACTACAAAGATCCGCAAATGCGAACGATATCGGTGGAACACTGTAAAAATGAAGAAATTATTGTTGTAAATAAACAATATTATTTTATGACATTACGGGTAAACTTACAATTTTGAGACTTTTGTCATGTGCTAAGATTATAGTTGTTAATCTACAAGTGAAACATAATTAAAATCCGTGTGTAAGTTTTAATTTAATTAAATAAATAAACAAATTTTATTTTTCAGTAATTAATTTTTTGTAGGTTGGCATATTGACGAATTTTACTGGTTATGTTAACAGCATCGAGTTTAGTGGTCACAAACGTTGCCCGAAAATTTCAGCCAAATACGTCAACCCGTTTGACCTGTGCGCGACGAACAAAATTTAGCGCACATACAGACATACATACATACATACAGACACACAGACAAAGCGCCGATCGAGTTGTATGGAGAGATTCACTCCGCTTCGCTACGCTCATCTAATTAAAAATTACCCACTGATATAAATAAGTTTTTATATGTAAGTCCACATCAATAGTACCAACACACGACAACAGTTTCAAAATTGTAGCTTCAACCGCCATGTTATAAACAAATATTGTTTATTTACGGAAGTAATTTTCTTCGTTTTTACAGTGTTCCACCGATATGATTGGCATTTGCGGACCATTGAAGTTAGATGCACATAATGTGCTGCCGAAATGGTCTACGCAGTTAGACCTTTCTCACTATGTATTTGGATTTTTGATAGCTATCATAGAATGGCTACAATGACGTGTTATATTTAATGACCTTCACGGCAAACATGCAAATGTTAACAATGAACTTGGTCGACAAATTAAAAAGCTTTTATTATGAATTAAAAGCGAGTTATTGTATGATTTATTGATATTAAATTTTAGATATAGTCTGTATCTACATTATGGAACTTTTCATACACAGATAGGTTTAATAGTTTATGAATTAGAGCCTATTGAGTAGACCACGGTCGAATGAAATTATGCGGATATCCATCAACTTGAAGGTTTTAATTTCTTTAAAGAAAACTTCTAAACGGATTTAAATAATATTTCGTGCATTTATTAGCAACATATCAAAAAATAATATACTTAAGTTATAATGTTGTAACTTGATCCGCCATCTTGTAAAAAAATCGATGTTTATTATAAAGGTATTTTTTTTTTAAGAGTAATATGATATGCAAATGATTTATTTGATTTGATACATTGAAATAAATCGCTGATCTGTCAACGCGGAGCGTTTTCCTAGTAAGGTTGTAACTTGATCCGCCATGTTGTAAAAAAATCATATGTTTATTATAAAGGTATTTTTTCACATTAAAGAGTAGATGATATGCAAATGATTTATTTGATTTGATACATTGAAAAAACTCGCTCATCTGGCAACGCGGAGCGTTTTCCTAGTGTTAGTTAGATGAGCGTAGCGAAGCGGAGTGAATCTCTCCATACAACTCGATCGGCGCTTTGTCTGTGTGTGTGTGTGTATGTGCGCTAAATTTTGTTCGTCGCGCACAGGTCAAACGGATTGACGTATTTTGCTGAAATTTTCGGGCAACGTTCGGGACCACTAAACTCGATGCTGTTAACATAACCAGCAAAATTCGTCAAGATACCAACCTACAAAAAATTAATTACTGAAAAATAAAATTTGTTTATTTATTTAATTAAATGAAAACTTACATACGGATTTAAATAATGTTTCACATGTAGATTTACATTAACGGTACCAACACTTGACAAAAGTTTCAAAATTGTAAGTTTATCCGCCATGTTATAAAAAAATTTTGTTTATTTACTACTATAATTTCTTCATTTTTACAGTGTCCAACCGATATGATTCGCATTTGCGGACTATTGCAGTTAGATGCACATAGTATACACCAAACATAGCGTACGTAACAATACCTATGCAATATTATTTGAAATTTCAATAGCTGTCATAGAATGGCTACAATGACGTAAGATGCCAACCTACAAAAAATTAACAACTGAAACACATGTTTTGTTATTTATTAAATTAAATTAAAACTTACACACCGATATAAATAATTTTTTATTTATAAGTCCACATCAATAGTACTAACACACGACAACAGTTTCAAAATTGTAGCTTTAACCACCATGTTATAAACAAATATTGTTTATTTACGGCAGTAATTTTCTTCGTTTTTACAGTGTTCCACCGATATGATTCGCATTTGCGGACCATTGAAGTTAGATGCACATAGTATGCTACCGAAATGGCTTACGCAGTCAGACCTTTCTCACTATGTATTTGGAATTTTGATAGCTATCATACAATAGCTACAATGACGTGTAATATTTAATGACCTTCACGGCAAACATGCAAATGTTAACAACGAACTTAGACGACAGATTAAAAAGCTTTTATTATGATTTAAAAGCGGGTAATTGTATGATTAATTAATATTACATTTTAGATATAGTCTGTATCTACATTATGAAACTTTCCATACACTGATAGGTTTAATAGTTTATGAATTAGAGCCTATTGAGTAGACCACGGTCGAATGAAATTATGCGGAAATTCATCAACTTGAAGGTTTTAATTTCTTTAAAGAAAACTTCTTAAAGGATTTGAATAATATTTCGTGCATCTATTAGCAACATATCAAGAAATAATATACTTAAGTTATAAGGATGTAACTTGATCCGCCATCTTGTAAAAAAATCATATGTTTATTATAAAGGTATTTTTTTTTTTTAAAGAGTAATATGATATGCAAACGATTTATTTGATTTGATACATTGAAAAAAATCGCTCATCTGGCAACGCGGAGCGTTTTCCTAGTAATAAAAACATGCTATTAATATATGTAACTTCATGCTGAGTAGTGAATGATGACAACAGCTGATGACAACGAAGATGAGAGGGTACAGGGATATGGAAGATAACATAATATGGGTGGTATCGTCTCGAGGATCAAGTGAAAGATTGCAGGATGAGTAAGATTGCTGATGACAGATTGCGCAGCGACACTTCGTGGGTTCCGATCACTATATAGACGGTCAGCTATCCCCCCAAATTCAACAGAATGGTCTCACTCGGCCGGACCAGTCGAGAGTAGGCTCAAAAAATTCGTAATTTTTAGCTGATTACAACAAAGGCAATCCGGAAAACGAAATCGGTAGCTTTTACTTTTTATAGCCAAAAAAAAGCAAAAAATGGCAAAAAGTAATGATTTAAATACTACAAGACTAGTTGACTGATAACGCTGGGACAGGTGTCGAACAATTTGTTATTTCATGTAAAATTAAGAAAAAGTAATGCGAAAATGGAAATCGCTACCGTTTTGCCCTGGGAGAATAAAAACGGCAAAAATGGCACACATTTCATTTAGAAGACCAGTTAACCGATAACACTGGGAGAAGAGTAAAAAAACTCGGTATTTCAAACTAAATGTATCTAATAACAAATAATGTGAAGTTCGAAAACATAAACACGGCCTTTAAAATCAAGAAACGGCAAAAAAAACGGCACCAATGTATCATAATATAGAAGACCTATCGACCGATTATACTGAGACTGGTGGCACGAACTCGATATTTAAAACTAATTCATAACAAATAAAGCGACTATCGTAATCGATAGCACTTGGCCTTTAGAGAAATCAGAAATCGGTAAATAAACCGGTAACTATTACTTTGTATAGACAAAAAGACGGCAAACAAAATTACAATTTGTGAACTTCATTACCAATTTCTGATAATGCTTGGAGAGATGTCAACAAATTTTATATCTTTTAAGGAAAGCGAAGAAAATGTAATTCGAAAATTTATAATCATAGAGTTGGGCATTAACCAAAAATAAAAGGGGGGGAGAGGGGCATAAAAGGGCCATTTAGTATGTAGTATAAGTGACCGATAAACTTCAAGTAACCCCTCACATTTTATGGGAGAGATATATGACAACACATTTCATACTTAAAGCAAAATACCTAACAAAATATTGTGTGTGTTACACAACACTTATCATAAGTAATATAACAATAATTGAAATCAGTAGCTCTTTAGATTTGAGAGCAGAAAACGGCAGAGGGCAACTTGTCAGATGTGCGACCAATAAAAATGACAAATGCGGGTGGGTAACGAATCAAAACAATGCTATTTGATAGTGTTTTAAGATAAATTATAAATCTTATATATATTTCATTTCTTTCTTAAACATAAAATTCACCAAGAAGGGTGTGTTTATCAAATCAAAGTTCAAACGCTCAAAATACGTTCAAAACAGTACATTGTGTTCTCAGACTTCTTAAAGTAACTGCACATTTTATTTAGATAGGTTTTATTTTGGTACCATTTGACATAACTGTACCTTTGATTGTTGCATTGCCTATAGGTCAACTCTGCTTAGATAAAATATTTGTCGATGATAAGCCACTGTTTTCTGACTAAGCAGGCGATTTAGACGGTCAGCTATGCACTTTTGTGGTCTCACTCGGCCGGACCAGCTGAGAGTAGGCTCAAAAAATTCGTAATTTTTACCTGATTACAGCAAAGGCAATCCGGAAAACGAAATTGGTAGCTTTCAATTACACATATAGCCAAAATTATCAGACGTGAATGCGCTTCGATATCATATGTACTGCACTCGGGGAGGTGCCGTCGACCCAGAAACCTTACCTCCATGTCGCTCAACACTCCGGTTGCACATTGACAGATCAAACTACCAAGCAGCTATCTGGAAAACATCTCTCCTCCAATTCCAAAGTATCCCACTCCCATTCGACCATGGCTGGTGCCTGGAAGATGGTTTTATTGCTATCCAATGGCTTGCAACGAAACCAGCCCCAGAAGAAGTATTAGAATTAATATCATGCAAATGCAAGCACTGTTCTACAGCTAAGTGTCAGTGCAAGGAGCTAAAGCTTAGATGTACAGACTTGTGTTCCTGTCAAGAGCAATGCAAAGAGGTGGAAGAAGATACCTTGCTACCACTAATAGAGGAAAGCTATTGCAGTGAGGACAGTGACTGACCTGGATTTCTGAGGTATGTAGGCTATTACTAAGCCCTCATTATATACGTCTTAATATTTTAAAATCAAAATATAATTTTCGCGTTACCGATGCGACTATATATTATGTGAACGTGTTTCTGTTTTAGTGAGTCTCGAAGCATAGCAGATATGTACAACACGGTGACGAGGATGCACTAGTTTGTCATGTACTCCACATTAAAGTATATAGTTTGTAAGTGCTTTAAATTTAAACATCATCTCAAAAGTGTGTTTTAGTTGTATTTACATTAGTGCTCCATTTAATTGTATAATAATGTATAAAATCATGAGCTATCATCTACATAACTACATGTGACGGCCTGCTTGATGCTTTGCAGGTTTACAATGACTTTTTTAAACAAGTTTACATTTACATGGCAAAAAAAATGTATATGCTGAACATGCACCTAATAAATAATAACATTATAGATTTATTATTATTATAGATAATATTTTAATCACACAACAAACCGTCTAGAATTTACGGAGTTGGAACACATGCCTTCAATATGTATTTTTTCCTTGTATTTGATCTTTTATAAATAACTGGAGACAATATTGTGATGTTTTTCGTTTTCGTGTAAATAAATTACGAATAAATATTGAACAACGGGGTTCATTTATCTTTTCCAATTATACATTTTTCTTCCTACCCAACTATCTTTTCCTGCAAATCGTATGTCTTTGTTGCCGTTCTTCAAGCTCTTAAAATAATACCAATTACCTTTTATGACCGTTTCCAACTGCATTTGTGTTTATTCTATTTTGGCGGAAATAATAACACTAATATTATAACCGACCCCCCCCCCCCCCCACTCCACCTTGTTTTTGGTACCGTTTTGGCCCTTTAGTATCTGAAGTATCTGAAAGGTAAAAGGTAATGTTTAGAAGTTTGCACGCTGCTTACAATCGCATTTGTTGCCATCCCTCCCAGTAAGTTTTGTCAGCCAATTAATCTAAAAGACGGCAGTGCCCTTTTGGTGCCTTTTTTATCTATAGCCTAAAGGTACACATATTGAGTTTCACTTTATTTATTCTACATTATGCCTATAAAATATCAAATTAGTTTACCTCTCCCATTGTTACCGGTCAGTTGGTCGATAAAATAAATTGTGCCATTTTTTGCCGTTTTTAGGATCTCAACGCCAAATGGTACTGAATTCCATGTTCGCATTATGTTTTATTCATTTCTCACAAAATATCGAGTTTTTTGACACCTTGCCCAGCGCTATCACTCAATTGGTCTTGTAATCGATAAAATTCCCTTTTTTTTACCGTTTTTTGGCTATAAAAAGTGAAAGCTACCGATTTCGTTTTCCGGATTGCCTTTGCTGTAATCAGGTAAAAATTACGAATTTTTTGAGCCTACTCTCGGCTGGTCCGGCCGAGTGAGACCACAAAAGTGAATAGCTGACCGTCTAATAGTTTTAAAAACTCTTTTACAAACGGGAAAATATGCAAACACTTCAAACTATAGGAAATACTTTGACTTCTGCGCTATTGAAATCACTCTAGAAGAACAAGTTGATTATTTTATCAATAGATATGGGGTTTTAAGATTGCTACAAGGCCACGATAACTCACGAAAAGACAGGGGTATGGCGTTGTTGATGTGGTGTAAGTACTCCAGTATATTGTGTATGGACTGTGTGTAGACTTGCTGTGCCACTGAGCGCGCCACTAAAATGACACGCAGCGCGCACGGTGGGTCAAACGTGCATTTTGCCATGTATGTAAGGTTATTTAAACAACGGCTATCTCTTCAAATAGCTAAAATAATCGAAATGAATATGTCCGTATAATAATATAACGTATTTTGGAAGAAAAGCTAGTATAGCTCAAATTTGTGCATCGTAATTGTTGCTTTTGGAGAGTCAAACCCCCATTAAAAGTATTTAATATTCAGTTACTGTGAAATTAAATACAATAATTTAGAAATCGGTGGATCAAAAATCTGTTTTGGTCATATGGATTTGTTGCTATGGAATTGTTGTATTACATGTTACTTTTCATAAGAAAAAAAATGTTGGGTAGGAACGGATTTTTGTAGTTCCGTTCTTAGGAACTAGTTTCTTTTTAAGGAACTAAGGAACGCTATAGTTCCTTTTTTCAGCCAGGAACTATGGAACGCCATAGTTCCAATTTTCCAGGAACTGTGACTTATTTTCATAAGTTCCTTTTATTTTTACTTGACTGTATACGCTTGAAGGACGAAAGCGCCAAAACATAGTTTACTTACAAGATGATAGAAACGAGAAATCTACAACAACTTTTTTTGTAATATTTGATTCTACCCATCCCAACCCTCCACCTGCTACACCACCCCCGCGTGGGGTCTCCAATTAGTCGCACACCGGCACAAGTCGAAGACCCGAAACCGGTGACTATAATCCCAAATCGCTCGTGCGGAATAAGCGTGTCATGTCACTTATAACTGACCAACAGGTGTGAGAGCAATATGACTCAGACGTGCTCAGACTGTCATTCCAAAATCAAACAAAACATGAAATATATCATTTGTCAACCCATCATATCAGTCAATGTTCCCTTAACACCCCAGCGGTGTTAACACCAATGATTCGCATCGCCAGCGAAACTGCATTCGAATTCATTGGAAACGGGAAAGCTTTGATGATGAAAGATGTGGTCCGAGTGGGGTGGGGGTTGAAGTTATTTAGGGGCAAGGAGCTATCTCAATGACATGCATGTGACAACCAGGGATAGGACGTTTAAACGTGAGATTGAGTTTAACTTTAAACGTTTATAAATTTTACATTGTGCGCCTGGCCGCGTTCGGCCGAGTGGCCGGAAGAAGTCGAGCGCGAAGATGTTTGTCGCGGGGGGTGGGGGGAGGGGGGGGGGATGTTCTCACCGTTGATAAGTCACTTCTTTTGTGTGGCAGTCTTGAGCCTTATCTAATTGAATTAATTTTACACTTCCCTAAGTTTCGGAACATTTCGGTGATATTTACTACATTGGTTGTTCTTCTCGCCTTCTTTGGGGGGGAGGGGGGGGGGGAAGGGGCAAACGTTTAAACGTGAATTTTAAAAAAGGTTAAACGTTTAGGTTACTAAACGTGTTTGCCCATCCGTAGACTGACAACATAGCTGTCTCTTTCGATCGTTTTGTTACTTATAATGTCTGGTGTTCGTGGCAATTTGAAAAAATACAGTCAGAGACAGAGAATTAAGAATATAAAATAACCTTTTAAGGCTTTTACTTTTAGTCAATGTTCTTGGAGTAATGCCTTAACCCGGATAATCACCATTGATGAGTCGTCGATGGTTAGTATCCCGCTCGGCAATATCGAAAGAAAAATGGTTGTTTGCGGAAAGGCAAATTCATAGGAACTTAGTTCCAGAAAGGAACTAAGGAACGCCCCAGTTCCTTTTTTTTAGAAGAACTTGGAACTGTTTCCAGTTCCTTTTTCCTTGCGTGGAACTGGAACTGGAACTAAGTCCATTTTTTAAGGAACTTACCCAACACTAAAAACCAACAAATTCTATACTTGACTTGACTGTGTGCATTTGGCCACCACTGAGGGCGGAATGCATAGTCGAGTTAAGTGTGTGATACTGATTTGTTCATTGCTATGGAGTTTGTTCTTCTTATGGAAAATAGCATGTAATAAAACAATTCCATAGCAACACATCCTGTACTTAACTTAACACCCGACTCTACCCTGCGTACGTCCTGAGTCGCTGGTCAAACTCTGAGGCGTGAATTTTGTGCTTATTTCTCTAGATTGGTTGTTCCATCTCCACCACGCTAAATCCATACGACCTAAGTGCCGAGCGTAAATGGCACCAGTGGGCGCTTCACAGCGAATTCAGAAATAAGAATAACAAAAACGATGGTATGAAGTTCAAACTCAGAGTTTTACCAGTGACAAAGATGTAGTTGATGCATCATGCTTTACAAATGTGTAAACAGATTTTTCGTATCTACCAATTAAAGTGCGGCGAATACTTTCTGTTGATATTTTGGTCCATACGCGTGCTTATGTGTTTTTGGCTATCGAAATGCAACATTGCCAAATATTGTATCAAGAAAGTTGATAGATGTTACAATTTTACAAATATGCGACTTTTGACGCCATTCTCAAGAATGTAGGTCCATCCAAAACCGGCTTCAATAATGATTATTGTTTAATAATATAATAAAGCTCACACACGCTTCATTTGTGTTTGAAAGATCAACGCTACATAACGGTCGCGACTTGTAGATGCTGATATGTATATGTGCGACATGGCTGGTGGATGTATGTATGTGTGTGTGTGTATGTGTGTATGTGTGTGTATGTGGACTCAATTATTGCGTCTTGTGATATTAAGAAGGAGGATACTTGAGTATAAAAATCGCAAGAAATTTTTATAATTATGGGCTCAAGAATTCTTCTCGAAATCGAAATCTTAGTTTAAAGCACCGGGAACCCTGTGGTTTTGTAAGCCCTACATACTTAATGATAAATATATTAAGTATTATAATCAGTAAGGTAATTAGTTTGATTATTAAATCAATAAGCAGTAATAAAAATGCAAAACAAATACAGTAACAACCATTACTGATAATAATGTAAGATGCATTTATCATTCAGTCTGTAGGGCGTACCAAACCGCAGGGCGTTGTAAACTCAGTTTTTCGATTTCGAGAAGTAAAGCATTCTTGAGATATAATTCAAAATATGTCAATTTCTTGCGATTTTTATACTGAAGTATCCCTCTCTCTTAAGGAATATGAGCGCTGTAGACCGGCAGTATGTGCGTCACATAGCCGTGGGCCGCAAGCCTGTACCGCCCCAGACGTGGAATGGCACCACCCGACGAGCTTCGAGCATCAGCGCCACCCAACAGCCGCGGCCGCACCCAGAACCGCGTCCTGAACCTGCCGACCTCACGTGCAAGGTGGGATGAAGAGGTCCCGGTCACAGCAGAGACACCGGGACATTCAGTTCATTCATAACCAGAGCCCAACGCACTATTACTTTCCGTGTATTCATCTTATCTCGGATAACCTACTATCTCGCCGGGATGGATTACACACAATTGTAGGGGCCGGCACTCATTGTACTTGTTTGCTTGGTAATGGTAAATAGAGGGGAATTTGTAATTGTAGGCTACATCCGTAGAAAAGTGTATTTCAACCCTCCACAAATCCACTAATTGTCCGCTCGCTTTGTGTTATTTGTACTCGCAACGAGGTGGATGATATAGGTCAGGGGTGGAACCCCTGCCGCTGGAGGCAATTTTGCCTTAGGGGAATCAAATTTGTATCCTGCATTATGTTTGATGGCCTAAAACGCGTTTTGCGATAATATTTTGTTATGAAAAACAATAAAACGAAAGTCAATATTGCACAGTGTCTGATTAACGGGAAAATGGTACTTTCAGATATAACAAAGTTTTTTACTCGCAACCTATCAAAAGTCACTCGCAAGCTGCGAGCTACCGAGTAGAATTTTAGGGGGTCATGGTGTATTGATTTGTCAGAATCATTATATTATCTTGTCAATGTGTTGATAGCTTATATTATATATATATAGCTAAAAGCTGAACGTTCGTCAATTCAAACTCGCGACAACTTCTTCTCGCAAGTAATACATCGAAGCTGGCTGGGCCGGGAGTCGGATGGTATCGGTTTACTTCTGAAAGACTCGCGTTGCCAACCAATGTGATTATTGAGAACCTGGCGGGACTTATTAGATTATTGGTAGTAAGATGTATATTGGAAGACGTCTATTCAACCCTCGTAAATATGTTAGTACAACTACAATGTTGTAGCAACTAGCAACAGGTGGTGCTGATGATAGGCAACCAAAATACATAATTCAAGAATGATTCGCCTAAGTACATACCAAAACGAAAACAATGCAATGTCGTTAGTATATTTGTTTCGCATTGACGGTGTTAGAACACAAAGATGTTACCGAACACCGTTGATACATTCAGAAGATTGGAGATGGTAGGATGTCCAACAAATGGAAAAACAATGTTTTTTTCAACACCATATTTCCTTTTTAGTCAGAAAATGTGTATTCCTTAGCGTTAGCAGCACGTACTACCAATGATTAGTACTATAATCGAAGCAGATGTATCTACCACGATTTAGTGTTCAAGGATTGAGTGTTAGATCCACTAAAACGCGACAATTCAATATTACTGAGCCTCGAAACCCAGTCCGCATTCAGTTTTTAGAATCGCTCATCAACGAATGCCTTGACTATATTGCTTGCCTAGAAATACGTTGCACGACTTATTTCTGAATGAGATCTGATGAATTCGTGAGAGAATTTTGAAAACCCGTGCTACATTTTATATTAACTGGGTAATGGGTTACATTCAAGATAACATCATTCGAGCTTGCATCATGCTGTGTGTTCCAAACGAAGTTCAAATGAGCAAAACGTGGGATTGAATCGTTACGTCATGACGTCAATATAGGAACTTTTTAGTCAGTGTCGATCCTCGAGGGAGGCCTAAAACCAAGACCCACATTTCAACATTCTATTTACCAACTGGACGCTATATATATACTATATAGGTCTCGCCGTACGAAGACATCCATTTACGAAATTAAAATGTGTCATCCATTGTTTATTGACTTTATTCAAATAATCCCCCCCCCCCCCCCCTACATTGTTACTTCATCCCCTTCCCACCCATTAGTATAAATTACATTCTCACCATTTATAATAATATCTCGCTCATAATAATTAATTTATGTCACCAATATTTAATCATTTGCTTAGATTGATTGATACTTATTGATTGATATATAGTATATACTTATTTATTCTATAAGAAAATGTTGTATATTGTATTATGGATATATTATTTATGTATATAGGTTCAATGTGTCATACTTATTGTCACATATTTAATTTGAGTCTTTCCTATTCTCATCAGCGAGTAGCATTCAGCAACAACGCTCCCAGTGGTGTGACGTGATTCGTGAACACACTTTGAGGCGTTAGAGCGTATTCACAAAGAACTACTGTAATAGTGCGTTGGGCTTCGATACAGGGTTTTTGACGAAGGACTCCTTGGTCAAAGTAGCGGATATAATATTTTCAATGAGAACATGCATGCATTCAAATGGCAATGGCTATCCCTCGTTTTCAACCAAAATGCGTTTACTTATGCAATATAACTCAGAACAATCACAGTAAATAATTATAATATAACTACAACAAAAACAACTCAACAAATAATTATTATAATGTCCGAAATTAAATAATCAATCTTTGTAACTGAATTGGGTACTGTATAATAGTATAATAACAAATCCACGTCTAAAAAAATAGTCCGTCAGTCGAGTGGAATATTCACTGGTTTCAGATACCGTGCTACACGTTGCCAATTAAAAGGTGGGTTCTTCAAGGCTGCTCAAGTAACTCGCCTTGTGATTGGTTACACTTACATAGCGTTCCACTTCTCGTAAACAACGCGTGCCGTCTGGAAGACTTGGAGCACTATTCTTTTGAGGCTTCTTCATTAACAATACAGATGAGTTACTGATGCGTTTGAAAATGTGTTTAAACCACTTCACACGAAAGTAGATATACTTGTCCCAAGACTACCTTACATATTATGCTTTCGTCACAGGCGAGGCACTTGTGGCCAACCAGCGAACCGCCCGAGACAACCCCGCGCAAATACCGATCGCTGATTGGCAATGAGGCGCATCGCCTGTGACGAAAGCATCAGTAAGAAGTCTTGGGACAACTGCGTGCAGAGCTGGCATCTAGTTTGCTTGTAAGAGTACTATCGAGTATTGAGCTTTCGCAGACCATTATTTTTTATATTTGTCAAATTCATTACTAACTAAATTGGAAGAAAATTAACTGATTTAAAATGTAATCAGAATTAAAGAACACTTGTTTCGTTGTTCTTGTAATTGTTTTCGCGGTTTTGAACTAAATTGGAACAAAATTAACTGATTTAAAATGAGAATTTAAGAACAATTGTTTCGTTGTTCTTGTAATTGTTTTCGCGGTTTTGAACTAAATTGGAACAAAATTAACTGATTTAAAATGTATTCAGTCTAGTGACTGCTCACCACTTGTAATTTTGTTCGCGGGTTTGAACCAGAGAAAGATATACGACACGACACGATTAACATCAGAGAGAGTCAGACAGACCAGTTACGATAAAATGTTGTGACGGATGTGTCGAGATGTCAGTGGTTGTACGACGGGAGATTATCAAGTTGTTTACATCTCTTCATTTGCTAAATTTACATACTACACTTGTAGAGAATACACAAATAACAAAGCATTCAGTTGCGAAGGGAGGGTTTCAGCAGGAGACTGATGGAATTTGCAAGATTTCTGAATATAATCTCGTAAAGGGGGTACCCATGGGAAAAGTTGAACACTAACCAATTTACTCTAAAAAGTCCGAACTTAGAACTTATGCGTTTACTAGCCTATAATGCTAGTCATGTAATTATAACGGTCTGGCTCCAGCACAGTTCCGGGACAAGTTGTAAATACTGTGCGGTATCCAAAATCGCTCCTCTGCACAAACTGAAAAGACTCACCAAGGAATTTAGCGTTTATTTGCAATTAATAATCTATTTTATTTTATGGAGCTACGAAAAGTTACGTAAGAAATTTTTCTTCCAAATCCTCTAAATATTTCAGCTATTATTTCCTCAAGCAACGAAATATGCATTTGATTATGCGCGAGCTTTCTAATAATCTGTTCGTTTTTGCTGCTATGCGGCATTGTTTACTTCTATAATAACCTTAATTAAATTTCGTTGTAGTACAGAATACTCCAAAAGTATAGGATCATTTATACAATGACGACCACTTCAATTTCAAAGATTTTGATTGGTAATTGCCACGGTCAAAAATGTCATCTGATCCAGATGTATTGTTAATATGTGTGTATTCTAAAAAACAGTTGAGCAGACGGCATACGCAGTAGACTTTTTAATGACACATTCTGTTATCGGAATTCAATTGTTATCGCCAACAAGCAGGTACTCGTGATCGGTGTCTCTCACTGAAAGCAACTAGTCGGTATAATCAAATATAACGAGCCAGATTTGTACGTCGAGTACATAACGCCTCATGCTTAAAATTATTTCAATATTTTGACACTTGCCCAGAGAGGTAATTCTAAGTAACAATGCGATACAAAAATAACAGTTCACGGCTGTGTCCTTGATAAAAGTAGTGACAAAAGTGCGGTACCTTAGGGTGTGTAATATATTATTACACATCCTAATGTGGTACCGGTACGCAAGATTAATTCCTATAGACCTTTGCCAGCGTTTCACTACCCGATAGTAATATTTTATCACCATTCTCGGCATACTGCCAACGTCTTGAATGATAATGATATTTGGGTTTTACGTCCCATATTTTTGCAACAACGTCTTGAAAACATATTGTTGTAAGCTATTTCTCAGTTATTATTATTTCCCGTGAATGTATCTACAGTTCGAGCTGCTATTTTGAGAATTTGAATAGTTTCTATACCGGGGTGTAAGCATGGCGCACAATCGAGAACGTTGACGGAATCTGCGTTCTATGGGGACATGTTAGGTCGGATTACAAGGTGGGCTTTTTTTTCTGGATGCGTAAGTTTAGGTTCGATTACTGGTTAGGTTACGTATATTGACGAGTAACGCACTCGATTCAGTCACGCCCAGAAGCATATTATAATTGTGTCAAACGCAAGTGGCTATATCATTGTTAGTGCAGTCCAAACCAAGTCTCGTCTTTCCAAGACATCTGTCTGACGTTTCTATGAGCGAGTGTCTACAGCTGATACAAGAGCTTACTATCAGTACGTAGCCTTGCAAGACAGGAAGCCATATCCGTAGTTTACTTACCGCCCACGTCTGGTACCAGCGCAATTGTAATCATACTCGTAAACGAATATTGTTCTTCTGAACTTGTTGTAATAAGGAGAATCCAATAAAGCACGACCGACTCATACAGAAATGTTAATATCGTGGTTATTAAAATTGTCACTGTTGAGATTTTTGTTCAAATTTATAGTTGAACTTTTCTAAAGCGTGTATATCTTTATAGTTTCGATAGTAAAAGGTGAAAATGTAAAATATGTCTGTATCCGATAAAATGTTTTTCCTTTGCTTTATAACTTCAAACACTGTGTTCCGCACAACGTAGTTAGTAGGCAATCAAGGTTCAAAGAGATCTCATTTCCTAATCCTCAAGTGTGGCCAAGTAGTTTAGATAATTTACTAATTTCAAAAATACTCGTAAATGTTTATACGCATGATTTTGTTCTACAACGCCAAAGCCTTTCAACACTAATCCATAAATATGACAAGCGCATTCTCGAAATTTGACCAAGACGTCCTTCACCAAGAGCTTTAGAATGAACGTGGCACGTGTCTCCGTCCACTCTCAAGTGCACCAAGTGACCTGAACGTGCTTCGCTTACAGGTGATGCTACTCGGAGACTCAGGCGTTGGCAAAACATGTCTGCTTGTCCGGTTCAGAGACGGACATTTTCTCGCCGGCAACTTTATATCAACCGTCGGCATCGACTTTAGGGTGAGATTCTGCAGTGCGACGTCTCCATCCTCAACACCAACACTCATTATGGTTTCAACGTATTGTGTGCTATTCAAAGCGTGTTAAACAACACAATTGAAAAGTTGATTTATCAATTTCATTCGTCTTCTGGAAATTTTTTGACATGGCGTGTCTCAAATATACATTCCAAAAATTGAATATTTACAATCTCATTTTTAAATATCCCGAAAATTGTCCCACAAATATTAGCGTTATGTGAGGCAGTGAGTATATTATAATTATCGTTTTACGTATCCATGTGCATTTCCGTATGGTAAAATTGTTCACTATAGTACTTGTTATACCTGTGCTTATAGTCGAATTAAGTATATATTCAACTAAATAATTGTTCAGTAATTTGTGTTTTTTAATTGAACTGTTCTATACCTACAGAAGTACAGAATCTTGAACCGAATACTGTACCATGCTGTGACAGCATGGTACAGTATTTGCTTGAACTCCTGTTCTCGTTGTTGTAATTTGGACTTGGTGCAGTGAGTCAATGCGAACGTAGTTTCCCGACTCTTGAGTCTTGCAGTATCGTTTTCTGTCACACTGTTTATGGTTGTCATTAGTCATTTATATTAGATTTGAAAACATCAACACGATACCTTCAGCTCAACCAAGAGTAGTTGTCGACTTGAGCGACATAAACAGTGTGATTACGAACCGATATCCTGTGGTCTTATACCGGAAGTGTTACCAAGGCAATAAGATATGATTGTTTGTGTAAATATAGGTCAATGGACTTATAACAAACTAGACTAGTAGAAACATGGCAAGTGAGTAATGTTTATGGGGCTTGTTCTATGTTGTGTGCTTCAGAACAAGATGGTGACTGTGGACCAGACGAGGGTGAAGCTACAGATCTGGGATACCGCTGGACAGGAGAGATTTAGAAGCGTCACGCACGCCTACTACAGAGATGCCCACGGTAAACATGTTTACTTTGTTTACCTTCTCTTCAGACATGTTTATTATTGTGGTGGTGAAATTAGGTGCTAAAGGTAAATAGTAGTTTTGGAAGCTTGCAGATCAAAGCGATAGTATATCCTTTGACCATAATGCTTTTGTCTCTACCAGATTCAAGTGTCCATCAACAGTTTTAGAACTATAGGTACGTCATGCAACTAGAACAATACATATTTCAAACCCAATGATACAAGCTACGATAATATTACAAAGAAAACAGAAAAATAAGGAACTTTTAGAAAGTTATGTGAAATTGAGCCAAACTATGGCAATTCAATATTTGTTAAAATAGTGATAGACATGCAACGCATTCAGCTTGCTTGAAGAAAAGTCCGACTACTTTTACAATTGGCGCGGTGACACGACAGTCTAGTCTCGAGACAAACATGGTATCTGGTAAAAGACACTATACATTTTATGTGTAATGTTTGTTGAAACCATGATAATTCCAATCCGAGATTAGAAAAATTACACCAAAATTGTTGTGGTTGTTGATTATCTTATCTTAGATGAACATCAATACGATACGGTACATTAACACAGTCATGTTTACGGTCAACGTTACAGCATGTGTACACGTGCACATCAATCAATTGGCCGAATCCCATCAAGCGAACGCCCCGCACCACTCCTCACACGGGTTTGAGGTCAACCTTCAGTATGTTACTCTCAGTGGTTTTGCCAAAGTATCCTTCCCAGCATCAAGTATTTAACGCCTCAATCAAGCTCTTGTTTACACTACGCACGGCGGTAGGAGTGTAGGACTAGGACTTCTATCCCGAGCCATTATCCGAGTTTGAAGTTCTTGAGTTTAGAGGTATCACGGAAATCCACAGACCCCACCCCCGCATTAGTTACTCTAACTAGCAAATATTTGTTTTAAATTGCACTTAAAATCGGAAGTTGGTCGGGTTATCTTCATGGTAGTTTAGCTCAGCCAATGAGAGGTGACCTTTTATAAATCCGGCCAATGGTATAGCGATCCTATAAGTATAAAACAGTTAGACAAAATGCCTATCTAGGAACAAAATTTCAAATCTTAGGAATGTGGGTAAACCGACCTTTATGTAAACTCGGAGAAGAAGATGTATTTAAAGATCGCACTTGGCAAGATAACTTTTGGTTCGAAATGTTATTATTACCAACATACAAATCATATTCCTCGTTGACACTGTCAGACTCTTATAGTTATTGTAGCCAGTGTATAACCGTATATTACATAGTATAAGGCGTTCTTGGACGGTTTTGCAATTTATAGGTAACTCTAATAAATACTAACATATTTTGGAATTGTGTTTGGACGGAAGACCCTCAATCAATTTACAGCATTACTTGAGTCTGACAGATGGTGAACATAGAAATTCATCCTGGGGTGTGATTTTCTAGTGGATCGATAATTAACCAGGCTGACAGTGATATCTGAAAGAAACGGATCTGGCTGGAACCCAATACTCTGGACGTGGAAATATCTATGAGAAAGATTGTATTGAATTAATTTGTTAGTACTGAACAACTAGTAAACATTGACTACATATGCAGTAAGTGTTCATAGCTAATGTGGGGGGGGGGGGGGGGGGGCTAGACTGAAAGTACCCTCTTAGTGTCACTATTTCTTTGCAGAGAAAAGCTCACGTTAGTAGTTGTGTGTTTTTTTGACTGTGTTCTTTTAATGTTTTAATTCTTACCATATATATATGAATGGGTAACATACGAGAACTTTTGAAGCGAGAAGTAATGGAGGGGGGGGGGGGGGGGGGGGTTATACGAAAGTCGTCATGGTGGGACCACTTTTGACATGTGTGTTCTTGTTATTAAACTACTTTCGTACCTCGTGTTATTATTACATGCGATAAGCATAACGCAATACAATGATTAATTACGATAATATTTAAAGTATTATAAATAATTACATTGTTTTTGATACCCAGCAATAGTTTTTTTTATTGATTATTGAAACTGACTAGCTGGAATTTATAGGCTGGAGTTCATAGTCGTTCCCTACGCATAGGGGCGCCCGTTATTACCAAGGTAACAGTTTAATGCATGTTATTTCCCATAAGGAAAAAGGATAGCATCAATGGGTACCTCTAGGTGTAAGGGAAGGGACGTGATTGGCGACCTCACTAATTTCAATCAATGCAATAATAATAATAGTAATTCGTCATCTGTCTGTTTCAGCGCTTCTCCTATTATACGATGTGACCAGTAAGACGAGTTTTGACAATATTAGAGCCTGGCTCGGTGAGATAAGAGAATATGCACAAGACGACGTAGTCATAATGCTTCTAGGTAAGTGCAACATTATTTTATTATCATTCTGACATTTCCCGTTTTTGTGTATGTTTTATTCGACGTATCAGTACTACACTCACCAAAGTAGGAGTGACATAATTCAAGAAAAGTGTCATAAAACAAATTTCAGACCTGGAAATTCTACGAATGGAAAAACTAAAACTAAATCAAAACCTAGACATGAAAGCACAATATCATTATACTCCTGCGTTGTGACTCGTTTACGAACAATAATTTATTCACACGCAGAGAAATCAAATTAACATAGCCTATGTTTTATGCACTTCTATTTGCAAAACATAAATTTAATGACTTTCAGCGGTGGAATCTTCGGTGAAAATTATGTACGTGTTAAAATTTATGTACAATTAAATCTTTCATTCGATGGTAAAATTATATTGATCATATTGGTCTTATTTTTAAAACTTGTTTTAATCAATCCATACTTTGTATTGTTTATTTATAATACTTGTAACCAGATGATTTCAAATAAATAAAGGATAGTAGTTCAAAATGTTCTTACTACTGCTTTGCTGAATAACATGTACAGCCAGGGTGCGTATTTACCATGGTTATATCATTTTTTACTTCCCGTCGGGGACCTCTCAAATCAATTGACTTTATCTCCTGATGTTAATAAATACTGCATCAATTTACACATGCATTCCTATATCCAGGAAATTGTATGCACTAAAATATGTGAATATTTGCGTGGAGAGTGGGGCCACTCCACAACAAAAAATGCTTTCATGTACGGTTTGTGTTTCATTTGTTTGAAACAGACCTCCTGTTGAATAATGGCTCTGCTTTTATTTTGTTTTTCTAACTAAATAGTATGTACGTATTCAAATAAAGCAGGAGGTAGAATGAGCATTGCGCTACAGACTTGAGAGCAGCGTTTTTAAAGTCTGGTGCTTGCCCTAATCTTAGGATACTGGGGATTTCAATTGGGATGCCACGAATTACTGGGTAATGGACAATTTCAAAATTATTCCATGGTAGATCGCTACTAAAATTACCCTTAAAATGTTTGGAGAGGGGGGGGGGGGGGGGCAAGCCTCCAACCCCTTTTTACTAACACAAGTGCTTAAACTCTTCCCCTACTGCCAATCTGTTAATTCGCACCCTGAGCTGTTCATGAGCACTCACCATAGAGCGGTGTACGTTGTGCTCTTTCTTGAAACACTGTGCTGCATAGGGCATTCGCCCCCCCCCCCCCCTGCCACCTGTGATCTGCGCTTCTAAAGTCTTTGAATGTTTCCTCTCCCAAAGTTCCAAATACCTATGTCCTGTTATAAATATAGAATGCAATGCATACACATGTTGTGTACCGTTGTCCGTTCTTGAGATGTACCACGTGTGTGTGTTGCTAGGAAACAAGTCAGACAGCGGTTCCGAGAGGTTGGTACGCAGAGAGGACGGAGAGCGGCTGGCCAGTGAATACAATGTCACCTTCATGGAAACCTCTGCCAAGACCGGCCTAAACGTGGAGTTGGCCTTCATGGCCGTAGCCAGGTACGTCTGCATCTATCTTCCTCGCAGTTAGATCAGAGAGAGAAAGAGAGATTGAAATTGACAACATATTGCGCGTTTCAAGTGGAGGGTGCTCGGATTAGTGTGTATGTACCTTCCAATTAAAATGCTTATCTGGGCCTGGCTTCACAATCATCACACAATCATCATCAATATTTGATTTCTAAGATGTGTTAGTGATATCATACCTATGTCGTTCTGCAAACTCTTGAAGATAAAATAATATATACAGTGAATCTTCTTCAAAACAAACTCTTGGGGACCCAATTAACATTTTGCTATAAAGAACATTTCTTTATAAAGATAGTATCTCTACATGCATAAGAACCTTTTGGGACCTCATAAACATGTTTGTTATATAGATAATTTTGTTACAAATACGTTTGTTATAAAGAAGTTTCAATGTAAAATCAAAAATCAAACCAGAAGTGAATGGTTAGTTATCTGTGCTACCCGATTCTACCTATAATAATATTTGATTTACGTAGCGATGGTTTATATCACTAAGATTTTCTGTAGTAATACAAATCTTCCAGGCCCTGGTATCAACAGAACCTAAAACTCCAAGAATAGGTATCATGAAGCCATATCTGAACTCTCACTATTATATACGGTAGATACAGCACCACATGCAGCACATATTTTCTGTGCATATATTAATATTATCGCATCGCATATAGTCTGCACGTGTGGTAAACCCGCAAGAAATGTATTCAACCGTCAACTTGATTGAGATGAAACTTAAATATAATAAAGAAACACCAGCCGTTATTTGGTAGGGCTAACTGCATGAAATTTATTATCATGACATTATTTTGTAAAAATTAATTGTTATGCATATCGAAAAATGTGCACGTAACTGCAATGCAAAAACCCGTAATGATGATATGCGTACAGTGATAATATATTGATTTTGGTATACATGAAAGAGCAATATTTTCCTATGCGATGTCGGATGTTCTTCTACAAGAAATTGTACACTATGGTTCGAGCAACCAATAGTTCCTATAAAATATAATATTTACAAAAACTTCGTTGATTCAAAATTGTTGTTTCTGTTGCATAAATGAAGAAAAGCAAAATTTTGTTTTGCGCTCGACATTTCGTGAGGATCATTATCAAAATCGGCTCTAAATCCAGTTTCATCGACCCGTACATACTGGTCATCTGGGTGAATCTGAAAACATACAATACGGGCATAGTATGACTGCAACACCATGCAACCATGTTGGAAAGAAATAAGATTCAAAGGCGCTTGAAATTGCACTAATTCTCGATTTCACCATTTTCAGAGTTAAAGTTTTAAGTTTTCCTTTGCAACATATTATTTTCTTTGTTATATTTTCCTGAAAACAGTTTTTCCCTCCGTAATCTAGATTCCCAAAGAATCTCTAGGGAGTTGTGTTTGACGTTTTCTCTTGTGTATCACCAGATAGGACTAACTTCGGAGTTGGTGTACTTCATGTAACATTACTCATGCTCGAGTGCATGCATACTCCTGACGTTGCTTCCAACTTCTTCACTTGACATTCTCGGTTCAGGTTGACCTAGCAATTTATTCACTCTCTTGCTTAAAAAAATTAAAAAATTAACACTTATTTTAAATACCAATTATGGCAGAATGTACTCGTTGGTAGTTGTAATGTGACCATGCTTCCCTTAATAATGTCAATGGAAAATAAATAGAGTGAATGGGATGGATGAATGAGACGTTGATTTTTGTTAGTGTATAAGTAGGTTGGATGTAAGAGAAGGCCCAACTGGCCTTAATCCCGCCTTCAATAAAGACCATCTATCTATCTATCTATCTATCTATCTATCTTCCATACCAAGTTATAGGAATTATGCCTGCTACAGAGAATATGACGTAGTAGACCTGACCACAGTTAACCTCAAATTCATATTATCATCTAAAGCAGGGTACACAGTATACACACTAGAATTAGATTATATTAATATCAATTTAAAAATTACTGAAACCATAACTACGTTTACCTCACGACGGAGTCCGTACGGTACCGAGTCGTACGGATTCGGATGTCCATCTTTATCATATATTGTTTATGTTGTTCTAGAAGTAATATAATAACGCCTAGTACAATATAAACAATATGTTATGAGATAGACATCCGAGTCCGTACGATTCGGTACGGACTCGGCTCGCGTGATAAACGTAGTATAAGTGAGCCCTACATGCACAGTGCACACTTACAGATATAATGTTCTTATTTCACAGATTATTAATTATAAGTAATATTGTGCCTTTCCAGGGAGCTGAAATCCAAACAGCTAGGCCACAAGGACGAAACTATTTTCAACGTCCAAGAATACGTACGGGAACAAACACAGACGGCCACATGTCCGCCATGCAATACATGAGCAATTACTTATAATTTAAGATTAATTTTAAATGGAATCAATGTATATAAGGGCGAAGAAAATAATATTTTATCAAGTGTATATTGTGTGAAAATCAATTATTCCGAGTCTACCCATCTACTTGGTAAATGTAATGAACAATAAATAGAAGAAAACAACAATGTTAGTCAATGATCAAACTATACATGTCATACGCTTTTCATTGTTTCATATCAGCGCACAAAACAAGTACGATTGTTCTAGTTTGTGCGAAATTAGTAAATTATTATTTTTTGAAATGTTGAAATAAAGTAAAGAGAGCTATAACGTATAAACCTACTGATTGTGCTTCAATGTGCGGTAACCTGTCTTTTGACCTCATAGTCCAAACATTTTCAGTTGTAAGTTGGACGAATGATAAACTGACAATCCATGGATTTCAGATTACAAGAACTGCGTTCATGTATTACTAAATGAATGAAGTGTTTTTAGACCCAATTCCTGGGCATTTAGTTCGTCAAAAAAGACCGGCATGGACGAGAATGAGGAGAGAAACACAGCCAAAAAATTGGAAATATGAGTGAGTATAAGATGAATGATGAATGAGAAAAAGGATGATAATTCAAGAATGCACGAGAGCCCTTGTTGCAGACACCGGTCACCACGAGGAGGAACCCACCTCGACTAGCCGAATGTAAAATAATAATACATTATTTGGCAATGGTAAGTTTTGGATGGGCTATGTAGCATTCAGTCCACGATGTATACAATATAATCTTTAGTTCAGGCCGGGCGATCAGACTTGAGCTACAACATTTGAATGGGCTCGCTGGTCTTTTGTTTCCGCGGCCAATACTGTACGCTCGGATGATGTTCAAACAAAGAGTATACTCAGTTTTTGTGCAAGTACAATATAGACTCCTGCATCCTGCTCCATTCATTCACATTGTTTCTTACTCAACAAGGACCGCGATCGAAATCTTGTAGCAAGTTTGTGAACACAATTTGGGATTCCATCGTAATAGGTTTTTCAGGAAATATTAAGTCGTATAGATTGACGTGTGTAGGTAAAAAGGTAAAAGTTCAAGAAAATGATAACATACACAAATGGTTGTCTTCAAACAGCGTTGACGCGTTCTTATTTTGTTTTCGGAACCTTTGTTTGAAAACAGATGATATTTCAATCAAAGGACACCTGCAATATTGCAGCAATGAAGTGTCAGAAGAACGTAAACAAATGTTTACAGCGTATCTCAGTATAACCACCGTGAGATACAGGGCCTGGATTCACAAAGATGCGTAACTCTAAGTTGTCCTAAGTTAGGCAAATCCTAGCTAGATAAATCAAGATAAATCATGTCTAGGTATTAATACACATCAAATATTATTAGTTAAATTGTTCATATTTTACCATATTTTATCTTTATAACATTGCAGAACGACATATTGGTGATTTATATCACTAAGATTTGCCTAAACTAGGACGTCTTAGCACTAGGCACCTTTGTGAATCTGGGCCCAGGAAATGACGGTGGCCCCAAATTCAATAAATATATAATAATCATGGTTTCTAAAAGTACCCAACTATTATGGGTTTTACTGCGAGCTGCGAGCGCAAAAAATGGCACGGTTTCCAATTTGCCGACTGTTTGTATACCCCCTAAAGTCATCTTTATGTTCAGTGTTCACCTATAGATTTACAAGTCCTTGTGCCATTATCTTGTCATTCAATCTTTTTCCACTCAACAGTTGCAAAAACGACCTTTCCTTACAAGGGATGACTGGCAGGGGGTTGCTAATGTATTCCTACTATTTTCCTATTTTTTTCTTAGTATCCACTCGGACTTCAATAGCAAAAGTGCAAATAGTTTTTGGAAACCGAAATTCTAACTGATCCATCTGAGATAACAATTAAACAACCTTCTCAGTTCCAATCAACCGCACTAATCGGACATGACAGTTCCTCCCCGCATTCTTGTCTTACAATCAGCAGTTCCAAAACAGCTGGCGACTCAAGAGGGTGTACAGCCTGGGCTAGTGAGAGAAACGAGTTTTCTTAGCCTGAGGTGATCGCAGCTCGCAGTAAAACCCATACTGGAATGTTTTGAACTCTTGAAAAATGGAAAAAAAAAATGGAAGAAAGTACTCGCATTTTTCTAGCTCGAACAGTTTCACTAGCCTTGGTCGAGCGGGCGAAAGAGTTGATTTTGACCCCTGATTGCATCCAAATGAACTCCTTCAGTCCTTCATGCGTAATTGGTACGTCTAGATTTCAGATGTATTTTACGTATAAATACGTCCGAATCGGGCTACGGGATCCGACAACATTGGCGCTGTATTCCTTCTGAATTGCGGGGCCAACCTTGTTACGCCACTGTCAGAAATATTCAATCTCTGCTTCATTATGGGACGTTTTCCTCGCGCTTGGAAGCAAGCAAATGTGATTCCCTTGTTTAAATCCGGGAAAAAGACACATGGTGAACTGTTACAGACCTATATCCATATTACCAATACTATCGACAATCTGCAAACGTTTTATACACCGGCGTCTTCTGGCATTCACTACTCCGCACCTTTCACCTGTTCAGCATGGATTTCTACCGGGAAACTCCAGTCTTTCAGCACGCCGCCATCGAAGCCATCAACAACAAAACGCAACTTGACGTCACACTCACTTATGTGGACTTTGCCAAGGCATTCGATTCCGTGAGTCATCGCCATCTACTGTACAAGATTTCTTAGCGCTTCGGCATTCACGGTAAACTGTTACGCGCTGATGACGGATTTCCTCGACAATCGTACCCAGCGTGTTGTTATAAATGTTGCTTCACCTTCTTGGCTTCCCCTCCGGTGTGATACAAGGCAGTGTCCCATTGTTTTTCACCCTATTCCTGGATGATCTAGTAGATAGGTCATATACCAAGCGAAGTGTGCAAAGTGCTTCTTTTTGCGGACGACTTTAAACTAATGACAGTTATAAACAAACTTTCGGACGCAATTCATATGCAAAATTCTCTCAATAGTTTTTCTATGTATTGTGTAGATTGGTGTCTGAAACCAAACCCGTCTAAGTGCACAATTCTTACAATAACACACAGGAAACAGCCAATTGACTATGTGTATTACCTAATGAAACATCCAATAAGAAGAGTAGACTCCCAGAGGGACCTGGGCGTCATTACGGACTCAAAACGTTTGTTTAAAAAACATGTGGACAAAATCACATCTAAAGCCATGTCCATGTTGGGAATCATTTATAGATTCACTGATGTAAATGACCCAGTAGCATTAAGAGCGTATTACACGGGATGTATTTTACCAATCATCGAATATTGCTCCCCAATATGGGCAATGACTGCATGCCGACACAAATCTAAAAACCCTTGATCGAGTGGTCTCATTTTTTCTTGCAATAGTAAAGTATGGAGTGCCGGCTTTTAAACATTGCACAAAACAGGAAAATATGTAATCGTTAAATATTGACAGCCTAACTTCTCGCAGAGTACGATCTGACATGGCTTTCCTTCATCGCATTGTTAACGGTCATGTCAGGTCGGACATTCTTGTTTCCCTGTTTCCGCTCCGAATACCTTCTCGTACAACTCGTCTCACCAACCTATTCCACACTTCAACCCCCCGACTATCTATTACCAAAAGATCGCTTCTCTACCGCCGTTTTTTTTTTTACATTTAATTCTCTTCCCCAATCTTGATTGTATGACATATTTGCCAACAACTTAAAATCATTCCTTACCTCAATTCGCCTTTATGTAAACCAGTAGTTCCCAGCAGAGGATGCGTCGGCCGATGCGATCAGGGCCGTCTTAGTATATTTGTGGGCCTGAGGCCAAAATGTGTTTGGAGGGCCTCTCGAGGCCCCCCCCCCCCCAAACACATTTCATTGCCACTGTCAAAGTTACATTTTTATATGTAAAGTTAAGTTATGTAAAGTTACATTTTTATACCGTCATTGCAAGCCTGCATTTCTGTAATACTTCACAAGCTCGTAGTTAGCTGAAAACAGCCCGAAACAGAAGAGAACGACCACCCCTTCAACCTGCCTCGAGTCACAGGGGCTGATTGAGAGTACTGACTCTTACGGCACTTGTTGGCTTTAAGCCTACCACAAAACTTTTCAGAAACGTTCACATTAAAAAAAAAAAATACCGTGGCCATTAGGGGGCCCCTTCGGATCGGTAGCACGAGTCATTGGCCTCGTTGGTCTAATGGGTAAGATGGGCCTGGATGCGATTCTCACCTGTATGCATGTATTGATTGTTTTGTTATAGAAACGTACAAAGTCAAAAAAAATGTATAATGTTATAATGTTACATTTGAAGGTTTCATGTAAAATGGCTGCGAACACATACATAAATAAATAAATATACATTATTGGACTCAATGGCTAAAACGATTTAAATTTTGAGTCATGGCCCTGCAAATTTAAAGGGCCCGTACGCAAATTTGGGGCTCTAAGATGACGCCCATTTGTTGTTATTTATAGATTACTGCTTTCAAAACTAATACCATGAAATTGACCCACGAGACATTATGTTAGAAAACTATACATTTTTGCACAAAAAACCCCTAAATTCCAAAGGGCGAACACAGGGGAATCCACTTTTTCATTCATAAATAATAAAAACAACACGTACTGTATAATATTGATTACTTTTTCTATTGTACACATTGATTATAAGTTCTTTTTTAAATATGTATTTTGCTGCAAATGTGCATTGAGCAGCTGACTTGTTATGAATGATTCGATAATTAAATCGAATTTTATGGTTATGTGCATGAGCAGAGATAACAAATTCTTGTAGAACATCAACATCCCTGGAAATGTATTTAACAGGTAGACCATCCAAATACTCGTACATGAGTAGTCAGTGGCGTCGGAACAGGGGGGCAAGGGGGGCATTGCCCACCCCCTAACATTCATGCCATGGGAGGCATAGGGGGGGGGGGGGGGTATATTAGATTTTTTACAGATATTATGGTTCTTGGCTGCGTGCCCGAAAAGTCAAGTGATCAAGGTTTTTACTTTGAGGGAAAGCAACGTCGGATGATTGTGTCAACTGGCAACAATTCACTTCCAGGAGGAACAACCCAACAATAGCAGAAATGTGTATCCGTTGTATTTATTTTTATGGCGAGATATCACCTCAAAACGCGTTTCAGACCATCAAACCTAATGCAAAGCCAAATTTTGTTTCGCCTACGGCGAAATTGCCTCCGGCAGCCCAGCTATATCACCCACTTTATTGCGAGTACAAATTAAACCATGCGAGTGGATAACTAGTGGATTTGTGGGGGATTGAACATTATATAAACCAACTTTATATCCCGTTTTGTTTACCATTCTGGAATTGCCCTCCCTTATATCAAAAACGTTCCGACGGACCTGTGAGTAACGCAATATTAAAACTTAAAAAGTTGTTAATTTAAGTAAATTAAGTTAATTTAACTCCGCTCTTCACCTCGTCACCACAAAAAGTATGTATAGCCACATGGCACCTGGAAAAGCCACGCTATCAGCACAGATAACTAATTGCTATCAGGATGAAATCCTGGGCTACCACTTCTGCAAACACCTAGTAATACAAAAATATTTTCCTCTTGGGTAAACCATTGAACAGTACAATTCAAACCGATGGCACTGGTTGTAGGTGCGCACTAGGCAAAATGGCACATATTAAGTATGTCTCAACAATATATTAGCGAACGAGAAGTGTAGTTAGTAACGTGATATATTAATGTATGTATCAATATATTCTCTTTTCGCTCTCGTCCCAATCTCCCGTTACCTATTATTTACAGCTGTTGTTGGGGAGGGGCGAAGGGGGGGGGGGTAAGGCGCAAGTTGAATCAGAAAGAGGTTTCTGGTTTAAAAAATGTTCGCCCCCCCCCAAAAGAACAAGTGCTATAGTTACGTCACTGAACAGCCTCAACGTCTCCTGGGCAATCACATCCACGCAGGCAGACCATTCCACACCGTTCTGTCAACAAAATGAAAACTTCCCAACGTCAGTATTCCTTATCCAATCTTCCCTGAGTTCCTTTCTATCCCCTACCCCCCCCCCCCCCCCCCCCCCCCAATCCCCACAAACACAACCACCTGTTTATTTTGTTGTAAAACTGTGTATAGGTTTAAAAATTACCGCTTGTCACAGTTTCGATTTGATCACGCCCTTATCAGCGCTTAAAATAAATAAAAAGGTGTTCTTGACAAAAGTATTAAAAGATATTGACTAGAAGTATCCAGAGTACTGACAACATTGTACTATACATTTGGCCATTCCTGGATTAATACAAATTTTTATGATAATATCGAGATTATTTATTTACCGTATCTTTTGAAATAATATAATATTACAAAAATTGCCTCTTTTGCCTCTAGTCACACTTGAGAGCCAGTAAACGCGAAAAAATATATTCCTAGTTTGTCAGTACTGTGATCGATGCTATATATGAGTAAAGACATGTTCAAAATGGAGGCAAGATGGAGGCAATGATGGAGGCAAGGTTTTCGTCAAGATTTTACAGCAGCTTACCTCGCCGGCATCCATCACTACTCATCCTGAAGCAGAGTTGTGGACATCGGGTCGTAGGCTAGGCCTACATTGGCCGTAGAGATTATGCCAAAATCTCTAATTTAAGTGAAAACGAATTGTGTAGGCCTAAAAACATGTTGTTTACTTGGTCCTTAGGCCGTAGTGTTCCACTTTGTAGGCTTGGCCCTAGGCTTAAGTCAGTGTTTTTTTAAGTGCTTTTGTAGGCTAGCCTAGGCCTAGGCCAGTGTTAAGCAACAATGTCTGAAGACATCACTGAAGTGGAAGGCGTTTCGGGCCATCCAGGCCCAAGCCTAGGCCAAAGTAACATGAGAGATGTTTGTCGTTTATGTTCATCAGCCGAGGGCTGCAGATCCCCAATTTTTGCAGATGATGAACATGGTGGCACTGACCCTCTCTCGTACAGAATTTTGGCATGTGTGTCAGTCGAGGTAAGAGCAAACGGCTTCTCTGTATTTTGTCGTGATAGCTAGGTCTAAGTTGATTTTCATTCAATAGGACCCTACCATTGAGTGACATCTCACTATTAGACCTAGCCAAGGCCTAGGCTAGGCTAGGGCATAGGCCTACATTATAAACATTGGCTTTAAACACTAGATACACGTCAAGTTGTTGACGCCACTTGTTGGCATCATTTAGAAAGCAAGGAAATTACATTTATACAGTCAAACACAACAAGTTGACTCAACAATGATGAGCACACCAATAAGTTGGTGGGAAGTAGGAAGCAGTTCTCATTTCAAGTAATGTTAACAGCGTTCAACCAATGGCTGACCAACATTTTGTCATAGGCCCTAGCCCTAGTCATTGATCATATCGTCACACAGAGCTGACAATATCATACGCTATTAACAAACTCTACAAGCAGTAGCGCCGGAAGTTATTCTTGCTAGGGGGGGCACATGAAGACAGTGGCATATCCGAGAATTGACCATGGGGTGAGGGGGGGGGGGGGGTAGTCGAACATCCCAACCAGAAAGGGGTCTGGGGCGAAAGCACCAGCCGCCGGAGGCCTTTTCGCCAAAAGCGTTTTTTGTTTTTTACACACGTGACGTTTTAAACGCTTGGGATCAATCGTATAATGTCATAGAGTAGGTTTCTTATTCTTTGTTCTTTATTATTCTTATATTTTCTTTTTCTTATTGAATTCGGCTATGAATCAAGAGATATCGAATTTCTTTATCAAGTCTTGACACAGGCATCCCTAAGATTGGAAACGGTTCCTTCTCTCAGTGTACTTTTGGGGGGGGGGGGGGGGGTCCTTGGATATGCCACTGCATGAAGGTGACGTGCGTCAAGTGCGTGTTCTCGACACATACGGTTCTGCCTAAGCCGCCGTAGTGACTAGTTGTGTTATTACATATTATAGGGGGTTGGGGTTAGTGCTTAAAGTGGACTCGGAGAAGTAACGATTGCACGATTGCAAATGTAAAGTAGGAGACAATGCGGGGAACCGGGGGGGTTTGGGGGGGCACGACCCCCCAGTTTTGCCCCGCAGGGACTTTTTAGGGTGTTTTGTCACGAAATCGTTAAAATTGGCTTTGGAGAGGGGTAAGGGGGTTGAGGACCCGTCCTAAAATAAAACTTTGGTGTGGAAAACCAAACGTCGAAACACTTTATGTATTTACAAATAAATACATTGGATGAGCAAATACAAAGTACAACAAACCGTTCAACATAAATCGCAAATCCACATCGAATCGATAAAAGTTAATGCCGGTATCACATACCGTCGGTATTTTTAGTAACGATATGCATACCGGCTCATACCACCCCACTTAAACCACAGGGGGGGGGGGGGGTGTCTCTAGATAGGCTGCATTCCGATGTAGGCCTAACTCTAATTATGCCACTGTGTACAATAACAAGAAAGGTTAAAATAATATTCTCTGGAAATTCAGCATACAAATAAACTAATTGCGCAGTGATTGTTACACCAAAACTGCGATTAATTATTATTATTACTGACTTGGTGTCTAGTTCTGTCATATTACTCATATTCCTACAAATGTATTCAGTGCAACAAACAATGGCATGCACGTGCAAAAGATCTCACACCTTCAGATTTCGAAGAAGTATGTGTTTCGCTACCTCGTCTGCGGGTGCTTTTAAAAGCACATAGGCCTACAGGACTGTTATAAGATATGTTAATAAAACAATAGTATTTTACATTTTTGAGCACTGAATATTAGCAGAATTCTCTAATTCTAGGAGGGGCAAATCGATATTATTGCCCCCCCTGCCCCCCTGTTCCGGCGCCACTGTCTACAAGGCCTGTGAATTCCTTGGCAGATGCTCGTCAAACTCTCGGTTTACCGAACCTCCACTAGGGGATTGACGGACCTTACAAACTACCACCCGATCGCTAGGCTTTGTATTGCTAAGGGTGATACACATAAACAGTAGTTGTGCGTAGCTCCCAATTTAGTGAATGCATTTGTTGTAATTTCATGAGTTTTCTTAGCGTTAATCGCCGATCTACTGATGGTAAAATGAAAATATAGGCCTAGTGTAAGGACTTTGGAAGAACCCAACTGTTATTTTGGGACAAACTTCGGTAGGCTTGTGTTATACAGTGCCAGATGTAGACTTCTGTAACTCATGGGAGAACCAATTGTAGAAAAATAATAACACCTTTTTAGGCCCTATAATCACACTTGCACCTTACGGGGGGAGGGACCCCTCCCCTCACGGAATATTAAATAATGATTTAAAACGTAACACTTGGACAAGAGCAAAAATAAAATATATATTGAGACGTTTTAGTATCCTATCAGTGTTATAAAAGTAATGCGCTACTTGTAAAGTTTCTTTTGGTAGCAAGACTCAAGACTGATGGCATGCTACATTTGAAAATACGGTAAAGTAGCGAGTAGCAAGCTGTAGGTCTATACGAGTATTTGTAACGTAAAATTGCCAAGTTACTCTATTTTTGCAATAAACAAATGAACGATTGTTCCGCCCACCAAAATTCCCACGGCACAGGTTCGGGATGCGACTGGCATTGCCCTTCTTGCTCTATTGACTATTAACAACACTTATGCTAAAACATTTCAATATATTTTATTTTTGCTCTTGTCCAAATTTTCTGTTAACTTTGACAGATTTATCAGCCTTGGGAACCACAGACACTGTAGATGAATGAAGTCGGACTAAACTAAACTAAACTAAACTAAACTATACTAAACCCTATTGTAGGACTACACACTAGAAGCGGCCATAAAAGGAAGGTTTACAGAAATCTCGAAAACGTTCGCCTGCCGGTACGGAAGTTGGATTCGTCGTATTTTCCGAGGAAATTCCGAGGAAAAGTTTCCATCTCTTACAACTCAGACAGTTTTTATCGTAGCGACTCGCTTAAAAAAATGCAATTCATAACTCAAGCTAAATATTTCAACCACACAATTAAATACTTAGGCTAGGCCTGATTTAAAAAATGTTACCTAGGTCTATACATTTTTGTTTTTTACTGGATCTCAATAGATTTGGAAGGGATGATTCCTTACCCTATTTAATGACTAAAGCACGAAAGGACTGCCGTTTATGGGTAGCGGTAACCCACGGGTATTTAAGCGAGGGAGGGTAAAATAATGATTTAATAGTTTTATAGCTTTGCACCCTTATTGTTATCAAGAAAACTCTATGCCTACGTAGAGAACCATTTTTTGATAATTTCTATTATTTGACTATCGGATTACAATATTTAGCTTTTTTTTTGTGAGTTGCACTCTTTTCGCCAAGTCTCTACGTCAAAAACTTGTCGAGTTGTGGATGATAAGTTTGTTGTATTTTCTGAGTGCAAACTTCTAAAATCTACAATACAATCTAAAATATTACAACCACTTTATTTAATTTGTGTAGGCCTAATTAAAAAAGTTTACTAAAATTAAGTCAAGCTGAACACAATAGATCTGAAAGGGACGAAAACAGGCCATAAAGCCCAAGTTCGTTCATTCGAAGTGTGGTCAATTACAGAGCAACTGATGTTACAATGTTGAGGGTCAATGTTTTTTAGATGCTGTTTGAGTGGGGTGGAAAGAGCATGGGCCGAGAGGGAAAAACAAATCGAGGCTCCATTCATCTACTGGTACTATATTTTCCAAGGCTAATTCCACTGTACCGTAGTATTCCTTGGGGGGGGCGTGGTGGGGGGGGGGGGGGGGGGGGGGGGGGAGAGAGTAAGGTGCAAGTGGGACTACAGTGCCTAAATACTAGTTCCAAGGCCGTCTCACCAGCGATTTTTTTTTTAGATTTTTCCGTAAAAATGAATGATTAATGGCTAAGAAGACAACCTAATCTGGTAAACTGTAAACTAATAAACATTTACTGCAATCTATAGCCAATAGGCCTAGATTATCAAAGAAATAACTAGCCTAATAAATTTAATTCCTTTTCAGCCTACCGCACCTGTTGAACATTATTGTGTTATATAAAGTTATTTAAATGTGTTTTGGAAACACTTTAAGAGCGAAGGGTAGTCTCTACGTCAAAAACCGCAGAAAATGTGCATTATTAAATTATATCTCAAGATTGCAACAAGAAATCAAAAATCTAAATCAGCAGCGCACTGTGCTTTGATAAGCCCTACAGACTGAATAAAATATTATGACCATTAGCATAGTTATTTTGATTGTAATTCGATAATTAGTGATAAAGTTAATTATTTATAAAAAAACATACTGATTATAATATAAGTCACAACTTAGAGCATTCAATGTGTAGGGCTTACTAAACCACAGTGCGCTGTTGATTCAGATTTTCGATTTCGAAGCCCATTCTTGTGATATAGGCCTAATTTAAAAACGAAAATTGTGTGCGGTTTTTGACGTAGAGGTATCCTTCCCTGTTAAATAGTAGGCCTAGATACTCGTGGCCCTTTATAAACAAAGCAAGTAGGCCTAGCTGTAAGGTAGTACCACTACTTTTTTGAGTAGGCCTACCTGTATGCCTGTGTACAAGTACAAGCAAGCTACTTACAGATGAGAGTAGCTGAAAAGTTGCTAAGTTACTTTAAAAAATCAAGTAGCTTGTAGCTGTATAGGTCGAACTTCTGGGTAAATCCCTCGGGTAGTACAAGCGCGCGCATCTGCGAGCAAGTGGACTCGGCCCGGTCGCTGTTGTAGGGGTGTGCCAATGCACGATCGGGTCCTCTTGCCCGAAACTGAGCGCGCTCTTTGCTTAAGCTCATTTCAAGCCCTCACAATGCCATGTACTTGGCGTAAAGAACGCACTCAATAAAAAGTCATATAGGCCCTATAGCCGCAACAGTTTTCTGTCCACGTATGTGTAGTGTTAGGACAAGTTTTGTGAAAATGCAACTTGCCATCCTCAGTGGCTTATTATATGATTGGGACAAGATACCCATGTCATGTAGATACCAAGGGACATCGGTTCGAACCCAATTAATGACATGACTCTGTAATCGTCCTAATCTTTTACCGGCTCATTTGTATGAAATAGGAAATTAAGTGAACATATTTTCCTTTGTGATTGTGTTACATTACAGTATTATCAAATTATTATTATTATTATCCTCGTTTAGCATTGTAGGCCTATGTAGGGTGTGTAGGGTATGTGTATTATATTGTGTCTCTACACTTTCACTTGTTTTTTTATTGCAGGTATCAAGTAATGACTTTCTGTCCACGCTCATCTGTCAATCGTGTTTGAAGAATGTGAACGACTGGTCAGAGTTCAAAAAGCTCTGCGACTCTGCACAAGTAAAGCAGAGAGAGTGGCTGGGCAGGTTCCGTGCAGACACTCATAATGGTGTAAGTTAAAGCCAACCAAAAATAGATTGTGAATAGGCACATGTTACAAACTTTGCTTTGGGTTGACAATGTGGTACATATTTCTTACAGATAAATGAATATTTATACTACCATATTATTTTATGTTTGGATAAAATGATTTCTACCTTGAAAAGACTAGACAAAATTCTAGGGAAACATTAAAAATAAGTAATAATATTAAATAATATTAACACACGTCTCTTTTATTACAGTAACTATGCAGGGTGTGTGTATCCGTAAATGTAAAATCTAGTTCAGTTTGGCAGTGTCTAGTCATGGAACAAGTACTGTAGTTTGCAGCTTTCCCAACATGGTTGTTCAAGTTTGTGCATCAATTTTGTATATTATATATAGGTTTGGGCTATAAATTGTTCAAGTGGAACCTCTTCCTAGTAGAGCTATACTTTTTTCTTTAATGGGTGTGTGTAGGCCTACCCATTTTTAAATATACTTTCACTTGTGTGTTTTGTTTTTAAGGAGGTGGTAACAGTGAAGATAGAGAGGGTAGATGACGACGAGGTAATTCCCTCAATTGTGGATGATGGAGAACTGTTTCCACCGGTAAGTACGTTCCCAAGTGTAGGTTACAGCCCACTTTCTAGATGTACAAGGTTTGATAAGAGTGTGCCTAAAGGCTTGGTAGTGTGAATTAAATGAGAGAGATGCCAATAGCTTACCTTGATGGTTAGCCGCGATAGAAAACAAGGTACAAACAAACTAAACATACCATCAATGTACAATTTGTTGTAAAGCAATTAACACGTAGTACTGTATTAGGTGTGTTGCTGTTGCATCTTTCTCTGTCACGGCTTTTTGTCAATGTAGTAAGGTTAAAGGTAAGGTGTTGGCATCCTATCTCCCATGTAATTTATATTTTAGATGAATAAAATTGAATGGTTTGTATTAGGGATGACATCGGGTAATAAAATTCAGAACCGGTTCCAGTTCTCATATTACCCGGGTACCCGGATCCTGAAAACGTATTTTTCGATGTGTAGGCTTGATATGAAGGTTGTGGCTAGGCCTTGTGAAGTGCGCGGAGAGCGAAGACGAGGGACGAATGATATGCACGCTGCCCTGTCGGTTAGCCTCTCTGAATTTGCCTGCAGTAATCACGTCGAGTAAAAAGACATTTCTCAATACACAACTGGAGCACGTACATAAAACAAGATATTTTAAGGAAAATAAATAATAATAGAGCAAGTATTAGCCAGAATGTTCACAAGAATGTTAAACAAAGAACAAACAGTAACGAATGCAAGTCGGCTAATTTAGCCTAGAAACGAACTAAAAAATTACCCGGACCCGAAAAACGGCTCCGGGTAATATTTGGAGCTGGGTACACGGGTACCCGATGTCATCCCTAGTTTGTATCTAATTGTTAGTTTCATTATCTATTCTTTAGAGTGTAATGCATATCAATGTTTAGAGAAACTATTTAAATTAACCACTTGACAGTCACGCATGGAATATTTGTCCAGCGCTGTTGCACGTGCCATGTCACGCCCAGAATAATCCGTTTCAGCATCCAGCTCAGGTTTCTTAATTGTTTAGAACACCTATTCAAAGTTGTTGTTTGAATCATGTACTGCTACCTAGAAGAAAGTTTGCTTTATGTAGGCCTATCAATTCAATTTAAGTTATATTTTTATCCGACGTGTTGCGCTAGTCGTTTCTTTTGACACTTGTTTCAAGAATATTTGCCTGAGAGCTGAAATAACTGGTGGATACGGACGGAGACATTGGCGTGCGCGTGCGACAACTTGACTGTCAAGTGGTTAAGCATGGATTCTAATTTCTAAAGCATAATACCAAACTAAAATTGAGACCGATTACAACAAACCGTTTACGATTACAACGTATGTATGTACGAACCTTTAATATCTTCACAGTTACGCCCCAGTAGACTCGTGATGACGCATATTGTGCCTGTCGTGTTACGGGCAAGTAGACTTGTGTGCGCACAATGTTTGGCTTCGAATTTGCTCTTTATTTCCAGCTAAATTAGGATAGTGCATGCATTCTAAACTTGACTATAGTGTCCTTCAATCTTTTAGCTACTTTTGGAACTAAATCTTCTTTTTCTTTTCCTATGCCCACATTTTTGGCTTACTGGGCCATCATGCATTTTCTAGTTTTCCAGTAGAGACAGGCTTCCTTTTCCTCATAGCTCATGCCAGGTGGAAGGGCATCTACTTCATCTTTAAACTAAACTAAACTAAACTAAAACTAAATGAAAGTTTGGTAAGTGCCAAAGTGGTGTATTGACTTCATAGCATGTGTTTTTTTACTTTTTTAGTCTTTTATCTTAAACAGGACTCGAACTTGGGGCTTTGTTACCTACTTGTGAAAGTAGCGAGTGGTTTAAATTTGTGATCACAGCATACTATTACTATTTCAAGTGGTGAAATACTCTACAAAAATAGCAACTCAGAAAGTGGTGATAACTGTGTTAGATAACGACAGGCCCTGAATAAAGATTCCCTAAAAATTCTAAAAAATATATTCTATGAAGCAGGTAGAAACTAGTGTAAAAATCCCACTGTGGACGCATCTGCGTCCGCTCACGAAAAAAGAGTAGGGTGACGCGTCTGCTTGCGTCCGCCCTGAAATGAACCACTACTAATGCTTAAAACCCTGATAGTGATAGCATATATAGATAGGCTACTTGATCTACAACCATGTCTGAACACTGCAAGTACTTACTGTAGAGGTCTCTATTTCTGCTTCAATTTGACTATGCCAAATTTGAGACATCTTTGCTATCAGTTGGCCTTGCAATGTGGTGCGTGTCTAAAAAAAAAAAGCAAATCTTAATGTACCTACCTACTTCGTATAGATTACTTTGAATGTATAGTACTGTACATGCGTACGGACCCTGAGAAATAGCTAATAAAAAGTTCTTATTTTGTGATTTAAAAAAATCTTTTATTTCAGTGTACAAATTCCCAAAAAATTAAACTTTGTCTTAACAAAAATATCATTGAAATTGATATATATATCAGTGAAATAAACAAGTATCTTCTCAGTCCTAGATAATTAGGCGCTCTATAGAGTCCGGTCGGCACTACTCAAAAAAAAAATATATCAGTACACAAAAAATTGTCACTTTGTAATCTACTTTGTGCCAAATGTCAGTGAAAATAATAATAAAGAAATCAGCAGAGAGAGAGTCAGATGGTCAATATATTCTGGTTGAAAGTACATACACAAATCAGAAGGATGGTTCGGTAACAAAAGCGAAAGCTCGCTTACTGTCAACATTTGACACGGACGCTGAAAATGCATTTAGTACAATTTTTGTAATCAGAAATATAGAATCCTTCACTTTAAAACTCTAGTGATCAAATGGTTACAAGTTCAAAATCTTCAACATTGTTGATGAAATTCTATAAAACTCGGAACAACATTCATCCCGAATAAACACCAACTAACAAAAGAGAAGCCAATCCTGTCAAGGTCAAAGCATGAGGGTCGAAGCAAAAAGCATGCGATAAGTCGACTAGAATTACTTTGAGTGCAGTGTAACTAACTGACAAGAAAATAACTTTGAAAAATTGTTACGATTTTATAAGTATAAAATTTCAACTCACATGGTTCCCACTTCATAGAAATATAACAGTTGTCTTATTTGAAACATGCTAAAACATCGAAAAAGTGCCCGATTTCACTTAAATTTAGTGGAAAATGAGACGATTGCCTATATTTTGCACTAAATAGTAAAAAAAGGTATATTTTTTCTCTTTCTTTCACTTACCCTAACAATTTTGGACGACTTAAAGTGTTCGTTCACCTCTTGCTGCAATGTGTACCTATACACACATGTTGGTATGTAGAACACATATTGAACAACAGTTTCACCGAAAATGATTCGAGTTCCACGTAATTAGTGGTTAAATGTTTTATTCAGCCCGTTGAACGTTCTACGTTTGGCAACACTGTACCCCCGAGTTTTGTTTGAGCTTGCTTCACGCATTTGGAGGGATGGGCGAAAAGTAGCCGGCCAAGCGCATGTGTATACTCGTTTCCTAATGCAAAATAAGAAAATTCGTCGTTTTTATGTCGATTATAATATATACTACTTATTTCAGTTTCGGGATGAATATTACGACTTATGAGATATAGTTCCTAGCTTATGTTACTGAAAACAAGTGTCACTGGTTATGGTAGCAATATGCTACACTATTAGTTGTCTCTTTATTTGAAACGTAACACAATTTTTTACTGGAAATAATACTGTTTACTGAGTTAAATCAACCTGTTCTATTCATTGAACCGTCTTGCAATTATAATTTCTGTTACATTGTACGACACTATATCGAATTTCACTAGACATCAAATTTAATTTATTATTCTTAACAAATAAACAAGCTATGAACCTCTTTTAGTTGTTATGTTATTTTGTTGCTGTTATATATTTTGTTATTATTAAATTTTGCATTATATTGTTGAGTTATAGGGCCTAGTTGGTCTAACTCAACTCAACAATGAGTGATTGTTTTACATAACACTAACAGTCAATTAATATACACACAAACGAACTGAACTGAACTAAATGGCAGGAGAAAGACCGACCATACACAAGACACAAGACGTGCGATTTCTTCTTCAGCCAATGTTATGTATGATTAACATATGACATGTAAACATATCGATGCATTGTTTCAGAATGCTGGATAGAAAAACCAACAGCCGTATGTTTGTGAGATTTAATTTGAGGTCTCCGTCAAAACCTGTTCGACGCAATTGTAACTGTATTCCTTATGGTGACAAATACTATTATAATTATATTCCTTCTTGACAAATATTATTATCATTTCACAAATCGAAGAGAAATATAAACACATTTCCAGTGAGTTGTTACAAATCTTGTATCTACCCGCATGACCGCGCGCCTTCTGCGCCACTTTCATTTGAACAAAGTATCTCACCAGACAACGAGCGCTCCCTCTCTTGTTGTCTTCAGCCAACCACGCATCTTCAGTACCACCCCTCCTTCCAATGCCGGCTGGAGACGCAGCGCAGAGTTGGCAACATGGGTTACATGACGTAGGCAAACCACCTCGAACAGCAAGTTGCGCGAATAAACAATGGTATAGGCCGCGTGATATACACCCAAACATTGGTGTTTAGGGTTAAACTTTATATAGAGAACAACTTGCTAAAGAGGTGAACGGGCACTTTAAGGGTTCCAAGTGGTTCCTTTGCTTAGATTATTGCGTTTCACCACATTTTGGAAAATTTGGCATAAACACCATTTGCAAAATTTTGGGGTCCGTAATAATACAGTAAATCACTGTAGGGTCCTACAAGCTATTATTAGCATAATACACAATATAAATATTAAATATGTTTGTATTTATTGTCTACCCACTCGGTTACCAGAACATTGCATGGAACTATGTTTTAGGCACCCGGCATCAAACAGGAAGACATCGACATTGGGGAAGAAGAACTGCAGATTGAATCCATCTCATCTCATGATCCATTGAGCTTGAACCCCCGTTCGGTTAAGCGTGAAGCGTATGCTGCCGCAGGTGCCAGCAGGGCGAGGCGGGATCAAGATGAGTTGAGCTACCCGGAAGAAGGCTATGAAAGGAACATGGAGGAGAGCCCTGGGGATATGTCCGTTGAACTGGACATTGATCCTCAGTCACCGACAAACCGTGACAAAGCTGTGCCCAATATGCCAAGAAAGGGTGTTAATGGTTGGTATAAATGTTCATTTTGTCACAAACAGTTTGCCACGAGTTCTTTGTTACGGAGGCACGAACGAACTCATAGTGGTGTGAAGTTCCCGTGTAGATATTGTCCCGTTCTTTTGGGGTCGAGTTCCTCGCTTCACAGGCATCAACGAGGGCACACTGGCTCTAAGCCATTCACTTGCATAACATGCAATAAACAGTTTCCAAATAGATCAGCCTACTGGAAGCACCGAGGGCTTTGCACCGGTGTCACAAACGTACCGTCAAGCGTGCAGCCACCGCAGCCAAGCGTGATGAACGTTCCATTGCCTTGTAAAGTGTGTAAGATGCTATTCTCGAATAAGGTTGGCCTTCTCGCCCACATGACGACCCACAATCGAACTTGTCGTTGGTGTAAGAGAACTTTTTCCAGTAGAATCGGACTCTGCAATCACATGAAGGTTCACACCACGTATGGTCGCTCGACCACTAAAAGAACATCTAGGAAGTACAGATGCAAACTTTGCCCTGAAGTATTTGCTAATTGGAGTCAAATTGTAAAACACAGGGTTGTGCATGTAAATAATGAACTTCCCCAAGAAGCAAATACAAATACAAATCTCACCCATCCGACTAACACCAAGGGCAAAATGACATCTGTAACCCATACTTGTAAAGTTTGTTCCGAGACGTTCCGTAGCTGGAGGGACTTGATTATACATCAAAAGTGTCACTCTCGGCAAGTGCCAAGGAAAAGAGAATTAACGTCCCATGTAGATAATCTGACATCTAAGAAACTTAGACGGTACTACTGTAGAGATTGTCCAGACTATTTTAAAAGTTGGTATGATCTTGTAAAACATAGAAAACGGGATCATTTAAAGAACACCGAGTCACGAACCTTGCCAAATCCTCTTTCAAAACAAAGTCCTGCTATGGCAAAAGTAAAGGCGAGCGGTAACGTTGCAATGCCTAACGGAAAAGTAGAATCACCAATCTTGAAGACTGGAAACACTGAATCCCCAGGCTATTGCCATGTGTGCGGATACGATTTCCGTAGTAGTTACGCACTTGCAAGACATAGCGCAAAGCATACCAACCTCAAGCGCTACTCGTGTTATATATGTAGTGCAAGAATGAAGTATGGAACGTCTGTTCAGAATCATTTGAAGACTGTCCATGGAGTTATAGTAGACCACAAGTCCATCGTACCAGATGCTACCTATAATGCAGCCCAGTCAAAAATACTGGCACAACTTACTAAAGCTAAAAATGTGAAACAAGAAGTTAGGAATACTCCTTCGCCCAACAACACGTGCCAACTATGTGATGAGGTATTTCCTACAAAAAAACTCCTCCTTATTCATCATCAACAAAGTCACAAAGATGTTCAACAATTCAGATGTGAATCTTGTCCCCAAATGTTCGTATCAAAAGGAAGTCTAATGCGTCACACACAACTGTACCATTCCAGGATCCCAAGTGAACCACTAATATCCCAAATGAAAATGGAGAATCATGGCACTTCGTTCTCTTGCACTGTTTGCTCCGTGAAATTTAGTAGCAAGAAATCATGGAAGAATCACCAACGTTTAAAAAATCACTGGGATACTTCACAAATAAAAATAAAGATTTATAGTTGCACCGAGTGCAGTAATTCGTACAACAGTGCCTCGGCATTGCACAGTCATAAGACTAATGAACATGAACGTGTGCCAACCCCTATGGTTGCTAGCAGTAGCACAGATCCGGAGAACCCTTTTACCTGTCAACTTTGCCTTAGACCTTTTAAGAGTAATATTGGTCTGAAGGTCCATACAATACGTTCACACAAAGGTCTTCGAAAGGTTAAGGTTAAGAAAGCTCCTGCTATAAAAGGTTCTGCTAACAGAACTTTACATGAATGTGATTTGTGTGGAAAAGGGTTTGAAAATGAGGGTGGGTTAAAAACACATAGAGGATGGCACTCAAGAAATTCGGGCGGCAAAACATTGCTGAGATTAAACAATGAACAGGCCATCACAAACAAAACTATCAACATAAGCAGTAATGAATTTATGGAAAGCACGAGCTCCGTTGAAGATGAGGACGATGGTAAAGTCTGTACATTATGTGACAGAACATTTATGACTATTCAAGCATGCAAAATGCACCGTCGTTGGCATATGAAGAGCCCTAAGAGTAGACCCTCATCAGTCAACCGCACAGAACCTGGCAAGAAGAAAAATACTGAGCAAATTTGTCATTTATGTGGAAAATCATTCTTTAGAGCAAAAACTTTCGAGATACATTATAACTGGCACATGAGGAATCCAAGTAGTTTGCCCACGTCAGCAGTTGATTCAGCAGCTGTTCCATCACCGGCTTCAGCAGTTGATTCGGAGTTTGAATCGGGGTCTGAATTGGAAGAGCCTGAAGAATTGATGGAAGAGCCTAAAGAATTAATGGAAGACCCTAAAGAATGGCCTTGTCACATATGTGGCAAACCCTTCTACAGTGAAACAGCTCGAAAGGTGCATTACACGTGGCATATGAAAACTCCAAGCAGTCTGCCATCAACACCTGCATTGGTAGAAAAAGGGGAGAATACTTGCCAGTTATGTGGAAAAACATGTGCAAATCAAAAATCCTTCAAAGCACATTATGCCTGGCATTTGAGGTCACCGAGTGGTCCTTCATTCACTGACCCCAAGCCTTCTCCCACACCAAAACAAGTACAGCCCCCAACTATACAAATGAAACAGGAGTTGGTTAATGCCAGCAATATAGTGCAGAGATCTGTCCCTGACGCTAATGACTTTGGGGAGTTTGATTGCGAGTTTTGCGACAAATCCTGTGCCACTGTACAAGCTCTACGATGCCATATGGGTTGGCATACTCGACAAGGTTTAGCACTACCCCCAAAGACCGATAGAAAAGTTAAGCAAGAAAGATTTGTCAAACCACCTACACAGTCGGGAGAGAACGTCAAGAGTGGCAAGGACGGCGAATTCACTTGTAACGTTTGTAACCAATCTTTCAAGACTGCTAAAGCTTGTATTTCACATCAAGGCTGGCATACAAGAGGTGAAGGAGGTAAACTTTTTAACTGCGAGAGGTGTAACAAATCATTTGCAAGCCGTGGCAACTTATCCAAGCATCAACGGTTAAGTTGTTCAGGTTACGGTGCAAATGATGAAGGCACAGTGATGGGGGGAAGAGAGCGTGTTCCTCGTACACCAGACGTTCCAAATTCTAAACATGGAAAGAGAGGACCAACCACAGGGAAAGGAGACTTTTCATGTGACATTTGCCACAAAGCTTTCAAATATTTAAAAGCTGTAAGTACACATAAATTAATGCAACATACAAATCATGATTTACTGTCCTCAACCCCACCCGTAGCATCTCAGCCCGTAGCATCTCGGCCCGTAGCCTCTCCACCAATAGCGTCTCCGCCAGAGCAGGGAGAGTTCATACAGTTGCAACCACAAAACAATGGCTTAGGCACTGAAATAAGCTCTAACAAGAGGTTTTCTTGTGATGTTTGCTCACAACGATTCATTAGCCAAAAAGCATTTACAATACATAGAAATTTGCATTTTAGAAGCATGAAGGGACCGTCTCGCACGAATCCATTCCGTAATCTAAACCAAAACCATTCTTGTACTATATGCCACAAAACGTTCAGTTCTCGTGTTCTCTTGACTCGTCATAGACAAGTGCATTTCAGAAAAATGTTCCCCAAGACTTCAAAAGTGTCGACAAGTAAAGAAAAACACCTTCCTGTTACAAACGACGCTAAAAGTGTCGAAACTCAACATTTAGATCCCGAAGTACCGGTACCTGGTGAAAGTGAAAGCAATTCAGCATTACTTATGTCCACTTCAAATGAAACAATAGATCTTGAAGAAAATGTACAAGGAGGTATCGGAGAAAATGGATTGGAAGATTTTGAAGAAAATGGAATGCTTGAATTAGGCCTAGAACAATCGTTGAACAGTGAATTGATGGTAGACTTGCTGCAGTGAGTCCAAAACCCAAGCTACCCTACTGTCCCTACACATTAATTAAAATTCAATTTTATTTTAAAAAGTGCTAAAAACAATTCAGTGTTAAATACTGTAGTAACTGGGAACTTAGTCTGTGTTTGTGAAACTCCAATCATATTTTGAAAGTACTGAAAACAATTTAATATTGCAGTCTTAGTGTATATAGTGCACAACTAAGTGCATAACTATAGTGCATAACTATGTACAATATGGTACTATTAGTCTTGATGTGTAGGCCTATACTGTTGGTAGGCTAAATGTTTAGTTGGTAGCCTATCATTGTATCAATTGTGAAAAAATAGTAAATACTACAGTAATTCTCAAAATTGCTGCACATCTGGTTTAAGCCGAGAATTAATTTTCAAAAACTTGCTATAATGAGTAGGCCTACTGACTACTGGTACCTACAATAAAACTCGTAGAAACTATAAAAAGTGCAAGTCAATACGTACTATCATCGTACTATCATATGATGTGATGTATACCTATTTTTGAACTGACATGATTGTACAGTATTAGATTAGGGTCTTTGAAGGAATGCTCTACAATTCCATCATTAGCATTTCATAGGCCTACAAAATTGACAGGAATGTAGTAGTATGTACTACACCCCATGTAAAGTAGACCGACCGATCAATATCCATTACAGTTCCTAAAATTGAAACCCCAATTTGAATTACAACATTTTTATCAAAAGAATATTCACATTAATTTGCTTACATCCAAATCTTCTGCATGTACTTTTACTACTTCTTGAACTAGGCATACTTTCAATTAGTAGAGTTTGAATCAACTGATCTTGACTGTATATTGTATACTGGGCACAAAAATTACCACTTTCCAGCTTGCAAGTAAAAATTGATGCTGGGCCTTCATGCTGGGCTATGTAATGGATTACATGCATACCATCTTAGCAAACAAATTTTTTACACAATTACTTTTTCTAGGTACAAGGCTCAATATCATAGGGCAGACAAATAATCTGTAGCTATGCAACTACATTGTTGTTGTTGTATTCTATTTCTTTGATTGATACATATTCAATGTTTGTCTGAAACAAAAAACACAACAACATGGCTATTTTGGGATTCGAGGCTTGTTAGCCAGCCACTAAATGCGTAAGGGCATCAATATCCTTCACACTTCAGATCATTTTTTTGCCTTATAAATATGCTGAAGAAAATATAATTGTACTAGTTTTGGAAGTTGAAAAAATGCTAAAACAATGGTTTATGTCTGAATTCAAAAAAGCAAATAGTAGGCTTACTGATGTAAAATTTCTCAAAATGCTTTAAAAAAATGGATAGATTTACACCTTATTGTGCCCCCCCCCCCCCCCCCCACAATTGGAGGCGGCTCCAACAACTGTCTGAAGTGAAAATGGCTGCGGAAAGTGGATTTTTCCTGTAGCTAGTTTGAAGTGTTCAGCCCTAGTATACAGTTGACTAAGCATTTCCAGTGCTATTTTTTCATGTTTTATCATTTACATTCAAATGCATAAGATTTTACTACAGTCTACGATTGAGTCTTTACTTCATCTGATGACATTATACAATTGTTGTTTTCAAGACGTTAAGAGGCATGGTGCATTTCTATTTTATACTAGTTTTGCAGGTCTAGTATTTATAATTATTTATACCCCACTAGTATCAAATGGGACATGTTAGTGTACATGGGTATTAAATGTGACACTATGCACATAAAATGTTAGTATATTTCTTTTTTAGTATGTATACCTAGAGTTAAGAGGATTTCTAAAGTTAAAATTATACATCTTGACTAGGAATTGAAATAGGACTGGATGCATGTGGTGCCTGCATGCACTGGATATTAGAATTCAAAGTGACCCAAATGAAGGTTGCAGTGTGGAAAAAGGCTTTTTGGAACATGTGGGTCATTTGTGAGGCAAACTAGAAAATGCAAAATGTTTGCCTTCAGTGCATGGAAGCTGCCACCATCCTGCTGTACCTAAAAGAGGTTACTAGTTAATTAATTTAATACCATTAGGTCGTGCTACTATGTTCTTGTCAATACAGTCTTAAATTATTTTGTGAATATGAGGATGCTGTGTACTGAGCTTGTGATCATATTGTGTATGATTCTACTTATGTGTGACTGATGTACTATGTACGTAGTATGTAGGTATGTATGTACTGCTCAACTTAAATATCCTGGAACTTTGTTATTTACACTTGTGTATTGTCATCAACCACATAGATCGAGACATTGTATAGTAATGTATATAATTTCGTAAGTAATTAAGAATTATAGGTAAATAATGACAATTGAGGACATGGCTTGATTAGCATGTAATATAAAATAGATTTTGTATGCTAGTTTTAGTTCAAAACTTGTTATATTTTTATTTCCTGAGGTTTTGTAACAACATTGTTATTAGTTATGTTTTATGGCTTTGTTGTGATTTTTTAATTTTGTTTCATAGGTAGGGATGATAATCTTTTGAATGTTGCATTTTTGTACATGAACTTTATGGCAACCTATATTAGGCAAAGCACATAATTAACTTCACCTTTGACTTGATTGAGCAAGTTTTGTGTGTATAATTAAATTAAACGATACTTAAATTATACCACATTTATTTAATATAGGTATGTTTTGTAATGAACTGTCACATTTATTCAAAGAAATACACTAGTACAAAACTTAAAAAGCTGTTTTTATTTTGCATTTTGAATTGTTGATGCAACAGTGTTGGCTCAACTTGTTGATAGCTTGTTGATGTTGATTTACACTACGTTTATCAAGCAGACTCGGCTCGCACTTGGTGGTGCGAGCCGAGTTTAGTGTGCACCGAGTTCGACTGAAACACCTCAGCTTGAGCTTATTTCAGTTCTGTTAAGAAGCCGATCTAGCTCGGTTTAATAGGACTAGGGATAGATTTTAATAGGGCGAGTCCGGATTGAAGTATGCTTGCTAAACGGGTTCCGAACTCAGTGCGTACTGAAGTCAGTCCGAACCCAGTCCGAACCCAGTCCGCTTGATAAACGTAGTGTTAGAAAGCAAGGAAATTACATGGTACAGTCCCTCACAACAATAAGTACACAACATTGATGAGCACGGCAATAAGTTTATGGGAATTAGGAAGCAGTTCTACTTTCAAGCAATGTTGATGGCGTTCAACCAATGGCTGACCAACATTTGTTTCATGTGATCATATCGTAACCACAACAAACACTTTGAGAGCTGACAATCATAATTACAAACTCAACAAGGTGTGTAAATCCCCTCGTGGATGCTCGTCGAACTCTCAGTATACTGAACCTTCGCCAGGGATTGACAGACCTTGCAAACTCTACCACCGGATCGCTATGTAGATACATTAAGTTCAGAACAGATGCCAATAGGATAGATAAGATAAGATATTGTGTTTATTTAGGTTCACCAGCTATTATTGTCATGCATACATACATACATACATACATACACTTACACTACTATATCTTACTTACAAATTATTTTTACTGTAAATTATTATTTGCTGATTTAAATTTTGAAAAGTTTTTTATTTTAGTATTTTTTATACGTCTGGGCAAATGGTCCAACGTTCCTAACCCAGCATAAAATATGGATTTTTGTCTTGCAGCTCTCTATTTAAATGTTTTTACATTGAAATTATTACTTGACCTTGTGATATGATTATGTAACCTACATTATTATTATTATTATTATTATTATTATTATTATTATTATTAAAATATGCTGGCAAATAATCATTCTTTAGTTTAAATATAAATACTAGTGCATTGTAATGAATGTTCTGCCTTACACTCTTCCAATTCAATGTTCTCAACATAATCTTTATACTTGTGTACTTATTACATTTCAATATTTCTCTCATTGCTTCATCCTGCAAATATTGCAATGCATTCATTTCTCTCTCATTTAAGCTTAACATTATACTACTACAATATTCTAAATGTGCGTTACTGTTCTCCTCGATTGTTGCTAGAGGTAATACATGTAAAGAGTAGTTGCGTCGAGCCAACAACTTATTCCAACAACTTGACAACTTTTGTTTTCATATTTAATCTACCTATCTTCATGCAACTTAAATGTTGGCTAACTAGAACAACATTGTGGGATAAAGGCCCAATCGTAATTGTAATCGAGGTCGCAATTGTAGAAATATAATTTACCATTACAACCCATTACGGCGTTATGATTTTGTTGTGAACAGTGCCATAAGAACCAAGTAAGCTAACTCTTTTACGATGGATTACAATCACGATGCCATCAGTTGGGGTTGAGCCTTAAGCCCCAACCACAATAGTTGGCATCATGATTGTAATCGTGATTGCAATCGTGCAATTTCTCGTGCTAAATCAATACGACATTACAATTCTGTTGTGAACAGTGCCATAAGAAGCATGACAACTGATGGCATCGTGATATGGTGATTGTAATCGTAATCCAGAAATCGTGAAAGAGAGCTTTGCCTACTTGGTTCTTATGGCGCTGTTCACATCAAAACCATAACGTCGCAATGGCAGTGTTGTTAAAGCTACTTTTCAAAAGTAGCACTGTTACAGATGCAGCTACTTGATCTTTGAAAGTAACTTAGCTACTTTTCAGCTACTGTATTTTGTCAAGTAGCTCGCTACTTGTACAGCTACTTAAAAAAAGTAGTGACGCTACTTTACAGTTACCTTTATTTTTTATGAAGGACCAAGAGTACGTACTGTTTATTGAAAGGGCGGTACGGTCTGGAAGTGAGTCATACTCATATCACAGCTCACAGGGTGAAACAGGAAACTCAGTGCTGGGGAGGCGGTTTTGGGACTATAGAGCAAGAAAGCCAATGTCAGTCGTCATTCCGAATCTGTGACGGTGGGAATTGTGGGGGGCGAAACAAAACGTGTGTTTGTTTATTGCAGAAATAGAGTAGCGGTGACTTTTCGCTACAAATACTCGTATATAGTAGCTTGCTACTCGCTACTTTACTGCATTTTCAAATGTAGCGCGCTACCAGTCTCGCTACCAAAAAAAGTAACATGCTACTTGTAGCGCGTTACTTAACAACGCTGCGTAATGGATTGTAATGATAAATCATATTTCTTCTGCAATTGCGATCCCCATTACAATTACGATGCAGTCAATTGTGGTTGGGACTTGAACTTGTCCACGATTTCTGGATTGCAATCCAGATACCGACAATTGTGCGTGGGTAGGCCTTAAATTTGCTAAGAATACTCTACATAATTGTACAAAAGCCACATATAACAAACTGATGAAGTGTGTTAGCTTGTTGTCTGTGGTAAAGCCTGTACAACATCTTGTTTCTAGGGATGCCATAGAAATGAAATCTGAGGCAATTACAGTGGTTTGTGGTTACGAAGTGGGCTCTCAAGAGTTTATTTTGGTGCATTTGTTTCTTATTGAACGATGCACTCAACTGGCAAAGGTTTGTGCCATGCCAAGGGTTAAGTATAATGTGACTGGCAGAGCTAATTGTATGCCAAGGGTTAATGTAACTGGCAAAGCTATCCGTATGCCGACATGACAGCAGAGCTATCCGTATGCCGGCATGGCATACCATTTGCCATGCCAAGGGTTAAGTAATGTGACTGGCAGAACTATCCGTACGCCGGCATGGCATACCATGTGCCATGCCAAGGGTTAAGTAATGTGACTGACAGAGCTATCCGTACGCCGGCATGGCATACCATATGCCATGCCAAGGGTTAAGTAATGTGATTGGCAGATCTATCCGTACGCCGGCATGGCATACCATTTGCCATGCCAAGGGTTAAGTAATGTGACTGGCAGAACTATCCGTACGCCGGCATGGCATACCATGTGCCATGCCAAGGGTTAAGTAATGTGACTGACAGAGCTATCCGTACGCCGGCATGGCATACCATATGCCATGCCAAGGGTTAAGTAATGTGACTGGCAGAACTATCCGTACGCCGGCATGGCATACCATGTGCCATGCCAAGGGTTTAGTAATGTGACTGGCAGAACTATCCGTACGCTGGCATGGCATACCATGTGCCATGCCAAGGGTTAAGTAATGTGACTGGCAGAGCTTTCCGTATGCCGGCATGGCATACCATATGCGATACCATGTGCCATGCCAAGGGTTAGGTAATGTGACTGGCATAGCTATCCATATGCCGGCATGGCATACCATATGCCTTACCATGTGCCATGCCAAGGGTTAAGTAATGTGACTGGCAGAGCTATCCATATGCCGGCATGGCATACCATGTGCCATGCCAAGGGTTAAGTAATGTGACTGGCAGAGCTATCCGTACGCCGGCATGGCATACCATGTACCATGCCAAGGGTTAAGTAATGTGACTGTCAGAGCTATCCGTACGCCGGCATGGCATACCATGTGCCATGCCAAGGGTTAAGTAATGTGACTGGCAGAACTATCCGTACGCCGGCATGGCATACCATGTGCCATGCCAAGGGTTAAGTAATGTGACTGACAGAGCTATCCGTACGCTGGCATGGCATACCATATGCCATACCATGTGCCATGCCAAGGGTTAAGTAATGTGACTGGCAGAGCTATCCGTACGCCAGCATGGCATACCATGTGCCATGCCAAGGGTTAAGTAATGTGACTGGCAGAGCTATCCGTACGCCGGCATGGCATACCATGTGCCATGCCAAGGGTTAAGTAATGAGACTGGCAGAGCTATCCGTCCGTACGCTGGCATGGCATACCATGTGCCATGCCAAGGGTTAAGTAATGTGACTGGCAGAGCTATCCGTACGCTGGCATGGCATACCATGTGCCATGCCAAGGGTTAAGTAATGTGACTAGCAGAGCTATCCGTATGCCGGCATGGCATACCATATGCCATGCCAAGGGTTAAGTAATGTGACTGGCAGAGCTATCCGTACGCTGGCATGCCATACCATGTGCCATGCCAAGGGTTAAGTAATGTGCCTGGTAGAGCTATCCGTACGCTGGCATGGCATACCATATGCCATGCCAAAGGTTAAGTAATGTGACTGGCAGAGCTATCCGTACGCTGGCATGGCATACCATATGCCATACCATGTGCCATGCCAAGGGTTAAGTAATGTGACTGGCAGAGCTATCCGTATGCCGGCATGGCATACCATCTGACATACCATGTGCCATGCCAAGAGTTTAGTAATGTGACTGGCAGAGCTATCCGTACGCCAGCATGGCATACCATGTGCCATGCCAAGGGTTAAGTAATGTGACTGGCAGAGCTATCCGTACGCCGGCATGGCATACCATGTGCCATACCAAGGGTTTAGTAATGTGACTGGCAGAGCTATCCGTACGCCAGCATGGCATACCATGTGCCATGCCAAGGGTTAAGTAATGTGACTGGCAGAGCTATCCGTACGCCAGCATGGCATACCATGTGCCATACCAAGGGTTAAGTAATGTGACTGGCAGAGCTATCCGTATGCCGGCATGGCATACCATGTGCCATACCAAGGGTTAAGTAATGTGACTGGCAGAGCTATCCGTACGCCGGCATGGCATACCATATGCCATGCCAAGGGTTAAGTAATGTGACTGGCAGAGCTAACCGTATGCCGGCATGGCATACCATATGCCATACCATGTGCCATGCCAAGGGTTAAGTAATGTGACTGGCAGAGCTATCCGTATGCCGGCATGGCATACCATGTGCCATACCAAGGGTTAAGTAATGTGACTGGCAGAGCTATCCGTATGCCGGCATGGCATACCATGTGCCATACCAAGGGTTAAGTAATGTGACTGGCAGAGCTATCCGTATGCCGGCATGGCATACCATGTGCCATACCAAGGGTTAAGTAATGTGACTGGCAGAGCTAACCGTATGCCGGCATGGCATACCATATGCCATACCATGTGCCATGCCAAGGGTTAAGTAATGTGACTGGCAGAGCTATCCTGTGTCTTGTGTACTAAGGGCCAGGTTCACCAAACTTTAATTCGGCGATTTTCTGTTTTGGCGTCCGGTAGAAGCCACCATGCATATTTGTATGTATTGTTTGTTGAACGTTGAAACCATGGTAACCAATCCGGTATTAGTAAATCAGCCGATTAAAAAGTTTGGTGAATTCGGACCTAAGTGGGGAAGAATATTGAACAAAGTTGAGGATTTGGTGTCGTATTATTTTAGACTTTGGAGTTCATACACGTTTAGGCAGTCTTTAGTGTTTGATCTGATATGTAGTAGTAAGCCTACTTTACTTTACATTGCTCGTGTGGGGATAGCTTAAGCAAACATTTTTTTTTACTGTATCTATAATTGTTGTCATTTTAATCAACATCTGTCCCTGTTTTCAACTATGAAGTCAGGTATAGGAGGTGGGAGGTTCCAGTCATTGATCCACCCCTTTCTTTATCTTCCCCTAACATATGTCCCTTTGACGTCTCTACTTCAAGTTCAATGTCTTCTTCCAGTGTCTCTGCCAGTTCTCTCTATAGTTTACTGTCTTCCCACCACTTGACATTTTCACACTACAATCTACATCATTCCAAGATTTTGATATTGAATATCATTTTAAAGATATCAAATCTTAAATTCGCTCTCATTTAAAAATAATAATAATTATTATTTTAGTGTTGCAATACATACAAACTCGGTCAAAACCGGCGTAAACATGTTGTATGGACATAAATGTCAAGTATTTCCAATGTGTTTACCTTATAAACTCTACTTAGAAGCTAGAACTAATTAAATATATAATTGTCCATACTATTTTTCCTTAACAAACTGTGGATGCTATGTACGGTCGTGGCCGATTTGTACTCATCCCATGCAGCATTCGCTCTTCGTAAAGTGAAAACCACGAAAACCACCATCAGGATGGAGAACTTCTTGAAGTCTTCATTCTTCTTAGTTCAAAAATTTTCGTACTACCCTACATGTAATGTGTTCAAAATTATTGCTTTTTGCATCTCGATGTCTATGATCGGTTGGAAATTTACCCGCCCGAGAGCGGGAAGGCCAATGTAGAGCACAAAGTGCCCTCTGTAGCCGTATACACTATACAGGATAACGAGAGTAAGGACTAAGTACTAACTAATAATAGAAAGTGGCAAACAGGGTCTAAAATAATGGTAGAACACACTAAAACGTTAAACAAACAAACAGTTCAAATTGTAAGAACATATTAAAAAAGTAAATACTGTCATGGAGTTTTCGCGGTAGGTTATTATTATTATTATTTATTTTCTGTTAAACCATTACAGCACAATGTGTGTGTTACTGTTATTACAGAGAGGGGACAGGAAACGAGCCACAGCGGCCCATACAGATAATGTCCTGTCCCCTTGTCTTATTCTAGTTTCTAATGAGTGATGCTTATGAATATGTTATGAATATTTATATTGATACACTGATGCGATGGGTCCCTATTATAATGTATATTACTTATAAGTTAAAAGCTGCCAGAGTCCAGTCCATGTCCGTATCGTGATCCTTGTGTGCATAGCGGTTGTTATATGTGATTTATTATTATCTGGTATGTCTTGGCAGGGTTATGAAAAATGTTTTTTTATGGCTGATTTGAAACGGGGGGCTGAAGCACTTAATTGGCGTATACTATTAGGTAATGAGTTCCAGGCAAGGGCAGCTCTATTGTAAAAAGATTTTTGGTAGGCGACGGTGCGGCAGGTGGGGGGCCTTAGGTACACCCCCTGTTTATCGCCTCTCCCCAGATCGATGTACCTCAATGTAGCAACCTATAGCTATTTTTGCAATATCAATTATCATACAATAAAACAACTGTTGATATTTTTATTTCCTCGTTAATTTATCTACACGAATTGTTTACTAGATCATTGATACAAATGTTAGTGTAATAAAATGTGTGCGCGTGGGGGTGTCGTGCGTGCGCGTGTGCGTATATACGTGGGCGTATGCATGGGCGTATGCGTGGGCGTATGCGTGGGTGAAACGGAACCCTTCCTTCCAGCCCTCGCAGCTCTAGCTACGCCACTGATTGAATCTGCAGAAGGGATTACCCTACAGACCTACACCAGCTTGGAACTAAAGCTGAAATCGACTCCGGCTTATCCGCAAGTTCACAGCTTTACCTTATAAGAAAGTAAAGAGCTAGATCTGAAGGAAAGAGAAGGAACTTTGGAGTGGATTGCTGTAACATTCAGTGCCAGAGGCAAGACGCGATATAGATTTGTATGACATGTATAATATGGTTAGCAGGGCAACTTTTGAAGCTGAATTGGAAACGAACAGTTGTAAATTCAAAACATAGACTTGTGTGCGGCGGCTGCCCCTACTTACGAGTTCAAGTACGAGTGAAAGTGGCTCGTTGGTCCAGTGGTTAGCATCCCTGCTTCTAATGCAGAAGGTCCCGGGTTCAAATACCGCTTCCGGCAAAAGTTTTTTCAAATATGAATTCAATTTCATTTCATCACTTCTTGGCTTAGAATAAGTAAACGGTGACTTTGGAGCCGTCCTAGCGACGAAGCACTCAATAAATTCAAAGTTGTTCTGAATCGACCTTGTTGATTCTGGCATCTTTCCGCAGGTGTTCGCACTGTCCAATCACTGATTCATGTATTTCATATTTGAAATATAGATTCTTGATTGGTTATCGCTCACTCGTCGATGGTGTTCGGAGCCTGCAGGGTTGGTTTAGTCGCATTAAATTAAGGCCCCCACTGAAAATCAGTCTTGTTACTGAGTGGGTAGACTATAAATACGGATTTATTTATTTTTATTTATTTTATTAACTACATTATATATACAATTTTTTTTAAACAGGTTCTATTGATTTTGCATTATTTCGAATAGTTTATTTTTTACCTTTGCCTTGGTATAATTAAAAAGGATCATTCATCCGCTTGCGCCTATCATAAAAATGTTGGCTTTTGTAAATCGTATACGGTCAAATATTATATATGTGCAGGGGTGTGGTTGTGATTTTGTAAACCAACTGTAGCCTACATAATGTAGGCTACAGTAAACAGTTGGTGGCTACATAAGATGGTGTATTCGGGATAATCTTAAATAATAATATTTATAATAAAAAGGATGTGATCAGAGGACAACTTGGTGGGTTGCTCCTGCTTTCCAACCCCAAGCTTCTATTTTTTTGTTTGATTAGCCTTCAGATGGGATAGGAATAGGACTGATTAAACAAGTGGCGCCCTATTAGATCAGTTGTTGTTGTGTAATTGTAAAGCAAGCACCAACCCACGCCCCACTTCCCCCCTCAACCCGCCCTGAGCACCGGCGAGTAGGCGTCGCAATGTACCACGAAGATATAAAAACTATAACTACAAAAACATACACATCTAGTTACACAAAAAAAACTTATTTATTTACGTAATATTTTAAACTAAATTATGCTAAATTAGCTATATTTATTTAGCCCATTAAGTCTAATATCGAGCCTCCTTGGCTCTTTGATCTTTGTAGGTGCTTTGCTGAAGGAAACTTCCGACTGTGCATTCTTCTGTGTGTTGTAGTGGAGGCCGTAACTTCGTCTGAATCAGGCCAACTGGGTAGTCGAGTCCTGAAATTATATTTTCAAAAATGAATAAAGTTAGTTTTGTAAGATTTAAGATCGAAGAACGAAAGATTAAAATAAAAAATAAATAAAACAAGACATTCAATTAAAAAAACAATTAAAAAATTTCAATGAGATTAGATTTTCATAGCTCGCCTCTAAATGTAAAGATGAATAACTATGGTGCCACTGCCACTGGCTATATTGACAACAAAGTTATAGATAAAATAAAATATGATAAATTTTCAGAGAATTTTTCCTTGATGTCGACGATTATTATTACAGCGACACGTACGTGGGGATGAGTAGGTAATAGAATAGCACACATGCGCACGGCATGTGGCCAGGAGAATTGCTATGAGCAACTGTAAGGCGTTACTCAAGCAACACCAAAACGAAATCCTCAAGCCCGTTATTATTAAAGAATATTATTCATGCTCAATATACGCAAAATATGTTGTTTTTTTGCTTGAGGTGGTTTTACCCCCCCGCCTCAGTGTGCCACTACGTCCATCCATGCCCAAATCACGATTCAAAAGTGGTACGCAAGATACGATGTTTACGAGACCGACGCCTGATCGACCACGGCCACTACGCCGGATTTTGGAGACAAAATACCCACAACTACTCTCACAATTTATATAGGTTACTGTTGTTCGTTTCAAATATAATTTATTATCTGGACTCGAGTGACTGAGAGTCAAGTGCATAGTCGTTCCTCACGTGCTCCTCAACTCAGCCTTTCCTCAGAGTCTGAGCACGTGAGGAACGACTATGCATTTGACCCTAAGTCTCAGTATGGGAAACTGTGTACTCGTGTAAGTATACCTAGCCACGCCGTAAGATTAGAAGCAAGGTGGACCTATAGGGGGGCCTTTTAATTAATTCTCAGAAGAGACGGTCGCTCCACGCGGTCTATTTCAAGTTTTCAACGGTATTCGTCGCGGGATTTTTTCATACCTACTTGTTATTGTCGACTACATTGACCACACTGACCGTAAATGGAATGCTACCACACCAGGCCTGACAACAGACGCGCGATTTTATCAATACAATACCTGAGGCAATGAGAACTAGATGCAACTAGATTTAGGTTGGTAGTTGTCACATGCGTCACTTGACATAATAGGGTCTACATGACGAGTGACGACGAAACGGGCTTCCAAGTTGATTTGACAAGACTTTACTACAAAATTATTATAATACCATTGTTGGAAATGGGAGATCAAGAGGACCGTGATGGGAGGCAGTGCATTTTCAAAGATGTTGGGTTTGTGTTCATTTGTTTGGTTGTTATGGCGTTTCCAAATACGCGTTTCCTCTATGCGCGTTTCCATAGAGACGTGGTGACATGGTTAACGTTTTTTGATGTGAACAGATTGGTTGTACCTTGGAAGCTGTGAATAAACGGTAGGGGCCTATCTGTATTTTAGAATGAGTTCATTCTGTCATTAATACTATAGTTAATACGACGAAGACGACGGGTAGTCGTTTGAGACGTAACAACCATAAAATAAGAAAAATAAGATTTCCGCTGATACGTTGTATAATAACTTGAAGAAAATGTCTGTCTTAGGAGTACATGTGACCTCACGTCCTGGCGTCGAAGGAAAGCCAAAGCGTATTGGATCTAAATTCTTCTGAGTACACTCGAAGAAGTTGAACTAAGCTCTTGTTTGAGTCGAGTGCCCTTGTCCGAGAAGAAAGGGCGCTACTTATGTGGGCTACCCTGTCTGTCGTGCAAGCTGATGACGTGTGCACTCTACCTAAGCACCTACCTAGACACAGCTATTGTCTTACTTTTCACGAGCACTGGTACAATCCCGTCCGCAAGGCATATCACACTTTGAAAACCCCATCTCGACACAAATTTAAAATCTATCTTTGTTCTCGTGAAAAGGCAATGTTGAATAATGTGATTCGTTTTTTATTTTCTTCGGCTTGTTTTTGTAATTGTTTTGACGCACTAAGACACGTGTTGACGGCTTGACGCTTCAGGGCAGTTGCTAAGCGACCGTAATTGGTTTTTATTGGCGTCTTCTATGTTAAACCAACTAATTGAGAGACTTATCTGTTTTGTGTTGTTCTTTGAAAATAAGAAAACCCTATCAATTATAATTGTATACCACCATAGGATACTCAGACGCCAGGAATCTTTTTGAATACAAAAGATAAGAGTTTCCTCCGGAATGTGAAAATCACAAAGATTTAAATATGTATTTCAATAACCAAGCGAGCGTATAGCGACCTCCTCCATTCTACTTTCATGGCCTCGTTCTGCCTTCTTTGTTTTGTTGTTATATCTCGTGATAGCGGTCGAACGGAGAGTCGGATAAAGTTGAAATTAGGATCATCCACAAGCCTCCATGTGAATGGATTGAACGCCATTAGTTTTGTGGAAAAATCGGTCGAGAATTAACAAAGTTACACTAGGTACTAAAAAGTTTTTTTGTTTATAAAACAAAATTACGGTAAAATGTGAGATAGCCATATTTAATAAAGTTTTGTCCGGTCACAAATATGTTACTTTATTGCGATTTGATGAGTATTGGAGTAGAAATTACATTTGTAAAAAGTGACGTAACAACGGCAACATAACAACCAACAGGTAAAATCAAAGCTCTTCGAAAATAATTCCAGCATTTTTATTGCTGAAGTTTGTTCTATCTGTGAGGTATTTTGAAGACTGTGTATGCATTGGTTGATTGTAGTCGATGGCGGTTACTTTGAAAACACGCGTGCAAAATTTCGTTTGTTTCTCGTGCGCGCTCGCTTATCAACGCAGAGCGTTTTCCTAGTAATAATAATAATTATTATTGGTGGGAGTCGAACATGTCATCCATAATATAGTCTCACGTGCATATCTATCGACTGTCGTTATGACGACGTATTCAAATCTTATCGCTTTGGTCTTAAGTCTATATAATCTCTATTAATGAAGCTGATATGATGTGTGATTAACGCACAAGTGTCACGAGTCAGTAAGCCTATTCTTATAATACAATCACGTAACGTAAATTAAATTATCTACGCCGCCAAAGACAATTCAACGTTGTCCTTGTATGGAGATCGTATGAGATCTGGTGTTCAGCACACGACGCAGTATGCCCCTGACTTGGCGCGTGCCGTGTGATGCCGTCGTGCATTATGGGATCCCCGGCGCGCGAAGTGTGTGGCGGACAGCGTCGCTGTCATCCCATTAGTTTGTAACTTGTAAGATTATCTTCTGTTGATGGTTAAATTTTGACACCCAACCATGCCCACCATCGACTCATATCTTTATCTTAAGTTTACCTAAAAAAAAAATTAATATCAATTATTTATAAGTATACTCTGAATGGGAAATTCTGACACATGCAACACAACAACACAACATAACATCCACTGATTAGGTGGATAGAAGAATGAAAAATCGAACCTCGCCATGTTTAGTTGTATTTGCATAAACAAACAAAATATTAAGACTCTATATTTATATCTCCAAAGCTGTCCTTAGCTAACATGGCAAGTGAACAGTGCATTCCCAGTCGCACGCACTGTCGCACTCTCTCTCTGTATGCGTGTGCGTGTGCGTGTGCGTGTGCGTGTGCGTGTCTGCGGGTGAGGGTTGTGTAATGAATAATGATGATTAGATGAAACGAGATTTTAACGGCGGTTTGAAACGAGAGCTAAACACTTAGTGGGTGTAGCGTGTGCTATAGGAAAGAGGCTTAAGCAGCTCGGAAGTAAAACGATTTTTGATATGATGGTTGCGGTTGGATGGACGCTTACACATTAGTATTTTCACATGAATGTCAGTTACATAACACACATCTGGATGGCTCTATCCAGGGCCAGCCAGTATCTCAAATACATGTATTTGAAATCCATGTGTATCTTGTATTTTGTATCGAAAATAAATATTTGTAATTATGTTGTAGGTTACAAAATACTTTGTTCATCAAAATACATTCTACAGATTAGTAACATAATGAGTGAATAGTATGAACTCTTAAGTTCCAGCTTGACTTTGATTGTATCCTGTATTGAAAAAATGTTCTAGGCTTATTTGAAAACGCTTTGTTTTTGCCAAAACAAAATCCAAGATTTTATTCCTAACGTTATCACGTTTCTTATTTCCTGATAATAAAATTATGTAGGCTATAGACAAAACATGTTATATGTTGAAACATTTGTATCGGATACATACATGTCTTCGAAAGTATGTTGTAGGAATCTAGACATGTTTGAATATTTTGCTTATAGCTATAATGTATCCCTCTTTCTCCCTGAATTTGTCAATGTATAGCTACATAGACAAGATTTCAGTTATGATCCAGATATGATTTCTTCCGAGCACTATTTTCAGTCACCGTATGACTAATGAGTGAGAAAAACCTATAAAAGTCCCTCCAGCCAGATATTTGGTGCCGAAGCTCGAACCCGCTTTCACTGAGCCAAGTCATCGGGTTTGGATGTTTGATAAAAATATATCTAGCAAGGTTTTCCAGATACATAAAAAGAAAATAAATCTATCACATATATACTTGGAAAAGGAGATAATGCAGTCCTCAACAATCTAAACACGAGGGTTCATATTATTATTGTATTATTGTAATATTTTATTTATTTCATTAGATAGTTCCTCAGAAATATGGAGTGGAAACAGTGAGATTGATTCTTACAAACGGCCCTTGGGGATGCATTAAATAACTACCATAGCACCCTAAAATAGTAACTTAGTGATCTTAGAGAATTATGTCGGTATAGCAGTGTATTATTATTACCGGCCGGCTGAAGAAAGCCGATATCCTTGGACTGGCCCCTCCACCATAATTGAAGAAGAGTTTATTATCGATGTTTCTTTCTTCAATCCGAGCGCTAATTAAGCTTGTGTACTTGTTGCACTGAAATACTGATGTGTGGTTATGTGTATTATATTTTAAAATATTTAATTTGTAATACATTTTGAAATGTTTTGATGTGTAGGCCTAGGCCTAAATATTTGTAATGTATTTGTTGTGTTTTGTATGTTGTTCTCTCATTACAATGTGAAGAATTACTTGTCAGTTGTCTTGTACCCTCATTTCGGGTATCGCCAACACCACTGATATCAAAATTCTGGATTGTTTAAGACTACCGAGAATCTTAATTTCGTGTATGTATAGATGTTGGTGTAATCTATATACTATACACTTTCAGACAAGAGAGTGGCCAATAAAAGCCATTTCTGGTCTTAGCGCGCAGCTTCAAGATGGCCGGTTTTGCTAGAGAAGTGTGCACTTAGATAAGAGAGTGGCTAATGTGAAATATACTCTGACTTCTGGTTCTAGCGCGCAGCTTCAAGCTGGCCGGTTGTGTTCCAAATACCACAATACCTAGTTAGGCCTGGTATTGTAACAGCCTGTTAAATATTTATCCCGCAGTTAATTTGTTTTCTCCTTTGAAAACACTTTCGGTTGGCGGTTGCCATGGAGACAACAAGTAAGCATGGGCTAAATATTTGGCGGGCCGTTCTAATACATGGGCCGCATTTATCTGAAGATGATTTTCCCCTTTCACGGTTGGAGTCCAGTCAACTATACTCTTGAGTTTTTCTGGGTACAACCGTGTCAAAAGGAGGTTAAAATCCAATTTTTTGAGACCAATTTCAAAATGATCTAGGATGACCCTTAGATAGTTTATTAATATTGGGTTTTTATCACAGCAAATAAATAACAACGAAAACTGGAGTTCTTTGTTGTGCATTGTTTTCATCAGAGTCGACAGAGAAGTTTCCCCCTCCCAGGGGTATAACTTTTCTATTGACTCTGGTTTACATTGAAGATTATAAAAGGACCTTGATTAACTCAGTTCTTCTTGATCATTTTGAAAATGGTCTATGGCTTCTTTAAGGTCCTTTGGACTGTGTTGTCTGAATGACACACTATCGCATACATCAGATTCTATCCAAAGGTTCCTGACAAAACCCATTGAAATATAGACAAAATGCTGATAAAATTAAAAACATCTCAAGTTATTGTTTTTTGTCCAGATGTTGGATTTTTTCCACCCTTTGATTCAGTTGTACCCGAAAAAACTCCATAGTTGATTATCTGTGGGCAGATTTCTAATGACAAATTATTCATTATTATTGTTTATTAAATATGTAAAAATGTTCAACCTTGTCATTCACCGCGTATGACAAAAGGAACACTGAAGGCGTAAGTAGGCCTACCACACGTGATCTGTCGTAGCACTGAACCACCTATATCAGTGAGTGGCGGATGAGAGTAAGTACGAAAACGAGGATCGTCTGGCAAACAAACATTAATCAAAGTTCCCGTGTTGTTCCTGCGGGACAATCTTCTTACTCAAACTGAAGCGCGTCGCGACTGAGCAAAATCGACGGTGTTTCAGACGAACGACCCTGACTCCTCTTTTTGTCAGTGTATTTCTAGTTCACATGCGCTCACTTCCATTTTCTTGCACCGCGTTTAAGTAAAAGCTTGAAACTTACCAAGGTTATGTTCGAGAGCTGCGTATATAATGTCAGCCGATGTGGACGCTTTATAATAATGTTGCATGCTCATTTATTATTAAGATATTACAGTAATTTAGTTTGCAATGTTTTTCTTCTTTGGTAATTCACCTTTTTGAGTACTTTTATTTCTTAATCACACTAAGATAAACCTTTTTCAACTTAAGGTGTTCTAACTTTTCATTGCATTGGCCAACCAAACAGAACGCGGACTGGCTCCTCCACCATATAAATGGACATCATCTTTTTTTGATACAAAATGTAAGTGATTTAACTTCTTTAAAATATTTCAGTTCAAGATTTATTCAATCGATGTAACTATCCACAGAAAGTTTTGTTGTTTCCATTTAAATTTTAACTGTTTTGTTATTTCTTTGAGGAACTGTCGCTACTGAAATAACTTTCTTAGAATTCATTTCGCACACAGTAATTTTGAAACTTGTCAGTTACGGTATGTAGATGGATTCTTACTGAATATTCATACTAAAATAGGATAAACACTAAATATAAATAAATGTTCGTTCATTTCGATCTCAGAAAAATGCACGAATAGTGAAGAAATATGGAGATACCGCAATGTTCTATTTCAGACTCGGAACTCACATGATGGCTGCCGATAAATTGAGAATTCTCTCGGGAAATACGTATGATAACCATAAAACTGTGAGCAAGAATAGAAAAGTGTGTTTGGATATAATGAGTTTAGTAAAAGGAACACGATGGAACATTTGTTTAGTTGTCTGGCTTGTTCTCTAGTCGGCGGTCGTAACAGGCGAGGCTGCTCGTAATCGTGTGACGTATAGTCGCCCCGCGTAGAACCCTCCAATAGCATCAGGCGAGGCTGCTCGTAATCATGTGACGTATAGTTGCCCCGCGTAGAACCCTCCAATAGCATCAGGCGAGGCTGCTCGTAATCGTGTGACGTATAGTTGCCCCGCGTAGAACCCTCCAATAGCATCAGGCGAGGCTGCTCGTAATCGTGTGACGTATAGTCGCCCCACGTAGAACCCTCCAATAGCACCAGGCGAGGCTGCTCGTAATCGTGTGACGTACTAGTTGCCCCGCGTAGAACCCTCCAATAGCATCAGGCGAGGCTGCTCGTAATCGTGTGACGTATAGTCGCCCCGCGTAGAACCCTCCAATAGCACCAGGCGAGGCTGCTCGTAATCGTGTGACGTATAGTTGCCCCGCGTAGAACCCTCCAATAGCATCAGGCGAGGCTGCTCGTAATCGTGTGACGTATAGTCGCCCCGCGTAGAACCCTCCAATAGCACCAGGCGAGGCTGCTCGTAATCGTGTGACGTATAGTCGCCCCGCGTAGAACCCTCCAATAGCATCAGGCGAGGCTGCTCGTAATCGTGTGACGTACAGTTGCCCCGCGTAGAACCCTCCAATAGCATCAGGCGAGGCTGCTCGTAATCGTGTGACGTATAGTTGCCCCGCGTAGAACCCTCCAATAGCATCAGGCGAGGCTGCTCGTAATCGTGTGACGTACTAGTTGCCCCGCGTAGAACCCTCCAATAGCACCAGGCGAGGCTGCTCGTAATCGTGAGGCGTATAGTTGCCCCGCGTAGAACCCTCCAATAGCATCAGGCGAGGCTGCTCGTAATCGTGTGACGTATAGTTGCCCCACGTAGAACCCTCCAATAGCATCAGGCGAGGCTGCTCGTAATCGTGTGACGTACTAGTTGCCCCGCGTAGAACCCTCCAATAGCATCAGGCGAGGCTGCTCGTAATCGTGTGACGTATAGTTGCCCCACGTAGAACCCTCCAATAGCATCAGGCGAGGCTGCTCGTAATCGTGTGACGTACTAGTTGCCCCACGTAGAACCCTCCAATAGCATCAGGCGAGGCTGCTCGTAATCGTGTGCCGTACAGTTGCCCCGCGTAGAACCCTCCAATAGCACCAGGCGAGGCTGCTCGTAATCGTGTGACGTATAGTCGCCCCGCGTAGAACCCTCCAATAGCATCAGGCGAGGCTGCTCGTAATCGTGTGACGTATAGTTGCCCCGCGTAGAACCCTCCAATAGCATCAGGCGAGGCTGCTCGTAATCGTGTGACGTATAGTTGCCCAACGTAGAACCCTCCAATAGCATCAGGCGAGGCTGCTCGCAATCGTGTGACGAATAGTTGCCCAACGTAGAACCCTCCAATAGCATCAGGCGAGGCTGCTCGCAATCGTGTGACGTATAGTTGCCCCGCGTAGAACCCTCCAATAGCATCAGGCGAGGCTGCTCGTAATCGTGTGACGTACTAGTTGCCCCGCGTAGAACCCTCCAATAGCATCAGGCGAGGCTGCTCGTAATCGTGTGACGTATAGTCGCCCCGCGTAGAACCCTCCAATAGCATCAGGCGAGGCTGCTCGTAATCGTGTGACGTATAGTTGCCCCGCGTAGAACCCTCCAATAGCATCAGGCGAGGCTGCTCGTAATCGTGTGACGTATAGTTGCCCCGCGTAGAACCCTCCAATAGCATCAGGCGAGGCTGCTCGTAATCGTGTGACGTATAGTCGCCCCGCGTAGAACCCTCCAATAGCATCAGGCGAGGCTGCTCGTAATCGTGTGACATATAGTTGCCCCGCGTAGAACCCTCCAATAGTATCAGGCGAGGCTGCTCGTAATCGTGTGACGTATAGTTGCCCCACGTAGAACCCTCCAATAGCATCAGGCGAGGCTGCTCGTAATCGTGTGACGTATAGTTGGTGATGGAGCCGTGACTCCCCGTGTATTGCGGGAGGCAAGGTCAACCTACTACGCGCGCAAGCTATACACAACGGTTCAGTGTAGCCCTCTTGAACGTAAGCATTCTATAACATGTGTTTCAAATGTGTCTACCTATATTGTACTGACCAGGTATACTGTAGAGGGAGCGTGTGAGACATACATTGTACACACTACGTTTAGTTTATTTTGCGTAGCTCCGACCAATATGCAAATGTAACAAGTGAAGTTAACCGATCGAAGTCTTCTAAACTTGTTTTACAGTAAAAAGGTGTTTGCCATAGTGTTTTTTTTAATATTACGTTATTTATTATTATTATTATTTGTTTGCAACAGAATACGTACATCCCAAATTATTGGTTAGGTATAATATCAAACTTTTACCTTAAACACAGTGAATAAATCAACAGTTAATATGTAACCTATAGTGTCTAGACTGTACCACGTGCTTTTAATGAAAAGCGAATATAAAAATGTGAAATTCTAACGTTGAACTATAAAAATTGGCCCTGTATACATATATTCTTTAAAATTGTAATTGTATAGACTAATTTAATTTAATATAAATAATATTGTTGGTTCATAGAAATACCAGCTGTAGCTGATTCAATTCACACCAGCGTTACATGGTGTGCCTCTCTTAAGATCACTAACTACAGGTAGACAAGGTTATTTGGGTAGTTTTGAAGGAATTTACTCAATTTCAGAATCAAATGAAAAATCATGCAGTCAGAATTGCTGGTGGCTTGAATAGAAGCGGCGTCCTCCCGATCTCGAGTCTCGCGTGTTATCGCTGAGTCGCACCCATCAGGGATGTGTTAAATGACTTACACTCACTATTGACTAACGGTTTTACGTTATTCAATTGCGGCCATGTTGATTACAAACGAACACATGAACCAATCAATGTACAGTCAAGAGCGGCAAGAAGTTGTCTGGTGGTTAGTGGTTAACAAAACACGCGTGGGATGACAGTCTGACAGTTCACGATGAGTTTAAAGTCATCTTTCCTGTATAAATAATCATCTTATTGCTACAAACTATTAAAGAAATAGTCAGGTGAAAAACTAAAAATCACCAATGAATCATAAGTGCATGAAATTCAGTTATGTGTAAAATAAAATTTATATAGGTTGCTTCAATGCAAGAAAAAAAATAGTGAACATTTAGCTATTCTACTAGATTCCCTTCGCCAGCTCTGCTGCATTTTTCTTCTAAAGCATAGTATAGCTGTATCGGTTCTGAGATCGCTAGCGCCTTCCCGATATACAGAGCACTCATTGTGTAATACGAATCCAGCCACAACACTCGGCGACTGCGGACAGTGCCGCTCAAAACAGATTGCAACTTCTCTACACATCAAGTGACAAAAAATTAATTGCAGGGCATTTTGTAGAAGTACACGTTTGTATTAAGAAGTATGTTATCGGTAGAGAAACGATGCACATTAAACCTCCTGATCGATTTTTGATAAGTGCACTATTATAGCGGCGGTTTTACTATCTCGAGGTAACATTTTTTTAATATGGGAATTACCATGAGAAGAGTCGCTCGGTGCTATACTTGGTAGCAACAAGCCAAAAAATCTCGTGTTCTTTGATTTTTTAACCGCCTGCTTTTAAAGTATGGTATCTTTTAGTTATGTTTTCCATATTTGAGAGTGGACATATACAAATGGTAGTTTTTTAGGTTTTCACCTGACTATTCCTTTAACTAATTATTCTTTTCCTCGATTCTACGCATTTGTTCATAGATATATTGCGAGTTGTCTCATTGACAGTCCATGGTAACTGTATGTGTATGGTAACTGTTATTCTGTAACGTTTAATTGTATATCCCGAAATGAACTCTGCCTGAATTTGCACTTGTTTACACAATTAATAGTACATATTATAACATTCTCATAAAGTTTTTGAATTCAGGCAGAATTTGTTTCGATGATTCACAACAAAAAGTTACCGAATAGGGCCCCATATTTGTTAAACGTACACCAGTCTTCATTCTATAATTAAATTAAATGTAAATTCTGTTGTAATTTATAGATTATAACCAGCGCTATTCCCGGGATAGTATTATTATTGGTTCATCTAACATCTGTTCGACTTGCAGCAGTTATGATATCTAATAGATAATATGTCATAATTAGCTCACACTCTGAATCAGTTACTTCCCCGAGATGTCCAGTACTAAACACGTTTACATTGTTGGCATAGACTTTCACTTATCATTGTAGACTGTTCAATATAAAGCTATGTTGCTTGAGGCATGCTCATATTGCTGTTAAGTGTTATCACCATCGAGTACAGCTTTTATAACATTTGTTAAATTCGTTAGCATTACTAACCTGCGCTGCATTTGATTACTTACAAACATTTCATTAAAATTTCTATGGTTATATTTAAAGGGTTAGTCAGATGGAAAACTAGAAAACTATCATTTGTGTATGTCCACCCTCAAATATGGAAAACATGACTAAAAGATACCATACTTTAAAAGCAGGCGGTTAAAAAATTAAAGAAAACCGCAATTTTTCGGCTTGTTGCTACCAAGTAGCACCGAGCAACTTTTCTCATGGTAATTCCCATGTACAAAAAATGTTGCCTCGAAATAGTAAAACCACCGCTAAAATAGGGCACTTATCAAAAATCGATCAGGCAGGAGGTTTAATGTGCATCGTTTCCCTACCGATAACATGCTTCTTAGTACGAACGTGTACTTCTACAAAATGTCCTGCAATTAATTTTCTTGTGACTTGATGTGAAGAAAAGTTGCAATCTGTTTTGAGCGGTACTGCCTGCTGTCGCCGAGTGTTTCGCGAAACGCTGGCTGGACTCGTATTACACAATGAGTGCTCTGTCTATCAGGCAGGCGTTAGCGACCTCAGAACCGATACAGCTGTACTATGCTTTAAAAGAAAAATGCAGCGAGCTATCGAAGTGAATCTTATAGAACAGCTAAATGTTTACCATTTTTTTTTCTTGGATTGAAGCAACCTATATTATTTTACACATAACTGAATTTCATGCACTTATGACTCAGTGGTGATTTTTTAGTTTATCATCTGACTATTCCTTTAACTAAATGTTACCTACTACTTTTTAATCCACACCGTTTGTATTTTTCAGTATTTTGTAAGCAATTGCTACGGAATTCGAACATCCCTGTGTTTCGTATCTGTCGCGTTTGTCATAATTCTAAAACCATCCAATCTGTTATGTAAGACATCCGCATAAGGCATGTTTGACAATATAATCAAATGCACCATTTCGTTCTCGGATCATTTTTGTTGATATCGACGTTATAAAAACAGAGGTCAGTAAAATAGGTAAAAAAGCAAACATATGAGCAACATAACACATTCTATTAAACGTCATTTACACGTTAAAAATTAACTTAAGAAAGTTAAAACACAGTGAAGCGATGCGACAGTTCACATCTCCGTAACGCTCGAAAAAGTTGACTGAATATGAACTTTTCCGTACGTCCCGCTTATTTACAGATAAACATACCTCAGCTAGTTGATATATCATGCAATCTCAGTCCACGAGTTATTTTATCATCAAGTATTGTAATAATTAGTATACATAGAACAGGTTATACATAACATACATTGCCGTACCAGTAGCGTACCAGTTTATGAAAAAGGAACGACACACATGACCCCACTTCTATATTATCCAGGGGCTTTATTCAGTGGTTGTGAATATCTATTATATATTATTATATATGGTTATAATATGGTTATAATACCTATAATACCTATTACCCTTACGAAAAAAAACTATAGTAAACTATAGTCCATGCTATAGTGTTTTATAGTATACTACAGTTAATTATAATTAATTATAGTGTAACTATAGTATACTATAGTAAGTTATCTCTCACTATAGTTTATTTTAAACTATAGTAAACTATAGTATGAAGTAAATTATAGTTATCTATAATGAAGTATAGTGGAAACTATAGTGTGATATTCAACACTATAGTTTACTTTAAACTATAGTTAATTATAGTGTTAAAGTAATCTGTAGTAAACTATAGTTTTAATTTAAATCTATAGTTATCTATAATAAAGTATAGTGAGATCTAAAGTGTGATGTTTTTCACTACAGTTTACTTTAAATTATACTTCACTATAGTTTTAAAGTAAACTATAGTGAACTATAGTTTTAATTTATATCTATAGTTATCTATAATGAAGTATAGTGAGATCTAAAGTTTGATGTTTCTCACTATAGTTTACCTTAAATTATACTTCACTATAGTTTTAAAGTAAACTATAGTGTTTTGAAATTCTTAATTCGATTAAATCTTATTAGTATTAGTCGATAGTCGAATTAAGAATCTCAAAACAATATCTCAATCTCTAATAATTAGTTGTATTACAATATAAAGTTTTTAAAGGAATTGTGAATGTATGAATAAATTAATGTAATTAATAAATAAATAAATAAATAAATAAATAAATAAATAAATAAATAAATAAATAAATAAATAAATAAATAAATAAATAAATAAATAAATAAATAAATAAATAAATAAATAAATAAATAAATAAATAAATAAATAAATAAATAAATAAATAAATAAATAAATAAATAAATAAATAAATAAATAAATAAATAAATAAATAAATAAATAAATAAATAAATAAATAAATAAATAAATAAATAAATAAATAAATAAATAAATAAATAAATAAATAAATAAATAAATAAATAAATAAATAAATAAATAAATAAATAAATAAATAAATAAATAAATAAATATAAATATACATACATACATACATACACACATGCATACATACATACATACATACATACATACATACATACATACATACATACATACATACATACATACATACATACATACATACATACATACATACATACATACATACATACATACATACATACATACATACATACATACATACATACATACATACATACATACATACATATATACATACATACATATATACATACATACATACATACATACATACATACATACATACATACATACATACATCCATGCATGCATGCATAAATAAATAAATACATAAATACATAAATAAATACATAAATAAATAAATCAATAAATAAAAAAAAAAAAAAAAAAAAAAATAAAGGTACTAATCAATTTGAAGTGCCGCTCAAGAACTACCACCAACATCCCAGCACTCAAATGGTTTTTGTAAGTTATTTCATTTTAAGCAATATAAACACAATCATAAGAACAATACAAAATCTAATAAGAAATAATGTTATATTACTATAATACTATCCCGATAATTACAGTTCTTTATTTTCGTATATAATGAAAACGAAAAAGTAAGCACACATTTTGTGTTTCAAAAGTTGGTAAGTCTTCCATCGCGACCGGCGAGTACGCGACAGCATCGCCAGACGGCAGGCCAACGCCAACCAACACGCATCGCAAGAGAAGTGAACAGTGTACAAGTGCAATTTGCTTTGCATTTCTCGCTTGGATGCAACTTTAAAAAAGCGCTAAGGTAAGACAATTATGCACTATATTATACATTGCTTCAAAAATTATACTGAGGTGAATTAATATCCAAAACATGAGTAGGCCTACAGGCTAGATTAGGCCCTAGTGCAAGTTGCTCCGCCTTGCACATGGTAGGCTAGGCCTAGGCCTAGGCCTATGGAACGTAATAACACAATCAGGCTAGGCTAGGCCCTAGTCCTAGGCCTAGGCCTATCCTATTTTTGAAATACAGTCTTTAATTCTGCAAAGTGAACAATGTTGGACCTAGGCATCGGGTTTATTTGTAACTAATCCAATAAACTAGCCTAAGGCTAGGCCTAGGCCCGCCTACCTAACCTAACTTTCTGGGTGGGGCTAAACTCGGCAATTAGCCCGCAAGTAGGCCACCCTTAAACATGAATGTAAAATGTAAAAATAGGTACCAAACCTAGCTAAATAAAAGGTTTACTACTTTAACCCCATTGTACCTCAGTGCACGTAAGAATTAGTAAAAATTAATCTTAAGCTCAGTGTTTTTATTGGCTTGCTCATCATGAGATCGAACGTAAGATTAGCAGAAGGTTATTGATATGTTGTTTGAAGGTTATTGTTGTATTGAGGCTACTGCATGTTACGTTCAGTGATTTGTTTGTAGTTTGAACGTAATAATTATACCTGGCTTGGAGACGAAGTGAGTGCAAGCAGACGCTACTGCTAGGCCTAAGTAGTGATAGATATATCACACGATGTGAGTGCAGCAAGCAGTGATATGATCACAGCATGACTCTGCGTTCTGTGTCCACCATCTCTTACAGCTTTCTGAAGTAGGCTTAGTTATGAACAACTCAAAACTTGTTTTGTACGTTGCATCATTTTTGACGTTTTCTTATTTCATTGTGAACAATGACTTGTGAATTATTTAACCGGTCGAGCTGAAGAGACCGGCCCGCGCAACACTCCTCGTTGCAACCTGCATCGTTCACAACTACATAACAAAACGTTAAAAACTACGTAGGCCTACTGTCGAAAAAGTATTGAATTGTTACAACTACATTAGAACATTAAAAATTAGGTATTAATACGTGGCCTACCATTGAAAAAAGTATTGAGTTTCCACAACTGTTAAGAGATTGTGGAAGTCAGAACTCGGAGGCGCGCTGTGATTGAATCACTGACTTGCATGGACAGTGTTTCTTATTTTTATGCTCGATACGTGGCTTCGCCAAAAATAGGTGGTTCATATGTCCCAACAGCAAATCACTGTCTACGTGCACTCACTTCGTCTACAGATGGGCACATTTTATTGGTGTAGGCCTATTGATACAAAATATCAGCTTTTTAGCCGCGCATTGCATTGATATAGGCCTATTGACACGATGTATATATATATCGTGTTGATAGGCCTATATCGATGCAATGCGCTGCTAAAAAGCTGATATTTTGTATCGATATGTATCATATATATATATATAAGCTACCTACATTTTTATTAAAAGCACTTTTACTGAAAAAAAAAACTTTTGGAGAACACTTGCTCGTCTTTGGCCACTCGGCACTTACTTCCGCTTAGTCAATAAAATAGTTTGACTTAAGGTTGGGTGGAACTTCAAACTTAAATTTAATCCAAATTTTGATTTGATATGTGAGCTCATAAAGTATCGATATAACCGATGTATCTGTCTGACCGTGTGTCTGACTGCAATATTGAATAATATCGATACAAAATCGATATTTATATTTATATCGATTTCGATATATATCGATACTTTTTGCCCATCTCTACGCACATGCTACTGAATTATATTAGGCCTAACCAATTAATCATGTCGTAGTCTGGCCTACTTTATTAAATATAATGTATGGATATGACTCGCTAGTTAAGTTTGTTGTTTAACTAATATGAAGCTGGCTGATGAAGGTTAGGCTAATGTCTCTTCATTTTCAGATACCTAATATGCCTTCATGCCGGAGTATCGTTAAGATATCCAGACTTAAACACTTTGAGGTGACAATTGTGATTTCTACCATTAAAAAACATGTTGTTTATCCTCATTTTTTTTAAATTCATTTTAGAAATAAATCTTATAGATAGTGTTAATTACTGTACTCATTAATAATTTTATACATTGCAAGTAATATTATTAACAAGTCAATGATTTTATACTCATGTTCATTTTAGAACGGAACTAAATTTTATAGATTCTAGTTATTACTGTACTCAGTAATAATTTTTTACATGGCAAGTAGTTGGTTGGCTGCCGTTCACCCACCCATGACAGAAGCATTACCGAAGATGTTGTACGATGACTATATTATTAACAAGTCAATGATATTTTCACTCATGTTATGCCTCAAATGTGTTTATTTCAGAATCTTCCACCACATGTCATAATCACTAGCTGAAAAGTGTATTGTTCTGGCAGGCCCCTGCTCCATGCGCATGTTGTTGCTCTCATTTCAATGTATGTTTCTTTAGTTGCAGTAAGGCGCAATGCTGGACACAATGATGTAACATCAGAAATGGTGGAGGATGAAGTTAAATATTGGCTTCGTCGAAGCAAAGACCAGCGGGCGTCTGAAAAGCTGCAAGAACGAGACACCGTGCAAACAACAGCTGTTCAACAACAAGAAGTAGTCCTAGAGAATGAAGGCCTAGAGAATGAAGGACAAGAGGATTCTCAAAATGCATACGAAATTGCCAGCGGACATAGCAGCGACTTAGAAGGGGATACGTTTGACATGGACCTCCTCGACTACGAACCCGAGAAATTGTGCACTGTTGTTGATTTTGTGATATGTAGATATCACGATAATCTTCGTAGATAATCTTCGTTGTGTGTTTCAATCTTGAAAATTGCGTAAAACAAAAATAAAGTGAAAATCGCCGGAGCTTCAAGTCTATATAAATTACTTTTCAGTTTTATCAATATGCATATCACTAGTGATTTAACTCCTGATTATTCTCTCACATTTTGTTGCTAATATTGTACTTGTTCCAAAGGCCTATCTGTGTCTATGATATGTAAGCAGTTTATTATATTTCCGCCTCTATGTAATGTATGCACGAAGATCAAGTATGTTGTATTCAAGGCCACAGCACAGGCCACAGTATTGAACTCTGAACAGTATGTAAATTTTATTAGGGATCCGGATACACAACGATGAAATAAAAATTATTGATAATCGAAATTTAACTGCATTATCGACCGATAATATGGAACGATAATGTTTTCAAACACGCGAAGCAATCTTTTACAGATTCCGTCGTATAACGTCGCCTAACCGAGCGCATAACGATATAGCTACATTATACTTGGACACATCTGATGTGACACTGTTGAGAGTTATCACATAATTATGAGGCCCGTGTGCCAGTATTTAGATGGTATATTTTCAGAAAACAAACCATTCGATAATATTCTTAGTATCGATTATTGAAATTCTATTGAGTAGGGCAATCGATTATCGTGTGCATCTCTAATTTATTATTCCTATTTGACAAATTCTAGGGCCTGGACTGATGGCAATTAAACTATAGTGATATGCTTTGACTTGTTCCTTTTTATTTTATGTGAAGAACTTTTGTATTTTATTGTTTGTTTTGTGTTTTTTAGTTTTTTGTTTGTTATTGTTTGTTTTAATTATTTTAACACAATATTACTGACACTTAAATTAGCCTACTGGTAATTTACAACCTGAGGAGTAATGATGTGTTTTTATTTTGTTTCGCTATGTGTTGTACGCTGTATGTGTAGTCCACTATAAAATATATGAATGTATAACCACATCTAAAACAATAGTTTGTTATAGTGTATAGTAAGACGAGAGACTCTAATTCGGGAAGTCGCCGGCTCGATTCCGGCCACCGGCAGTCCTGACTGAAGGTTTTTTCCAAGGTTTTCCTCAGTCGTAAAAGCAAATGCTGGGATTGAGTCATACTATCAGCCCTCGGACAATCCTTCCCAACTATCCAAACACCCTAATAACCAAGTTAAACACCTGAAGAGAGGCACATCAGGTAAAGGTGGTGTGCACCCTAGAACGGGTATTCCTACAAAAATTATTATTATTATTATAATTAACTAGGATAACTTATAAATTACTATAGTGTACGATGTACTGAAACTATAGTAATCTACTATAGTACACTATAGTAATCTACTATAGTACACTATAGTAATCTACTATAGTACACTATAGTAATCTACTATAGTACACTATAGTAATCTACTATAGTACACTATAGTAATCTACTATAGTACACTATAGTAATCTACTATAGAACACTATAGTAATCTACTATAGAACACTATAGTAATCTACTATAGTACACTATAGTTATCTACTATAGTACACTATAGTAATCAACTATAGTGCACTATAGTACACTATAATATACAACTATAATAAACTAAAGTATTCAACTATAGAACACTATAGTTTACTATAATAAATTATACAAATTAACTATAGTTTTGGACTATAGTTTACTATAGTTAAAACTATAGTTTTAAACTATAGTAAACTATAGTTTTTTTTCGTAAGGGTATAATGGTTATAATGGTTATAATACCTATTATATATGGTTTTTCCGTAAGTAACCTAATTTTTTACGAATTCCGAAGTGGTTCTGAACTACGCTTTAACCTCTAGGTGCAGTAGGTGCACTAAATGAACATAAGTCCTGGTGATGGTGGTTTTAGATCTACCGTACCACTCATATACGCAACATAATTGAATACGAGCCAACCAACGTATTTCTGAGTGACTAGCCAGATACTTGAGTTTCAACTTACGACATAATCACTACCAGTGGGATTAAGTTATGCGACCGAGCAGATAACTTATAGATACATTCAATTATCCCGCGCTGGCTTGGGAAATGCATTTCCCGTTATTACTCTCGAGTACCACATCACGTGCCAGCGGATGCAAGGGTAGTAAACCTGCCAGAGCCACCGGGACCAGCCACGAAGTAATGACGACATAAACCGGGGGCAGCGAGTTTGTTACTATGGCAACTCGCTACTTCAAAAGCAATGCAAACACAACGTGAATTTAATTGTGGTCTTATTCGCACGTTCATCAAAAACATGATGCAGTTGTGTGTTGCAATGCTTTCGTATGGATTCCAAATGAAGTGTTTTGTAAAGCATTATTTTAAAATTAAAATAAATAAATAAATTCACATTTATAGAGTCTACCCACTCAGTAACAAGACTGATTTTCAGTGGGGGACTTTAATCTAACTAAAGCGACTAAACCAACCCTGTAGGCTCCGAACACCATCGACGAGTGAGCGATCGATAACCAATCAAAGATCGATATTTCAAATACGAAAGATCGACATTTCAAATATTTGTATTGTGTTTTTGTATTTTGTAAAGCAATATGGTCATGGTGTGGTTTGGTAGTTGGAATGTTGCGAGTATTCCAACGTAACAACATATTAAACGACAATGTATGCAGGGTTTTTTAATCTCGAGAATAATTAACGCTGGAGATTTTCACGTAACAGAAATAATGTTTTCTGGTACAACTTGTTGCGTCGTTGCACGTACAGCTATGATGTTCAAGATTTTGTAAATGGATGAGTAATAAAGACGAACGACAATTAAAAAGTACTTATTACCATCAACGTCACCACGCACTACTCAAACTAGGTAGTTTTGGGTTACGGGAATTATAATGTGAATTCTAGCATTGGATATCCTTTCCCAGTAGCCAGCTTCTTAATGCACCAAACTGTTTTTCACCTAGAAACCTTTTCACCTAGTCACCTTTTTAATCTAGAAACATATACGAAGTACGAACACTACAAATTATTTAATCCAATTTTTTGCTTATAAAAATCAAATTTATAGAGCAGTAGCTTGTTTCGAAAAAGTATGGTTGCAGTATAGGTAGGCCTATGTAGGAATGTAGCTCAATTGGGAATATTTTTTGGAGTCGTAGCCCAATCGGGATGTGCCGCATACTAGTTTAATTGAGCTGTACCGATAGAGCTAGCTCAGCGGTAAGACGCAAGACTCTAACTCGGGAGGTCGCCAATTCGATTCCGGCCACCGGCAATCCTGACTCAAGGTTTTTCCCGAGGATTTCCTCAGTCGTAAACGCAAATTCTTGGATTGGTCCCATTAATAGCCCTAGGGCATTCCTTCTCAACTATCCAAATATCCTAACATTCCTAGTTAGTTACCTGGGCCCTCATTTTAGAACAGTTTTAGGCGGTTGTAGACAGTTGTACAGTTGCGACCCCTATTGTGTCGTATGCCGCCAGCTGGGCGCAAGTTGCAACCAATTGCATCTTGCGTCTGACAACGTACTGAAATGAGGGGCTTAAAAAGGGGCACATCACTATCAGGTAAAGCTGGTGTGCACCCAACGGGTATTCTTACGGGGGATAAAATAAATATAGGCTTTAGTCGAAGGTCAAAGCCCAGTAGAATTGCTATCTATACTTAGTTCCAACCTAACTAACACTCTGCCAATCACTAACCTGAAAGGGCTACTTAGCCGTCGCCTTCTTTGTTGAAAGTTGTACATGTCAGTCATGTCTAAAATCTCCAGCAACAGTCGATTCGGTGACACACAGTTACAAAAAGGCAGGACCTTCCCCTGTACAGGGCTAGCTGCATTTGTAGTGGTCAAGTTATTTGTCCGTGGGGTTTGTACTTTGTAGCTGTCGGTATCGGCCGGGAAGATGAATGTTTTCTTGAATAATGGGGATGATTGACATCGATTATCTATACATAATAACATAGCTTCCTTTGAGGTTAGTGATTGGCAGGGTAATAGTTAGGAACCACCATGGTTAAGAATTATCTCCGTTGGAAAAGTGGTCCAGTCCAGACCACTTGTGAGTGGTGACCGTCGTGTAGTCGTTGTCATTAGGAAACATATATAACCTATATATATCAGTATTGTGCCCAAGTTGGGTCGTGGTTCAAATGGAAGAGTTGGTCAATTTGGAATAATTGTGGCTCAGTTGATCGTAAACCCTGTTGAACCCACACTCAGGGTGTGTCTGGGTCTGTGTTATGTTGCGAATCATACATCTGAGGTAAGTACATTATCTACAGCATAACAAAGGTCTGAGACCAAGTGAGGTCACCCATTGTGTTCTATTCCTCCTAGGACTGATCTACCAGGGGCGTTTTCGAGGTGGCTCGCCGGGGATCGGGTAATCCTTCCCCCTACTGACACACACAAAATGGGCATGTTCGTAAAAAAATGATAAATTGATAAATGGAGCCGTCCTATTTTTCTGAAATGCGGAGAATTTGGACAGTAACGACTTGAAAAGAACAAACTTCACGGCAACCCCTTTTCTGTTGAGGCACTTCGCTTGCGCAAGCTCGATACACCCACCTATTATTCCAACTGTCGAGCGCAAACGCATTATCCTGGCTGGCGTTTCCATTGTCAGTCCTTCTTACAGTTCTTTGTACATGAAGTGAAAGGCAAAAAAAGCAATCTCGAAAGGCCTACCAATTTATAAGGGGCACAAAAAGCTCAATAAATCGTTATTTCCGGACAAAGAAGCATTGTTTTAGCGTAAAAATATGTAAATATCATCTATTTTAGTCAAACAAGACTGTGGCCTAGGCCAACGTTTTTAGTGAAACGTGCTAAAGCCCCGAGAAAGTTTGCAAGAGGGCGTGGGAAGGGCGGGAGGGGGGATGGGTGGGGGAGGGCGTGGTAGCGCTGCCCTAGATTCGGGGATGCTTCTGCGTGAGGCTGTGAATACAATGGACCCCAGGCCTCTGTGCATGGGTAGCGCCTATCGATTAGCAGAATGTAGGCCTACGGGATATTAGGTCAAACTCACCCCAGTTACGGGGATGGAGCCAGATTTTGCAAGGGTTGTTGTCATTGGCGAACACTTTCACATTATTTATGTATGTGTGTGTATTTTACTGTGGTGGGACTGGGAGTATAACAAGGACATACTACAGTTGTCACCACAATAACCTGCAACCGGCATTTTACGCATTCAAATGACTTACGACTGTGACTGATAATGTGAATGTTGCAAACCCACCATAGTTTGGTCTGCTAGAGTGGATCTGCTCAGAAAAGAGCAGTACTATTTTAAAATCCCATGAAATACCCTGATTGGCATCTTGTTACTATTCGACGGTTGAAAAATAGAAACCACGACCAATACTAGGTTTATTTACTATAGATAGGTAGATGTGTTTGTTTTTCGCAGGACGCGATAAAACGAAAAGTGTTATTTGATGCGGTATGTATTTTTTTCACATATCTTCGCAATTCACATACTACGTCAATAGGAGTTGAAATCAAATCGCGAAATAAAACGAATTCTGTGCATAAAACGAATGTTGGGGTTTTTACGCGACAAAGAACATTTTAGTCCAAAAAACGAAATATACAACCAATTTGGTATATTTGCAATAGATAGAAATACCCGAGCTTTTAAAATGTTATGTGTAATATTTAAACGAAATTTCTAACTTCTGCGAAGTAATGTATGTCTGCTAATTTGACTCTCACGATCACGACATAAAAATATTTTTATACTAGGCCTAGGCCACAATGAGTAATATAAATATGCCTACGTGCAATTAAAATAATCACTATTTTAATTTTAATACATATTATTGATTATTTTACTGGTATGCAATGGGAGGAAAACGAAGCCATTCTTCTGTCAACGATACACGCGCCTTGATAATATAATTTGTCGGCTTCAAGTGTGTGTGCGTGCGTGCGTACGAGTGAGGGTGAATCCGTGATATTCCTGCTCTGTTGTGGAAGTCTATCATAGCCGTCGCACGATGGGAGGTTTGCAGCCTTCCAGGGCTCGGATTGAGCCGGAACGTATCGGATCGCTGTTCCTGTTCGTTATACGCGTACGTTGTATCGTTTCGGGCTTCGGCTCATGGTTCACTATCGAATGACAATTGTGATTGAGTTTGCGCCGATATGCATAGCGTTACTACAAATACAGGCAATCCAGAATATTGCCCAGAGAGGGTTTTTTATTCATTATTTGGAATAAAGTAATTAAAAACAACTAACAACAGCCCAACTGGTAACAATATAATAAATGTTTCTCATACATTTTGTACCATTATCATTCTTTTCCATAGCGATCTTGAGATGTGGATGAAAAACGATAATTTCGAGTGGTTTTTTATTGCGACGTGCTATTTTACCTTTTAATTATTGCATATTTTTTCAAGATGCAGTAACTCTTCCAAATCCTCTTTGATCAATGTTTATTGCCTTTGTTTATTTAATGTTGCTCTGTGACGATTTGCAACGCGTTCACACAACGTCCACTAACAGCTGTTAGGCTAACAGTATTTACATGAAATTCGTGTAGGAAGGCAGTGTTAAATTGACCTCGGTCAGCTGTTATAATTACGTTCACATTACATTTTTAACAGCAGTTAGTTGCCTAACTTCTGTTCGCATGGCCGTAGTGTGAACAAGGTATAAGAAATGCCCCCCCCCCCCCCCCCATCTCTCATCCACCTAATTGAAAAGTACACTAATCAACATTCCTATATTACAAAATTACCCATGACAATTCGTACCGTTTTGTAAAACTTTCTATTTCGATCCCTGCAGCGTCACTGCAGTCTATACGTACAATGTCGGGCACAGGTTGTGGTGATACCACCTATGTAGAGGTCGTGGGTTCGTATGTTGGACTGCGAACTACGTTAGAACATTCCTTCTCAAGCCAATAACAATACAAGTACAACAATGAGCAGCAAAATGAGTTAATCAACGTTCTAACCAACTCGCTTAAACGTCTTCACAGCAGCTTACACAGAAAATCAAATCACTGGAGAGACGCCAAATAGGTCTTGAAATTCGATTACGTTCGTTTCACGATGTTTGATTTATAGGTCATACAACTTCATTAAACCCTACGGATAAGACTGATTCTTGTACGTTTTCTACTTTGAGTTTCCAGTAAATTGAAGTAAATAATTATTTGCCAATGTGTTCTTTTAACGAACTGAACGAGTTTAAAACACTAACGATAGTTTGAACCGTAGCCAATCTGCCGTATTGATTCCCATTGTGTGGGGCCGATTGACGTCAAATGGAGGAGTTAATAGAGTTGTTGTCAACTTGTCCGCACTAATTGAATAGCGTGTTTCGAACGAAGCGAGTTCGTATAAAGCAGGAACCTCGTATACGCTTTTCGTATTGTCCACATTAACCTGATTAATAACACATAATTATATTTCCTTCCGTCGATACCCGTCGTCGAGCGTAATAGGATAAAGGGCCCATGCACGTGACGCCACCTCGGTCACATGTCGCACTCCTACCGATCGAAGCGTCTCGATAGGCCTATCCTTGACCTGAACATGAAGTTTTTCAATAATTGTGTTTAGAGGTTGTCATCATTTGAATGAAACATCCAAGGTAACGTAATTTCGTATTTCGTTATCGCGCTTGATTGCTTAGCGGTCGTTTTCACGGTCAGAAGACCCGGCCAACAACAGTTGTATCCATATCAGCTGTTTCCTGGCTGCCGCGTTGTCATCTACCACGAGAAAGCTAATCAGAGGGTCGATAGTGTCGCTACCGGATAGTTTTAAGCGTACACAGTACACACGATTGCCTGGGAGTATGAGCTGAACAGAATTGATTTCGGTGAACGAAAGAGACGGCGACGCTCTCGAAGCGCTCAGGCGGCCCACTTAGCATGCGGTAAATAAAAATCCGTACAGTATTGTTTCAGGACGCCGCCTGCAGCGGGGCTGAATGGGCCGCTCTTCAAAACACCCCGCCCACACCCTCACAATGCGCAAAAATAAGAACGTGTCTTGTGTGAGAAAAATTTAAACGCCCATTGTAAAAAAATCCTTTAATCCCGGCTTAAATGCTTGCATACTCATTTGAAACGGCAGCTAATGGCATCTTTATAAATAAATTGATAAATAATGTCTTGAAATGGAAATGTCTTTTCTGTAGTAGTGAAGTTATAGAAGGAGCCAGAATGAAATACAAAACATGATTGTTTGGTGCAATGGTCTCTAATTGCCGAACACTTCGCAAGGGTATTGATCTAGACTATAAGTAGCAATTAGTGCTACAGCATGCGTGATACTGGTTTCCACCAATGACAAACATGACTGAGGGTACACATACACACATTTTCCTCGGATATATCATCATTTTATAATGCCGTAGAATTTAGTAAAAATGCGTCGTGCTTTATAAGGGTGTGGAAGAAGACAACGCCCATCAGGGATTAATCCCATAGGAATAAAGGTCTTTGTATCTATTTATAGATTCTAAAAGTAGTAGGTGTATGTTAGACTGCAGAAGTCTAAGAAATGCATTTTATTTCCACGTCATCTCTATTGAGGATCGAACCTGGACTCTTCAGTGCCGCCTCCGTCACTGCCCGTCTGCGCCAACCACACAGGAGAACAGAGAAAGTGTCGGCGGAGGACATAAGATCGCACATCATCACCTTGTGAGGGAGTCATGATGACCCTGGCATGACCCTCACGTGCTACTTGACAATCGGTCTGGTACTTCACACTAGCGTAATGTAACGAATACAAAACTCGTGTGAATATGCAAATTATCGCTATTTAGTTCATGGCATTGGATTGGTTTGGAAGCCGAACTAATGTTTTAGACTTTGCCCCCCCTCACAAGACTCTTATGTAATGTGATAACGCGTGTTTCGTTCTACCTGGTTGAGGTAGACATACTGATAACAGCTGTTGGTATCAGTGACGTCGGTTGGCCGTACTGTGAAAGGTATGTGGCGCTCGGAGCATCGGCCAACTACAGTTTCACCTTCCGCTCTAAGGTCTACCAGTGGCGATTCTAGGATGTTACATAAGGAGGAGGGCCGTAATGGTAAACGGGGGGAGGGGGCAAACTAAAATCTTAATCGAAAGATTTAAAAAAAAAAATCGCATCATAAACATTGGGTTGCCGACATGTTTTAGTGCTCAGCATCAGCATCATCAATTTTAAACGAATATGGCCAAGTCCCGAGCGGACTATGGTATGTTTTCATGTTTGCGTGTATAAACATTGCAGGGGGGGGGGGGGGGGAGACTATGCCAGCGTCGCCCATGACTTTTACCTACGAGTCAAACGTGGATTGTGTTCGATTCTGGATTCAATCTCACTTCTTTCCTCTTATAAACTCTTCCGTACAAGAATCGTATTCCTTCAATCCACTTCCACAAGAAGGAAGGAGCGAGTCGAAAGTAGAATTCTACCGTACATGAATCTCATTATATAAACCTAACACATAAGGGATTCGCCGATCCAGGTGGCTCATTGGTACGACGAGACTCTAATTTGGGAGGTCGCCGGTTCGATACCGCTCACTGGTAATCCTGACAATGTTTCAACACGAGGTTATTCCCATTTACACTTCAATGTTGAGATTGAGTCCTACTTTCAGCTCCAGGATATTCCTACCCAACTATCCATCCAAACATCATAATGTTATACCAAGATGAGTGTGATTAGTAAACTATGTTTGAGAAGCGATATTTATCGTAGGTCTGATCAAAATTTGAAAACGATTTTCCATAGTCTCATACCACCAATGCCAGCTTCCATATAGTCAGTAAGCGTTACACGTATTTGAGAAAACGTTTAAAAAGACTGGAATCAAGGCCGGAACAACCCTGAGGAAAATAAAATGCCGGTTTCAGACATCCTGTTTTCATTTGCACGCTAGGCTTATTATCGTCCTCGATGCATCAATATCCATATATCCAACATCAATCAATTCTGTGGTGCCATCATGAAAATGCTTCATAAAATGTTGAATTTGTATTTTAAATTGGTATAACAATGCACGATTTTAACGATTGAACGACACGCAATTGAAAATGTTCAGTAACACAATGAACTGAATTGGGTAATGACCCCTTATCTCTTACGTCATTTACACACGAAGCGTTGCAGTCGCTTGTACGCACATGGTTTGATATAGATTATCAAGCAGTGCAGAGCAATACAAGGTCAACTCAATGTAAAGTCCACAAACCCCAACACGTTTCTTCATTTGTCGTGTTTGAAACAACATCACTTCGCGGAAACGCGTTCACGAACCGAAAGTTCTGTAATGTGTGGAAACGAATATATGATCGTAAAACAATTCTGCTAATTCTTGCGTTTACCACGATGTGACATCTCATTCTCATTGATCACCTTTATATTATACACGTAACCGATTGTTGGTACTTATCTATAATGGCTATAACAATCCTATTCTGGTGTATTCCCTAATGCCAATTGCCAAATAAATACCCTCTTCCCATGACAACATTTCTACCTGTTATTGGCAGTGCTACACCATGCACTCAAGAGGGCGTTGTTGGCATTACAGGAAACTTGTCAATGACAACTCGATGTGATTGACTCACCAGTGGCGTATATAGCGTTAGAACTTGTATTTTTCCTTACTGTCAGCATTCAATATACAAGTATATTGGCAGTAAGGGGAACTATCGTAGTGTCAATCGCGCCTTTCTCATTTCAAGAAGGGCGCGATTTTATTCTATCTTATGTTATTCTACTTTTAGCCCTGCGTGGACTGAATGTTTGGAATGGTCTGCAGCATGCTGCAAGAATATTCAAATACACGTTCCTAGTAAAGTCGGGGTTGTTTACGGATGAGAGTCCGTTTCTTGTTCTGAATGTTCTAGATTCTAGAACGCTGATTCCAAACACGACAAATCAACAAACCTAAAGGAACTGAAGTTTATGAGCTATGGCTTGTGAATGGGAATCTTTGGAGGACATGGTTGCTGACAAAACCTCGACTACTGCATTATAGGTTCGAAGTTCGAACTCTAGTGTGGACAATTACGTATTGCAGAGTATTGTCATTGTTGTAGGCCTACATCTGAACAACTCTCGAAGAGGCCTCGTTGCAGAAAGATATGGTGAATCCAATAGTCGTCTTGCGAGGTCCAATACTGACTGCACTGTCATAGGATATTGTAAAACATGGCCTGGAGCATCGCCGCGTCGTTTGTGTTGTAAATGCTGAGGTTTCAGTTAGGTTGCACTACCCTTCACCGCTCAAATTGAAGACTGGTACTACACTATACGCGGGTACAACCATGGTTACAACCAGGGGCGGCTCGTGGACGATATTTGTGGAGGTGCACATATTCAAATCATAACTAGAACACGCAACGAGGTGGCGCGGAATAGCTGGGGTCTGGGGCTAAGCCCCAGCCGCCGGAGGTTTACAGCAGTAGGCTGACAATTTTTGAGACCTGCGTTATGTTTGATCTCCTAAACGCGATATCTTACCCTCAAAACGTTCAAATAGAATGCCAGTGGTATACTTCAATTCAGATTGTCACAGATAAAATTTCCTCGATAATACATCAAGTTGTAATAAGTAAAAACTAACAATACTACATAAAATTGTAAAATTACATACCCAAACATTTTCTCGTCCACTCCTTCGACACGCGCCTTGCCCACTCTCTACAATATGTGCGTTTAGCTTTAACCGCCACTTGAACCAAATCTAATTTTGGGGTCGGCCGAGCTCGTGTTTTTATTTGTAATATTGTTCCTCTAATGTTTATCTTGAAGAACTGTTTTTGATTAGATCACTTATGATTGACGTCATTATTTAAAACTACATACATGCATTGATTGATTGAACAAACTTACTTATCCAAATGATAGCTGGCTACTGACTAGTGTCCGCATGTCGCGCGGGGGCGATAAACCGACCGCAGGTAGCCTACCCTCCTCCTAGGGTTGGTTGCAAGCTACCCTGTTCGTTCGCACGTGCGCCAATGTGGCTATTAGAACCATGCTAGTTCAAAAAAAAAAATGTCAGGTTAGTTTTAACGTCTTTAATATGGGCCTTACGAAGAGTTGTGTTCGCACACGGGATAGTGTGCGCGTAGAGGGTTTGAATGGGCAACAGATACCTCGGGGCGGGAACGGACATTTACTGCAGAATGACTCCTGCCGAATATACATGCTCTGGCCCGGCCATAATAAAACATTAGTTGGAAATTGAAATTGGAAATTGAGATTGGATTTTAAATTTACTTTTTGTTTATTTATCGCAAATATTTTGGGGGTGCGCGTGCGTATGTGCGCATATGCACGAGCCGCCCCTGGTTACAACCTGGTATAGTAGCGGAGTCAGCAATCAGCGATACAATCAGCGATACAACAGACAAACGACGCAGCGATAATCTGAACGTGAGCAGCGTTTTAAAAGCATGTGTAAGTGTAAGGTTATCTGAAAGTAAAATGTATATTGTGAAAAAGGAAGGTGGAAACTTCGGGGATTTAAGTACACTTTGGGCGGAATGCAGAGTCGAGTGAAGTATATGATTTGTTTATGGTTGCTATGGAGTTTGTTCTTATGGAAAATAACACGAAATAAATTCCATAGCAACAAATGATGTACTTAACTTGACAGTTGTGTGTGCATACCGCCCTTAAAACGCCAATAACGACACATGTGTTTATGAATGCACAAAACATTTTAATATAAACTTAAAAATTCGTACAACAATATGAAAAATTATAGACTATTATACACATGTATTATATTATATATTATATTAACGGGATGGAAAATACCGTTCTCACTATCATCCTGCCAGCCTTAGCTAAGTTAGTACTTGTAGTCACATGCAGGAGTGGACACTCAATCACTCAAACATATAGAGTGGTCTAGGCAGGCCTGGAGAGTCATACAATCCGTGGGGGAGGGAAGGGGGGCTGACTACAAGAATATTCGAAAACAATTGAACAACAACAAAAACTTTATGTCATATCTATTTTATATAGTTACCACGAGTTTTATCTTATTCGGTCAATATAAATATTATCTAAAACATGTATTTTGTAAATGTTTCAAACAACGATAACAATGAAGGATGAAAGATAGAAGTTAGATATTTTTAGATAATTGTCAAGTTTGATATACAGCTAATCCCATTTAGTAGCAGATAACAGTTCCCTGTTGATGAGGGAATACGTATGTATGTAATAATTGTAATGATCACAAATAGAGATCTTCCGAGCTCAAACACGTTTCAAATGAGATTAATTTGATTCATCTAAAAGCAAGGCTAAAGAATACAACGCTTCTATGCAATTATCTGACACGGTAGCCGCATCGCTCCCGTGCACTTGATCAAAGATTACATCAAACAAAATATCTTATACCGTGATTTTCCTATAAAAATGACCAATTAATTATCTTGACATATGTGTATGTATACGAACTATAAAGTCATGAAAAAATATGTTGATGGGATTCTTTCAATTTTCGTAATAAAAGATTACGCCCTACGTTTTGTTTACATTGTTTATATTGGAGGGAGGAAGATGTATGGGGCCACTTATTGCACGAACTGCCGTAGAAAATTTACATGCACTAATCTACAATGCCACTATACAATATGTATTAAAATTCGTGAAAAAAATTCGCAAATCGTACGAACTTCTTTCGTTGTGGTCTGTTGAGATATTTTTGAACGTTTTTGTTGTTTTTTCGAACACGACATCGATAACCCCCATGGAACATCTACCACAGCCACACCTAGTCTACTACGTGCGTACGCGAGGCCGTCCGGCCCAAAAATATCATATCCCGAACAATATCGATACCTTAGTCGAGAAACAGTCAACAGCTAAGGGAGTCAACCGGCCCTACGGCTTCCAGCAATACTAATTTATTATTTATTTATTTTATACGTTTATACTGTTATAAGAATTGAATATTGACACTGAAATCACGGTAGGTAAAAAAGATAAACGTTATTATCACACTGACTGAACTACCAATATTGATTCCTTCAATATTTACTGACTGTATCTTTACCTTCTTCTTAGAGCTAGGATTATGAATACGGATTTCTTACCACTGAAGTATGTGCGATATTGTTATCAACAACATTCCATTCAATGTGTATTACATCGTTGTATAATGCGTACTATGCAGATTCGTTTAGAATTCCAGTAAATATTTTCAAAATACAATGTCGGTAAAGCGTTTTGTTTACATTCTACTTATTGTATAAAGTAATATATTTCAATTATAGGGTTTGAAAACCGTTGAATGGAACTAGTATTACACATGTGACATGTTTCTTTAGCTATTTGGATTCTAGTACTTGGTGATATATCATCCCTCTGGCTTTCCGTACATAACTAACAGGGTACTAACAATAGGCCAACATCCTTGAATATACTCTTTTCCTTTTCCTTTCAGCTTTAACAATCAGCTAATAACAACAATCTTAATCTAACACATCGCTTCGTCACTCGGGACGATCGACATTCAGGTACCATTCAGCTTGGCTCTTCACCACCCTTAACAACTACAAGTGCCACCCCCGTGTGAAATCCAAGAATTACAGCAAACGTAACAATGATATTATATAAAAAAACAAAATATATATATTTATATATCAATCAAAAAACAATAACTACAATAATAATTATATAAATCTGTGAAAAAATAAATACAAAAATAAAAACAGGTGACTGTACCTACTTTTAAAATAACACTGTACAACAAATAACTAGCGCAATAGATGACAAACTACCAAAGCACCTGTGTGCTTGAACCCCTTGCCCCAGGGGAGTCAGGCCGAAGTGCGACTGCGCACCCGGACAGACCTTGACTGAATGCGTGGGAGCAATTCAGAGACTTTAGAAACAAAAGTAAACATACTCCATTTTAATTTCCGTTCAAGATTCTAATTGAGTGAAGCGATTCAATACTGATTCATAAGAGGGGTAACATTTTGAAATATAGAATATGAATATAACGACAATTTTACCCCAATAATTATGTATGTGTACAATATAGGTGGAGTTTTCAACTAAAACTATAGCAATTGCCCATTTCGTCGCGTATTACAGAACCTCTCCCTACTTATTTGCACACGCATCCAATAATAGGTATATTATTCTTATTAATCGTCCACTTGGTCATTTCATTTGTTTCTTTTAGGCTTTTGCTCAATACGTCTTTAGAATGTTATATCAGCAAATAAATGTATTATGAAAAATGTTTCGCTAATACAAGCTGTATTCTTCTGTCAACGTTCAACATCGAACTGATAGCCTCTAGAAACTTTGTAACTTTATAAATAACGCCACAATGAAGGATACGAATAATTGAGAAGCAGCTAGGAAACTAGACCATGATGGCTGTGTTGCCCGGTTATTGGGGAATATAGTTAGTTAGTATGTTAATGTGCGTTCAACAAGTGACTAGGTTCTGTATGTTAATTAACAAGTGTCCTATACACATGTATTTAATAAGATTGTTCAGTGTTTGATGGTAGAAGAACGCAGTGCTCTGTTACACGACCGTTGCTGCTACTTTATAACTTATCTCTTCCAGCGACACGGCTCCTATCCATGCGAATATATGCAAACTTTAAAAGATAACTACAGACACGTACAATGGTCAGTGACAAACAAAAATCATTATAAATATAATATCAAAAATTTTTGGATATGAAAATATAAAGATTATTTTACAAACGATTAATCATTAGGATAACCTGACATCTATAAAATATGAAAAATCACGACTTTCAACAAAGTACCTAATAAAAAAGAAATTATTAACATAATTTTCGGAACTACAATGCGTTTTATAATGTGCTAGACATTTTGATCAGCTGTTATAGACTAGAATGTAGATAAAATCACAAATATCTCATGATTTGTTTGTACACAAATGTCTTTTTGACTTAGAGAATGGAAATTTATTAATGTTGGTAAAGTGAAATAAGGTAAGTATACACCCATCATTCTGTTATATGGGCGAAGCAATTTTATAAAACACATAGAAATTCTGAGCGGTTGGAAACAAATTTTGGGTACATTTGTTAGTAAAGTGAAGTCGACCAATACAATGATATCAACAAAGAACATAGGCCTTTTCATGTTTGAGATTTTGTGGCAAATAGACATATATTTAGGCCAAACGATAATGATAAATAAGGGATAGTACGTACAGTGCATACTAAGTTAAAGATAGCCACTAGCTAAAACGTTGCGTTGCGTGAAGCTTTGACAACTTTCGCTTGGCTTATCAACAGTAATTACCCGCAAATTTCCACCTCGATCCAGACGAGGCTGTCGATATACATAGTGTTCAGACTGAGAGGTGATAGTAGGCCTATTTGAATATGTAGTACACACGAAGGCTTTACACATTATCAGCAGTTAGTTGCATTACATTGGTAACTTCTATTATCAGTGAAAAAATAATTTTATCAAACTAGTTAAACCCTTGGCTTATAAAAGACTCGGATAGCTACTCGAAGACCGTGGCATATTCACATTGGTACATCGGAATACTTACGGAGATATTACTTCACCTCATATGCGATCAGTCGCACTGTGACCTAATACATTATCAGTAGAATCAGTACATTTAAGCATAGTAGAGCAACCTATGCCACATTCCCACCATTTGGTTACCCGAGAAACATGCATGCAAACCTTGCAAGCAGCAATATTTGCACGCCAACTGGCAGCTATAGGAAAGGTCACCGGTACAAAAATTTCGCCATCATTGAATCAGAAATAATCATGTGAGAGTGAAAATACTTCCGACCATTATCGTCTGCTTGTTCAGGTTTGCAGGTCGAGCGCATCGTGTAACGAAGCTTATTAGATTACAGTCCTCGTCCAATTATTCCTCTATCATCCTCCACTGAGTGGCTCTAGTTAGCTACAAGGAGGTGCTGGTAAGGGCTGGGAGGGTAGGGGGCCACGGAGCCCATGCCGAAGTTGTTGAGACCATCCAGCAGCTGCTTGCTGTTGTCCTGGGAGGCGGCAGAGGAAGAGTTGTTGCTGACAGGAACCCCCCCTGCGGGAGAGCCCGCCCCCGTGCCGTAGAACTGATGTCCCAGGGACGCGGGGTCCAGGTAGGACGACGGGAACTTGGTGGGGTAGAGCTCGGGCATGTACGTGGCCGGGTTGGTCGTCTCGAACAGACCGCGGGGTGGGAACTGCTGGTGATACGGGCCCGGCTGGAAGAAGTACCCCGATGGGTCGGGTGGAGCTTGGCCCGGACCGGAGTTAGGCGATAAGGAGCGGCCGGTAGGTGACGTCTGCGATGGTGGTGCTGCCTGGTGGTGGTGATGGTGGTGATGATGGATCTGCTGCTGAATGGCTCGTTGCTTGATGTAGTTGGAGAACTCGGTAGGCGACATTCTGTAACATACAAGAGAGACGGATAAGTGGCCATGGTCCGGAGGTAGAGTCTCGTCGCGCTACCACCGCTACTGCTACACACCTGTTGGCTCGCTTGCTGCTAGTCTTGAGTTTGGTGCTGCCGAACTTGGTCTGCGCGAAGGTGGCCGTCGTGAAGGTGAGCGGGGCGGTGGAACGAGGCATGAAGGCGGTGACCGGGCTGGGAGACCCCTTGTAGGGCAGCTGCATCGGCGTGGGGGATGGTGCCGACGACGTGACGGGAGCCACGGGCGCCGGGGGGCCCTGAGACACTGGCACCACTTGCACCGCCTGGACCCTCACCGGGCCCGGACCGGACACGACCGCACTGAACGGGGACGTCGACTTGGGAGATAAGCTGAGGCTCCCTAACGTTGACCCTACAGCTTCGATAGGCCGGAAACATTGAGCCTCGGGGTTGAAAGTCTTGGTGACCTCGCGGTCCGCGGAACACTCGTCGTGCGCGTCCACCAGCTCGCTGAAGAGCACCTTGACGGCGCCCTTCTCGCCGATACGGTAGCTGACCTCGCCGGGGTCGACCCACACGGCCAGCTCCGCGGGGAGGTTCTCTAGGATATCCTGGATGGGGACTCCGCTCTCCCTCGCCGCGCGCTCCAGCACTGGGTCCACAGGGTCGCCGGTCTTCAAGCACCTGAACGCTGACCCCTTGAATGGCTTCTCGGGGTACCAGTGACCTTTGAACTTGTCTTTCAAGGCTTTCTCCAGCTCCTCGCCGAAGATGTTGACCCTTCTTCTAGGAAGCTTGTTGTATAGGTATGAGATGACGAAGTTCAGTGCGACCTGAACCTCAATATGCATTCTGGATGCGGTTTTGTACACTTTGGTTCGGAAATGGCCACCGTATGAAGAGGGGCGTATTTCCCCAAATGGTCACAGGTGTTTCTGATTGTTTGAAGGTTTGTGTTTGAGGAAGAGAAATGAAGCGGGCGAACAATTAGACACATGCATGCAGAAAGTAGCTCAGGACAGCGAGCGTAGTTCCTAGACCGACACACGGAAGCTTCCTTGGAATAGACTTCCACCGGTTTACTTCGTTCGCAATCTTGATCCAGAAGACTGTGTCAAAGTACTCTTCGATTCTGAAAGCAAAAGAAGAAACCCATTAGCACAACGTCTTCAAAGTATAAGCGAGGGCTCGCCTGCTCTACATCACTCGCGCTATATTTAGACTAGGCCTACTAAATAAACAACGTTAAGGGTAATGGGAGAGTGATGATTCACATAAAGTTCTTCAATAATTGAATTTATACATGAGTGCATTTGCAATTGATCAAAAGAAGTGCATTGTCGTACAAGTGGAATCTAAAAAATGAAGAAACAGTGTTATTGCAATCTGCAGATGATTTTGAAAACGCCTACTACCCCTTCCGGCAGTGTATGGTACCTATTATTCTGAAGGTGGAGATGTCCACCCCAAAATGCCCTTTAAGTCAATGCTCTAATTATTATGAATATAAGTATACAAAGTGTTATTATTACAAGCGATATTATATACAAATATTCAAGAAGAATACAAATTATTATTATATTATTATATTAATATATTATTATTATTTTATTATTTTTATTACGTGTAACACGTAAAGTATTGTTACCTTTCAACATTCCAAATTCGAACTTTAAATCGAGTTTAAAATCTAATTACTCATAATTCTCACTATTAATAAAAATTGTTCTGCGCATTATTGTCACATGGCAACACGAAGCAATATCTTGACAGAATACCCATCAACAAAATATTACGTTTCCCTTTTTTAAACAGCTGTTGTCCGTCATGACGCCACCACAACACACTGCTAAAAACACATTTATTTTCAACTGATGGAACAGGGCAATATTTACACAAAACTCTTTTAAAACAAACACGACTTGATTATCATTACAAAATATTTATAGACAAATTAGTAACATTATAAAGTATGGTTACGTTCGCACATACACGCAATAACAGTTCAACTCATGTTACACGTTGACCGATGATTGCTGAATAAATCATGATTCATGAGCAATTGAGATAAATTTAACTTAACCTAGTCGTTTTCATGATTGTTTGATAGCCTGTTAACGCACTAGATGTTAGTTTCATTGTGTGGATAAATGTAACAACCCATTTCATTTCCCAACACTCATCTGCAGACGACGACGCGACTGTTGGGCCACCGAAACGATATTGTGTCAGCCCGTTGCGTAAGGTAACAGAAACAGACTGTATGTGCGGTGCACCGTGCATGCACGGACACTTACACTTATTTATAAGCGCGCTAAGCGGCGATCCGATCCGACAAGCCAGGTTGTAGTCACACAAGCCAACTCTAGCCGGGCCATATTTGGCTAATGTATACATACAACTTGGAACCCGTTGACGTACGTACTACATATTCGAGACACATTAGCCGACCGAGTGTGTTTATAATCAACAACACTACCAAGAAGCAATTAAATGCAATTGAGTAGTGTACTTAAGACGTTGACTCATGCTGAACCATAACATTACAATGTTTGTTTTGTTCCACACTGCAATTTAACAACGTAGAAGTATTTTTCCTACCGCCCCTTGAATTGTAGGCTACTTCGGCCCGACAAGTTATGCTAACCATGCCTATAAATAGCTTTTATTGGATTATTATTGTAAAAATTCGATACGAATACAGTACGCAAATATTGTCGCATAGATTATCTTGAAGATAACCGATACGTTTTGGAGGGGGGGGGGGGGGGGGGAGTATTGATTGAAATACCCAACTTCATAATTTGTATAGTCTAGTCCTAGTTAAACTTGTCTCCCCCCATGGTAAAGATGGTTACCTATATACGTAAGATACTTGGGGCTCAAACCGTTGGCGTTATCCCCCACCCTATCCCCCCCCCATATTGTTATTCAGAGACCTATTCGTCAAGAAAAGAGACAGTTACCGTACTGACGAACTATAAAACCCATACTCTACGCAAGAGTCAGTGTGAACCTGGTTTTAGCCCCTTGGAACAACATATAGCCAAGCTAGCTAGCCTGGCATGACGCAATGTTTATAAACGCCTTCACAATACACGGCTAAACTGTAGCACATTTCGACCTAGTTTATAACCAAGTGTCAGACAGATTGCCAAGTTAGCTCACATTTTTGGCTACTGTTCTATTGATCCCGCAAACATTCTCATTTATCTATCTATATGATATTCTTGTAGGGTAATCACAACGCGGTTACTCCTCTGTCCGCAGCACGAGAGCATTGGTAACGCGATCATTTCTTGAAAACTGGATCACAATATTATATAATGCATGCCACAAACCGATTATGTGGTCTATAAATGAAAATAATTCTTGAGCAGATTCATTCGAAATTCTTTATATCCTTGCCGAGTTGAAATATGCACAGAAAACGCTATGCATAATATAGTTTTTACAGCGGTATAATTAGTGGTAGGAAAAGTTTCTCGCATGGCTGTGTGTACGTAGTAAGGCCCGTTTTTCGCCCAAGTTTTTCCGAGTTGTGATAAAAAAACTTATAGTTTTAAGATTTGATGCCATAAGAGAATACGTTGTTGTAACGTGAAAGATAATTATCATCGCAATTTACGTAAAAGGTAAAGTGGTAATTCCTACGTGAACGTTAGCCTGCACGAAATTGCATTTAATTTGACACTGAATTTCAATAGGGTTGCTATTTTGATTACTAATTAAAGGAATTAAACACATGTTACTAAATAACAATATAACATCATGGTGATAACAAAATTTAAAACTCTACGCGATCATAAGTACTCATGGCCATATGCATCTGATTGTGTAATGTTTCAGTACTGAGTGTAGACAGCTGTAGTGTCGAGCTAGAGTGGGGAAGAAGTAATATGGCAATGCTGCTAGGCACTCATTTCATGCATGCGTTTCAAAAAATATATCCTACAAAAACTACACAGAATCATAAAATGTTACATCTTCAAGATTGATGTTCCTATCCAGACATTCTTGTAATGTTCTCAATACTCACTAGTCACTTTTGGATCCATAGGATTTTGAATACGCTTTAGGAAGATTTGAATAATATCTAAAATACCAAGCATTCTTTTTCTTTTTTTAGAGAAGAAGATTGTCTATTATGTAAGAAGTACGAATAAAAACCGTGTGCATCACTCAGTCAACACATTTTATTTAAAGGTTGTATTGGTCAACCTTTCAGTCATGATCTAAATTCTAAATCATACATCAATTCGACTTTCCTGGCAAGTTTACGTGCGGTATTTACTGTTCAACTTACATAGGCGTAGGTTAGAATGAGTTTGCTGCAGTACTTGACCGGAAATTAATTGTTATCCTGTTGTTATGATTGCATTGCATGCCTCATTAGTCATTAGATAAAGCAATAGTTTTCCACTACTGATTTACAAGATACGGTGCAATGCTATATAGCTCTAAGTTGGTTGTTCGCTACAGCAAATCGTAAACCTAACAGCACAAATGGACTAAGTCTAATGGACTAATGTTTAGAGAACATACTGTGACAAGTGACACGAATCGATATAGATTTAGTTGTAAGCACTGAAAGCTTATTTGGCTATATTTAGCTTCTCCACTGACGTCATAGAATTCAAAATCAAAGTAACGATACGACAACGTAATGTAAGCCACTTTTACTCTCCCACATCAGTGCGCATGAACACATAATACTATGCAACAGGAATTTAGTGTGGCTTGTGTAGGTATATCTAAGTAACGGAACTAATTAATATAACTGCTGGCAACAAATCTCAAATTCGCATAAAAAACCAAAGCTAAGAAAAACCGATTTGTATCATATCTTATTTGTATCTTATTAATATTTAAACGGTATACATTTAATGTAGACAACAACTATTCACTGTTTTATAACGGGTTCACAGTAGCAAAATAAAATGAATGCTGTAGTATAAGTATAAGCCATCAGTACTTACGTAACGGTAGTGTACTACAGAAGGCCAATGCCCATGTTCTCGGATCAATACAAGGTATAGGTGTACTATCTGAGACCTGAACACGAACTAGAAGCTAGAGCTACTATGAATGCATGTGCGATCATACCCTTGTGCTGCGAGGAGGGACGGCTGTCGACGACCATATGTCTATCGCGGGGCTGAAGACGCCCGGACGCCGGCCGGTGTGCGGGGAAACTACAATGTTCGAGGTACTAACTCGCGCCGTCGACGCATCCCACGCCAAGCCACGCCGTTATCGATTCATTTCGCTCGAATTTCGCTAAGTTGGCCGTTTTTATGGAATCTGCGGACACTCTCACCTCAATGTTTATCTCAACAAACCCCCTCGTTCAATGCGGTTACCCCCACTACCGAGGACGGGGGCAACAACTGATCGCAAGCTTCCGTTGTCCCCCGCTCCCGTTCACTCGTGAATACGGCGAAAGTGTTTTACAGTTACAAGACAAAGCCCTGGGATCATTTCGTTGTCTGTAAGGTCGAACTTATCGTAAACTACTCTTATCAAACTTGTAGTACGGAGTAATATATTGATTCGAGTGAACTTATTACTGTAAATGAACCTATATGAAAATAACGGCCAATTCCCTTTCCCGTCGCTATCTGATCCATGTACGCTTTCTCCCTGTTCGTCGGGCGTGGGACGACAGGCTCAGGGATGCTAGATCGATTGCGTTCTGCGACTGCGACCCAACCTGGCATTCGCAGACTCCCATGGCAACAATAGCTCCAACACTTTTAAGCAGATTCCGTCGCTGGCGGCTAAACTTCAAGTTGGAGTGTTGTCCGCAAGGGGTACAAAGTCACTCATAAACAGACGCTACATAATGCAGTGACGTAAGCTATGGTGCAGTGCAGCAAGCAGCACGCGGCCGCCCCCGCATGCAGACCACTGCTAAATGCGTGAAACTGATTGAATAATAGGACCGTTTTGAGACGGAAAGTGATGCGATATGGGTGAGTGATCCATGTCGCAATTACCCGTTGAGATAGATCAATACACTTCCGCTTTATCACTAAGGCTACTACACTTTCTTCGGTGTTGCAAATATTGTCATGCACACCCGCCCTTTTAGGCTGTACACGAAGCGCCTAAATAATCCACTACCGTTCCAGAAGCGCGTGTTCTAAAAACCAGAAGTGTGGACAACACGCATAGCTACAAAATACACCCAAGAGTACAGCATGGGTAAATACAAGAACTTATAGAGATATGAATTGACAAGTTCTGTTACTTTACTATCCATGGCCCGTCACAAATACACTTATAATTAGTTTCATTTTGATGACGCAAAGGTCTTCGGATTCGCTTATTTTACGTTACCTAAGCCAACCACAAGCTCTTTGAACGAGATCACCCTTCAGACATGAATGAATTTGTTGTTCATCATTGTCAAAATGCTACGTAATTTCCTAAGCTCGAGTAAAACACGAGCAAAAAAGAAACATTACTACGTTATGTAAGAATGTTGAGAGAAACCAATGTAAAAAATCAAAAGAGCTGATCCTCTGATCATTGACTAATTACCGATGTATAGGTAATCAATAAGTGGGTTTGGCATACGTGCTCATTACTGGAGAAAAGACAAACAACCTACAGAAAGAAGGCGTTCCGATGAAAATTCGATCGAGAACGAATGACGATGGAAGAATGACAGAAAGAAAGGGTGATTGACAGAAGCAATACTTGTACACGTCGGTCGTAGTGTACGTATGGTGATCGCCGCTAGGGCATCTATTATTGATCGTACCGTCTCTAGCGTGGCTTAGCGTAGAGCAGCGAGCTGGCGGGGTCGCCCTCGCAGTCAATATCCCCGTCAAATGGAACAAATCACAACATGCATGAACGTCGCGGCGATACCTCGATTGTCGCACTCGCAGTCAATATCGCCGTCAAATGGAACAAATCACAACATGCATGAACGTAGCCGCGATACCTCGATTGTCGCACTCGCAGTCAATATCCCCGTCAAATGGAACAAATCACAACATGCGTGAACGTCGCGGCGATACCTTGATTGTCGCACTCGCAGTCAATATCCCCGTCAAATGGAACAAATCACAACATGCATGAACGTCGCGGCGATACCTCGATTGTCGCACTCGCAGTCAATATCCCCGTCAAATGGAACAAATCACAACATGCATGAACGTCGCCGCTATACCGCGATTGTCGCACTCGCAGTCAATATCCCCGTCAAATGGAACAAATCACAACATGCATGAACGTAGCCGCGATACCTCGATTGTCGCACTCGCAGTCAATATCCCCGTCAAATGGAACAAATCACAACATGCATGAACGTCGCGGCGATACCTCGATTGTCGCACTCGCAGTCAATATCCCCGTCAAATGGAACAAATCACAACATGCATGAACGTCGCGGCGATACCTCGATTGTCGCACTCGCAGTCAATATCCCCGTCAAATGGAACACATCACAACATGCATGAACGTCGCCGCGATACCTCGATTGTCGCACTCGCAGTCAATATCCCCGTCAAATGGAACAAATCACAACATGCATGAACGTCGCCGCGATACCTCGATTGTCGCACTCGCAATCAATATCCCCGTCAAATGGAACAAATCACAACATGCATGAACGTCGCGGCGATACCTCGATTGTCGCACTCGCAGTCAATATCTCCGTCAAATGGAACAAATCACAACATGCATGAACGTCGCCACGATACCTCGATTGTCGCACTCGCAGTCAATATCCCCGTCAAATGGAACAAATCACAACATGCATGAACGTCGCGGCGATAGTCCAGTGGCGGCGCCAGAAAAAAATCAATGGGGGGGCAGAGCAGGGGCAACGCAATATGTCGAGGGGGCAAGAAAAAATGTAATCCCCTTATCTTCTTTATCCGTGCCCCCCCCCCCCCCCCTCCAAAGATCGCATAAACACTGGGGCTTGTGACGGGGGGACAAATTAAATAAAAAAAAAAAAATTAAATTAAAAATTAGAAACCACATTAAATAATTGATTATTCACTCACCAAAAATCCCAAATGATACGCAGCCGAGCTGATTGATGTATTGATTGATGACGGAGTCCTACACTTGCTGTATTCGTCTGTTGTTGGGGGAAACTGCAAATTGATCCCCTACTTGATTTAAATCAAAAGAGTTTGCAAGTGATTTTTCAATACCTAACACAGCCAAATTAGCGAGACGAGTGTTGCCCATATTGTATCGTAGATACGATTTTATTTGGCGCAAACTTGAAAAAGATCTCTCACACCCTGCGCTGGAAGGCGGAATGGTAATTGCTATCACCATCAGTTTGTGAAGTTCATTGAATGACATTTTATATTTGTTTAGCACAGTTGCCAATTTGATTGTCGAATCAACTTTGGCATTGTTCTCTTTTTCTATTCTTTTTAACACAAGCGGGAATAATTTTACTTCAGCCTCAATACTCTCCATATCACAGCAGTAATGGTCGGCTAATGGTTTTAACTTATTGAATTTTAGGAAATTGTCGCATGTAGGATTCATTGCACTTATCTCGTTCAACACGCCACAGTTGTTAGTGTAAGTTGTTGGTGAACCTCCTTTTTAACTCGGTGATCATATGATCGAGAACAGGATTACATATTTTAATCCTGAAGTCATAAACACTACTAGGTATCTCACATTCACTAGTTTGCAGTTCGGTAGCGAAGCTGGCAAATCTTTTGGGAAGCTTGCGCATTCGAGAGTTGCGATTCTTAGAGAGTTCAATGGAGTTTTCCTCGGAAATTAGTTTTACGTTTGTCATCAATGCATTGAACTTCCCAGGTTCCGATCTCATTTGTTCGAATGTGTCATCCAATGAATCGAGAAGAATACAAGCATGTGTCATATCACAGTCTAACTTTTGAAGGTAGTCGGAAACTAATTTTAAGTCTCGAAGAACGTCACTGAACAAGTGCAAGCACAAAAGAAATTCAAAGTCAATTTGCTCCAAAATACCCCGCGCTTCATTACCTTTCATTGTGCTTGATTCTACTGAAATACGATGGAGAAGTAAAATCAGCACAGAAAACGTTGATTTGACTGCATCAAACGCAGCTATCTGGCAAACCCAACGTGTTTCTGATAGGCGCTTCAATTCAACCACTCGACTGCCCACCTCCTTTTGCAATGCAACAAATACAGGGTGAATGTTGACCGAGATACGGAAACGTAGAGTCTTTGCAATTGCGCTATAAATCGAGAAACAGAATCGCTTTCTTCGCAAACATCACCATGGACCAAGTTTACCCTATGATTAAAACAATGAACATAATATACTGCTTGCGGAACTTCTTATGCAAATATTTCTTGAACACCTTTTAACCAATTTATGAACCAATTTATTATAAAATGCAATTGATTTACACATTAATTCAGAACAGTTCACTACGAGTGGGGGGGCAAGCGGGGGGGCAGGCCATTTTTTGGGGGGGCAATTGCCCCCCCATGCACCCCCGTAGCGCCGCCAATGGGCGATACCTCGATTGTCGCACTCGCAGTCAATATCCCCGTCAAATGGAACAAATCACAACATGCATGAACGTCGCCGCGATACCTCGATTGTCGCACTCGCAGTCAATATCCCCGTCAAATGGAACAAATCACAACATGCATGAACGTCGCGGCGATACCTCGATTGTCGCACTCGCAGTCAATATCCCAGTCAAATGGAACAAATCACAACATGCATGAACGTCGCCGCGATACCTCGATTGTCGCACTCGCAGTCAATATCCCCGTCAAATGGAACAAATCACAACATGCATGAACGTCGCGGCGATACCTCGATTGTCGCACTCGCAGTCAATATCCCCGTCAAATGGAACAAATCACAACATGCATGAACGTCGCCACGATACCTCGATTGTCGCACTCGCAGTCAATATCCCCGTCAAATGGAACAAATCACAACATGCATGAACGTCGCGGCGATACCTCGATTGTCGCACTCGCAGTCAATATCCCCGTCAAACGGAACAAATCACAACATGCATGAACGTCGCGGCGATACCTCGATTGTCGCACTCGTAGTCAATATCCCCGTCAAATGGAACAAATCACAACATGCATGAACGTCGCCGCGATACCTCGATTGTCGCACTCGCAGTCAATATCGCCGTCAAATGGAACAAATCACAACATGCATGAACGTCGCGGCGATACCTCGATTGTCGCACTCGCAGTCAATATCCCCGTCAAACGGAACAAATCACAACATGCATGAACGTCGCCGCGATACCGCGATTGTCGCACTCGCAGTCAATATCCCCGTCAAATGGAACAAATCACAACATGCATGAACGTCGCCGCGATACCGCGATTGTCGCACTCGCAGTCAATATCCCCGTCAAATGGAACAAATCACAACATGCATGAACGTCGCCGCGATACCTCGATTGTCGCACTCGCAGTCAATATCCCCGTCAAATGGAACAAATCACAACATGCATGAAGGTCGCCGCGATACCTCGATTGTCGCACTCGCAGTCAATATCCCTGTCAAACGGAACAAATCACAACATGCATGAACGTCGCCGCGATACCTCGATTGTCGCACTCGCAGTCGATATCCCCGTCAAATGGAACAAATCACAACATGCATGAAGGTCGCCGCGATACCTCGATTGTCGCACTCGCAGTCAATTACCCCTGTCAAACGGAACAAATCACAACATGCATGAACGTCGCGGCGATACCTCGATTGTCGCACTCGCAGTCAATATCCCCGTCAAATGGAACAAATCACAACATGCATGAACGTCGCGGCGATACCTCGATTGTCGCACTCGCAGTCAATATCCCCGTCAAATGGAACAAATCACAACATGCATGAACGTAGCCGCGTTACCTCGATTGTCGCACTCGCAGTCAATATCCCCGTCAAATGGAACAAATCACAACATGCATGAACGTAGCCGCGATACCTCGAATGTCGCACTCGCAGTCAATATCCCCGTCAAATGGAACAAATCACAACATGCATGAACGTAGCCGCGATACCTCGATTGTCGCACTCGCAGTCAATATCCCCGTCAAATGGAACAAATCACAACATGCATGAACGTTGCCGCGATACCTCGATTGTCGCACTCGCAGTCAATATCCCCGTCAAATGGAACAAATCACAACATGCATGAACGTCGCGGCGGTACCTCGATTGTCGCACTCGCAGTCAATATCCCCGTCAAACGGAACAAATCACAACATGCATGAACGTCGCCGCGATACCTCGATTGTCGCACTCGCAGTCAATATCCCCGTCAAACGGAACAAATCACAATATGCGTGAACGTCGCGGCGATACCTCGATTGTCGCACTCGCAGTCAATATCCCCGTCAAATGGAACAAATCACAACATGCATGAACGTCGCCGCGATACCTCGATTGTCGCACTCGCAGTCAATATCCCCGTCAAATGGAACAAATCACAACATGCATGAACGTCGCCGCGATACCTCGATTGTCGCACTCGCAGTCAATATCCCCGTCAAATGGAACAAATCACAACATGCATGAACGTCGCGGCGATACCTCGATTGTCGCACTCGCAGTCAATATCGCCGTCAAATGGAACAAATCACAACATGCATGAACGTCGCCGCGATACCTCGATTGTCGCACTCGCAGTCAATATCCCCGTCAAATGGAACAAATCACAACATGCATGAACGTCGCGGCGATACCTCGATTGTCGCACTCGCAGTCAATATCCCCGTCAAATGGAACAAATCACAACATGCATGAACGTCGCCGCGATACCTCGATTGTCGCACTCGCAGTCAATATCGCCGTCAAATGGAACAAATCACAACATGCATGAACGTCGCCGCGATACCTCGATTGTCGCACTCGCAGTCAATATCCCCGTCAAACGGAACAAATCACAACATGCATGAACGTCGCGGCGATACCTCGATTGTCGCACTCGCAGTCAATATCCCCGTCAAATGGAACAAATCACAACATGCATGAACGTCGCGGCGATACCTCGATTGTCGCACTCGCAGTCAATATCGCCGTCAAATGGAACAAATCACAACATGCATGAACGTCGCCGCGATACCGCGATTTCAACCGATTGTTGGGCGACACGAACGACTACTTTGCGGCCGCTATGGATGCAAATACACATCGAGGGTGATCGCGATGTGAAGAAATGACAACGACTAGGATTGTTACTTCTACCCCACTATACCAGTTACCGTACGTCCTCTCATCTTTAGTAACCCTGCGTGCGAAGAAGATGTTAAGCCTACTATTATGAGATAACAACATTTCATCTCAGCACGTAACCTTCCAATTTTGACTGGTACAAAAAGAGAATTCTGAATAGGTGATGAGTTCTGTGCTAATTGATTGCAGTAAGAAATATTACAAAATAAAAATTACTACCCGAAAAATTACTACATTCGAAAAACACGCTTCTTATACGATATTTCCTCAACTTCAAGGTTGCAAATTTGAATATAAGTGATTATATCTTGCAAGTGGCATGTAAAATATGCTTGATGAATTTGCTTGACTGTTTTATCTTCCAAGTTTAAACATAATTTTGCTTTAACCCAGTGCCATGTTGCCATTTTACAATAATTCCATAAAAAAAATACGTAAATAAAACTCACTGACTTTATTTCCCGAAATACTTTGCTCTCATTTGAATAAATGAATATTGAATAAATTATTTCAATACAGAATAATTCATTCAGTTTTGTTATCAAAGATTTTAATTTCATTATTTCAACCAACCAACAGGTTTAGATAGTGGTGGGTGTATTTGTTATCAATTTTCAACGATGTGTGCTGTGACTGGGAGCTACAAACATGCGTCGCGCAACAATCCTCCCCCCCCCCCCCCCCCCCCCTCCAACCAGACTGTAAGGCTTGCTTCACATTTGAGCACTGTCTTCTGGTTGGTAAACGTTATAAGGACATCGTGGGTAGACCTACCAAAAACTTTATTTTGTAAAAAAAAAAACAAGATTTCATTGGTTTCAAACATATGAATATTAATTTAAAGGTAATGTAATAATTATTCCGTATAGTACACAGATCTAAGCTTTAGCGTTCAATACTTTTAGTGTAGTATAAATTCGTCAGCATAACGTTTCCTTTCAAACACCATAGATAGTTATATCGAATACAATAAAAAATGTTAGATTCAAGCGGCACAAGTACATTTCCAGAAAGCAGAAACTATTACAATAACTTATAGATTGTTTATTTTATTGCGCCTGTCTAAAAACTAAAAAGTTATGTTGACGAGCGTTCGTTCCACCCGAACGGTATAAATCGAATGTTCCCAACTGGATAGATGTGCATGTCTCCACGCAACGACGCAGAACACATTGCGCACAAGTTTCAATGCTCGACGTTCATGTTTCAAACTCCATTTGGTATTGTGTTCCCTACTACCACATAGAATAAGCTATAATTATACTCGGATATCAATGAATCAGTGCTCCGTAGGCTACAATACGTCCACCGACACCGAATCTTGCGTACGGTAAAGTGCGTGAGGCACAGTAATTCATTTGCATGCATTGAAGTTTTTTTTCAAGGTTTTTCCGAGGTTTTCCTCTGCTGGGATTGAGTCCTACTAACAGCCAATGGACATTTCATCCAACACCTGAAGAGGGGCAAGTCAGATATAGCTGGTGTGCACCCTAACAGCCTCTAAATTTCACCCTTATTTCACCCTATTCCTACGATAAATTATTCATATTATTGTATTTACTCTATACTCTATAATATACCAGAGCAAAAATTCATTTCTAATTCAATAAAAAATCAGGGGTCGCGCATTTTTAAATCAAACGGATGATACGTATTGTGTATTAAGAAAGTAAACACGATTGAATGAATAATTCAATCTATGAGGCTCAAGTTATTGTGATGATATTTCGATCACTGAATCGACCTAAATCAAGTTTATATTATTTGTGTCCCAACTGGTGGGACACGGCTATAAATAATCGAAGTTGAAAAGAGGTAGAGTCCACAGGAGATCTGACTACGACAGTTTACACACGAACCAACAAAACGAAAACATTAATTTCCAATACAAAATTAATAACGACTTACAGCGTAGGCCTATGTACTGAGTTACGAGTACAAATACAATATCAAAGAACTTTCTAAAAACAATGTCTGTTCTAAACAGTTATAAAACAAAATACAATTACAATACAAAAAACAAATACAACTAATAATGGTTGTGTTTGGAGATAAAGTATTACCACTATTTTCTATCAATGATTAAAAAAATGTTGACGTCCGCGGTTTGGTCACTTTACCCCTCTTCCCTTCGGGTAAACTAGATAAATTATGCCGAAAAGCTTGGAAGGAATGTGCAAGGTGAACTCAGTTTAACATTCATTCGCCTTCTAAACAAATAAATAAGCAAATTAAATAAATAAATAATTCACAACAATCTATCTATAATCAATCTTTGCAGGTCCAAGACAATCGATACCAATTACAAGCATTTGGTACATTTGTTAAGTTATCACTGTGAGTGAGACCGTTTCGGCGACAGAAAATATGTTACATTTTGTGCAGTCAGAACCCAGAACACACGTCGGAATAATATGTGAAACATGGCTGCCAAACCAGCGACATAAAAATAAATAGAAATAGTTTTAAAATGACGCCCGTGACGTGAATGAGTGGAACGTGACGTCACTTTCACGCGTCGTTGATGAGACCAGGAGGGGGGGGGGGGGGGGGCTCACCACCAATCTTTAGCCAAGGTAAGTGTTGTACGCTTGAGCGGCCAGGTATACAGACGCGGCCTATGCGCGGGGGCCAAGGCCAAAACTGTCCAAAATTGGGCTAATAATAGGCGACAATTGTAGGCTCATCATAGCCTTCACTCATACGTATAATACCTCTAATTATATGTTTGTAGGCTACCTGTTCAAGTGTACTATATGCTACTCTTTTCAGGTTAACTAAGTATGTTAGTTGGAAATAGTTGGTAAAGAATCTCGAAGGGTTATTTTAAGAACTAGATTCCAACATTCGTCGTATGACAAAGAAGCGCCTTGGAAAAAACCTTCGCTCAAGATTGTCGGAGGTAGGAATCGAGTTTGCAACCTCCAAACCAATTTTCCGCGTGCTACCACTGAGCTAATTCTGTCCATCACCGGTGAAGCGGTAACACGCGAGACTCTAATTCGGGAGGTCGCCGCTTTGGTTCCGGCCACAGGCAATCCTGACTGACGGTGTTTTCCGAGGTTTTACCCAGTCATAAGGTGAACATGTCCTATAAATAGCCCTCAGACATTCCTTCTCATCAACTATCCACATCACAATATTAGAATAAACTGTACGAAATCTAGTTACTAAAGTCACTCATAACTCATTAATAACGTTGCGCAGAGCAGGGTACTGTAGGCCTACTGGAATAATAACTACATTTGTAGGACCTTAAGAATGTGAAAACAAATTTTGTATATTGTAATTGAATCCGATGAAATTATAAATAATATATATGTATCATAACTGGTAATATAAGTACATTTTATCAACACAGGTGGGCCTAACAAACTAAATAGACAATATACGCTATTATAACTTTCTGGACTTGAGCGACCATGTTCCAAAATTACAACTGTAGGCTTGTGCTATTGAGAAACTGAATATATGTTTATTTGACGCGGATGGCAAACCTATTCCAATCATGCGTCGTTTTACCCGTAAAGAAATTAACGTAATCTCACAAATCAAAATACGTGCGTAATATAGCTGATTTATGACTATATAGGCAGGTATGAGCCTACATTGTTGTAGATAATGCAGGGATAATTGAAAAAGCGTCAAAATGTGCATATTATTTTATGTACATTTCATGATATTAACATCGCTTTCCCGACTTTCCATTCATAATTCATACATACCAGCCTAGACAACACTTTGAACTACAACATGTATTATGAATTATTGTGAGATTATTATTATTAATTTTCGAGAGAAAAACTAGGCATCCTAACATACTGTTATTAAAGTTTTGATATCGGTAAGTTTCTCCCTTGAATAAGTAAATTAACAACGGCCAACGCGCTACCATAGGGCCTATAGCGCACGGCTGTTCCTTTATATAGGCCCATAGGGTTATTTTCCTCCTTGCTTTATCTCTTATAGTGGTAAGGCGATATTTCCTCATGATACGGAAATAGCTCGATCGTAAACCCGTGTATGCGGCGCTATCCGACTCCGAGCTGTTCAGTTCACGACGTCGGGGTTGTTTCGCGCAGAGGTCGTGCAGACGGGGTAGTTTATTCAAGCTGAGACGCCGGAGTGCGCTGAGCTTGAACAAATGAGTACCAGAGGATTCGGCTGAGGAAGCAGTCGTATGTCGGCGCACTATTAACATTAATGAGGGAGGAAGTAATTTCAAATAGCGCTGCGGAAATGTATATATATATATATATATATATATATATATATCCATTTGATTCGCTAAGGTTTAAAACGCCAGCTCAAAATACAAACCACGGATGCATTTATTTGTAAATAAATAAATAATTCATTATTCTAGAAGTGGTTCTGCACCGCCCGTGGCCTATCAAAGTATCCCAACACCTGCTATAACACCCGCAAACGTGGCTCAAGAAATATGAAGCGGAAATGTACAGAAGATGACATAATTAATGTATTGCAGCGTTCAGTTTTGTTTACTTGTACTCGTATGTAAGTCGCACACGTTCTTCAGGGACTTTTAACAACTATTACGGAAGAGAACGTGTAGATTCTTCAACACATTTTGCATCACTATTTTGACTATCATATTTTGTCTTACTCGGAAGTATGCTTGTAGAAAACTATAAAGCTTTATCTTGAAACAGATAGGGTAAACGTGACTGGTGAGGGAGTACCAGTAACATTGCTCAATGTAACATCCTGTATGTGTTTTACTATAGTGTTGTGCCTCGGCCAGTGATGCTACAGCCGACATAAACGTCTTGAAAACGCCCGGAACGACTCTGCGACAAGTACGGACACACTCTGCAAGTCGCAACTCTGTGATAACACGCAAGCTCAAACAATATAGTGCTCCCTTCTTTATTACCGAAACTTACACTTGACTGTTTGTTGTTTCAAGCACCAGCACACATCATCTCACTTCATCTCTCAAGTTCTTCATTTATTTTTGTATCGTGTTATAAAATATAATGTAACTATAAATATAAACACAAACTTTGTATTATTATCATCATTTATTAACCAATGTATATTACTATTATACGTAAACTCAGTATAATTATTAATATTATTATCATCATGAGACCATTCCATGTATGAAGGGTACCCATCGCTATCGTTAATAGCGTCACACTCAATAATCGTCTATAAAGTTTATTATCTTCACAGCGATAGTCGTCACGATGTCTTGCGTTCACGCAGTGACATAACCACCACTCACTCACTCGCGTCGGTTGTTTGGTGGTCTTACAACGAAAGCTTGACAAATCTCGCCAAACCGCACGAGATGCTATTTGTGCTACTAATTGCTGTTACCTTACCGCACATAGCCAACGCAGCGCGAATGGTTTTTGCTCACGGTTCACAATTTCTGCCCAATACAAGCTGCAGCGTAAACGTATTCTTAAAACGTCCTCGCGCAAATGACATAACGTGCGATTGCGCAACGCAAACAAATTATCTGGATCACGTAATACTAGCATGTTTTACATGTTCCCAGTTGTAATGTTTTTTTTGTTATTATCTTTAACTTTACATACTCTATAGATTGGCGCCTTGTCTGCGTTGAAAACAGTTCATTGCCAACTTTCGTTGGAGTGATCCACACGCGCATGCGCTCAACCTAATCCGCAAAACAAACGCAAAGCTGAAAAACAAACCAACGCAACAGGCAAAACAGAGTGACTGTTATTCTAGTGGCGTGGTTTATGTATGCACAAAAGCGAAATGTAAAACGAATGACGCATTTTCATTTTCTAAAATACTACTAAAAAGAAATTGTTGGTACAGGTATGTGGGCGAAACAAAATATTGGGAGAGTAAGCCTACCACTGATGTGGCACGTTTTGTTATGCATGCACCTTGAAAAAGTAAAAAGTATCAACATAAAAAAGGGCAGCGATTGATGTTTTGTTAGCTTTATCTCCTTCATTGGGTGTTTCTAAAAATAAACAAAAAACAAATGGTAATAGTACATTACACTTCGTGCGGTATTTTTTTTTTGCTCGCGATATTCGTTTCCGCAAAAACGTTAGCCTGTCTACCTGCAAAACGCGAACACGACAAGGTATATATAGTTACACATATAATCGTTCCAAACTATCCCATGATACTGAGTGAGAGGTGAACTGAAAGCTCAACCATCGCTGTTTTGGGCTGGTCTTTTATATAACTTGAACATAACTCGCAAAAAATATTGGCCAAGCCCAATAAGCCCAATAAGCCCAATAATCAAAATTAAAAACCACGGAGGTGGGATCTCGTATCGAACTCACGCGAGAAATAAGTTTTCTTGTAATATCTCTAAAATGCAACACAATATACAAAATGTATTAATATCCATGACGTGGTTGCGGAAGGACTAAGAACTAAAGTTCAAAATGTCCAAATATCTTAATTGTTGCAAGGTTATTAAGTAAGGAATTTAAATTTATTTATTTATTTGATCGAGTAACACATTTGAAACTTTTGAAATGTGTAGCGTCCTCAAGAGATTAATATATGTATTAAAAAAACACAAACAAAAAAACACATATCTTTGCGCGGTTTCAGTATCAGCCTAGCTTTTGTTTGGAGCAAACTATTTATTGCGAAGCGGAAAAACTCTTTAATATTAAACGAACACGTGTAAGAAAATATTGTAGTTTCTTCCGTCAAGAGGTAAAAACAAATACAAAAATATACATCCATATCATCAGGAAACAAGAGACAACAGGCAATAGGCAAGGTGGAAACAAAAATATAATTTAAGTTGACACGTTATTATAATTATCATCAATAATCGTGCTTGTATTACCAATAATATTAATAAGCTACATTATTTCCTAAAACGTGTGCATATATTGCATTACTTGAACGAGTGGTAACACTAATTTATAGGAATTAAGCTATTGATTATATTAATATATATATATATATATAAATATTGATTAAAAACTTTTAAAACTTTTTTAATCGCATACATTGCAAAGGTGTGTTGGCCAACAGCGACTGATTGTACTTCTGCATGTACTCGTATGCGCGCGTATTGAAGTGTCAAGGCTAAACGTATTGTTCACTCAAGGTGGTCCCAACCATTGTAGCTGTAATTGGTTAGGTAGGTGTCGTCATAAACACACAAACAAACAAACAGATGGTGATGTACGTCTCTATAACGTGACCCAATAATACTGTGGGTGGTGCTGACGTGGATCGCAGATCATCAATTCTTGTTTGTTCAGGAGAATAATATATTGCGAATATTGGATCGATTTGCGAGTCGAGTAGTATTATCAGATCCGGCGCCAAAGCGTTATCAGGTGTGTTGGCGTAGATAGCGGCGCATTTCGTCGATATTGAAAAGCAATTATAATAGCATTTTATTTGTTTATTACCTGTCAAACGTATTTTATTTACTCAGTCGACGCTGATGTAACTCAACATGACGATGAGGTAACGCCCGACGTTGCATGAGTGCAATGTTGCAACGGCGTAAACGATACTTATTTGTAAAAAAAAAAAAAACGCTTGTGTATAATGAACTTTAAACTTGGTAATTGAAACGAGGTCGGTTTGGCCTTCATTTGTGTGACGTTGCTCATGCTGGCAGCTTGTATGGAACTATGCAAGCAGATTAGATTAGTCGAGTTGAGTTGCTAGATCATTCCGTACTTAGCTTGCAATTAGGCTGCAACGTAACCATACGCTATAAGAAAATGCAAGGTTGTTGTTATTATTATTAGTTATTATTATTGGCCCTATTTTTAAATTACTGCAGGTGTACCGGTGTCATAAAGTTAAAGTAGTGAGCTAGGTAATGGGCTTTTGAACTGCCAACATGTTTTTTATCTTAAAATTTATTTCAAATTGCTAATTTTAGTTGTCTTTTTTTCTATTGTCTGGCATAGTTTCCATCCAGTGTTTTTCCGAGCGCTGAAAAGTGTGATGTTTACGTTGCTACGACATTCTTGGCAACTCTCCCACACAGTGATTCACAACATTTCGAAGGCTGGGTACTGATTTGGATCCACATCTATGACGTCCATAGCCGGAGAGCACCTTCGCTTAGTTAAACGTGACCTTCCCTACGCGCCCAGTCCGTTGTGCGTGCCTACCTTCCCTACGCGCCTAGTCCGTTGTGCGTGCCTACCTTCCCTACGCACCCAGTCCGTTGTGCGTGCCTACCTTCCCTACGCGCCTAGTCCGTTGTGCGTGCCTACCTTCCCTACGCGCCCAGTCCGTTGTGCGTGCCTACCTTCCCTACGCGCCCAGTCCGTTGTACGTGCCTACCTTCCCTACGGGCCCAGTCCGTTGTGCGTGCCTACCTTCCCTACGCGCCCAGTCCGTTGTACGTGCCTACCTTCCATACGGGCCCAGTCCGTTGTGCGTGCCTACCTTCCCTACGCGCCCAGTCCGTTGTACGTGCCTACCTTCCCTACGGGCCCAGTCCGTTGTGCGTGCCTACCTTCCCTACGCGCCCAGTCCGTTGTGCGTGCCTACCTTCCCTACGCGCCCAGTCCGTTGTGCGTGCCTACCTTCCCTACGCGCCCAGTCTGTCGTGCGTGCCTGCCTTCCCTACGCACCCAGTCCGTTGTGCGTGCCTGCCTTCCATACGCGCCCAGTCCGTTGTGCGTGCCTACCTTCCCTACGCGCCCAGTCCGTTGTGCGTGCCTACCTTCCCTACGCACCCAGTCCGTTGTGCGTGCCTACCTTCCCTACGCACCCAGTCCGTTGTGCGTGCCTACCTTCCCTACGCGCCCAGTCCGTTGTGCGTGCCTACCTTCCATACGGGCCCAGTCCGTTGTGCGTGCCTACCTTCCCTACGCGCCCAGTCCGTTGTGCGTGCCTACCTTCCCTACGGGCCCAGTCCGTTGTGCGTGCCTACCTTCCATACGGGCCCAGTCCGTTGTGCGTGCCTACCTTCCCTACGCGCCCAGTCCGTTGTGCGTGCCTACCTTCCCTACGCGCCCAGTCCGTTGTGCGTGCCTACCTTCCATACGGGCCCAGTCCGTTGCGCGTGCCTACCTTCCCTACGCGCCCAGTCTGTCGTGCGTGCCTGCCTTCCCTACGCACCCAGTCCGTTGTGCGTGCCCACCTTCCCTACGCGCCCAGTCCGTTGTGCGTGCCTACCTTCCCTACGGGCCCAGTCCGTTGTGCGTGCCTACCTTCCCTACGCGCCCAGTCCGTCGTGCGTGCCTACCTTCCCTACGCGCCCAGTCCGTTGTGCGTGCCTACCTTTCCTACGCGCCCAGTCCGTTGTGCGTGCCTACCTTCCATACGGGCCCAGTCCGTTGTGCGTGCCTACCTTCCCTACGCACCCAGTCCGTTGTGCGTGCCTACCTTCCCTACGCGCCCAGTCCGTTGTGCGTGCCTACCTTCCCTACGGGCCCAGTCCGTTGTGCGTGCCTACCTTCCCTACGCGCCCAGTCCGTCGTGCGTGCCTACCTTCCCTACGAGCCCAGTCCGTTGTGCGTGCCTACCTTTCCTACGCGCCCAGTCCGTTGTGCGTGCCTACCTTCCCTACGTACCCAGTCCGTTGTGCGTGCCTACCTTCCCTACGCGCCCAGTCCGTTATGCGTGCCCACCTTTCCTACGCGCCCAGTCCGTTGTGCGTGCCTACCTTCCCTACGCGCCCAGTCCGTTATGCGTGCCCACCTTTCCTACGCGCCCAGTCCGTTATGCGTGCCCACCTTTCCTACGCGCCCAGTCCGTTGTGCGTGCCTACCTTCCCTACGGGCCCAGTCCGTTGTGCGTGCCTACCTTTCCTACGCGCCCAGTCCGTTGTGCGTGCCTACCTTCCCTACGGACCCAGTCCGTTGTGCGTGCCTACCTTCCCTACGCGCCCAGTCCGTTATGCGTGCCCACCTTTCCTACGCGCCCAGTCCGTTGTGCGTGCCTACCTTCCCTACGGACCCAGTCCGTTGTGCGTGCCTACCTTCCCTACGCGCCCAGTCCGTTATGCGTGCCCACCTTTCCTACGCGCCCAGTCCGTTGTGCGTGCCTACCTTCCCTACGCACCCAGTCCGTTATGCGTGCCCACCTTTCCTACGCGCCCAGTCCGTTGTGCGTGTCTAAAGGCGTCCCCCCCTCCCCCCCCCCCAACTCGAACGCAGCCGGCCGGCCTGCATGGGTATGCGTAGCCGATCGCGTCATAAGCTTACTGCTCTATTCGTTAGGCGATAATTGATAGAAATTTGCCTAATGTAAGTGATTAGAACGTTATTGCTAATTGGTATTGATGGCTGAATCAATCTGACCTTTTCACGAGTAAGTGCTTGCCTGTTAATTGCAGTGCATGCGTCCCTTGCCAACAGTGAACAATGTGTAGTGTGCTGGGCTCACGGGACTTCGAAATATCGCAAGCGTAGACCTACTTCTTTATTACACAACGGCTCGGTGTTATTTTAAATTATTATTTGTGCAGGAATATTACACGAATAACTCCACAAAACTAACGACCTGGTGTAACAGTTTTGTAAACGCCAGAGGAAACAAGGAAAAACTATCCTATTATCCTTTTTGTAGCGTCATAGCGTCATATCTTCATATTCACTACACCTATTGAGTATCGGGAAATAGAACAATTCGTGTTCAGTACTGGCAGCTAGAAGAATCTCTTCTCTTCCCCCCCCCCCCCGTTTCAGTACTAAAAAAAAAAATCCAATAAAAGCTGCCATTCGCTATTGTTGCATTAACTCGATGCTTACTTTCTTAGAAATATAAAGAGCAGGATACGTTTTATTTATTTATGACATCATTGAGTAAATAATCATTATTTATTGTTTATTACATACGCAACGTCTCTGATTTACAATCCAGTTACAAACATATGAAAAGTAAGTACACCTGGGTGTGAGAGGACGTGTGCATTTTGTAAGACTGCATTAGCAAGTGATTAGCACACACGCAATTACCTGTCCGTCTATAATCTAAGTGAAATATCTCTTTCCTTTTTTAACAAGGAACTAAGTCTAAGTAACGTTATGCTGACAAAACCAACCATACAGCCAAAGTATAGCGAGCTAAAATTATGCACAAGAAACAATATCATCACTCTAACATAATACGTAACAGTATAACAATCAATTATAAATAGCATAACAAACGAAAACACAAAAGTAAAAAGTTTAACCTTTATTACTGTTAAGGTCGACATTTGCACCGCGTATTGGTTGAATTCGCCATCAGGTGGCAACACACGTGTAATTAAGCATCTATTGTGTTCTGACGGGGAGAACGATTTAAAAGTATAATCAAGATGCAAAAAAATTAAATAATCTACTATACTCGTATATATCTCATTGTTCAACCAGAGTAATTATCACTTATCAATGGTATCATAATGGCAACGTAGTACTGGGCCTATAACCTACGTGCACGGAACAGTCGAAGAACAAAGATCATGTATGCCATTTCCAAATCAAAAATATCAACTTTCGCTGAACTACGGTCAATATTTTTGTCATAACTCATTCAATTCTCTTTACTGCCTACCGAGTCTTCAATTAATATAAATTATTTTAAAACAATTTGACCATAACGTAAATAAATAAATAAATATACAACGGAACCAGATATTATGCTTAACTGATAAAAAGATTTTGTAACAGTGCATAGTTGTTCTACTAGATGATGCATTGGCGCTGATGTAGTGATTCCAAATTGGACACCATTAGACTGGCAAGCCAAGCACAAGATTTTGTGTGAGATTGAATGACTACGTGAGTCATTTAGCGTGTCATGATCATAATATCATAAACAAATCGAACTGTAATATTCTTACATCAGTCGCATAAGTGAACATGAACATCAGCACACAATTTAATATAATATAAAGAATAATTTATGTGGCGGTGACATTACTAACGGCATTTGATAGCACCTTGGTACTGATATCGTATGGTTTGGTCAATGGCAATGGTACTGTTGCTCTTACTTTGACGAGATGAACGGAAGCCAACGGAAATAAATAAACGAGTGGTGCCTGTTTTTTATTCACTTCACTATTGGTGTTGACGCAAAAGGGGTGATCATTCTGAGGGGCTGGGGGCGGGGATATTACGCGAAAGCAATTCCGGCCACACGAATCAGGAATTGAATCCCGTACTACCCTAATAATCTCAAAAATAGCAATTGTTTTCTCGGGATTAACTTCAAAACAATTACTGCAATGTGTGTACACGAAAATTATACTGCATTGCTGCTCCCCTTCCCTCTCTCCTTAGTCCTTTACGCAGAGTCGTGTCTTGCCAACTGACTTGTCACATCACTCATTAGACATTACACATTACACATTAGTCATTAAACGTGGTCTACCAGAAAATATGCATACTTCACTGGCTAGTTGGCAAACGAGGACTTGCCTCCACAAGTTCGATACCTATCTCAAACAAGCAAAGCGCAGTGAAGATAATTGATTTTTACATATCCAGCATAGGTAAGAAATCTTACGTTCAACGTACCCTAATGTAACCTGAGGTGTGATGTAGCTGCTTGTAGCGATCTAGTTGTATCTGCAACGGTTGGTGTGACTGAGATTGCACCAACCATTGAGTTTATTAGTGTACACTAATACTCAATATACCAAGTGTTGCACACCGGTGTTCAGCCTACGCAACGCAATTATCGCAATACATCGATCGAAGTGAGCAAGACTCGATTGAAACTGGTTCGATCTTAAATTACAGCCTTGATGTATTACACCGTGCATACTAATGCAAGTGGTTAGGAATTTAATCCGCGTATCGATCAATAATAATAATACTGAACATAATCATTCCACGTATCTTGAATCGATGGATAACATTTTATTATTAGCTTTTATAAATAATCTTTATTTCTATTTGCACACAATGTTTTTCAGCAGGAACACAAGTAATGTGCTCTCATATGCGAGAGCGAGATTACGAGGGGTAGGGATTCATTAAAAAAGTATTGTTATTATTATATATGGTTATTTTGTCGTTATTATATCATAATATCGAACAATAACCATATTACCACCGCTCGAGTTTAGCCATACAATATTATTATGAATTATGACGAACAGGATATGGGTCTCAAGAAGTTAAAGTAGATTTATCTACTCGTTATCAGCTGTTTATCATTGATATATCAACTGATGCAATAGATATTCCCGAGCGTTTCGTTCAGGTATCCTGAACGAGCAAAACAACAGTTGCATACACGACGATTTACAACGTTAGTAAGATTATTAATTATGCGTGACCTTACCAGAAACCGATCGAACCGAAACCCACTTAGCAAGATAAATTGAAGTGACGACTATCAAATACATAATCGTCCCAATTCTTGAAAAATAATCCATAAACTGATACGGCTACTATACACATACTTGAGCGGAAGCAGCGGCTCACGGCCATTTTCATACTCACCCAATAAATTAAATAATCTATTTTTTATGGATATTAATTTATACGTATTTTTTAGTAATGTGCATTATGTAATTTATTAGGTGCGATCGGCGCTGCGATGGTAACCCAGTCGGTTGCTACACAATACCGAACCTAAGCGACATTGACTAGGTCACGGGGTGGGTGGGTTCGCCCTCCTACCATTTCGATCTGCTCGCCAGGTTAGCTCGTTTCATGTGGTACTCTGATGGGAATAGGCTACCTGATAAAGCCTCTTCTCATGACGCAGTTATCAAATTTATCTCCCACTATTACAAATGAGTGTGTGGACTGTACCTCTTTCAGCTGGGCCGTCAGCGAGTAGGACGAAGGAAGGGAAGTATGACGTGGACGAAGAGGAGGAAGATCGTTTGTTGGCTATAGCAACAAACAGAACATTTACGGAATCTTTCATCGTGTAAAAATAGAGTCACAAAGTATTCTCTTTATAGTTAAAATACACAACACCATACTCATCCGCTGAAACACTATCGAAGTGTGGCTGAACACTAAATTAATTTATGTCTATATCCATAGAGGCTAATAAGGATTAAGGACGATGATATTATGCCTGTGATTCATTCATTGATGAAAATGCCGCGGTAAGGAAGAACGTGGGGAAAGAAACAGCCTTTTCATGTCGTACAGCACCAATGCTTTGTACTTAAATACATTTTTACAAGTACATTATTTCAAAAACTAATATTTTGATAATATGGTGCGAACTTAGTTTGAGCGTGTGCGAAAATAGTTCAAATACTAACATGTTATTTATAAAAAAAAGTTTGTTGAATGTAAGAGAAAAAATAAGAATACTCTTTGCATGGAAAACTAGCGATCCAGATAACTGATAATCATTATATCTACTTCGTATAAAATCACGAAGAAGAAATGTGTCGTTGATAGTATTCTTGGCTCAAGCACAAGACACAGACACTGATACTGTAATTTGTTGTTTCAAAGAAGTTTCTGGTTTATAGGATGGGTAAAATTTATTATGTGTAACAAAACCGCATACTGTACAATTTATATGGTACACAAGCTGAACGTTGTGTTTGTTTTCTTTCTTTAAAAAGCACGATAATTGATTACCGCTATAAATGTATTCCATTGTTTCATTAGCCTGACGTGGGTATAATTAAAGGACCTATATGTTAAAGTTTGTGCTTGTGTTTGCCAGATCGTGTAAAACTGTAAAACTGTCGCCAGTATTTGGGGCACTGCATTCTTTGATAACCGCAATCATAGTAAATACATAAATAACAGTAATGTTTACACAATATTAACGATTACACTAAACAAATAATATATTACATGGTCGAATTTATGTAATCTCATATCAAGTACATTATTTAAACGTGAATGAAGCCAAAACAAGCATGATCAATGAATACATTTTACTTGATTCAGTATGACACATTAGAGAATTCTTGAATGCATACGTGTCAACTCTGTAACTCTCCAATACTAATGCGTTTTATAACATACACTTTCCACTATTAAGCATTCAGTATTTTTACTGACTTAGTGGATGTCCATGTTAACTAATAATATTGAAACCATTAAACGTCACGAAATGTTGTTGCCACAACTCGAAGGTTTCAGACAACGATCGATATATACTTGTCACTTGTGTACGTCAGAGACAACTCGAATGGAACTTTTTTATGTATTCGAACAAAAAGTCAGAATACTATACTATACACAGATACACACAGAACAGAATACTTCATTTCCTTTTAACTACCTCAAACCGTGGTCATAGCAAAGTTTCTCACGTTCAATATATTATATATACTTCTTCGGTTGCCGTCATCGACACAGCAAGCGACTATACAGTATTTTTTGCCCACAACTAAGGACGATTCTAAAGGAGTTCCCGAAAATATGAACTGACTGTCGTTGACATTTCAATCAAATACGTTAATACTCGTCTCTATTACATGTCAAATACAATACGTTTTAGCTAGACCTAATTAACAGAGTATTATAGTATTTCGCTTGAATGGCAGTTAGTACTGTTCGCTGTTCGTTCACTTACCTACATCCTGCAATTGAATTCAAATTATAACGCCCGGAAACATTGTACTAATGGCGCTGCTGGGACTGACACCCGTCTCGTACGCCATTCATGCGAGCCACACAGCCGGAACGTTGCGTTGTGGCCTTGACCATGGACATAACCGAGAACGACCATTTTGTCATATTACGCTGGTGTGACAAAGGTATTAAAATGTCGTAATCCAAGAAGTATTAGATTTCCGGTTTCCGGTGTATGGCATTGTGTCCTGCGTTCATGTTCATTTGGTCCTTCCATTCAAAGCGAGAAAAAATTACTCGGATGTAGGCCAGTAGGCCTATACGATGGGATCACATAAACATATTATGTTAAAAACGGCTTATTTCAGGGTCGAAATGTTTCATTCAATTTTGATTCAAAATAATAAAAATACAATTCGGCCCTCACATTTGTGTGTCACACATTGGAAAGTCGTGTTGTTTGCATGTGAACATGGTGATATGTTTCAATGTGCTGCTTGTAGCTCCAGAGTGTAGATAGATAGATAGATAGATAGCAGTCATTCTACCACCGTGATAGTGGAAAACGTTTATTCCCTAGATGAACGAAGCAATTATGTATCTACAATTAAGCCAATACCTGTAATTATTGCACACTCGTGGGATAGTCTGTATGCAACAATTTGACGATGAGATATTTTATTATAAAGCATTCATTCCACGTAGGCAGTCAAGTATTGCCTACATAGTTGGTAGTGGGACATGAATGACAGTTGGAATCTGTCATGAATGAATGATATATGCTCACACTGTGGTGACTGCATGTGTGTGATGACAGTGACCAATACGTTGTAAGGTCCGTAAATCCCCTGGGCGAGGCTCGTCAAACTCCCCGAACCTTCGCTAGGGGATTGACGGACCTAGAGTAGGTCCACGAATGACAATTATATTACGTGGCCAGCGAGGCCATTCAAGCGCTGATGTCTTGCCTGTAACGTACAGTGGGACCATAAATGAGAGTCATCTCGTTGCTATACGAGCTATAGGGTTTCAGCTGATGAAGGTGATAGTTGTATTGATCTCCAGTGGCGGACCGCACCACCCCGATTGACCTCCTTTACGGCCGTTGCCCGTACTACCACCAGGAGCCCCGGGGGGCACATCACCCCCGTAGAGTTGATTTACTACCCCTTCCGGGCTGAAATCTAGATGACCCCTTATTTTCTCACTCCCGCCTACTTTTATTGGCGCCTTATTTCAGACACGTTTGGCAAGTGACGATGATGAGATAAGCGATAATACTTCATGGTCGGAGATTAAGTATTGAGTAACGTCTCGTATTGCATTGACTTAACAATTATTACCGATGGTGTCATAAGTTTCTTCTTGTTAACGTATTGCTAACGTGTTATTTACTCGTCCATTCGAGGTAGTACCTTAAAACGCTTGTTGGCCCATTCCTCGGACACATTCGGCGCATTCAGCTTTTTATTTCTCCGATTTTCTTGATATAGTTCTTGAGCAGATATGTACCAATTCTATATGAGCCCCGAAGCCCCGAAAAACCCCTCTCTCTCCCCCGTTACCGCACCTAAACTATTCGCACTTAGTTCACTCTTACTATTATTATACCATCATCTCGCCGTTAGTCTGCTGGATTGATTTAGCAACAGTAAACTCTGGCACGATAGCATTTCACAGAAACTGTTAAAAATAAACGCAAACTACGATATTAATACATTTAAATCTCTTCTAAAGATAGGCCATCAGTTTATTGACAGTTCGCCAGGGTATAGGCCTACAATATTACAAGACAATCAAACACGTTACAATAAATCACATGAAAACTGTTATGTTCTACATTTTCCGGTTTACAATCTTCGCGTACCCAATTCCATTAACCATACAACCAAAGTTCCAGTTGAATTCCCCAAAGTGACATTACCTACGTATAAGATACGACGCATTATGGCCTAGCATGACATAACGCCGTTATTGAGTAATGGCCTTGTATGGTTGAAGAGTTAGATTAGATTCGCTAAGTAGATTTACTACGTCGAAGATGAGCTGACCGACATAGTGTCATGCTTGCCAATTGTTCCCGGCGAACTCTGTCGTGCACTTTCATTGCTCTATCGACCGCACGATCGCAGTCACACACGCGACCTCTCCTAGATTGGCTACAGCTATAGAGCGAAAAACTGATCTATGATAACATAGAGCAATGAATGGCGTATTACTCGTACTTACTCCGTACCAATCACGCAGGGGAATCTGCACGCTATCTTTAGAAGCTGAGATTTTTTACTCCATCCTGCGCTGTGTTATTTTTCAACTATAGTTAATTTTGTTTTGGCTGGTCGTCAAGATAACAGTCCTTCGTTTTCAAATATTACTAGACTACCGTTTTGTTTCTATGAACAAGTCTAGTGACCAACGGCGAAGAGTTATATTTGTTTTCAACTATTAGAGAGGGTTGCCAAAAACTAATCACTACAACTTGGTTACGCCTCCGCTGAGTTTGGAGGTGAGGCGTTATCTTTGACGTCATAATACTGGCAAGGTGATGTCACTGACGGTTGACGAAATGTTGGCTATGCAGGAGAAAATTGCAAAACAAACGATACTATAGCAAATAGTTGAGTGTTTTACTTGGAAAAATCACTTTGCCAATACAGATATCATCATGATGATCGCACAAAAAATGCGATTTTAGCAAATGTAATGATGTCATCTGAAGGTGTGGAAATTAAGCTTTGAATCTAAGCTCGTCTCGTTTGAAAATTTCAAGACACCAATTGTAATACTCATGGGCACTTTTAATTACATTAAGATATTTAAGATGTGTATTATCGAAACTGGTTAGATAACATTGATAGCATTATATTATGCTTTATCAAATTCAAGAAATAATACGACACAAAGATTTAAAAAAAGTCATCATGACGTATTATTACGTATTATTTAGGGGGGCCAAAGTCTATACATTACTAATTAGTTAGATCGTGATCTTGTGATTACAAGAATACGTGGTTTTACATTACAAAAACAACAGAGACCCAGACAGGCTCCGTAATGAATGTTTTGCATTATCTCTAAATCTAATTGCATGCGCACATACAGAGTGCATGGCAACAAATCACACGTTCATACTCTCCGTACAGTACAAGTAGTAGTATTGCTAGTTAGTATAGTAGTATTCGTAGTAAAGTTCCGTAATATAACGAAAACACTTGTGCGGTCGATGGAAGGAAGTATAGGTGCAACAAATATAAAACATGGCGGACTAATAGAGTATATAAAATCAAGTAGGCCCTATAAGATCTCTATAAAGGTAGATGGATGTGTCAACCATTATAAACTCACACATGTTTGTACTATGAACGTTGGGGAAACCAATCAGACACTAACTCGCCAAACACGTAGACAATATTTCAACAATTATTACTAGATTGTTAGGGTATTAATTAAGAAGGAATGTCCGAGCTGAAATGACTCAATCTCAGAGTTCACATTATGACTGAAAAAATGTTATACCCGATGTTCGGTAGCGTGAATCGAACCAGCATCCTCCCGAGCATTGCTTGCTGGTACTGAGCCATCTCTGATGTATGAATTTGTATAAGAAAGCAAACATTCCTAGTTTTGGAATAGATGTTATCACATAGGCCTTTACTTGCATAAATAAAATGACACACTTTGACTACCAAACAAAATTCCAGCGAATAGAAATTCAAACGTAGGTTTTTTATTTGTAGGTATACTGGGCAAAGCAGAAAATGTTTAAAATCAAATGTCGGCCCTTGTTTATAAATCATTGTATCAATGTTAGTATTGAACGTTTATAAATATAGCAAGTTATTTATATGAAGTATAAAACTGATGTTGGGAGCTTGAAACAGACAGACATGAATGCTTTAAACCCGAATCCACACTCCTTGATACTGAAACTTGATAGAAACTGAATATGATAGAAATAACTCTCGAACTATTCGATATCATGCTGGCGATGTCAAACTGAAACCGCTGTTTGTTCCAACACTAATAACGGGCTACTTAGGCATACTACACTTAAAGCAACCATTACAGGCAACAATTGTTATCAACTACGTTATCACATGCCATGCGCATGTAATCACGTGAAAGGTGCGTGGGCACATGGTCTTCCTCGAAACAGCACAAATGTTCGTGGGAATAGCTCCCATGTCGTTCCATTGTCTTCAAACATGGCTACGCTGCAGGTGCACTCAAATGTCCCAATTTACATTATCATCGATCCGGCTGGTTTTACGAAACATAAATACGTTATGCGCTATGCATGTCTCTGCCTCGAACGAACCATGTTCTGATGGAAAGTGACAATGATAAATTCTATTACTATAAATATAAATAGCGATTTGAAAATAATAATTATTTTCTACTAATACAGTAGGACGTAATAGTAATATATAAGTACATTTTGGATAATGACTTACTGGTTCATTGCGTACCCGTACATTGATTTAACAATACAATCATAGTAGAGATGACATTTGAAGAAGACACCCTTAACGATAAAAGTTCACGTTGCTTTAAATTGAGAAAATAGCATAATTTAATTGAGAAAATATGAAACCGAATTTAATCACCGGCAAACGACGTAATGGAGAAATAATACTAGAATGGAATACATGAATAGGGGGTCCAATCAGCTATCGCAGAGTGATTTTATAATTTTCATCTTCAAATAAAAAAAGTTAGCCAATTCCATCAAAAACAATCACAGGATGTGAATAAAAATTGTACAATGAGATGAAAATCAATGGGACGTTGAAATGTATAGGCCTACAAACATTTTTTTGTAAATTACAGTATACAAGATACAATTTAACCTCTTTTACCGGGCACAGCAAAAGACAGATATGAAGTCTAAGAAAAGTCCAACTCCTCGCATTGTAAATCGACAAGTGAATATTCTGGGATCGATTTCAAGTTATTTTTCAGAGCGCAGATTAGAGAGAGACGGGAGATTCAACTTAATCGTATGTTCAGCTTTACATTCTCCCCTTTCTTAGACTTTCCACTCTTATCTCCGCTTTCCTCCATTCCCTTTTACCAAATGGGAGCCCGGGGCTGGCATTGGAACTTTTTAGCGTTGGACAATGAACAGTACTTGCGAACTTTCATGTTTTAGAACAGTGTGTCTTATAGAGCTGGAAATTAAGAATGTTATGGAATTTCTTACATCGTGCATTCTCTTTCTTGTACATCACCCTTTTAGAGATCAACAAATCAATTAATAAGTCAATACTTTATAATGGAACAATCCATGTCTGGGCCTGATGGGGTAGAGTACGTGCCCAGAGAATAGTTGACTGAGCCGACGCTAAACCATCACTATGTGATTATTGCATTGCAACAACACACTAACAAATATAATATGTAAATATTAAACTACTTTGTGTTCCTCGAAGAAAACGCTAAAACAACAAGTAGTAAACAGCAGATACACAAAACTTGATACTCTTGAATGCCAAACGGCGCATATCGTTTCGAAAAAGAAAAATAAACATAACAAAATTCATTTACTTTTTCTTTCACTAACACACAACCGCCACTAACCAACGATTTTATGAACCGAGACAATTTACAAATATATTACGATGTAGGCCTATATTGTACTGATTATACGAAATACGCACGTTGTTTTTACATCTTCTCTCTTATTATATTTGTACGGTGTATCTGCAAATTATGTTCGTGACTTGTAACTTGCTCAAAACAATAATTGTCTGAATGCAGTTGCCGTGTTGCAGAGTTTAACCCATTGCTATACACTTTCACCTGGCAAGGTGATAGAAAAACGGGAAGATGTGGGCTGTTACACGAAATTATTTAGTGCCGCAATTATTTACATATGCGGACAGATTAAAGAAAAGAAATCTTTTTTTTAAATATATAGCTTTGGTATATTTATGTGGATTGAGAATAATTTCAGAAACACATAATCATTTGTTACGGCAACATGACGGCAGCCTGTGTTACAAAACAATGTTACCTTTTGGGTCAAAGGCTATATATAAATCCCCTGGCTGGGGCTCGTCGAACGCCTTTTACGTTTAACGAACCTTCACTAGGGGATTGATGTATCTTGTTTCCAGGTCATATTTTTTACTTTATTTAGAAGACACAAAGACTGAATAGAATTTATGTCGTGTCGGAAGGATATAGTGAATTATAATAACCACAATTTACAAAAAAAAATGTTCGTACTACAATGCAAAGTCAGATCACATCGTTTTAAAATGTTTGTTTCATATAAACACAATTTGTAGTGTTTTATTGTTGTTGTACGGGTGCGATACATACATAGTCCCACCTGCCCGTCCGTACATCATGGTTGCCAACAGAAGAACACTGGCATCGTTTCACGCGGCCAGAAAATGTGTTTTGAGCAGAACTTAACGTAAGTTGTGATGTGGAGCTCATCCAACAAGAGTGTCACGGGAACTCGGCTTCGAGAAACGATTCATACGAGCTATTTATTCGATATTCTTCCAGGAACCGGTGTGAAAATAGTTGTAACTCTCATCAGACAGAGATTCTCAACCTTTTAAACCTTGCGACCCAGTGAATGTGTGAGGGGGATTTCAGGACAGGGAATAAGAAAGCAAAACTATAAATAGGGGTTTCCTTCTAGTTATCATTCATTCTTGAATCTCCCATCCCTTTCTTCGGAGGGGTGAAGTGTTGGATTGAAAGGAAATAAGAGCGGTGTACTCGTTCATTCTACATCTTAAAACGTTGTGTTTAGTTCGTGGTTTTTCGCTTCGCATTTTTTTTTTTTTTTTTACTGAAAACTCGTTTAGGTTGAATAAACGTTGGAATTCCTAGTCGTCCTCCATGAATACGAACGACAAATAAATAAATATATACAGGTACGTTGAAGTTACTAAACATGTTTATCATTGGAATCGTGTTGAGGCTGTGATAATATGTGAATTGCATATATTTTATAATTTAAGAATCTTATTTTTGAATATCAAAGTGGGAATGATCAAGTTTTGTGAACTCATATTTAGGATGAAACTTAACAGTTAGTCAACGACAATAATACCCCCTCCTCACTTTCTATCAAGCGCAAATATAATTTTTCATCTAGGACGCTTAAATACGCGACCGATTTGTATGTCTACGTCTTTGGGAGGTGGTACCTTATAACAAACTAACGCGTATATGTACTTGGTATTTTAGAATGCACACATAAAACAAGAATAACTTCACACGCTTTTGATGACTTTAGTTAATTGTACTTAAAGTATTATCAACATGTACTATAGTTGAGAAGTCATATTCGACGTCATTTAAAAGCAACTAAACGAATCATTTCCGTGTTGTTAAGTGGTATCAAAACATAGGCCTACGCCCCCCTATAGTTCTACAACTAATTGGAAGGCATCATTATCCACGAATTACAAGAAAACTGGACGAACAGCTGTCTGGACTAAATCCTTCCTAATTGTCTCGCTCTTCTAAAATAACTTAGCACAAGAAATAAACTACGCAAAAGGACACTAGAACTGGAAAATAATCAAGAAGGATGGAAGATAAAAGTTAAAAGAAATGGGAGAAGGTACAAAGATAAAACGAGTGAAAAAAGAATAACAGACGAAACTCGAAAGAAGATCGTGGGCTTGTGTGCATTTCGTATTGCATAAACTGATTTTGGATAGCTACTATTATTGTAACACTTCTGCAATGCAGCAATCCCCCCCCCCCCCCCCCCCTCCCACGAAGCGTCACTAGCTTTAAGATATCAAGCCTTGTCGTTTCATCGAGCGTGGAGTAATAATACACCCTATAACGTAGTATACATCCATTTTTAACGCAGCCCTCCGTGCGGGCTGTAGTCGCGTGACCGCGTAGAAGGCCGTGTGGTCGATCATACAAGGAAGCTCGTCGACTCGACGATCTGATCGTGAACACACGACGGAGAAAACAACATCGAGTCGTGATGCGGTGAAGTCAATAAGGCGATGGTGCATTTACGAGGAAATTTGAGCTATGACGTAGGCAGAGTAACTACACGTTTGTTTACTCCTGGCCTGCGACAGAGTAAGCTAACCTGCCATAAAACTTGCACAGAAATAGATTACGTGGCCACTATTTTGTCAGAAGCTATAATAAGATGCGTACTGTTTTTTACGTCCATCAGCGCTCCAGTTTTAAACAAGTTAAAGCTGCATAGAGCGAGTGTTATTGTTACCACATTCTTAAAGTGCCTACCTTCCCGTATCAGTTTCCAATAAGGTCAGCATGTATGCGATCATGGCAGTGCCAATCCAGCATAGGCTCTTGTTGTTGCCACAACCTCATGAATTGCAATTAACGCTGCATTGCGCAATCTCGTTGGATGGGAATCCAGTACAGAACGGCGCATGACAATTGCGTCGAATGATGATGTAAATAGCAAATTGTGCGGGTGTGTGTGTGTGGTGATGCTTCGCTCCAGGCCGGGACGTTGCTAAATATACAGCGCAGTTTCGGCCGCATTGCGAGACCCAACCGTCGGGCGACGAAGCCAAGGTGTATAAATATCGTCACGGAAAGAATTTAGGAAGAAGCTCGCGGATTCATCCTATGACGTAATACAACTTCTCTCTCGACAAAAATGCGTCGCAAATTTTCGTCTTCGGCGACGTCGAATTATCTCGACCCCTTCCCCTATTGATTGGAAGTCTGTGAGATGATAAGCGAGATGATATAGGTATTCAAGAAATCTTCGAGGAATTCATTTCCAAGCCAAGTGGGCACCCTTATGATCAGATTGCCAAGACGTATTGGCAGATCGTCATTAACATTTCTCAATGGGATGTCGAGTGAGCTGATATTTACTCGGTACACACAGCTGCCGCTCCGTTAACTAGTTCATAATGGCTTTCCAGCAACCGACTGATACGTCAATACATAGGCCTGCACATAATTAATATTTGCATGAAGGAATACGGGGACCATAGCAAAGTTATTTGTTGTAACAAAGCCAATTTCTTTGCCAACTTTGAACTATATACAGATTTTGGCAGACTTTTGGTAATAATGTCCATCTGAATTGGTATTTTTATTTGCAATAAAAGCAACTCTACATTGTGGTTGCCACGTTGTCCAGTACGATAATGTTCCAATGTTGGCATTACGACTCTAAAACTGCGTCTTTTGTTGACAGCCTATATTTCTACCCCGAGCAGCAAAGCGCGTCCGCGACCCAGTTCCACGCAGTGGTACCACGACGGCGTAGACGCATGACTTGCACGGGGATCGATCCTTGCACCCACCATACGGGCAGAGGGCGCTCTCCCTCTCAGTCAGCCACTGACCGGCGCCCATCACGTATAACTATTCCTGGAAACCTGACTCAGTATATTGAAGGATTCTAGTGTGAGGTACTATTAATAGGTAGCCTACTCTGTTAAGCAATGCGTATGTACCGCGTCCACGGTTACCACTTTAGGATTTTCCCTCACTTGCGCATGCATTAGTGGGCGCGGCTCAGGCCGTAGCCCATTCTTCATGACGTGTGTTTAAAACTTAAATAGCGTCTACTATTTGGATTACGATCCATTAAGCTTATTGTTAAAGGGTTGTCAGCAGATTAGCTCCGCAAGGTCACACTTGTGGCATTGCGTCACACACACATCACGTGACATTAGTTGGTCCCTCTCCGCGCTCGCTCGCATTTACTAGTTGCCAAATGGGCCATCGTTTCCTCTTGATATCGCCCTTTTTATGGCGTGGTGTATGGCTACTACACGCGCAACGCATCAGCTGGAGGCGTTGCCACCATATCTGCGCCATTCTTAGGTACTTTGACCCTATGACATTCACTGGATAGTGAAAACAATATTATTGTTTTTGTAGATTCCCTCGTATTATCGTAGAATCAATCAAGAGTTTAATTTCAAACTTTCAATTCCATTCGGCTTTGCTTTGATCGTGGCATCGCAATCGAGTTTCGCTGTTATTTATCTCTAATCACGGCTGCTATGATCGGATGCAAACAATCCACCCTTTCGCTTGCGCATCGAGTTGTGACCGTGGCCTCCGTATGTTGACGTCACAGAACAGCAAGTTACGCCCCTTCCTCTGCCGGCCGGTACCCAATGTCACCAGCGATATCATTACAATAATTATATAACATAGCCATGCATGCGCTCACTGATCATTCCAACTACACAACTTCTAGACAACACAAATACGAGGAAAATGCGACTTTTTACTGAGATAGTGTTATCTTATTATTTGATATACAGTCAAGGAAGTAACCGAGAGATTAACTAGAAGGGGTTGTGCCTATTTATAGCTTTTGGGTACTAATTAGCACGTCAACGACTGGTTCATAAATCAACAAGGCAAACTGGTAATTGGTAATCTATATCTATAATCAATCAAACTTACCTCGTTGAAGCGCTCGATATTCTTTGCTTTTCGTGGTGTGTGGAAGCAATATTTTGCTAGGGTGTATACGTAATAATATATCGGTTTCTTGCGGTTCGAACTTGCGGGCTTGAAATAAAATTGCGTATATTATAAAAGTAGAAAAATACAAAAAAGTCTCTGGTTGGCGGGATAAATTTTCTAAATATATTCACTTTTTCGAATGTGTTAATGTAATCGGTCACTCGTAGCACTCCGCTCGCTTATCTCCCACTTCGTAACTCCCTACCTTACCCAGTGCTTCGCACGGAGTGAGCTGTAGCTCGCGACAACACTCGCCTATATCCCTACCGCTGGCCGCCGGGTCTGACGTCACTGTTTGACGTCACCGTTGCGTTGCTACGGGTAACCACTTCCAGCGGCGGACGTCGCACCAATAAGCTACCTTTAGCAGGGTTAAATAAAGCAGTCGGCTTGCGTCACTGCAGTGGAGGATGGGATGGATCATGGATGCATTCCACCCTCACCCTCAATATACTGACCAACGTCACTCAACGTCGAAGGAGATCGGCGCCGGTGTAAATTAATACGAAAATAAAATCACTCTCCGAAAGGGGAAAGTCGGGGTGGTTTTCGTTGATATTGAAAGTTCGCCGCGCTCGAACGTTTCGCCTGGTCGGGGGTAAACTCCTCTCGCTTGCACATTTTCCGCAATGCCGTGTTTTTCTATAAGGTACTGTCAATATTGCTCTTACGTAAGACTCTCCTATGTTTTCACTTCCTCCAAACGTGAGGGAATTACGAATCGTAAATTGAACTATAAAAAGTGGCCTTCAACATCCTCACAAAGTTTTTCCACGTTTATTTATGTCAGTCAGTTTTGGTATATCCCAACTGAGAAACATTTACGATGGTTCTACTGTTGACACTATTAAAATAGTCTGTCGCTACTGTTTATCACCGGCCAAGGAAACTAAAACAAAAGTACTGTTGGTATGCGTTATATGGGTCCTGGAAGAAAACTGCCTGTTCACTTCACATCTATTGTGAAATGTGTACATTACACTTGCAATATTGGAGGGGAAAGACTTTTAGGTTCTTTTGGATCCATTTATTTCCCTCCATGCAACCCAATTGCTTCTTTTCTCCTTGTACTTTCAATTTTCAGTGTCACTCTTTAATTTCCAAATATTGGAATCCGGGGTAGTGTCCCTCGTCCATGTTAGTTACTATTTTCTAAATTCTAAACGTGTAAATATCAGTTTTACCAAACATACAAGAATAATGATTACCGTTACCGCACCCTTACGCTCCAAACACAGCATGCATGTTTTCGTATGTTTTATATGTATATGTTCCATTATCATACTTAATGGTTTTCATGTTCCTTTCTCTCGCAACAATCTCTAACCAACCTGATACGTACGAGTTCATCTACATATTAGCTTTAATTCTTTGATATATGCATAATATATAGGCATACAGTAAAACATGACCGCCCGTGGAAATGAAGTCTGAGCCATGCCAACTCATCTACCAGATCATGCATTCACTTTAAATACAATTCGCTTCCATTCTCTTGACAATTAACATTTTACAAAGAATTATCCACGTTCGAGTTTTGGGGTCTATATTTTACGATTCTACATTCTCAGTTTATTTTCAATTCTCTCTAATTGCGGTTGCGCATTGACGTTCTGTTTAGAACCACGAAAGCGACGAAAGTACGCATTGTTTCCGCCACTGCAAAAATACTAAAACGTGATTTAATACCACCACCATTAAAGATCTAGTTACTTGGTTTATCAGCAACAGCAAGCTAGCTCGTTATTGTCAATACAAGGTATTATTCCAATTGAGTGACAGCAAGGTACAAGCCCGAACATGTAATAACAACATTATTGTAGGCTAATCAGGTTGTTTTGCAACATGGCATGTATACTTATTTCAAGTACCAGTCACTGAGCCAGCACGCGTTCATGCAACACAATAAAATTTGTTTCCAATGGAGCCCACCATTTTTTTGACTATGCATGGAAACTATAATTTAAATACATGAATTAAGGAAGCCTGTCCAACCGAAAAGAATGGGATACTTTTTCTATTAATAATGTAGGTCATTATATAACGTAAGTTAAACTATTCGTGTTCTGTGCGCTAGTTGTCCTATTCAGTGCTAGGAGCGGGTATTGATTCCGTCCTCCTTGCGGCAGATATAACGTGTGACCTATGACCTTGCTGGGTAGTTTCTGGACGAGCAAAGCTGTCATGTGGTCAACCATACGGTGTGACTGTCCACCACGCTTGGTAGGCGTAGGCTCACTGTACATTGTTTAGACACGATAGTTACCACATTCGTCTTGCGGCAGATATAACGTGTGACCTATGACCTTGCTGGATGGTTTCTGGACGAGCAACGCTGTCATGTGGTCAGTCAACCATACGGTGTGACTGTCCAACACCCTTGGTATATGGGCCCACTGTACATTGCTTAGACATGATAATTACCACATTCTTCTTGCGGCAGATATAACGTGTGACCTATGACCTTGCTGGGTGGTTTCTGGACGAGCAACGCTGTCATGTGGTCAACCATATGGTGTGACTGTCCACCACGCTTGGTATATAGGCTCACTGTACATTGTTTAGACACGATAATTACCACATTCTTCTTGCGGCAGATATAACGTGTGACCTATGACCTTGCTGGGTGGTTGCTGGACGAGCAAAGCTGTCATGTGGTCAACCATATGGTGTGACTGTCCACCACGCTTGGTATATAGGCTCACTGTACATTGTTTAGACACGATAATTACCACATTCTTCTTGCGGCAGATATAACGTGTGACCTATGACCTTGCTGGGTGGTTGCTGGACGAGCAAAGGTGTCATGTAGTCAACCATATGGTGTGACTGTCCACCACCCTTGGTATATGGGCTCACTGTACATTGTTTAGACACGATAATTACCACATTCGTCTTGCGGCAGATATAACGTGTGACCTATGACCTTGCTGGGTGGTTTCTGGACGAGCAAAGCTGTCATGTGGTCAGTCAACCATACGGTGTGACTGTCCCCAACACCCTTGGTAGGCGTGGGCTCACTGTACATAGTTTAGACACGATAATTACCACATCCTTCTTGCGCCAGATATAACGTGTGACCTATGACCTTGCTGGGTGGTTTCTGGACGAGCAAAGCTGTCATGTGGTCAGTCAACCATACGGTGTGACTGTCCACCACCCTTGGTATATGGGCTCACTGTACATTGTTTAGACACGATAATTACCACATTCTTCTTGCGGCAGATATAACGTGTGACCTATGACCTTGCTGGGTGGTTTCTGGACGAGCAAAGCTGTCATGTGGTCAGTCAACCATACGGTGTGACTGTCCACCACCCTTGGTATATGGGCTCACTGTACATTGTTTAGACACGATAATTACCACATTCTTCTTGCGGCAGATATAACGTGTGACCTATGACCTTGCTGGGTGGTTTCTGGACGAGCAAAGCTGTCATATGGTCAACCATACGGTGTGACTGTCCAACACCCTTGGTAGGCTCACTGTACATTGTTTAGACACGATAATTACCACATTCTTCTTGCGGCAGATATAACGTGTGACCTATGACCTTGCTGGGTGGTTTCTGGACGAGCAAAGCTGTCACGTGGTCAACCATACGCTGTGACTGTCCAACACCCTTGGTAATTGGCTAGGCACATAATAAGTTCCACATTCTAGTGTAATTTTATCGAAGACAGATACAGAGACCGTCCCAACAATGTTGGGGCGAATTGTCATTCACTATAACATGTAGACTCTAATCCAAACCTTTAAAAATTAATCCCGCCCCCCCCCCCCCCCCTCATGGGGTATTTTTTATTTTTTAGATGAAGAAATCGGTTTCTAGGAATCAATCCAATAGACTGATGACTGAGAAAAAGTTCAGAGGTTTTCAGGATTGACTGCTTCGTTGATTAAGTATCTCTAAATTGGTCATTAACCTAATCCTTTTATCAGTAGCTATCAGAGGAGTCTTTACAAAAAGGCTAAACCTATAGTAATATCTAAAATATTGATGTTTTCGCTAAGTTATAATAGCCTACTGTTCTAGAGACCAAGCAACAGAATATAGAGAGTATTATTGGTATTCGTGCATTACATTTAGTATTGCTGAAACAGTGTGAAACGTAATCAAAATAACGTGGATCTTCGTCAACCATGTTTTAAAATCTACAGCAATTATTGAGAAAGCATCTCCAAAGAAAGTAGATTTAACTGAACTATTGTAAGTGAAAACCATTCATGGGTATAATGTTGACATAATGCATGCTATTTGAATTTTACATGCTTAATTCATCAAGAGATGTTTCTTTTCTTGTGAAACCGTAACAATTATACAGCCAGGTAAATTTGAACACGATAGAAACAGCACATGATTATATTGTGCCTGGAGCATATAGTCTAATGTTTACTACTCATTGTCATTTTGTCGAGAGTTGCATGTGTTCTATAAAATGATGACATAAAGAAAAGCATACTGTACAGTATCCCCACATTTAACCGTACGGGAATTGCTTTTATTTTTCTAATTCAATAGATTCATAATTTTTTGTAGGAATCCCTGTTATTGGGTGCACACCAGCTTTTCCTGATGTGCCCCTCCCCCTCTTCAGGTGACTAACTAGGCATGTAAGGGTGTTATGGATATTTGCGTAGAAATATCCAAGGGCTGTAATTAGGACTCAATCCCAGAATTCGAAGACCTCGGAAAAACGTTCAGTCAGGTCTGCCGGTGGCCGGAATCGAACCAACGACCACCCGAATTAGAGTCTCGCGTCTTACCGCTGAGCCATTTCTATCGGTAATTGCGTAGATCGTCCTCGGTGGTTCATGCGGTTTGGGCGCAGGTCATTAATGTATGTCACGTAAGGACGTAGGTTCGAATCCCGCATGAGATTTAAATCGAATAATAGCATTATTGCAATAATCGAGACCTAAAGAAAATATAATAAGAAGTTACCAGTTTCACGTTACACTTGTTCATGTCTTATTTGCGATATTATCGCGTTTAACCATTGACTAATTAAATAAATAAAATATAACAGCTTTAAACATTTTTTGAGACTTTACCAACCGATTCCAAAGTAACTAAAAATGTAGGTATAATAACATAATATACAGTTACACACGACAAATCCAACAATAAAGGGGAAAGATAATAAAGATAACTGAATAATGAAGATCAAGGTAAAGTGACAACGTAATATATAAACAAATTACAATATAGTGGAAAAGATGATTGTAAGTTGAGAGGGACACAAGTCAAGTGAAATAAAATAAAATGGATGATATAAAAATGATAAAATTACTGAAAGTAAGGAACGTTAGTTAAAAAAAAATGGAACTCTGTTTGTTGAATTGTTATAAGATAACATGTAAAAAGATTAGTCAAAATATTTAAATATGTGGGCGTAACCCTAAAGAACTTACTTTACCAACACAGTCGTACTGTACTTGAAGATAACCAGCTGTCGAAATATTGTACAGACGTGATGCCGAAGCCATCCAGAGTTTAACTGTATAAGTCATATACAGTGTTTTTGTCTATAGTTGATTCCAGTTAACAATTATAGTGTGTTATATATAATTAACACAGCATATCGCAACGTGCGTTAATTACTATCGCAAGTTATCGCTTGTATAGTTTTCCATGGTAGCCTACTTTTTCTCGATAACGCGGTCGTGAACATATCGCTTATTATGCCACACGCGCAACAAAACAGGTGTGTTTGAGGGCTCACCATTCTTTAGTGAATATTATTTTAATTCAATGAGTGTCCAAACGGATTGTAATTAATGATATTTTCATGTCATATTTAATAACAAAGCACATTAGCATCATTTAAGAATGATTTTTCAAATGTCTGTTATTGGGACGTATATTAATGTAATGTTAGATAACTGGTAGCTTTAAAGAATAGAGTACTAAACACCCACGGTGCGGAATATACCCACGATGCTGTAAACTATTCAACACAAATGATTTCTTTACAAAATAACGCTTTTAAGCTCTTTGGTTTGAAATTGAAATTTAGTTTTAAAACAAAACTGCTAAACATAGGATCGCTAATGCGTGTATAGGTATGTTTACTTTCTTTAATACACATTTTTAATCGAGTGTTTTGAAATTAAGGAAATCCCTATTAGCCAAATTATGGAGACAATAAAATATGTTAGTACACGCTTCAAAGAATGAGCATTCAAACATGCGTGTTCTTTACAAATCAAAATATATTGTTGATAAACTTCTAGCTATGAAGTACACTACAACAGATGGCAACTACATCCCTTCGCTTGAGATCACCACCTGAATTGCAAGCTGGCGCAAGGAACTCCATAAGGCAGGTCAGGAGACAAAATGTCAGGTTCTTCGAGATCTTCGTCATGAACCAATAGCCACTGTTGGTATTTATTACGTCACGCGAACGTCGTGCTTGAGCGGAGTCTGTGACATCATGGATTTATAATAGTACTTCGTACTGGATAGGCAGGTGTGTAGTGGGCAGTGTACGAGATTTTGGACCACGCCCCGCAAAGCTAGTCGGCCATATTTGTTGTTTACGTGCTCCGACAGTCGTCGTGACCGCTGCATTTCACATGTTTCTCTCGTGCATATTTCAAAGGAAAATGTCCTTATTATAAGTAATATGTGACTGTGAAGTTATTGTTAACTGGTCTACACAGGTTTCAAAGTGGCCACCAGCTGAGTTCGGATAGGCCTAGGCCTACATTTACAATTATTTGGTAAATGAAGTAAATGCGTACATACCAAAGACAGTATGAAAGCATACAAGTCATTAGACACGCGTACAACTAGCCTACTTCAAGTGTGGTTTAGTGCGTGAAATGTTTTACCACCCAATCGAAGGCCTAGGGTGCTATCCCATTCCAGATTTTGTTTCCTCAAGTGCAAAGTGACGCCGGGCCGAAGGCTGAACGACAAGCCCCGGGAACTAGGCCTAGGCCTATGGGTTCTGGATAAAGAAACGGATGGCTGCATATGTGCTGCTCATTGCATGGCAGGGTAAGAAATATTGAAGTATAGTGATAAATGAATAGGTTTAGGTTAGGCCTCCTAAGCCATAGAAATTATACCAGGCCCTAGGCCTAGGCCTACCTAACCTAGGCCTCGGCTAAGCGTATCTGTCAAACAGCATAGACAAAAAAGGGCTGCAATCTGGGCTGCGTACCAACTATGACTGGCAGTGACTGAGATCCATACCAACTTGACTCGCAGTCAAGCTGCAGTCACTGCTTTTTGCGTACCAGTTAACCTCGCAGTTACCCCTCTAGTCACTGCGATGACTGGGCCGAAAAGATCCAGCTATCGCAGTCAAGGGGGGCGTAGCTATTAATTTTACCGCGAATTATGAATTTATAGACAATATTATATGGTTTAAATAGTAAGTGACATCACAACACCATATAATCTCAACTTACAGTCCAAAAGGGTTAAATTATGAATGTAATGTTGTAAGGTTAATTAGCAGATGGCAAATGTTGCTTTTATGAATGACAATTTCTGCTGTTGTCTGCTTTCGCTGTGATTGTGACTGCAGCCCGTACCAACTGCTGCGTTCACTGCGTTGATTGGGTTACCCCCACCACCAGTCACAGCCACAGTGAACGCAGTCAAAGTTGGTACGCAGCCCAAGAATTGTAGTTATCCCCTACACCTAGGGTTGTTGCCAGGTAACAATAATTGCTGTGTAAGGATTTGTTTTCTTTATGGGAAATAACACGCCTACAGAATGTAAAAGTTTGCTCTGCCTTTAGCTTTATCAGACCTGGGCTAAATGTGCTTCCTAGTTTTAGTTTGCACACCAGCCAGGTCAGTGATAGGATAGCAGCACTAGGTGATCATATAACTCGTTTACGATATAAACCGTTCATTAATCATTCTCAAGCTGTAGGCTGGTTTTTAAAGCTTCAAACCTAGATCGCATACAATTTTTGATAGAAGGTTTGGAAGGAATAGAAGGCTACATGTTCGTTGTAAACTAGGATTGTACCATTGAGTATGTTAGTTAGCCCAATGATTGTACTGTGTGGTGAATGTCAACAGCACAGGCTAACAAAAAATTCTACATCAGTGTAGTTCACAACATGTCGGATTTAGACGAGTTTGTGCAAAATGACAGGATCAGGTTTACTCCAATCAATAAAATATAAGCTCATATTTAAGTTCATGTTTATTTTAAATATTTGCAAAACTTAATAGTTTAAAAAATGTATCTAGGTAGATCTCTAACCTATTCTTATGTTACAGGTAGAATGTAAGAAAGCTGAAGAAATACAACTTTGCTAGACATACACACCATGAAGGTGGCATCAATAAATGTAAACGAGCCACTCGTTTATAATGTAGAGCCGACACCAACTGAAGGAAACCATAGAAAATACAAAGTTATTTGAAGCAAAAATAAAGAAAATAGTACCCACTGCAGTATATTTTGCTCTAACACTAGACAGCGATTCTGATTCGGGAGAATCTACTCCGTCACGAGAAAATGCTGATAGGCCTTATATGAAGATTGTATTATGTATATGTAATATATGACATATAATATACCAAAATGCTATGTCTTTATTTAATAAGCTGAGACGAAGTTTGGTTGAAATGATTATTATCTGGTCTTTAATCTTGACTGAATGAAAATTGGCCATAAATGGAGCTACATATGAAACTAAAGTCTGAAATAATTCATATGAAACAAGGCTAGTATAAAAGTGAACCAAATTGTCTGACATCTGGTGTGCTTTCTAACAGTTTTCGTTAATTATTTTAGTCAGGTAATTGTTTTCTTCTTGACGTTTTTGTACGTCTGCTAACAGCTCTTTGTTTCGGTTTTCGAGGAAATTATTCCTAGCTCAGTCAGTGGATCACCCCTATCCACAGCAGTCATGGTTCCTAAAAAAAAGAACATGATTACAATTACAACTTTAGATGAATAAGATGGATTTTAATTAAAAATGAATTACTTAAAGCATGGGTATCTACATTTAACGTACCGTAGGTATGTACATATTAATTTTTTAGTAGGCCTATAGAAAAATAAATTTTTGAGTTGTTAGTTACTGATAAATGATAATTTAGTCAATATAGGCCCTACAATCATTGAGTATGCTACAATTCTGTATCATGTACTGAATAAAACAATTTTATTTGAGTAGCACTTGCACTATTTTAATATCTATGACTTACCCTGAGTAGTGAATGGTTCCTCTGTAGGTATAATCATTAATTCACCAGGATGTTGATTCACTGGGAGTTCGGCCTGGTAGTGGCCATCAACCTCTGGCTGGTTAAGAATGGTTGGAGCTGAACCAGGCCTGGGGGTTAAATAAATAAATAAATACCTAAATAAATAAATATATAAATAAATAAATAAATAATACTACTGAATGTAATTAGGCCTATATGTATTCTTGTATGTGTGAGAATAAAATGGAATTTATTATTATTAGGCCTATATTATTAAAGGCCTAATAATAAAGCTAAATGGTAGGTCAAAAATGTTATTATGTGTGTACACTGGCTACCAACCAAAGATCATACCAGTTCTGAATCTGATGGAAGATTGATCTCTCTTATTATGAAAAAGTAGGCCTAATCACTGAGTGTGATTTGGCTACCTACTGTAAGTTTTGTACTGAAAATAACTTACCATCAGTGTTGATGTGAATCTTTTGACCGGCTGTAAAATGTCATCTTTTAAGCGGAACTTGTGGCATGTAGACCAAGAGTCTTCTATATTCTTGCATTTTAGTAGAGATGTTGCCTGAACACACCAATCATCCAGAGCTTGTGATGAATCTTCAGAAGCAGCTACAGCTACTTTGAAGTGAAGAGATGTAACTTCCAATAAAATTTTTTTTATTTCCAATTCCATGTCTGAGTTGGCTGAAATATAAATACATATATATTATTGTTTGGACCTTATCATTGACCTATCAACAAGTTTAAAGCCTAGTTGAACTACCGGTATCTATAATTTGAAAATATTTGTGTATCTATTGATTAAGCAATCTACAACAAAAACCATTATTACTGTACAATGTAAAAATGTGTATGGCCTAAGAAGTGACTATTGATTACAGTAGGCTGTCTCTCACAATCCATTAATGTCCATGCACAGAACTATTATAACTTGTTGATCATTTCAAGTTAAATTACAATGCATAGCCATGGCTACTACATGAACATGGAAATTGTATCTAGCCAGCATGTTGTGATTGCTACTCGAGAACATTACCTAGTGCTTAGTATGCCTAGGCAAGAAAACCTTTTCCTAGTTATGGAACTATGGCAATCGAGAACATCAGTTCAAACATGTTACATAATACAGGCAAATGTACTTTGCAAGTCTTGCAACATTGACCGAACTAATACCCTATAGTGTATGACGGTATGTGGTTATTAATTACAAGAATAGGTCCAGTCTAAGCTTGAGTATTCTGTCAAAAGAAGTAGGTAGGGCCTACTGCCGAGACCATTGCTACAGAGGGTAGCGATGGCCTTGCTGCTAGACCCTAAACAGTTGATTACATAGGCCTATGTGCATTATCTAATATCACACAATACCATGGTGCATGGGTGACGCTTATGATACAATTGGCATTAACTTATTGCCAATAATTTCTAGAGTCCCTAGGTCCTGCAAATGCAAACGGACTAGGCCTAGCCTAGCCCATGTTGAATGCATAATTGGCAGGCCTACTAGGCCTAGGCTATTTGACATGGTGTTATGTATAAATGTTGTATACAAAGAGTTGTCACACACCATGTTACAATAATATCAAGATGAGCTAAGTGTATAGGACCTAGGCTTAGCGAAGTTGGATGCATGGATAGTGATAGTGAATGCTGTTGTCAATCTTAACCTTGTCTACTCTTAGGCCTAGCCCAGATTGGATGTATGATTGATGCTGTTGGCTTGAGTTCATTTACCACATATCAATATTTTCAAGATATTGGCCTAGATCAAAGCGTAGGCCTAGACTAGGAAAGGTGAGTGCTAGGGGCCTCGGCCCTAGGCCCTAGGCCCTAGTTGATGGTACGTGACCAATTGCCAATATTTTCTACATAGCTGTGACCTTACCAATTCTCAGGACTAGCCAGGATTTAATTACAATGTTGTGATTCAACTCCATCTTTCACTGGTACCTAGGCCTACGCCGTACCGGTAAAATACCTGGGCTAGGCTGTACAGGTCTAGGGCTAGTAGGCCTAGCCCATGACAATAAGCCCTCGCCTACTCCATAGCCCACTACGACTGCTTTTCTTCTAGACAACCTAAATTAAGTACTAGGTAATTAGGCCTAGTAGTTAAATAACCATTCAATCTACTTACCTAACGAGTTTCTTATTGTCAGTCTTGGTGTAAAGTATTTAACAAATGTAGGAAGCCTGTGTAGCGCACAGCATGAAGGCCTATGCGGCCTACTGAAGTTTCTTCACAATTCGTAAACAACAAATATGGCGGCCATTTCCGGAACAACAATCGTGGACGGCCCCTCCCATTAGAGCTAGATCTCCTCCTCCAATATAACTCCATGGTGACATCAACATCGTCTTAGTAAGCTGCGCTTGCTCAAGTAGAACCATTTATTCGGTAGACCAATAACTACGTGATCCAGACTAGCGTTGACTAGGGCAGACTCATAACATGGGCACGTGGTTACTTGTTAGTGCCTGGCCACAACATCGCGACTGTACTATGCCAACCATCGCACACCGACCGGCTTTGGAGCTGCATACTTTAGATGCAACTTGGATTCAACTTTGAGCTAATTCTACTTAGTGCTAATTTTTGTATTCCATTATTTATGTGACAGTATTCAACCATTATTAAATAAGTATCATGGCCATCGAGAAGAAATTCTGTAAATAATGGAGAGCTGTTTAAAACCAATCATGAACGGGTTGGTTACCTGAAGAAACAAAACACCCGTATTAGGCCTACATAATACATATATTATTATCACTTAAGTTTTATATGTATTCATTTTATTTTTGAAGTATTACAAAGTATTACAAAATTAAAGAAAAAATTAAATCATTTTGTGTTACCTGATTACCCTTGAATGGAACAAATATTATTCTTATAATATGATGGCTACTATACAATAACGTATTACTGTATTTATTTTCCCCTCAGTAGGTACGTATCATAATATCATGATTTTTTATCTTAAAAGGCAGTTTGGTAGTGTATTCCAGACTCCAGTATAGATATACATAGATAGCTACAATAACTACAGTCTACATGATTGTGAAGCTGCCAGCCTAGTTGGCCGCGGTCGATTAGGCGTTGTTTAGAAAACCGCGGTGATAGTACTTTTTTATTATTACAACGCTTATATTAACTTGCCTTGTTTGTCTGGACGAAATCTTTGAATCGATATTCCACCTACTTCTAGATGTCCGACCAAGCTGAAATCTTTTACACAGACGTATTCCTGATGACAATGCATGAATCAACTGTCATATTTACTAAATTGTCAATTAATTCATCATACTTAATTAATTAATGTTTTACATGGAAATCGATGAATCTTTGAATCGATATTTCACCTACTTTTAAATGTCCGATCAAGCTGAACGTTTTTACACAGATGTATTTCTAATGACAATACATGAATCAACTGTCATATTTACTAAATTGTCAATTTATTCATCATAATTAATTAATTAATGTTTTATATGGGAATCGATGTTTAACCCACTTTCCAACGTCAAATCGAGTTGAAAGTCTTCACACAGACGTATTCTTAATGACAATACACGAATCAATTGTCATATTTACTTAATTGTCAATTAATTTATCATAATTAATTAATTAATGTTTTACATGGAAATCGATGTACAGTCCCCTTTCTAACGTCAAATTGAGTTAAAAGTTTTCACACAGACGTATTCTTAATAACAATACACGAATCAATTGTCACATTAACTAAATTGTCAATAATTCATCATAATTAATTAATTCATGTTTTATATGGAAATCGATGTTTACCCACTTTTCAACGTCAAATTGAGTTGAAAGTTTTCACACAGACGTATTCTTAATGACAATACACGAATCAATTGTCATATTAACTAAATAATCAATCAATTAATTCATCATAATTAATTAATTGATGTTTTATATGGGAATCGATGTTTAACCCACTTCCCAACGTCAAATCGAGTTGAAGGTTTTCACACAGACGTGTTCTTAATGACAATACCCGAATCAATTGTCATAATTACGAAATAATCAATTAATTCATCATAATTGATTAATTGATGTTTTATATGGAAATCGATATTTCACCCACTTTCCAACGTTGAATTGAGCTGAAAGTTTTCACACAGACGTATTCTTAATGACAATACATGTATTAATTGTCATATTTACTAAATTAGTCAATTAATTCATCATAATTAATTAATGTTTTATATGGGAATTGATGTTTCACCCACTTCCCAGCGTCGAATCGAGTTAAAAGTTTTCACACAGACGTATTCTTAATGACAATACATGAATCAATTGTCATATTTACTAAATATTCAATTAAGCCATCATAATTAATTAATTGATGTTTTATGTGGGGATCGCTAAAACACTCACTTTCGAACGTCGAATTGAGCTGAAAGTTTGCACACAGACGTATTCTTAATGACAATACATGAATCAATTGTCATATTTACTAAATAATCAATTAAACCATCATAATTAATTAATCGATATTCGATATATATTCGATTGCAAGATTCTTTAAGACTAAAAAGAATAAAATAATATAACATGAAAAAAATATTTTTTTTTAAAAAACAACGCTTATATTTAAATGCACTAAAAAGTAAAAAATAAATTTTCGCCCAACAAATTTTTGCCTCACTCGGAAAATAAAAGCGTTGGGCGCTTTCCCTGCATAAACAGCAGAATACTGCAATCTATGTCAATACCGAAAGCGCCCAACGCTTTTATTTTCCGAGTGAGGCAAAAATTTGTTGGGCGAAAATTTATTTTTTACTTTTTAGTGCATTTAAATATAAGCGTTGTTTTTAAAAAAATATATTTTTTTCATGTAATATTATTTGTGGTGGCAAAGCCTGGCTTGGGCATGGGTCATGTGCCGTTTTTTCGTCATCATAATCACCCACCCATCGTCTCGATTAGCATCGTTGCAAAAATATGAGACGTATATGAGACGCCCAAATATCATCATCATCACCATCATCGTCATCACCCTTATCTGTGCTATAGTATTATTTACGTTAATCGGTGTTAATTTAATCGAATCCGAAGGAGGTATGATGTATCCTATTCTTAGTTATACTCGGACTATATAAAACGAACTTGATTGAGCAAAAGGATTAGCTGGGTCAGTGGCGTATCCAAGGGGAGGGAGGGGGGGGGGGGGGGGGGACAAATTCCGCCCTTTCGCAAAGGAAAAGTGGAAATTGCATTGGATTGAAAAAAATGGAAATATAAATATACAGTATTTTTGTATTAAATACCAAAGACATTATAGTTTTTGTTAAAAATACACACATCGCTCTATTCTATTTCTGTGTATAGAATTATGTGTAAATTCAGTTCAATTGTTGTGCTTTGAAGCTTTTTTCGTTTCTTAAGGAGAAAATCGTTCCCAGATATTTAGTTATTTTAGTTCAGTTGGCCGCTGTAAAACGCACAGATTTGCACCAAAATGACCTTGACGAGAAAATTTTCACGGGGGGAAGACCCCCCGGACCCCCCCTTTGTTTTTTGTTCTACTCTCTATAATATGAGTTAAAACCCCCCCCTTTCCAAAATCCTGGATACGCCACTGAGCTGGGTTATAGTACACCCACATCCAAACGTCTGAAACATGAAACGTTGTGTCACGGTGGGTCACGCGAGCACCTAATCTACCGATACTACTTCGACAGACGATTGCTTGGAAAGTTACAAGGAAGTTCGTGACCTATATGTTTTTCCTTTTTTTACGATAACGTTCCAACATGTGTGTACCTGATACTGAACACAACGTGTAATGTGCATGATGACATACGTGCATATTAATTCTTTATTGTTGGGTTATGCGATGATTTTCCTTCAAAAATCGACGTTTTGACTGATTGCACAGCCCGAAGGAAAACGTTTTAAATTGCAATCAACTTGGTATACTATGCCGACAGTCAAGTATTGATAATGATTCAGGTTGCGAAAGCCTGCTACAACTATAGCAATTTGCAAATAACACGTGTATTTTTAAATATAGATTACTTTAATCATTGGGAATGTGGTAGAAATAACGCTGTTAATTAATTATTTTACTTTATCTTTTAAGTATGTACATGACGTATAGCTAATTGGTCAAGTATATTCTAATACAAATGCACTCGTCCTAATAAATGGGCTTTGCAGTTTTTTTAAAGTTTTTTTTTTTGTAGTAAACAATTATTTTTCGACCCACAATATAGCAGTATATTAGCACACAATAAAGTGAATAATATATCACATTGACATTCAATGTTTACAGTCAAGATGGTGACATAACGTTAATAGTAAACAGTAACTTTTCAACCCACAACATAGAAGTAGATTAGCACACAATAAAGTGAATAATATATCTGATTGACATTCAATGTTTACAGTAAAGATGGTGACATAATGTTAATACTTGTAGTAAACAGTAACTTTTCAACCCACAACATAGCAGTAGATTAGCACACAATATATCTAATTGACATTCAATGTTTACAGTCAATGGTGACATAATGTGAAGAATATACATTAATAAAAAGCATTCAATCATATCCACACTACTGAGAGTGTCAATGCTGCTCTCATAACCACACAGCTCAAGTAGAGAGAGGGAAATGAGATATCCGCAGTTTTATATCGGTCACTGAAACGGTGTAAAATGTCCAGTTCTTCTGGAATGGAGACGGCGATTGTGTCCCAGCCATCTTGGTATTGCTGGACTGACTGACTGACTGACTGACTGACTGACTGACTGACTGACTGACTGACTGACTGACTGACTGACTGACTGACTGACTGACTGACTGACTGACTGACTGACTGACTGACTGACTGACTGACTGACTGACTGACTGACTGACTGACTGACTGACTGACTGACTGACTGACTGACTGACAGGCGACAGATAGAAATGTGGCAACAGGAATACGCTCTTGTGTATCAATGCTAAATAATAATCACACTGATTCGATTGTAGTAACATCAGCTGGTTTTCCATCAGAATCGTTTCTGAGAAGATGTCGTCACATTTTGGTTTTGTACTTGTTTATGTTTGTGTTTCGTGTACTTGTCCCGAAAATACCGAAAGTTGATTGGTCATGAATCACGAGTTAGTCTTCTATGAAGAACGCATGCGCATCGGTAGGGTTGTTTCGGGACAATGCAATACATTCAAGAACAATATTATGAGCAATAAATATATTTATATATATACTTACATATGTTATTATTACACTATGATCGTAATTATCTTTTTATTATTGTATCGCACATGTATGTCAAAACCCATGGCTGCATGATAATTTTAATACATAAACGAAATTAAATAAAAATGATCCTCTTCTAATGAAAGACCCTTCTCTCTTCATACGTCACCGTTAGACATACCTTTACCCACTAGATCGTGAAAGTATCAAGCCCCGCGTAATTATAAAATTTTACATTAAATTACATCTTAACTATTTGAACGAGAAACGTAAAATTCTTCCACTTTCAAGTGTTTGCGACAAACACTCGCCACGTGACTCCAACCTTGTGACGTCAGAGTACGAGAGCGAATCAAACCTCTCTCGTGTTAGTTTGTTGTTTGAACGCTGCCAGCGTCTATCACGTTTAGTTAGGGTTCATTAATGGGAGTTACATGTTTAGTATCGTAACAAGGTCAGCCGACAAATCCATGACACAAGGATTGAAGGTTTTGTAGGTGGACTGCGTACGTTCAAGAAAATAGTTAGGGGTTGAATAATTCGCAAGCAAAAATCGGTTTCTAGCATGATTTTAGTCAAAACATAATCAGGGTGTGTTCCAATTTGACGTTTTTTTGTAGTGGACTAAGCTTAGTTATACTAATCGAAAGAAAGTGACGTCCCAAGCAAGCGACCAATGTTGCTTATTTGGCTAGTGGTTCGTTGGTAGTGGGTAGTGGCCGAAAGTGTACACTACGACACCGACTAACCCACTAAACCAAGATTGTTGATACCAGCCATCACCAGCTGATACTTTTAGGTTAGGAAAATAACCAGCCAGTGAGTGGAAGTATTATTATCGTGGTTATTTCTATTAGATGATTGATTACAATAAACTTTGTGTTGGCATACTAGGCGGCGTGCCCAAAGCTGTTAGTGTTTAGTGTGTAGCAGGTTAGTACTAAGCAGGCGAAAATCAAGCTGGAACACACCCTCAGTAGTGTTCGCCTACTACGCTTAAAAACATAAACGAGTTCTGAAAGTTAAAATAACATTGTTTGCTGCGCTTTAAAATTGGTGCAAGTGAGCATGCAATGTGTGACATCTGGGGTTGTTAAGCAAGATTTGGCTTATGATTGTTGTGTTCCATTTAATGCCAGTGTTCAACGAAAACATCTCAGAGCTGGTAAAATGTAATTTTAAAACAAAATGCAATAATGCAATTTTATGTAAGTCCAATAATTACTTCTTTCTTTCTTGCAGCAACTAAGAAATGTATATACAAGTCATTTTACCACAAGAACGATATTGTGTTGTGAGAAGAAGATGCGCAGATCAATATGATGATTAATCTGCGATAACAGTAACAATGTCTTGCTGAAGCCGGAATATGTTTATTTTAGCATCTAGACTAGTAGGCTTGATACAGTATTGGCAGGTTTATGAGTTCACCCGTTTCATTATGGTCAAGTTGTCTAGCCAATTGTCTATTGAAACTGCAATGTGGGGAATGTGTCTGTGCCAACAAGAGCCAAAAACATCAACGTCAGTATAGCTTGCATGATGGACAGATTGGCAAACATGTAACCCAAGTTTTGGCTGAGTAACTTCATTTTTTTGTAGTTATTTAAGAATCCGAAGAAATCTAGTGTATGCGGCCATGTATTTTATGTACACCAATTGTATTCTTGTTCATCCGTAAATATTTGGCATTGACACAAATATACAATCCTCCTCAAACAGAGGAACGTTTTGCAGACCCGGACAGTTTGTCACGTTGAAGTCAGCGTTGTTGACAAGTTGTCAGCGGGTTATTCATTGCTCCATGTTCGACTTGTTATGAAGATTTCCTAAGACGTTTAAGCAGTTTTAAATTATTTTAAATTTTAGACCGTTTCTGAGAAATCACATCTTTTTATACATTCTGAGTTTTATTCAACTGAAAACTCGACATAACCTAGATTTACCGACATAAAGTCGTATTCAAATCCCTCAAGCACTGACAATTATAATTTCCATTCATTCTCATCTATTATTTATTGAGATGTACATTATTTATTATAATCAACATTGTTCTTACAAAGTATACAAGAACTGGGGCTTGGGTCAGTTGTAGGTCCGCCCCATAGAACTACGTACCAGCACAAATGTATACAACTTAAAGGGAGGAGTGCCTCTGTTACTACTACTATTATTATTATTATTATTATTATTATTATTATTATTATTATTATTATTATTATTATTATTATTATTATTATTATTATTATTATTATTATTATTATTATTATTATTATTATTATTTTTACTATTATTATTATTATTATTTTTATTATTATTATTAATATTTTTATTATTATTATTATTATTATTATTATTATTATTATTATTATTATTATTATTATTATTATTATTATTATTATTATTATTATTATTATTATAATAATAAGAAGTTTAAAGACGCGAGCACCAATTCAATCAGTGCCTCACTTGAAGCAATCTTTGAACCGGAAACATTGTTTTGTATTTGAGTGCATGAAGAACGTGAGGGCTAGTCAACACATTAAGGTGCATTGCAACAAGTGGCATACTTAGGAGATGTGAATGCAACTAATACATATTTCCAAGGTGATGCTGCCTCATGTTGATACTGCGAGCACGAACCAGGATTTCATGGGTGGATGTCTATAACGTCTAGTGATAGTTTCATAACAGATCCTAAGGATGGAAAGTAAAAAAAATAATTAAATATTTCATTAATTTAATAAATAAAAGATAGCAATAAATGTCAGACTGCTATGCATCATTATAGTAGAAATAGAACCCTCCTTAAATGTTGTTGTTTCGATTAAACATTAAAAAACTACAAATTAGGAAACACATTTCATTTTATTTTTTACAAATGGAAAAGTTTTCTTACGCTGATGTTAATGCAGTATATAGAATGCATTATTTCTAGTTACGCACCTCACGCAAGATCTTATACAAAATATCTGGTATCCTGAGGGAAATTCGTGTTACTACTGTATAGGCCATTTTACGCGCACTTTAGTGGGCGCTGACATCTTGGGCGTCCGCCATTACGACGTCATACCACTTCCTCAATGCACAGCCTTTTCGACTGGTCAATCCGCGATAGAACCTCGGATTGAACCGACGTTCAAGAATGCTGTGCCTCAATGTAAAGGCTCGTGTACATCCACTTTCCGTACGCGTGAATATTATAGAAAATTATAGAAATTACGTTAGCCGTTCCCATCGAATGTTTATAATTTTCTTAAGTCAACATAAACCAATCAGAGCTCATGAATTTCCCACCAATAGGGAACTTGCAACTGACTTCACAGCCGAACTACAACAATGTAACAAATGAATCGAACTGATTGACAAACAACGAGCTGTCAAAATAATAAAATTGCAACAATATGAAGAAAACGCAAACTTGCAAGCTGTTTTATTTCTCTATGCTTGCAAGAAGCCTATATTTATTATTTTTTGAAGTACCTTTACCATTATTTGTATTAAAATCAATATTCAATAATGGATGACAATGTAGAAGTTATGGGCTTATTAAAAGTGAGTCGTCCATTGCTGTTTTATTTCTTTGATAGAAATGTTGTGATGTGGTTTGGTTTGACACTTCGATAAAGAAACAATGTAAGCTGCTCGTTTGTTTGCATGCGCCAATTAACCAAATTCTAGAAATTGGAAAAAGTTGGAGTTGAATCATCTTTTCGCGTCGTGAAACGTACGTTAATTTTCCTAATTTCAATGTACATGGGTACATGTAAATTCAATATGGCCAACTCGCTAATTTCTGGAAGTTATGTGCGCTAAGTGGATGTAGACGGGCCTTAATTTACCCTACAAAATTAATGAAATTACGATTTTCTAGTCGAAAAGTCTATGTATTCGTATGGTTGCAATGGCGGCCTGAAGTTCAAAGATGGCGAAAATATAATGGCCTATAGCTTCAATTGTACATATCAATCTTACAAACTTATTACAACGCTTATCTTTGAATCGATATTCCACCTAAATTTAGATGTCCGATCAAGCTGAAAGTTTTTACACAGACGTATTCCTGATGACAATACATGAATCAACTGTCATATTTACTAAATTGTCAATTAATTTATCATAATTAGTTAATTAATGTTTTACATGGAAATCGATGAATCTTTGAATCGATATTCCACCTACTTTTAAATGTCCGATCAAGCTGAAATTTTTTACACAGACGTATTTCTAATGACAATACAGGAATCATTTGTCATATTTACTAAATTGTCAATTTATTCATCAAAATTAATTAATTCATGTTTTATATGGAAATCGATGTTTAACCCACTTTCCAACGTCAAATCGAGTAAAAAGTTTTCACACAGACGTATACTTAATGACTTAATGACAATACACGAATCAATTGTCATATTAACTAAATAATCAATAAATTTATCATAATTAATTAATTGATGTTTTATATGGGAATCGATGTTTCACCCACTTTCCAACGTTGAATTGAGCTGAAAGTTTTCACACAGAAATATTTTTAATGACAATACACGAATCAATTGTCATATTTACAAAATAATCAATTAAGCCATCATAATTAATTAATTGATGTTTTATATGGGAATGGATAAAACACCCACTTTCGAACGTCGAATTGAGCTGAAAGTTTTCACACAGACGTATTCTTAATGACAATACATGAATCAATTGTCATATTTACTAAATAATCAATTAAACGATCATAATTAATTAATCGATATTTCACCCTTTTCCCAACGTCCGATCGAGCTGAAAATTTTCACACAGTCGTATTTTCTGACAAGTATGCAGTCTTCTAATTTCGGACACGTCCAGTGAGCATATATTCGTTTGCAAGATTCTTTAAGACTAAGGTCCAGTCTTACAATGTCCCAATAACTATTTATTCAACAAATAGCTTGTTTTCTCCATGGCAACGACCAATCAAAACTCTTGAAATCCTCCAAATAGCTTAATTGCTACAAATTACTTTCTTATTAGGAGATTGTAAGACCGGCCCTAAAAAGTATAAAATAATATTACATGAAAAAAATAATTTTTTTAAAAAACAACGCTTATATTTAAATGCACTAAAAAGTAAAAAATAAATTTTTGCCCAACAAATGTTTGCCTCACTCGGTAAATAAAAGCGTTGGGCGCTTTTGGTATTGACATAGATTGCAGTATAGGGAACACGCGTATGAAAATTGTTATCGATTTTTAAATACCTTGTCTCTCATTTAATAATTTTGTGTCTTTGAATTTTGAAAAACGGATCAGTCTATGCCTCAAAATAATTGGTTTAGTAACGATAAATAAAAGGGCGCGAAAAACGAGCCGCCGCCATGTAGAGTGGATTTGACGTCATGGTTTTGTACTTTATACGCTCACCGCCTCAGCGATTGGTCTGTTCTGCCAAGTCTACAGAACCATTGCGTCACAGCCACCTGTACGCGTTTCAGATCCCCAGTTTCAACTTCAATAAATGCGACCACATTAAACCTATTTAAAAATTTCTTTTTTACGTGCGACTTGCATTAATATACTTTTTGTATCTAATACTATTAAACTAAGTGTTTGGTTTAGCAAAAAAAATCGTACGCGTGTTGCCTATTCTGCTGTTTATGCAGGGAAAGCGCCCAACGCTTTTATTTACCGAGTGAGGCAAAAATTTGTTGGGCGAAAATTTATTTTTTACTTTTTAGTGCATTTAAATATAAGCTTTGTTTTTTTAAAAAATTATTTTTTTCATGTAATATTTTTTGTTAATGTAATAATATATTATTTTATTCGGGTTGGATTCATCAAGGGAGTAATAAATACTACACTCTTTAAATTTTTTGCGTATACATATTCAATAATCGTTAGTTTCAGTTTCAGAACAAAATGTTGCGAGTGTTTGTAGTTAAACCGCAACCGTCGTTGTAGCGCAGCCGTGAGCCAATGTCACGTGGCAACCTGGCCTTGCGTGATGGAATATTGACAAAAAGTAATTACATAATTTCTCTTGCAATAGCTATCGTTTGTTTTTGTAGTGTTTTCTTTTTTGAAAAAATATGAAAACAGCTAGTGGGCTAACACATGGTGATAATAATTGTTTGAGGCATGCTCACGATTCCAAGTTCGAGATGGAATATGACAGCGTGTTTGACCAGACAAAGCACGATATTTCTTTCTCGCTGTCTATGCACTTTTTAAGCATGTTTCGTGAGGGTTACATAACTTGTTCAGGTAGACGGTATATTTTTTCGTCTGGGCTACAAATATGACGATTAAATCATTATATGCCACGTAACAATATGTGTATTGTAATGCTTGCTAATTGTACCATTCGTGCTACTGGGGTTTTTACCATTCAATATCCATCCCCGGAATGCCCAATATGAGAGCTAACATTTTGGTTTTAAGTTGTAATTTTGTTTTATAGTTGTATAGTTAATTTTAACAGTTACATTTGTTTTATAAAATATATATTTTCTTATATTGGTTAATACGCTGAACCGCTGTGGTCATCCAACGTTCATTGGTCAGCCATCAGTTTTTGTCAAATAAAATTGATTGTTTTTCAGGTTTCGTCGCCCTACAAGGTAAATCCATTGGGTGCTCTGATCTTCACTCCAGCTGAATCGATTCGTATGTCGCATTGAGAGAAGGCCTACTTGAACTATGAACATCGATTGCATATTGCTTTTTCTTGACTCTACTAAAAGAATAGAGTTACTTGATATCATTGCTAGACTTTATAATGCAGAAGAAATCTATGCGTTCTAAGAAGTAAACTATACAACAGCTCAACTCTTTTTAGCATGACGGGGCTCTATACGTTGTAGCCATACTAACATATAAAAGTATTTGAAATTATGATTCTATTCCATATTTACATGTAAAAATAAACCATGTTTGTTGTCCTTACAAGAATTAGGTTTTACATTGTTTTATTTTGGAATGTCTATATTACCCCAACCCCATGTTAATTGTGTCTCAATGCGACCAGGTTATGTACCATCCATAAAAGCTTAGCTGAAAGGAATTGCTAGTTAGTTTAAAGCTCTAATAGATAGATTGATTTAAAACGTAAACCTAAACAGTTTTCTATCTTGATAAGAATTAAAAATACCCAGTTTGTGGGGTGAAACAGTAATAGTATGGACGCGTGCTGCTGTGCACGTGCTAGATTTTATTGCTATACTAGAGATGCATTTTACAAAGTGCCACGTTAGGATTTTCGTCTCAAAACTAGCCAGTCTTTGCATTTACTATAGCACACTATAGAGTCTAACCTTGACCCTTACTTCGTGAAAACTATGATCAGGTTTAACTCTGGTTACGTTAATGTAGCTGCTAAAACGGTTAAAACCTCGCAGCACCGAGTTCGATTACTTGTCTACCGTTTATATGCACATTAGTTACTATAGTTAAACACACAAGAGCCTCTGAGCCATATGCAATATGCATATCGACGACGTTCAATCATCTTGGGACGATTATTGAATAATGAAACGTCTTTCAGTGACGTCATCGTTACGCGGCCTCTGTTATCGATTTGAAACCACACAACCACATTAACCTGCACCAGCGCAATTTTCTCCAACATGTTGAAAGGAAATAATGTTGACCTTTCTCATTCTAACGTAACCTTGTCTAACGTTGACGATAACGAAGTTTGGTGTTGATTTTTCTTTGCGTTGAGTGATTTTTCATTTTTCTCTCGTAGAACATAAAGCACCATCTCGTTGAGTTGAAACGTTATTTCAATTCCGCTACTGTTGCCATCGAGTGACGTCAAACCCTGAAGTAGACGAATACTCACTCTCATGATTAATGAAGTGGCACGTGACAAATAGCAAGTGAGGCGTTTTATTAATTGCTGCTGAGGAAGACGATTATCAGTGTGCGCATTATCAACTTGTGTATTGTACTCGCATCCAACATGTGCACAGTCAAAGTCCACTTGTGATAAAATGATCAAGGAAAGAAATTAAAATAACAAAATAAACAATAGCTAAACAAGATCAATAACGCACGTTATTATAATCTTATAATTATTTTTTTCGGGGCTCACCGTAATAATGCAAATAGCAAAGGACACGGCTTGGTAGGGGATGAGTTTTTTGCGCTGCGAAATTTTACAGTTGTGATACTACTTATACTATATTTTGGATATAATTATTTTAGTTTTTGAAAGATGCTTGAATTTAATTTCCAATTTAAATATCTATGAATCGTGGTATTGTTTCACTCACTTTAGGTCAAATTGTGTGTAAGTGATAAGAAATGGATTACTACTTTAAGTATTAGGGTATCCACCATATTCTAAGGGTTCCAGTCACCGGAAAGAAAGAAAAATACATTGATATAAAAGTCTCAGTTGTTCAATGAGTACATTCGGTATTAAAATAACGATATGATGATTTATAATTCCCAATGATCTACTCTGTGGTAAAGACTTGACTGCCACAAGAGCATAATATTTTATGCAAGTGCAGTAAGTGCAATATACCGTCCACGGTGGCTCATGCGGTTGGGGCGCAGGTCCTAAGCGTACAGTACCTATAAAGAATGTGGGTTCTAATCCCATACGAAGCCCGGGTTTCATGTATTGCATCATATTCATCTATCACCCCTCGCTGTCTCGAATAGCGTGGTTGCAAAAATAGAGACGTATTGCAACAAGCAGTGGCGTATCCAGGAATTGACAATGGGGGGGTCGAACATCCCAAGCAGGCAGGGGTCTGGGGCGAAAGCCCCAGCCGCCGGAGGCCAATTCGCCGAGGGCGAATTTTTTTTCTTCATTTATGACGTTTTAAACGCCTGGAAACACGTTTCAGAATAAGAAAATGTCATAAGAATTACTACAAAGAAAATTAAAAGCCCAGTCACAGAACAACAAAATTACTGCAAAAATAAATATCGTAACTGGTAGTGTTGTATTTTGTGGTAATATCTGTACATTTTACACGTTTCTGACGAATGTTTTAGCACTGATTTGCGTTAATTTCTGTTTGTAGGCAGCCATGTGCAGTGATATAAAATATAATTTGATAATATACGCCCTACGATATGGAAATCAAGTAAATATGGTAGTTTTCCCCCGTCTGGGCACGGGGTGTATTTGGCCTAGGGTATAAGAAGATTCAATATATTTAGGATTCAATGTAGTTTCTTATACGCAGTGCCAATCGTAAGAGGAGAGAGAAGGTAACTCCCTGACCCCTAGCACCCATTAGCATTTTAAAATATATTCCTCCAACTTGTCCCATTCCTCAAACTTCCTTCCCGATTGTCCCCGAAAGACAATAGGTCCTAGGCAGCTCTTCCTGACGACCAAGAGCCCAAAGTCGTATGATTTAACGGTTGAGTATGTTATTATAGACAATAATCAAAATAGTTGTTTCCTCTTCCCTCCTCCTTTCCTTCCTTCTCCCCGCATATAATTTTTTTTTTTTTTTTGGGCATGGGGGGGGTTTGAACCCCATAACCCCCCCCTTGGATACGCCACTGGCAACAAGAATCACTAAATCGCCATCATCGTGGTGTAGTCATCATCGGTTCGTCGCAATGATATGGTATGTAGGGTATAATCCCTAGTCATGTGATAAGAGTGTGGTATCGTGTATGGTATATGTAAAATATATACAAAATAGATTTCTGAAGAAGTTGAAACACACGGAAAGAATATCCAAGGAGGGGTTGACAAAACGAATATAATGTGTCTCCGGATTGATGTTGATTGTTGAGGGTCAAGAGCCAAGAAATCGGCCAAGGAGAACGTTGATTGAGTATAGAATGTGACTCTGAAAGAAGGGAGACAAAATGTGTCCTTAAAAACAGCGAGCACGTTGGCATTAGGTTTAAACTTAAAGGAAGCAATGCATATGTGTCGGTAGAGCAGTATACTGTATTGCATCTCTTTCGTGTCGTTACTGCACTGCACCCCTGAAGGAATAGAGATGTAGGTGGTACAAGGAGCAATGTTTGAAATCATCATTCTTAAAGTATATCTAATTTATTATTGTTTGCGTTTTGAAACTTCATTATTTGTGTGGATTTCAGTTTCATTCGTTAACTACGCGACCTTTTTTTGCATTATACATTCGTTCGTGAGTTCATTTTTTGTTAAACTCATAACTAATACAAAATGTATGTAGACATTGAACTAATTTGAAGGGGAAAATGTAACTCGCATATGATTGTACAACATGATCATTACAATATCTATAGGTTCCGGACAGTGGACAACACTATTATTGAAATATACTATTAGTCCACTACTCTTACTTAATTATAAACAACGGAATTCTCAACACAATCTTAAAAGGATTAATTTAGTTAGGATATATAAATATTTATAATAATATAACCAATAATCAGTATTGTCTATATATTATGTATACATCTGAAGAGTTTGGTAGAAACCTTAACATCGGTAGGAAAGTTTTAGATTAAAACTTGGCTGTCGGGTGCAGCATCCCTTGAATTTAAAATTCTTAATTTCGGGCCAATTGCACGGTCTATCGTCGGAGTGTAAAACTTAGAAGAGAAAGAAGAGAAGAGTCTACCACTGACTTTGACAGTTTAGGTCAGCTGGCTGGACCGATTAGGTTCGTTCTGAAGATTCACCACGCAATTGGACCGAAACAACAGAATTTTAAGTTCAATGGATGCTGCAGTACCAGACAGCGACTTGCCGCGAAAGAAGATGTCGACAAGTTTTAAAAAGTTTGTTTTCACATCTCTTCAATTTTCCTGGTCAGTAACTTCAAACGTAAATGCAATTTTCACTGTAACGTCTCGTTTCCAAAATTTAGCAAGAAACTCTATCTTTGCAAAATTACCTTCATGCACAGTAATCTAACTTACGACTAAAAAGAACCACAAAGAGAGAACCACGTAGAACCTGACTCAATAGTTGAACTCAGTAACTGAGGATCATATCGTTGTAAAGCTCTGCTTTCATTGAAAATTGTCGCAAATTCGCAAGACATCCCAGATGACTCTGTTTGATCAAATCCAATTTCTTACTTGAGTAGATTTATTATTGAACTGAACAGACTCTATCTATCTATAAAAGCCATACGAGCACAACTGATCTAGCTAACTAACAGACAAGCGGGAACGGCTGAAACCAAAGAGATTGTACCCTACAAATCTATAAAAAGAAACCCTAGCAAATTATTGAATAAATTAATGTTCGCAAGTTTCTTCAGTATTCCTTGTGGGACCAGAAATAACTTACTGTATATTCATGTTCAAGATATATTAGAAATTGGATTTAAGGAAAATTTAACAAATAGAAGAAAACACCTGCAAATGCTCGAATTACTTGGGATACATGAACGTCCTCCGACCGGACCTCACTTATGTTAGAACCGAGTGTAACAATTTATATACATACATTTAAAAGAGACTAATATAAACAAGTCAAAATTTATAATTCAAACAGATTGGTCATGCACCCATTAATCATACTCTTGGCTCTCACCCTGCCAAAAAGATTATAAGGTTTCGTATTATGACTGACCACTAAATATTTAGGCCGGGAGTAACTTGTTTTCTCATGGCAATCACCAATCAAGAAGCGTTGTTTCTATGGGGAAAACAAGGTAGCCCCGGACTAAATATTTAGCGGGCCGTCATAATACCGGGCCTATGGCCTCGTATTATGAACAACTACTAAATATTTAGCGGGCCGTCATAATACCGGGCCTAAGACCTCGTATTATGAATAACTACTAAATATTTAACGGGCCGTCATAATACCAAGACTAATTCCTCGTGTTATGAATAACTACTAAATATTTAGCGGGCCGTCATAATACCGGGCCTAAGACCTCGTATTATGAATAACTACTAAATATTTAGCGGGCCGTCATAATACCGGGCCTAAGACCTCGTATTATGAATAACTACTAAATATTTAGCGGCCGTCATAATACCAAGACTATAATTCCTCGTGTTATGAATAACTACTAAATATTTAGCGGGTCGTCATGAAACCGGGCCTAAGTTCTCGTAATATGAATAACTACTAAATTTTTACCAGCCGCAAACTTGTTTTCTCTAAGCCAAAGCTACGCTTTTGGTGGGTCGTTACCATGGAGGATACATTAGTGGTGACCTAAGTATTTAGCAGCCAGTCGTAGTACCGAGGCTAACTGAACAAACTTGAGAAGGGTAATATGATATTATAGCATTGCGTATTTCGTGGGCGTACAACAAAAAGTCACGAACTCCGTTTTCGCAGTTCTGAGCAAAAGGGCTTTGAAGTATAAATTGCCACTTAGTGACTTTTGGCAGTCAATATAAATTAAATTTGTGAATTGAGTATAACATACATTTTATACGTTTGGTGTTATAAAAAACCCAACTGTTCCTTACCTACTGATACAAGTCCACGTTTACCATTATCTTTAGCTAAATGATTGAAATTACGTAAATAAATAAATTATTGGCAGTTTTGAGATGGCAAAAAATAACTACTTTTGCCTGTCAACAAAACTTTTGAATTGAGTTAGTGAGGAACTTTAAGCCGTTGTTACACAAGTCTAATCAAAGACTGTACTCAGTGTCATTTGTCACTCAAGAGGATTTCTTTCTAGATTTAATGACATTCTTAACTCAATTTTACCAAACATTTAGTGTTTTGGTTGTACGCGGTCGCCCACGATTTATAAACAGATCACATACCCAAAAGGCGATCCATGTTTTGCGTCATTATCTTTTTTTTTCACGTGATTCATTTTTCCACGGAAATCTCGTTTTCACGTGACTCAGATTTTTACTCTTACAAAACTCGTGACGATGAAACGAATTTACTCCATAAAAACTTTTTCAAATAAAAGCAACTAAAAATGCACTTTGTTCGGAAAGTTCGTTTGTTGTTTGACGAGGAGATTAAGGTATAGTCATGTGGTAAAACACTGAGTGTATACTGTGCGCACGATAAGCTTTTAAAACACTGAGTGTATACTGTGCGCAGGGTAAGCTTTTCTTCCGTTTGGCGGCCAACGAACGGAAAACGTACATAACACATTGGCCTTTATCTGACAAGAAGTTATGTTTTCTTTGAAAGTATTACACTTTCATCAACAATGAAAAACCTACGATTGTGGTAGAGTAAAAGTATCTGATAATTTATATGAAAGTTATATTAATTTTATATTAAAGTCCCACACTGCAAATCAGTTTAGTTACTGAGTGGGTAGACTCTCAATGTGAATTTATTTATTTATTTATTTAAAAGCAAGTGAGAATTAATACAAACGTTACATCATCCCCCATTTCACATATTGGGAATGTTCAAAGGAATGAAAGTCTCCAACGGATCAAAATTGCATTTTCCTCATCTGTTTTGATTATTTCCATCTGCCACAGAAGAGTGAGCGTATGTTAAAACGTTTATTAATATCGAATGTTAGAAGGAATTGTTTAATGCAACAGATTTCCTCCATCTTGAACAGCAGAAGGTTAGGTTTAAAGCACTCGTATAATTGTTACGCGTTAGGTGTAGCGACATCAAAAACAAGGACCGTTAATAAACGTCTGAACGGACAAGGAACAACCCTCGTGTGTTGAACAGTTAAACAACACTCGTATAAAGTCACCCACGAATGACGTCACGCCCAGTTTTGTACGTCACTTTAGTTTGCACATACAAAATATTGCGTCATTCTATCAGCTTTTCCGTAAGAAGTATCTAATACAAAGAATAGCTTCTACTTAAAATATCATACAAAGTAGTTTTGTATGAATTAATTCACTTAATTGGGTTGACTTTAAAAACGGCTTGCACACTAATCTCTCGCCACAGCAGTTCCAGTTGACTGTTTAATTTAGTTCTAGCACGAGCTCAGATTTCCAGCAATTTCGTAATTCGTTCATGTCTCCATATTGGCATGCGCAAACTACGATTGACAGCATCAAGAACATCTAGTTAACAGGAACATGTGTTTGATAATCCGCTATTATAAAAATACATATGAATCATGCCACCATGGTGTCAACACAACCATGATTTATGAAATGGTTTTTTCCCAATGTGTTTTGGAACAAAACTATCGGAAAAAATTCAGTGGTTTTTCTAATGGTTTTTCCCAATGGAAACCATGTTTTTTTTAATGAGATTTGAATGGTTATTTTTCATAAGGGCAATACCGGATTGATTTTGAAAACAGTAACGAAAATAGGTCCACGAAAATTTAAAATAGTTCCTTTATACGAAATACTGCATTACGTTCGTTTTCTCTTTACTTGACGTGTTACCTGCCAATTTATTTGCTAGCCCCGAATCCACTCTAAACTATATGTGATTCCCGAAAGTGGCTTGCACGAGTGTCGAGATGTACTGAAACAAAATGGCAGGGTTACTACAACTATACAGTTTGCACTTCCTACACGCTTTTCGTGCTTGGTACTTCAAATAACGAACGCAACCAGGCTTGAGAATTTCAAATATTACATCTGGTATGGTCAAGTTACAAGATTCATCATACTCAATACTGTGAAACGAACAACTACCCGCTAACACTGACACACAACGTTTCGAGAATGCTAAAGCCTCAACCACAATTGTCGGCATCGTGATCGTAATCGGGATCTCGAATCGAAATCGTACATTTTCTCGTCCATCGAAAATCCAATCCAATCCAAACCGACCAATCAATCCAAATCCAATCCAAATCGACCATCTCACTCTTAATTGTTTTTTTATCACTTATCCTTTTAACACAGTTATTATACAGGTACACAAATATTATACAGGTTAAAACCAATGTGAAAAATTGATTTCGCGTTGCTCTTTTCCTCACTCATAAAATATTTATCTGACTAGCGCCTCTTGTCTCATACTTATGAACTCATACCTATGTCACCTTTTCCTGGAAATACTTGGGCAATCTGCCATTGGTCAAATTATCCACGAATTATAAATAATTGAATGCAATCCTTTCAATAACACATAAAACACTTTAAAATATCTAACATTGTGGAAATGTGAACTCTTTTTTTAACCTTACACTGCCCTCATTCCTCTATTTTGCATTTTCTGTAACAACCCCATATAATTTCTGTCAATATCCCATAAAATAATACATACAATATTCAAAATGTGAAGAATTTATAGCTTTATACACAATCTCTCTGGTCCATGGCGATAAAAACTTTCCAATCCGAAATAAAAACCCAACTTTCTTACTAACACGTATGTAATTAAATGTATAATAGGGTGTTTATTTACAGTATCATTCACAAAATTACAAAACAATGAACACACTAACACTAACACTCTTTTCCAGTCGCTGGTCTTTCTCTAGGCTCTAGCTAGACACAGCCTACTTACTCTTCTTGACCATAGACCTCTTCGACCCCCCCCCCCCCCCCGCCCCGGCTCACCTGTCCTTAAGAATTAGAAGTGGTAACAATACATGCATGATTTATAAGTTGCTTCATATTTTACGTTTTTTAGAAATGGCAAGTATCTAAACCAACTATAAAGTGACAATTGAATGGCATGCTGACAAAATGCAGATACAGTAACAATTTTCTGTTTCGGGCCTGTATTTGTGAAATGCGTTGTTGTTGTTGTTGTTGTTGTTGTTGTTGTTGTTGTTGTTGTTGTTGTTGTTGTTGTTGTTGTTGTTGTTGTTGTTGTTGTTGTTGTTGTTGTTGTTGTTGTTGTTGTTGTTGTTGTTGTTGTTGTTGTTGTTGTTGTTGTTGTTGTTGTTGTTGTTGTTGTTGTTGTTGTTGTTGTTGTTGTTGTGTAACTGTGAATGTAAATAACGCCCCGAGGCTGTCATAACAGAGTGATGCAAACTGGTCGCCATATTTTGCATTAACTCATTTGTTTCGATCAATGAATGCATCAGTTAACACAAACGAGTAGTATAGACAATAGACATATTGAAAACTAAACAGCCACGAAGTTGCTTTCAGAGGATGGGATTCTCATTATAGAATAAACGAATGGCGGTCTATCGCTTAGGCATACAAATGATATCCCTTTTAAATGTATTACATTTGGTGATGGGTTACTGGAATTGGAGTCATGCCAGTGACAACCATCTCATTTTATACTAATTAACAACATTACACCATCTAATAAATACAGCGCATCAAAACAAACCAACATCGTAATATGACATGCTGTTGAGTAAGTCGTAAACTAACAAATAATAATAATAATAATAATAATAATAATAATAATAATAATAATAATAATAATAATAATAATAATAATAATAATAATAATACTAATAATAATAATAATAATATTGGGGCAAACCAATTGGAAAACAATGCAGTGGTTTTTACTTTTGTCTAATGGTTTTTCCCAATGATCAATTAATCACCATTGGGCAAAACCCATTTTTTGAAGAAGACGTATACAAATATCTAGGAATTGCGTAGGCTAAACAAATTGATCATAAACAGATGAAAAGTAAATTAATTTCTACATAAAGAAACGAATAGGATCGATTTTAAAAACACAACTGAATGGTAAAAACAAGATCAAAGCAATTAACACTTATGCTATACCAGTACTTACATATTTATTAGGAATTATTAATTGGACACAGACAGAAATTCATGCCCTGGAAATTCTCACCCGCACAACATTCACCAAATACAGAAGTCATCACCCTAAGTCAGCAATAGAAAGAGTGACTCTACCGAGAGAAAAAGGGGGTAAGGCTTGATTGATTTAAACAATTTATATTATACACAAAATGAAATTCTAAGAAAGAACTATTATACAAAATGCCTACATTCACAACTTCATAGAGCTATAGTGTCGGCAGACAAGTCGCTTTCTCCCCTCAATTTAAATGACAGATTTAAACTTGCTTCAAAAAATAACTTCTGACACAACAAAGGAGGTAAGGATATCAGAAAAGACTTTACATAGCAGACATTCGATAGGGTAGCACCGAAATAATGGTTAACGTCCGGGGACATTTTCAGCGAAACAGGGATTTATGGTCGCTGTTCAAGATAAAGTAATCAAGACGAACAATTAAAAAAAATATATAATGAAAGACGTCACAGTGGATGATAAATGTAGAAAATGTAATATGAACGGCGAAACAATTGAACATATCGTATCTGGGTGCAGAATGCTTTGTCAAACAGATTATCTTCATAGGCATAACCAAGTTGCAAACATTATACATAAAAAATTAGCCATAAAGTATAAACTTATAAACACTGCGTATTACAAATACAAGCCTGAAAAGGCATTAGATAGTAAAGGCTTCAAATTATATTACGACCGGGCAGTTATAACAGACCAAACCATACATCACAATACACCGGATATTATATTTATTGACAAGAAGAAACAAGAAACGATTTTAATTGATGTTGACGTTCCTTTATGCCACAATGTAGAGACAACTTGGCGAGAAAAGATAAATAAATATAAGGAGTTATATATTGAAATAAAAAGGTTGTGGAAGCAGAATAATGTAACTGTTGTACCGTTAATTATATCAGCAAATGGTATTGTTCCGCGTAAACTCCATGACAGTATTAAACTAATTGGTCTCCAACCGAACATATACATCGAGATGCAAATAGCAATTATTTTGAACACGTGTAGGATAGTGCGAAAATTTTTGAACTAAGAAGAATGAAGACTTCAAGAAGTTCTCCATCCCGATGGTGGTTTTCGTGGTTTCCACCGTACAAAGAGCGAATGCTGGGATGAGTACAAATCGGCCACGACCGTACATAGTATAGCATCCACAGTTCGTTTGGAAAAATAATATGGACAATGATATATTTACTTAGTTCTAAGTAGACTTTAATAAGGTACACACATGGAAATACTTGACATTTATGTCCGTACAACATGTTTACACAGGTTTTGACCAAGTTTGTATGCATTGCAACAATTATAATAATAATAAAAAAAAAATAATAAAAAAAAAAATAATAATAATAATAATAATAATAATAATAATAATAATAATAATAATAATAATAAAAATAATAATAATAATAATAATAATAATAATAATAATAATAATAATAATAATAATAATAATAATAATAATAAAAATAGTAATAATAATAATAACAAAAAGCATAATAACAATAATAATAATGAAAATCAAAACGAACATAAAACACTGATAGCCCTGAGAAGGGAGTACAAAATTAATTTCCCAAAGGGCAAGCGACCATGCATGCTGCCCGTACTGAAAGAAGCAAGAAGAAGCTAAAATTACTCAAATTCATATAATAATTATAATTTACATTGAAAATTGTATAGCAAGAGTTCTATATTAAACAGAGAATGAATGGAGAAATGACAAAATAAAACAATGAAATTATAAATAAAACCAGGACAAGAGAACAACATGCAACTGGTTATAAACATTACATACAATATAAAGGAAGCGGAAACAAAACAAACAACAAAATAGAAAAGAAACAACAAACCGTGAGCAGTTTTCACTCAGTCACTCAATATACTATTCTCCTCAAGTGTATGACATTCTAAAGTCAAAATATTTTGTTCATGCTGCGAAGATAACTGCGACTTTAATAAGACGCTCAACGGAGTCTACTTAGGATAATATATTATAATAATAGGCCTATATCTATAAGGTATAATTTCGTCTAGCTTTATAATGTAGCTATCGAGATCCATATACCGTATTATACGATGTTTTTCTTGTCCCGCCCTTGCTTATTGTGATCGAAGACATTATTATGAGTTTGGAAGAATGTATAAATGATTGATTATAAGCTTTCGGTTCTATCAGTTGGTACTATTGGGTAAGTGGGTCAAATAAATTGTAAGAGAAGCCTACGGCTTAATATTCGCCCATTTTTATTTTTAGAAAAAAGACAATTATAATTATTATTATTATTATTACTATTATTAATATTATTATTTTTATTATTTTTATTATTATTATTATTATTATTACCTACAACCTACAAACGACCCTACATACATTCGAAAATCACCCGATCAGCGACAAAGGGACATTACATTGTGCCTTTGTCACACAATAAGTACGGCGATCGTCGTCTGCAGTCTGTGGTACCACGAGTATTTAATTCACTGCCAGGAGGTCTATTATACGCAGACAAATTGTCAACTATTAAACGGCAATGTAGATTATATTATTTGAATTATTTAGAGAATTAGTCATGGTAAATTTATATTTGTATATATAATTATGATTGAACGAACCACTTATTGTATTTATGCTATTTCTTGTATTTCACTACTCTCTTTGTATTTCTATTTAACCATAAATTATATTTAAATTACATATTAAACTATATATCATAAATTATATCTTTTGTGTGTCACGACCAGTCCGCATACTGCACTTTAATTATATGACTGTCCCACTGACAAACCACTATGTGGTTTAGTGGGAATTAAAACAATTTCTCATATTGTACGTATGTGTGAAACGATTTAATAAATAAATAAAAAATAAATATTATTATTATTATTATTATTATTATTATTATTATTATTATTATTATTATTATTATTATTATTATTAATATTTTTGTTATTATTATTATTAATATTATTATTATTATTATTATTATTATTATTATTATTATTATTATTATTATTATTATTATTATTATTATTATTATTATTATTATTATTATTTTTAATTTTATTATTATTATTTTTATTATTATTATTAATATTATTATTATTATTGTTTATTGGAAGTATTAAAACGTGGCCAAATGTAACCACATCGCTTTGTTCCATACGGCTTGACCTGGTCTGTACGAGGCACCACGATGCGCCGTCCCTTGATGAGCGAAATGAGGTCATTTAGAAGAGGGTGGTGCCCGCGAGATGCCAAATCCCGACGTTCGAAAAGAAAAAGAAAATCAAGAAGAATCAGTTGTTTAGCGCTAAAACTTTGTTACTTTGGAAAATTGTCACTTACGGTTCTGCCAATGAATTTTATCTTCAACTTCAATTACAGAGAGTTAGTTCAAATTGTTTTTCGCCAATTTGAAAACATCTCACATGGTCGTGGAGACGTCTTCATTCTGCTTACTTGGGTCGACGATACAAGAGGAGTTCTTTTGTTCCATCTTGCGTTTTGAAATATCCCGAATGTTAAATCCTTCAACAGTATATTGAATTTTCCCTCAGTGTCAGGGCCTACGACAAATTTCCATGGGGAAATCATTCAGTCATACAAACGAAAATATTGATGCTTCGTTTTCAACGAACGGAAATCCACTAACTCGGGGGCATTGATTTTAAACTTTTAGTATTATTATTTCTGTACTATCGTTTTACTAAAAACAACACAAAACAGTACGGCTTACTTCCACCTATGCTACAAATTTGTCAATGTGTCTATTCAAGAGGTTTCATTTCATGTGTATAGCAATAGCAAATCCGCTACGATGTACGAGTCTACAAGTAAGTGAATTTTGTTCTAAAAAAATTAAAATAATAGCAGTGCTGGGAATATAATCCACGGTTGAATATTGCTACAAACCAACCAAAAATTGAAATAACAAGACAAAATATCAAAAAACAGATCAAATACGAGATGAGATGTATAGAGATGTTTTCAAGAACCATAGTATCCCTATGCAACGGCAAGATCAATTTTATTTTTATAAACATTCAAATAAAGATGTTTTAACTTACATGTTTGCGTTGAAGTACGATGTGCTATGTATGCCAACCGATTGAAATTACCTGTTAAAACACAAAGGATGCGGGTGTGCGTATGTTTGTGTCCATATATGAAGCTTTATGAGCATAATGTGACGTAATGTAGCAAACATAATAAAGGTGGGGTTAACTGCAACAGTCATATGACTGGCCTCGGCCGATTTTTGTAAACAATTACGATGGATAAAATGCGTTTTTTCTTCCTGTTTTTGTTGTTTGTTGTTTTATTCGTTTAGGATTTATGAAATCAATGCTGAATATTATGAGCAATGCTGATTTTTATAGATGCATTATGCACGCAAATGCAATACGTTTTTCTGAGATTGCATAACTTGCTTTAAGTTTAAAATTAAGTTTGTAATAAAACTCTTTTTAATGGGGATTTATATCAAACTATGTTATTTTTTGTATCAATTTGAACAGCATTCTGTAAATATAATTGATACATACATTATTATTATTATTATTATTATTATTATTATTATTATTATTATTATTATTATTATTATTATTATTATTATTATTATTATTATTATGATTATTATTATTATTATTATTATTATTATTATTATTATTATTATTATTATTATTATTATTATTATTATTATTATTATTATTAACTAAACACAAGACTGTATCTTTATAACATTATATATTTTATTTTTACGTTATGTTTTATTGCTTTATTGAATCCAAATTCACTTCTGACCTTATAGTTCACTATCGTCAGCAAACAGCAAGTCTGTTATTCCGGTCTATACAAGCTCTAACAAAAAAACCTATGTTTAAGTTATTATGTGTTTTTCGTTTTAAATTATACTGCTGTCAATACACCTGTAATTTTGTAACTTGATTTATAATAATCTCTCAGTTCATTACTGACGCAAATGAAATAGGGTTCACAAATCACAAGTGCCATTAACACATTTTTTTTGTAGAAATACAACTCAAATATTCATCTTTATTTACTGACAATAACTGGCATGGAATATTTAAAAAATGCATGAATGATACCGAAACACTTCGATTATTTTTAGTTACTCAACGGATGTCCTGTATAATGACTAATGAGTCATCCTTGCTATTCTCACTAAACGACTTATCCCATCGTTTCCCTATTTATTAGTTAATTATAAATAATTTACCTGTGATACGTTATTGCTCTTGTAAAACGCAGAACAAATTTAATCATCTTATACCCGCTACTACTAAAACTTGAGTCCCGAAATTAGCCGTTAATCGGGTATTTTCTTCGAACAAACACGGCGACTGATAGAAAGTATGTGTAATTTTGTAATTTTGTATGTAATGTTTGTTGAAACCATGGTGACTAATTAATCCAAGATTATTAAATCGGAGATTCACAAGGTTTGTGAGTTGGAACATTATTTATTAAAATTGATAGCAAGAGTACCACGCTTGCATAGATAATTAATGCAAAATTGACTTGTTGTTATTTCTATTTTCTCAAAGGAGTTTTTTTTTAAATAATTATTGCCCTCATTCTTTTACCCTATGTTATTCTGCTGTGTCACCACAATTACGTCATGAAATAATGTTAAGTTGAAAGTAAAGAGATCTATCTGTTTCTCAGGAATTTCTGTAAACAAAATCTTGTACCTTGTGTTTCTTGTATTTTCCTAATAAAACTGGTTTATTATTATAAAAAAAAAAAAAAACAGTCAGAACAGACCACTGCCCCCCACTCAAAGCTCAGTGTCTACTAAATACATGGAAACAGTTTTGAGGGTCTTGAGTCTTGACGACATAACCCCATGTGTCGCCGTTATATACACAGTCAGAACAGACCACTGTCCCCCACACATAGCTCAGTGTCTACTAGATACATGGAAACAGTTTTGAGGGTCTTGAGTCTTGACGACATAACCCCATGTGTCACCGTTATGTACACAGTCAGAACAGACCACTGCCCGCCACACATAGCTCAGTGTCTACTAGATACATGGAAACAGTTATGAGGGTCTTGAGTCTTGACGACATAACCCCATGTGTCGCCGTTATGTACACAGTCAGAACAGACTACTGCCCCCACACATAGCTCAGTGTCTACTAGACACATGGAGACAGTTATGAGGGTCTTGAGTCTTGACGACATAACCCCATGGATCGCCGTTATATACACAGTCAGAACAGACTACTGCCCCCACACATAGCTCAGTGTCTACTAGATACATGGAGACAGTTATGAGGGTGTTGAGTCTTGACGACATAACCCCATGTGTCACCGTTATATACACAGTCAGAACAGACCACTGCCCGCCACACATAGCTCAGTGTCTACTAAATACATGGAAACAGTTTTGAGGGTCTTGAGTCTTGACGACATAACCCCATGTGTCGCCGTTATGTACACAGTCAGAACAGACCACTGCCCGCCACACATAGCTCAGTGTCTACTAAATACATGGAAACAGTTTTGAGGGTCTTGAGTCTTGACGACATAACCCCATGGGTCGCCGTTATGTACACAGTCAGAACAGACCACTGCCCGCCACACATAGCTCAGTGTCTACTAGATACATGGAAACAGTTTTGAGGGTCTTGAGTCTTGACGACATAACCCCATGGATCGCCGTTATGTACACAGTCAGAACAGACCACTGCCTCCCACACATAGCTCAGTGTCTACTAAATACATGGAAACAGTTTTGAGGGTCTTGAGTCTTGACGACATAACCCCATGGATCGCCGTTATGTACACAGTCAGAACAGACCACTGGCCCCCACACATAGCTCAGTGTCTACTAGATACATGGAAACAGTTTTGAGGGTCTTGAGTCTTGACGACATAACCCCATGGATCGCCGTTATGTACACAGTCAGAACAGACCACTGCCCCTCCACACATAGCTCAGTGTCTACTAGATACATGGAAACAGTTTTGAGGGTCTTGAGTCTTGACGACATAACCCCATGGATCGCCGTTATGTACACAGTCAGAACAGACCACTGCCCTCCACACATAGCTCAGTGTCTACTAGATACATGGAGACAGTTATGAGGGTCTTGAGTCTTGACGACATAACCCCATGTGTCGCCATTATGTACACAGTCAGAACAGACCCCTGCCCTCCACACATAGCTCAGTGTCTACTAGATACATGGAGACAGTTATGAGGGTCTTGAGTCATGACGACATAACCCCATGGGTCGCCGTTATGTACACAGTCAGAACAGACCACTGTCCCCCACACATAGCTCAGTGTCTACTAAATACATGGAGACAGTTATGAGGGTCTTGAGTCATGACGACATAACCCCATGGGTCGCCGTTATGTACACAGTCAGAACAGACCACTGTCCCCCACACATAGCTCAGTGCCTACTAAATACATGGAGACAGTTATGAGGGTCTTGAGTCTTGACGACATAACCCCATGTGTCACCGTTATGTACACAGTCAGAACAGACCACTGCCCTCCACACATAGCTCAGTGTCTACTAGATACATGGAGACAGTTATGAGGGTCTTGAGTCATGACGACATAACCCCATGGATCGCCGTTATGTACACAGTCAGAACAGACCACTGCCCACCACACATAGCTCAGTGTCTACTTGATACATGGAGACAGTTATGAGGGTCTTGAGTCTTGACGACATAACCCCATGGGTCGCCGTTATGTACACAGTCAGAACAGACCACTGCCCGCCACACATAGCTCAGTGTCTACTTGATACATGGAGACAGTTTTGAGGGTCTTGAGTCTTGACGACATAACCCCATGTGTCACCGTTATGTACACAGTCAGAACAGACCACTGCCTCCCACACATAGCTCAGTGTCTACTAGATACATGGACACAGTTATGAGGGTCTTGAGTCTTGACGACATAACCCCATGGGTCGCCGTTATATACACAGTCAGAACAGACCACTGCCTCCCACACATAGCTCAGTGTGTCTACTTGATACATGGAGACAGTTATGAGGGTCTTGAGTCTTGACGACATAACCCCATGGGTCGCCGTTATATACACAGTCAGAACAGACCACTGCCTCCCACACATAGCTCAGTGTGTCTACTTGATACATGGACACAGTTATGAGGGTCTTGAGTCTTGACGACATAACCCCATGGATCGCCGTTATATACACAGTCAGAACAGACCACTGCCTTCCACACATAGCTCAGTGTCTACTAAATACATGGAGACAGTTTTGAGGGTCTTGAGTCTTGACGACATAACCCCATGTGTCACCGTTATATACACAGTCAGAACAGACCACTGCCCCTCACACACAGCTCAGTGTCTACTAGATACATGGAGACAGTTTTGAGGGTGTTGAGTCTTGACGACATAACCCCATGTGTCACCGTTATATACACAGTCAGAACAGACCACTGCCTCCCACACACAGCTCAGTGTCTACTAGATACATGGAGACAGTTATGAGGGTCTTGAGTCTTGACGACATAACCCCATGGATCGCCGTTATGTACACAGTCAGAACAGACCACTGCCTCCACACATAGCTCAGTGTCTACTAGATACATGGAGACAGTTATGAGGGTCTTGAGTCTTGACGACATAACCCCATGTGTCACCGTTATATACACAGTCAGAACAGACCACTGCCTCCCACACACAGCTCAGTGTCTACTAGATACATGGAGACAGTTTTGAGGGTCTTGAGTCGTGACGACATAACCCCATGGATCGCCGTTATGTACACAGTCAGAACAGACCACTGCCTCCACACATAGCTCAGTGTCTACTAGATACATGGAGACAGTTATGAGGGTCTTGAGTCTTGACGACATAACCCCATGGGTCGCCGTTATGTACACAGTCAGAACAGACCACTGTCCCCCACACATAGCTCAGTGTCTACTAAATACATGGAAACAGTTATGAGGGTCTTGAGTCATGACGACATAACCCCATGTGTCGCCGTTATGTACACAGTCAGAACAGACCCCTGCCCCCCACACATAGCTCAGTGTCTACTAGATACATGGAAACAGTTTTGAGGGTCTTGAGTCTTGACGACATAACCCCATGGGTCGCCGTTATGTACACAGTCAGAACAGACCACTGTCTCCCACACATAGCTCAGTGTCTACTAGATACATGGAGACAGTTATGAGGGTCTTGAGTCTTGACGACATAACCCCATGGGTCGCCGTTATGTACACAGTCAGAACAGACCACTGCCTCCCACACATAGCTCAGTGTCTACTAGATACATGGAGACAGTTATGAGGGTCTTGAGTCTTGACGACATAACCCCATGGGTCGCCGTTATGTACACAGTCAGAACAGACCACTGGCCCCCACACATAGCTCAGTGTCTACTAAATACATGGAAACAGTTATGAGGGTCTTGAGTCTTGACGACATAACCCCCTGTGTCACCGTTATATACACAGTCAGAACAGACCACTGGCCCCCACACATAGCTCAGTGTCTACTAAATACATGGAAACAGTTATGAGGGTCTTGAGTCTTGACGACATAACCCCATGGGTCACCGTTATGTACACAGTCAGAACAGACCACTGTCCCCCACACATAGCTCAGTGTCTACTAGATACATGGAGACAGTTATGAGGGTCTTGAGTCTTGACGACATAACCCCATGGGTCGCCGTTATGTACACAGTCAGAACAGACCACTGTCCCCCACACATAGCTCAGTGTCTACTAGATACATGGAGACAGTTTTGAGGGTCTTGAGTCTTGACGACATAACCCCATGGGTCACCGTTATATACACAGTCAGAACAGACTACTGTCCCCCACACATAGCTCAGTGTCTACTAGATACATGGAAACAGTTTTGAGGGTCTTGAGTCTTGACGACATAACCCCATGGGTCGCCGTTATGTACACAGTCAGAACAGACCACTGTCCCCCACACATAGCTCAGTGTCTACTAGATACATGGAGACAGTTTTGAGGGTCTTGAGTCTTGACGACATAACCCCATGGATCGCCGTTATGTACACAGTCAGAACAGACCACTGTCCCCCACACATAGCTCAGTGTCTACTAAATACATGGAAACAGTTTTGAGGGTGTTGAGTCTTGACGACATAACCCCATGGGTCGCCGTTATGTACACAGTCAGAACAGACCACTGTCCCCCACACATAGCTCAGTGTCTACTAGATACATGGAGACAGTTTTGAGGGTCTTGAGTCTTGACGACATAACCCCATGGATCGCCGTTATGTACACAGTCAGAACAGACCACTGCCCCCCGCACATAGCTCAGTGTCTACTAGATACATGGAGACAGTTATGAGGGTCTTGAGTCTTGACGACATAACCCCATGGATCGCCGTTATGTACACAGTCAGAACAGACCCCTGCCCCCCACACATAGCTCAGTATACATGGAAACAGTTTTGAGGGTCTTGAGTCTTGACGACATAACCCCATAGATCGCCGTTATATACACAGTCAGAACAGACCACTGCCCTCCACACATAGCTCAGTGTCTACTAGATACATGGACACAGTTTTGAGGGTCTTGAGTCTTGACGACATAACCCCATGGGTCGCCGTTATGTACACAGTCAGAACAGACCACTGCCCGCCACACATAGCTCAGTGTCTACTTGATACATGGAGACAGTTTTGAGGGTCTTGAGTCTTGACGACATAACCCCATGGATCGCCGTTATGTACACAGTCAGAACAGACCACTGCCCACCACACATAGCTCAGTGTCTACTTGATACATGGAGACAGTTATGAGGGTCTTGAGTCTTGACGACATAACCCCATGGGTCGCCGTTATGTACACAGTCAGAACAGACCACTGCCCGCCACACATAGCTCAGTGTCTACTAAATACATGGACACAGTTTTGAGGGTCTTGAGTCTTGACGACATAACCCCATGGGTCGCCGCTATGTACACAGTCAGAACAGACCACTGCCCGCCACACATAGCTCAGTGTCTACTAAATACATGGAGACAGTTTTGATGGTCATCGCAATTACCCGGTCTAGTCGTCAAGGACGCGCGTCGTCTATCTGCAGTGTTGTTTGCTTGTTCATGACGCCCGACGTTTCGTAAGACTCGCGTCACGTGACACACGTAGGCCTACGTACAGTAGTAAATAAAACGAATGTCTTCTTCGTCCGAGCGTGGCCTTGTCCCATGTAATAATCGGTGTCATTAGGTAGACATTGTCGCATTGTGAGAAGCAAGATAAAGGTTCTCATTACAGCGCGACGCTAGGACGCGTTGAGGAATTACACGCTATTCATTGTAGCAGTGGCGTAGGCTCATATACGCCATTCATTACAGCGCGACGCTAGGACGCGTTGAGGAATTACACGCTATTCATTGTAGCAGTGGCGTAGCGTCCATACGAGCCCCTTCATTGCAGCGCGACGCTAGGACGCGTTGAGGAATTACACGCTATTCATTGTAGCAGTGGCGTAGGCTCATATACGCCATTCATTACAGCGCGACGCTAGGACGCGTTGAGGAATTACACGCTATTCATTGTAGCAGTGGCGTAGGCTCATATACGCCATTCATTACAGCGCGACGCTAGGACGCGTTGAGGAATTACACGCTATTCATTGTAGCAGTGGCGTAGCGTCCATACGAGCCCCTTCATTACAGCGCGACGCTAGGACGCGTTGAGGAATTACACGCTATTCATTGTAGCAGTGGCGTAGGCTCATATACGCCATTCATTACAGCGCGACGCTAGGACGCGTTGAGGAATTACACGCTATTCATTGTAGCAGTGGCGTAGGCTCATATACGCCATTCATTACAGCGCGACGCTAGGACGCGTTGAGGAATTACACGCTATTCATTGTAGCAGTGGCGTAGCGTCCATACGAGCCCCTTCATTGCAGCGCGACGCTAGGACGCGTTGAGGAATTACACGCTATTCATTGTAGCAGTGGCGTAGGCTCATATACGCCATTCATTACAGCGCGACGCTAGGACGCGTTGAGGAATTACACGCTATTCATTGTAGCAGTGGCGTAGCGTCCATACGAGCCCCTTCATTGCAGCGCGACGCTAGGACGCGTTGAGGAATTACACGCTATTCATTGTAGCAGTGGCGTAGGCTCATATACGCCATTCATTACAGCGCGACGCTAGGACGCGTTGAGGAATTACACGCTATTCATTGTAGCAGTGGCGTAGGCTCATACACGCCATTCATTACAGCGCGACGCTAGGACGCGTTGAGGAATTACACGCTATTCATTGTAGCAGTGGCGTAGGCTCATATACGCCATTCATTACAGCGCGACGCTAGGACGCGTTGAGGAATTACACGCTATTCATTGTAGCAGTGGCGTAGCGTCCATATACGCCATTCATTACAGCGCGACGCTAGGACGCGTTGAGGAATTACACGCTATTCATTGCAGCGCACTGGCGTAGCGTCCATATGAGCCATTCATTGCAGCGCGACGCTAGGACGCGTTGAAGAATTACACGCTATTTATTGTAGCAGTGGCGTAGGCTCATATACGCCATTCATTACAGCGCGACGCTAGGACGCGTTGAGGAATTACATGCTATTCATTGTAGCAGTGGCGTAGCGTCCATATGAGCTATTCATTGCAGCGCGACGCTAGGACGCGTTGAGGAATTACATGCTATTCATTGTAGCAGTGGCGTAGCGTCCATATGAGCCATTCATTGCAGCGCGACGCTAGGACGCGTTGAGGAATTACACGCTATTCATTGTAGCAGTGGCGTAGGCTCATACACGCCATTCATTGCAGTGCAGTGGCGTAGCGTCCATATGAGCCATTCATTACAGCGCGACGCTAGGACGCGGTGAGGAATTACACGCTATTCATTGTAGCAGTGGCGTAGGGTCATACACGCAATTCATTGCAGCGCAGTGGCGTAGGGTCATACACGCCATTCATTGCAGCGCAGTGGCGTAGGGTCCATACGAGCCATTCATTGTAGCAGTGGCGTAGGGTCCATACGAGCCATTCATTGTAGCAGTGGCGTAGCGTCCATACGAGCCATGCATTGTAGCAGTGGCGTAGGGACCATACGAGCCATTCATTGCAACAGTGGCGTAGCGTTCATACGAGCCATTCATTGTAGCAGTGGCGTAGCGTCCATACGAGCCATTCATTGTAGCAGTGGCGTAGCGTCCATGCCAGCCATTCATTGTAGCAGTGGCGTAGGGTCCATACGAGCCATTCATTGCAGCAGTGGCGTAGGGTCCATACGAGCTATTCATTGCAGTACAGTGGCGTAGGGTCAATACGAGCTCATTCATTGTACCAGTGGCGTAGCGTCCATACCTGCCATTCATTGCTGCACAGTGGCGTAGGGTCCATACGAGTCATTCATTGCTGCACAGTGGCGTAGGGTCCATACGAGTCATTCATTGCAGTCAGTCTGTCTGTATGTCTGTCTGTATATGTCCGTTTGTTTGTTTGTATGTTTGTATGTTTGTTTGTTTGTTTGTTTGTTTGTTTGTTTGTTTGTTTGTTTGTTTCATTTATAGATGGACACGCAGCAGCAAGGTAATTAGTCTCCACAGTTGGCAACAGAACATGTAATTCACTCGTGACTATGTCGACTTCAATGGTGCAAGGATTTACTATAATACGGAAACTAACACGCATGACGGGTCGTACGAGTCCAGATCTGAAATAATGACGATATTTGTGTTTTACGTCCCAGAAATAGTCTAAATCATCTCCTAAAGGTAAATCCTCGGGTAAATACATCAGTTGAAAATCCACACAAACGGGGATTGGGGAATCGAGCATTTGAGTCTAACCTTCTGCCTTGCTTCGTCTGCGTTGGATCAAGACTCTCCCCTGGACTAATGTAATGTGTAATGTAATGCAATATTAATGTACTCTGAAATGTATTTAAATTCTGGTTGTGGTGTGTGTTTCACTGGGTGATGAAGGTTCATGGTTGCTTTGCTTTACGTCTCAGTTATTGGGGGTAATCCGGGGATCGAAAGTTGCTATGTATGTAAGAGATATGTTGAGAACACCAGAAATTACAAAATCCAACCCCGACAAAGCAATTTTTAAATTTTGTGTAATGACTAGTTCGAACTGATTTAGGAACTTTTTGATTCACAACAATAGTATCACCTGAGATATTGGACACGGCGGTCGTTTTGATTATTAAGCGTATTGTGCCATCGGTCGTTTGTTAACATACACATACACGTCTTCAATAAAAAATGTTGTATAATTCTAAATCGTGTCAATAAAGACACCTGTGACTGATCAGTTAGAAACAACAGAACGTTATAAGGATTTGTCAAAAGTATGAAAACGTAATATTCATGATTTTGTTTCAGAAGATCCTTGTTGACTTCATAACATAAATATACAGCCCGAGATAGAACAATACTAGAAAATATCTGGCCGTGAGCCGATGATTTATCGTTCAAGCCTGCTACCCTACTTCTGTGACGCGGTCTAGCTCACTCGTTCAGTAGGGGTGACGTATTTCCCTCACCCCACAGAATATTCTGACTTGGACGTAAATGCGCTCAACGAGCTACGCGTGGTGGTTCGCTGTCATATCACTCGATCATGATTACGGCCACTGTGCAAAACTTTAAACGGAACATCCTTGCCGAGTGAAAACCACTCTTTCCACAAGTCCGAATATGTTATGTTCTACGGCCCTAATAATCATTCATTTACTTATTCCTTTAACTATCTGATAGTTTCAGTTCAAAACTATTTAACTTGTAACGTGCATTGTTGGTCCCCAACTGGGGAATTGTAATGAATGAATTAATACTTGAGTGTCGCCTAAAGGTGACTATAAATCTCACATTCATTCATTGAAGCGGTCCAAGAGTTTTTCCTCCCGACGCGTGAATGAGAATCGTTGCATTTGTAGCAATCTTCTGCCTTGTTGGCCAACCGGAGGCAGAAGGCGGCTACTATTAAATATTGCTCTTTTGTTTCTTTTAAATAACGAATGGCGCAACAAACCATCGCCGCGGATGTTATAATCAAGTTTGTATCGTGTATGCATGAATGTTTGCACGCGTTGATGAATCTTTTACACCCGGGTATCGGGATGGTGCTGTGGTCGGAAGCCATGTTTCACTACCCTTGTACTCCTCGTTCCGTCGCGACGCCATAGCAACCCGGGACGACAATAGAACAACCACATCCGTAGAACAGTGCATTACGATTTGGTTTGTATTATCTATGTAACATTAATTTACAAATATTAATTCGTGAGGATTTGTAACAAAAAATGTTGTACTTAACCCTAATAGCAAACTTACCGATGCACATTGCACATACTATACATAAGATTGATTCGTGCCGGCAATCAGAGAGACCCAATACCCCATATGTATCTAGACGTGAACAACAAAACCATTTCTATTAAAAATTGTCTTCATATTATCTTCTCGAAACGTTTGGAGGGTATAAAGGCTACAATTCAAGTTTGTTGAAGATAGTAGCTGTTATAGAGTTTACTTTAACAAAATTGATTTCCTATACCGGTATTGCTTAGGACAAACGATAAGTCGTCTGCAAAATCTTTATAGAAAATTGGCTTTAATTTATGACTGTTGATATATGAACCCAATATATTGAAATTAACCTAGCACATACATTTACTTGGAACCTTGCTATTATTCTGCATTGCAGTTTCAGTTCGTCAAATTCTAGCTATGGAAATCTTATATATGTCTGTTTTATAATTTCCATTCTCTCGTCTTCTTCCAGCTTCCATTTCAATCCCATTTCAATTTTCCAATTAGAGCCTTTTCTCACCCCAGTGAAGTATTGTCATTGATCCCCCCTCCCCCGGGGGCGTCTTGTCCCCGCCCCCGCGTAAAGCCTACGCCATGTTTGCTCCACTACCGTAAATCAATGATTCTATCAGTGACCCAGTTCACTGAGGCTGGAGGCCTGGGCTATCAGCACGTGCGTATAGCTACGCATTACGTGATACGATACCTCTTACGTTGCGAAAAACACACATCAACATCACTAGCGATGCTTACATTAGCCTATATTAAACTAGGACGACAACGTTTGGTCGTAAACTAACGTGGAACGGAATAATTGAGTAGGATTCTAATTGGTCTTCCCTCAAAGACTGCAATGTAAACAATTTATGTTTGTTGTCAAAGTAAACCTACTTGCAGTGGCGGACTTAATAGCGATAACCTACTTATAGGGCGAGCTAAGTGAAGTGTAAGGTATACGCAATCATAGTCAACCCATTATATAGCAGCAAGCGTTGATGATATTGATAGGTATTGTGTTTTTCAAACGAAAATCATATGCATAAAAGAATAAGGTAGCAACCATTGACATCCAATGGGCTTGGGGTCGACAGTGAATATACGCGATTAAATCTAGTGGCGATTGTCTCAGGTAACGTTTGTGATAATATGCCGCGGATACTCACGTGTTTCTAGCCTTGCTAGTTCATGACCAAGAAACAAACTAATAGTGGCGGACTAGCGATATCCTATACTGTTACATTTTTGAGCAAATGCAAGTCTATAAATCCAGAAACGAGCAATTTTTTTTAGTAATTTTAAGTAAATATATTGTATATAAATCAATATAGGCGCTTAGGATCTTTGTGGGGGGGGGGAGGAGGGGGGGGGGGCGATAATGAGAAATTCGGGTTTAGAAAATGTTTACATGTAATAGATTTGAAGGGTTAGGCATATTTTTCTGCTATATTTTTTTTTTCACGGTTACAATGCTTTCATTACACTTTTTATACAGGGGTATAAATTATGAATGTAGTTTTTAGAATGCATATGCATTCAATGTTTAACACATAGTTGCGTATTATTTCTGGTATAACGAATTGCCACTCATGTCTTGCATTTCAGGTTCACAGGAAAAACACCTATTACAAAATGTGATAACAGCGTACTTGTCAAGAAGTTGTTGCAAGCGTTTGCGTTTGTATTTAGGTAGATTGTTTATCACATAGACTGACTCAGCAAATATTACTATTGTCGGAATCGTTAAACTTAACCACACTCGTCTCTGAAGATCAAAGTACTTCTTTGTGGTTTCTACGACAATTGTTTAGAAGACGTGTGAGAGGGAGAGAGTTTGATTTACAAGACGTAAAGCAAATGGCGGAAGTCGGTCTTAAATGTGAATTCGAATTGATTTATGCGTCAAGATGGTTTCTAAGCTTAAGATGATGGCGCCATTCTGAACTTCGCCTTTTACTCTGACAAAAATGAACAGCTTGACTTCAATTGAAAATTGTATTGATTGTCTCAATTTATTTTCCACAGTATACAATATTGTCAATATGTTATTGCAAAATTAATAGTAAAATTATTAACGAACAACAAGTGACATGTCTCAACGCCGATACCTCAGTAGTTCTATTTATATGTATAAATTTAAATAGTCATCTTGCTCCATTTGCAAACTTTTCTTTCTGACTTCTTCAAAGTTTCACCAAATGGGTTTGAAGCACAAGTATAACTAATTATAATGTTTAAGTTGCAAGTTATGCATGCACTGGAACACAACTACGAACATGTCAGATCTTTTAATTAGCTTCAGGACCCTGTTCTAGTCCGATACAATAACAAGACGTAGGCCTACACAATTGATCGGTAGGCCTATAGGGCTCCTGGCCTAGGTCAAGCACTTTCAGTGCGGACAGGGCAAAGGCAAACGAAAGCACAGATGTAGATGAAATTGTATCACGTATAATTCAGAAATTATTGAAAAAGTATTTCTTAAAATCTTCAATATTCCGCCTTGAAGACAAATTATTTTTCGATGTTAGTTCGAAAAATCCCGGACACCAAGGGCTCAACAACCTGGAGGGGGGGGGGGGGAGGGGGGGGGGGGGCGGCGCGGTCGAATCGTCGAATCAATACTCTTCCCACCAGAAATTCGATGAAGGAAGCTTTGTAATGTAAACAACAACATGTAGATATTCTCAAATAATATTTACGCAAAGTTGTTTCAAAACGAATAACTTGCCTGACCATTAACATGGGGCCTGAATCAGTGGAAAGACGGAATGTTCTAATACAGGAGGTCGCTTATTCAATACCGATTATCGGCAATCCTAATAGAAAGTTTTTTCGAGGAGTTTCCACCGCCAAAAAACGAATCTTAGGATTGTCAGCCCTTTTAGACACTATTTTGTTTTTTATTTATTATTTTTTTTGACATTAGCTCGTAGCTATTATCACAAGTTACCTATAATGTATTATGTGTGGGGATAGGGGGGATGGGGGGGGGGGTTGGCAGGTAATTCCTACGTCAAATACTATATGTATTTACCTTCTCAAAACACGTTTGGACCGTTAATACCTACAAAATATTTGATAATAACTAAATTATTGAGACTTCAAAAGGTATTAGACATATCAGTTTACAGTTTACACCCCAATCTGTAATTTAAAAGTTTTCTGTCGTTCACAATATGATGTTAGAAATACTGTCGGTTCGTTTCATGTCAAACCAGTTTTTCATGACACTTCACTCAGTTGCATTTTCTTATCTCAAACTAGTCTAATTTTTGCTTTGAGCGGTTTTTATGCGCTGTAGTTCTGTCTACCCACACGTCACTGGGAAGACCGACTCTTGAGAAGGATTGATTGATTAATGGGGCTTAACGTCTCATATCTTTGCAACAATGGCTAATCGAGACGATGAGCGGGTGATAATGAAAATGAGAAAGATGATGATGAAGAATAAAGCCACATCCGAATCAGATCCATTGTACGTCGTGTGGGTCCTCATACGGGAGTCCAGCAACGGAGGGCAGGGCCAAGTGGGAGGAGAAATTCAGTGGGACAGTGGGGGGGGGGGGGGGGGAAGGGACAGGGTCTCCTTTTGTCGCCTCTTACGACTAGCAGAGTCACTCTGGGCCTATTCTACCCCGGACCGAGACGGGTCACCGACTCTTCAGATATCGACAGTGCTTCGTGCCAATCGCATAGAAATGCCACTATTATGAAAACGGAGACATCGAGCTACAAAATACATGGCTTACGGAGATGTTAAACTCATGTAAACTTTGAACCGAGAAAATATACTTCGTACAGCCAGTAACAACATCCACTTAAAAATATATTGAAACTGCACTTGAGCTTTAGATAAACAATGCAATCGAAACAAATTCTTTCGAGCACCGTCTCGCCTGTAGTGTAGAATAAAGAACATGTTGTTATCTATCACAAGCAAACTTTGTAACAACCATGCAAATCTAGGGCAACTCAAGTGGTTTATGCTCCATTGTTATGCACACACCACTGTTACTACATCAGCCTGGGTGAACGCACATATGAACGCACTCCTTGACATAACTTGTTATTTGTAATCTATCTATATCTAGCATACCTAAGAGGAGGTGGCTCAGCGATAACACGCGAGGCTCGAATTCGGGAGGTCGCCGGTTCGATTCCGGCTACCGGCAATCAAGACTGAAGGGGTTTTCCGAGGTTTTCCTAGACCGTAAAGGCGAATGCTGGGATTGAGTCCTACGAACAGCCCTTGGACACTCCTTTCCAACTATTCAAACACTCTAATATACCTAGTTGGTCACCTGGGCTCTCATTCCAGAACAGGTTTAGGCGGTTTACCTGGTTGTAAAGTGGCACCCACTATTCCATGACCCGGGCGCAAGTTGCAACCGGTTGAATTTTACGTACTGGAATGAGGACCCTGTAGAGGGGCTCATAAAGTAAAGCTTTTGTGCACCATATAAAAAATATTCATACGAAAAATTATTGATATTATATTAACTCAAATACACAAAAAACTATGTGGAGAGATTTTGACGAAACTTTCGTTGCTGGTTTGCATACAATCTCTTGACTGCCATAGAGTATAGACTATATACCATCACGCTGTCTTATCTGGGGTATAAGCAGTGAAACAACAAAAATAATTAAAAACATACATTTAATTGTATCTAGTGGTCGCTTTCTATGGTAAAATGACACAGTAAATGAAGCAAAAAAGAACATTTAAAAACAAAGTTTAGTTTGAATCAAACGATCGGTTCTGATAATAAAGTCGAAGACCTTATCCCATTTTTGGTGTTAGCTAATCATTAATGATTATTGTGATAGTGATATTAAAAAATCCCATCCCATCCCATCACTAAAGGTGTGTCTCTTGACTTGAGAAAGCAGTCAATAAAACAATGAAATGTACATTACAATTATAACACTTTCAAGTGTATTTTATTACATTATTAATAAATAACGCTATATTCAATTATTGTTGTCAACTTCTTTGTTGTTGTAACATTATAATACAATGGTAAACCGTGCAAAAATGCACTTTTAACGTAGGTGCATCACATAAAGCTATGAAATCTAAAGACTCAGACCACTAAAAAACATCATTCTACAACCAAAAATACATTGCATGGTGGTTTCCCTCTTGCGCTATCACTATTCATTATTTGTGTGCGAATTTTCCAATTTGAGAAACACCTTTTTGAATCCGGTAGTAGGTATGTATGTCGTAATCTTTAATAGAACACTGTGTATGTACGTGCCTGTGAATAAGTGTGTTATTTACTATACAGTTTTGCTATTTATCATTGTGTTTTAGATGTGAAGCATTGAGGACAATCCAAAGCGCATCGCCTCTGTTGTATTTGAAGCCACGTACATTGGTTTCAACCGGATCGAGCCAGACATACAAGTGTACTATAAGCATATTGTGTTATGATATTATGACGATGATTGTTGACATCACATGTTCATGGGATGATTTGTGGAAGATATCTGAATATGAGTAACGCCATGACCTTACATTGCACTCTGGACAGAAATAGAAAATTTTAACTGTCAATACGTCAATATGTATCAAATGTTATATTTATAACAATTGGTATGTCAGGTGCCAAATCCTATACCAGTATATAGGATGCCTCGTTTTTCTAGTACAGTACCTAATGAAAATAATCTCACATTTAAAATTGAATGTTGAAGAAGTCGGTGTTCTAGACTTCTATTAGGCTATATATTTTTGAATGAGTAGAAACGATTTAAATTCTTTACATATTTCATGATATACTTTCATCGCTAGAATATATTCGAGATATTGTTTTCTATATAATAAAGTATATTTTCTACATGCCATTATATTTTCGACGCTTTTCCAACTTCTCTCTATAACATACTTACTTCTTTTACACATTTTTAGTTCTGAGAATAATTAATAATAATAATAATAATAATAATAATAATTAGAATAATAATAATTCAGAAAAAAAACGAAAATCAGCCGTCTAAGTAGGCTTTGATTAGTTCGTTCGCTAACTAATTCATTAATTAGTTCTTTTGTTCGTTAGTAAGTTAGTTAGATAGTTTGTAAGTAAATTAGTTAGTTAGTTAGCTAGAGTTAACTAGATAGCTACGCTTAAGGTCACAACTGCTGTTTTTGTGTTTTTGATGTTTTTGGAAAGGACAGTCATCGCCCATGGTCTAATAACTATATAGCTGAGCCCACCCAAATAACCTTCTTGGACCATGGTCATCGCCAATACAACGGTTGATGATTTGTTTCCGAAGAAAACAAAAATCTAGTTTGTTCGCATTTTCCATGTTCACATTATTGCCTCATGTCGACGTGACGCGATATTTTTAACATTGCGCTTTCTCGATTGGAACGCTCTTATTGGACATTTGAAATGAAATTCCACGGATCGTCCAATAACGTTTGCGTCAATCGATGGAGCGTTGCGCCAACCCGAGTACTCGTTGTAGACTATATCCAGGCATAGCAGCACATTTCATACATAGCTTCGTAAGTAAGGGTTAGCCATGGTCAAGAATGCTAATATGGTACATATCTTCAGATAGTAGAAGAACAGGGCATAACATCTGTTTTCAATTGAATGAGCTAGAACAAAAAAGTTCATGGAAGATGGGGGTCGTTTTGTTGGACACATTCTGAGGCACGAAGGATTGCTTGAGAACTAAGTAGAATGGCAAGAGACTAAGAGAGGCAGACTAAGATTAGAATATGTTTAACAGATAATTGAAAAATGCAATTTTTATGTATGTAAATACGAAAAGACTGTCCGAAAACGGAAATAATTGAGAGATAATCCAAGGATTGGACTGGGCAAATTGGATTAGATGTTATCTGTGACGACGTGTATGAGTGTCGATGTATGAAAGTGACTCGTCTGTATGACTGTGTCTGCCACTAACGGCGAACAGAGGTGATTGTGTGTAGGCCTACGAGAGAATCGATCAATCCAATGGAATACATGTTCTAAAGAGTGTAAGAGAGTGAGTGTAGCGTTGAGATAGTGTAAGAGTGTAATGACAATTCACAGTAGAAAGGATGTTGTTAAAAAATTGATTTAGTAAGGGGTTAACGAGCCGAATTAGAAAGCATGTGAACATTGAAAGTTGGGTAGTGGGTTGTATACAGTATTCTTACAAACTTCTTGGCAAAGATATGTATACAGACATTTATTTAAGCCTTGTGTACAATATAGACAAATTCAAAACTGTATAACAATGGTGAATCTAAATAATATATTCCTTTAGCGTGCGTATGTGTGAAAGAAGCAAGAAACGTAGTGCATTAGCATCCAACTATTTTCACATCATTTAATGGAAATAGCCTACCATAAACCTAAGTTCACATTTCAGCTACCTTAGCACAATTTAAAACAATGAATGCAACTTGTACATTCAAATAATCAATTCAGTATAAAATATCTATTTACATGTTTTAGTTTGATGATTTAGCTCTTTTGCCTAATTTTGAAACTAATTTCATAACCAAATTCGTAATGTTTCAGTTCTCCACAGGTCGACACGTTTTCCTTGTTCCGTGTTGGCTGCATTGTTACTTGTGCGTTGGCATTGTTACCATCCGGAAAGCTGCCAACGCGCTACGTGAACTTGGTTCACGGTAGCATTTGTCCCTAAACCACTATTGATAACATTTTAGCAGAGAAACCTGTCAGCAATATTGTCAAAGGGCAGCAAAATTTCAAATCAAAGAATAAATATATAGCATTTCAAGCATATGGTGGTATGTATAGGGTTTTATTTGTTGGGATGTATATATTATGCTGAGTGTTTGTTGAGAGTGTTGTTAGCGGCAAGCGCGGATTCAGCGGACGATTTGCATAAACATGAATGGCATCAATGGAAATTGGATTATAACTGGGATCATACAAGTAATCAAATAAAACTATGCATATACATTTTATATTTGTGTATCATATGTGTATATAGCTATCAATGTGTATTGAGGTAATACAATATATTTATCTGCTTGAAAATAAATAACGACAATTGTTGATAATATGTGACATTAATCAGGTAAAACTCATTTTATTTTTGACAGTTGTTAGTCGTTTGTATGGTCATAATTTTGACATTAACTACTAAATCTCTTTATACAAGAACTAATAATTTCCAACCTGTTGGCAACTCGTTGATAAATTAATTTATTGATATTAATTTGTGTGTTGTTAAAATGGAATGACCCAGACCCACGTTTCACCAAAGTGATGTGATTAATCATTTTAATCAAGAACGTGGTGTGCAGATAAAAACACGACGATTCAATGACCAAGCGGGGGATAATATAAATGACGATGACCTGAGGTTAAGGGTTAACCAACAAACAATTTAACATTAATTTCATCGTTATTCGGGATCCTCTTTTATACTTCTGATTTCTTTACCACCATTATTATTTTTAATATAACTAGAGTATAGTTTGTTTCATTATTATAAGATTCAAACTTCCGCTTCAGTATACATTTAAAACTAAAGTCTAAGTTTGGATATTCTCATAAAATGAAGCGAAATGTACCAAGCACAATCGAATTTAACATTCCAATTGTTATATGTTTTGGTGGGATGGTTATTGTACTTTATTCCGGTTATTATTATTATTTTGTATCATTACTTAATCAGATATTGTCATTGAATGGGTAAATGAGGTAAAAGTGGTAAAGTAGTAAAGTATACGTTTTACAATCTGCAAACGTTTTGATCCATTGTTGTATTGATAAAAAATGTGGGAATTATTTTTGTCCCCTAAACCTTTAGGAAAAGATCCTTATGTTACTCGAGACCACGAGAACTCAAAATCTTCTGAGTAAAGGTGTTACTAGCACACATATTCTCTGTGATGACTCTTGGTGTTTATAATTACGCTTTTGTCTACCAACATTTTACATGGTTTTCATATTCTCGTACTTAATAACGTTTTACTTGTGAATTATATTTATATGTGTGTCTTTTCACAAGGTGTTCTCTAGTTCTCTAGTAATCGTTATTAGGACGGTATTATTTTTCTTATTCCCACACATAAGTCTTGCCCGGCTTTTGTGGGCCTTGTGAACGACTGGACTTTTATTTTTGTATTATATCTAATAAAAAGGTAATAACAATATTATTTTAAATATTTTAATAAATTGTATGACAATATTATTTTGATTATTTAATTAATAGTTTAAAGTATCATAAAGATAGTTTCGATTTTGAGCGAACGTGGTTCAAGACGTAAAGAATTATGTTTTGTTATTTTTATTTATATTTCAGTTGTAAATAATAAAAATAATAATAATTATTATTATTAATTTATTATGTCAATATTTCTTTTTATAAATGCATTGATATCATATGCATATATTATTTTTGGTGGCACTGAAGCATGCACATTACTAAAAATAACTTAAGAACTGACATATTTTGATCCAATAATACTTTATTTTTAATTGCATAAAACAGCATGCTATTAAAATAATGGTTTGTTTTATCTGAGTCTCATGTACAGAATAAAACTTTTACTGTTTCTACAAGTATTGCAAATACAAATTTTTAAACCCAAACGCGTTATCTTTAAAAATACTAAGAAATATTATATTGTGTCGTGTGCTTCTCAATAAAATGTTCAACGAAACAGCTTGCACTCCATTCAATAAGGCGCATCACTTTCGTCACATGCTTGTATCAAAATTGAAACTGAGAAGAATCGTATCGTGGAATACGTAGAAGATTTACCTTTATGTTATTGACTGACGCGAAGGAACGTCTTACAGTAAGTTGTCATTTTATAAAGCCTTCACCATCTCTTTACATCAATTATCTCGACGTCTTCCTGTCACCATGAGACGTTAATATTCCTTGACTTTAATTACTTTGTTATTAAATATAGACCTACCTATTGTCGACGATTTCCAAAAATCACTGTCTTTTGTGTTAGCCTTATGACTAACGCCACATAATTTCATACATTTGTCGGCGTGTATTTTATGAATGGACGAATAAAATTCCATGTGCCAAAACAATTATCCTCCAAGGAAAGAGACGCATTATCATTGAAGGGAAACAAAGTCATGAAAACAGCTCCTTGAAATGATGTCTACCCAACCGAGACGCCGGAAGGTGTAGAGCAGTGAGTGTAGTATCGCATTGTTCTGTTCATGTGAGTGAAGTCACCCACAGTGATACCGATACAAACAGGTCAGACGGAGATAAGAGTGCAGCACGGTGACAAGGCAGCCAGGTCAATGCTCTGGTCTCATGAACAATCACAATATTTTAAACATGTTTTTATCTATCAATGCTTATATAGTAGTATACATAGACATACTGAACATTGTGCGGTCCTTGCACAACTCTATAGCTGGCCTATTTAGTTATTTTTTGTATTTTTACCGTTTGATGCTTTCTGTTATACAAACACACGTTTCCGGCGGATACCCACATTTTTATTATGTAATTTACAAGCAAAGTATATCATAGCATTAATATAGCAGTAAAAGGTGTAAGTTTATATTTTGATTTCAAAATATACAGTAAAGCTTTAATACATACAACTTTAAATAGAGTTTGTTTTGTTGTTTTGTTGGTTTTGCTCTTTTATGGTTTTTACATTAATATTTGTATTCATAGTTATATTTACTGTCGTCTTTTGTAAATCAGTGTTATAACTGAATAAGCAATAAATAAATAAATAAATAAATAAATAAATAAATAAATAAATAAATAAATAAATAAATAAATAAATAAATAAATAAATAAATAAATAAATAAATAAATAAATAAATAAATAAATAAATAAATAAATAAATAAATAAATAAATAAATAAATAAATAAATAAATAAATAAATAAATAAATAAATAAATAAATAAATAAATAAATAAATAAATAAATAAATAAATAAATAAATAAATAAATAAATAAATAAATAAATAAATAAATAAATAAATAAATAAATAAATAAATAAATAAATAAATAAATAAATAAATAAATAAATAAATAAATAAATAAATAAATAAATAAATAAATAAATAAATAAATAAATAAATAAATAAATAAATAAATAAATAAATAAATAAATAAATAAATAAATAAATAAATAAATAAATAAATAAATAAATAAATAAATAAATAAATAAATAAATAAATAAATAAATAAATAAATAAATAAATAAATAAATAAATAAATAAATAAATAAATAAATAAATAAATAAATAAATAAATAAATAAATAAATAAATAAATAAATAAATAAATAAATAAATAAATAAATAAATAAATAAATAAATAAATAAATAAATAAATAAATAAATAAATAAATAAATAAATAAATAAATAAATAAATAAATAAATAAATAAATAAATAAATAAATAAATAAATAAATAAATAAATAAATAAATAAATAAATAAATAAATAAATAAATAAATAAATAAATAAATAAATAAATAAATAAATAAATAAATAAATAAATAAATAAATAAATAAATAAATAAATAAATAAATAAATAAATAAATAAATAAATAAATAAATAAATAAATAAATAAATAAATAAATAAATAAATAAATAAATAAATAAATAAATAAATAAATAAATAAATAAATAAATAAATAAATAAATAAATAAATAAATAAATAAATAAATAAATAAATAAATAAATAAATAAATAAATAAATAAATAAATAAATAAATAAATAAATAAATAAATAAATAAATAAATAAATAAATAAATAAATAAATAAATAAATAAATAAATAAATAAATAAATAAATAAATAAATAAATAAATAAATAAATAAATAAATAAATAAATAAATAAATAAATAAATAAATAAATAAATAAATAAATAAATAAATAAATAAATAAATAAATAAATAAATAAATAAATAAATAAATAAATAAATAAATAAATAAATAAATAAATAAATAAATAAATAAATAAATAAATAAATAAATAAATAAATAAATAAATAAATAAATAAATAAATAAATAAATAAATAAATAAATAATATAAACTTTGTGAAAATGTTTTGTATACTATCATTGTTTTAGTGAATAGGAAAACTATAAATCGATTAATCAAATATTTAAACCAATGAGCTACTTTCGTTTAATTAAATTGAGATGAAATTTAGTTTCAATTTGTAACCCAACAATTTTACAGAAATGCAAGTTTCCGAGGGATGCGCACGCACATGAAGCAACACTTGCAACACATACAAAGTAATTCTTACACGGTTATCTGAAAACATGTTAAAAATGTGTCAGTGATAACTAGGCCTTGACCTCACAGTGTACAGTTTGAGAAATGCAGTGCTTTGCTTTTGCAAGGGTTTGACGTAAGATGATAGGTTTTTGACGGCACAATCTCGTTGCTTTTTCAGCACGAATGTAGGTTACCCAACGTTGTTGCCTTCCAGCCGTGCATGCGAGCCAAGACAAACAAACCTCTAGGTGCAAACTTTTCGAATATCAAAGTAAGTCTTTACTCACGATTCGGCACCACATTGATTCCACACCGAACACCGGCAACGATAACAATGAATTACACCTTGTGTGTGGAGATGTTTAGGTGTTGTAAGTGTAGAAGTGGAACGACCTGGAGTGACCCCACAGTGCAAGCTGATAATGTTCTAGTAGTTTGATTTTGAAACAATACATATTTGATGACGAAAGACGGAAATTCATCTGATAATTAGGCTTGTTTGGATGATTCATGTTTTTCTGACCGCGCTCAGTTGAATGTCTTGAACGTATACGCACGTGATTAGATTTCGTTTGGGTCTTACACCTTCTCGTATTGTGTTCTAGAAATAAACAAACTGCACGAGATAGAAATACAAAACAAAAATGCTTTGTTCGTTTTATATAGTGTGTGAAATGAATTACGTATAATACAGAATAGGGGTTATAGTTTTAAAATTGTGGGATTGCCAATTGGTCCCAGCAAAATCTGGGTTCAATTCCCAGCAGATAGTGAACATTGCAACATACACACATATATCAAGTATCTTCATTGATTGAATCGTTTGGATAGTTAATTTTACGTATTTAGTGTTTTTGGTAGAAAAGAAGTTTCCCCTTGGTAGAACTTTTTCATCGACAGAAATGTTTCGTTGTTCACTGGTCGCGTTACTGATTAAATTAAGAATATTCACTGGTTTGAAAGAGTATCTTCGCTTCACAGCGCGTCGTCACGTGTGTATTCCGATTAGTTCTACGCGCAGACGTAAAGTATTACTCTTCAGATTACAATCTAGAACAAAATTAAAATTACTCATCGTTAATAAATTGTTCACATTTCCTGTATCGTACATATGTAATTTTATAATTCAACATCATCCAGCAAATTGAAAAGTATGTAATAATTTCAAATTTAATATCCGGAAATTATAATGATTCTGCTTTAATTGTTTTCCAATATCACTTTGTCGCGTATTTGAATTTAAAAACTTACTTGGCGATCGGCATGTTTCAATAATGGTACGATAAAACGTTATAATTATTATAACAATCTTTACAACACAAAATAACGACGAATAACGGTTGATACAAAATTATAATTTGCTCAATAATGCTACAACACATAAGCGAAAAGGTGAAAACCGGGTTCAGTTTAGGTACGCAAGACCCAAATTATATGTAAAAAGTATTTACAACATTGTTGGTATTTCCAATTTACTTTGTAATTCAATAAGTTTAAAATAAACGCCATATGCCAATTACAAGATTTTTAACAGATTTTAATTCTGTCGAAGTCAATTGAGCTCGGTTCTCACTTTTGCAATGTGGTGTTGGTGTAGCGTTACTGAGATACGCTTAAAAATCGGTGATTTTGCGAGTTTTATGTTGACGGTAAAGTTTTTCATCACATTACCACATTTACACCATCCAAAACGCAATCACATTTTCAATTCGGCGATGCTTAGAAAAAGGATGATCATCTTCATTGCAACTATAGTTCATTTACTTCGCTGTTGGTAGGCCAAAGGGCATAAGCTCGGGTAGTGTTTGCACCAACCTCTGACCAAAGTACGAGTATCCCCACTCTCGCCTCGATACGTAACTACCTTCTGTCGGCGAGCCTTGCATTATCTCACAATCGCTATTAATCATGATAACGGTCGATGCTTGAGTAGAGGAAGGAATGTCAGGGTTTGGCCAAACGATCCAACTTTCAGATCTCGAAGGTCTCTGTGTTGTCAACTGGGGTTTGTTTGTATGGACTATAGGTTTGCTGGTGGCAACAGCAATGTCGGCTCCTATGAATAGTACTGTGTACCCTTAACTTGGCAAGCGATTCTAGTTTTGACATGCATGTCAATAGACGCAGAAATATAATCTTCCGCCGGCCGGCTGGCTGGCAAAACGAGACACATCAACCTATATTTTAAAGTTCACATTGTTGAGTCTGTGTACCTTTATCATAACGTTCTATTTTAGTTACCAAGCTCAGCCCCGATCATACGGTCTACTTTGAAGTCTGGCGCTATAAAGGTAGGCTTCGCTATCACAAGCTTGAAGCTTCCTCCCATCCCCATCTCATGCACCCCCTCATCGTTAGCCTCATTTTACAAACATGATACGTGTAAGCGCCATCATGCGCACTGAGCCTGGGCTCTTCTTACAACGCGCAGGCAACGTAGGAACTAGAGAATATAATTAATGGTCTCGAACCAGTTTGATGACCATCCATCCTGAGCCCGACACTGGATGTCGACATCGTATGTTTAAACTAAAATATTGATATCGGTTTTAGCCCTGAGGATGGGAGAAGGCGACGCTTCCGAAACATCAGAGCTAGATTCGTATCCATGGGACACGCGTACGATTTTTTTTTGTTAAACCAAGCACTTAGTTTGATAGTATCAGATACAAAAAGTATATTAATGCAAGTCCTAAATAAAAAATTAATGTTAAAATAGGTTTCATGTGGTCGCATTTATTGAAGTTTCAACTTAGGGATCTGAAACGCGTACAGGTGGCTGTGACTTCATGATTCAGTAGTAACAGACCAATCGCTGAGGCGGTGAGCGTACACAGACACAAACCATGACGTCAAATCCCATCAACATGGCGGCGGCTCGTTTTACGCGCCCTTTTATTTATCGTTACTAAACCAATTATTTTTAGGCATAGACTGATCCATTTTTTCAAAACTCAAAGACACAAAATTATTAAATGAGAGACAAGGTATTTAAAAATCGAGTAAAATTTTCATACGCGTGTTTCCTATTCATGCCCTTCTTCAGGAGGAATATCCGAGGGCTGTTAGTAGCTCGATCCCAGTGTATGCATCTTTTGACTGAGCAACCCCGGGATAACCTTCAGTCAATATTGCCGTTAGCGATTCTAAATTAGATCCTGATGATTGTGCTATCACTGAGCCATCTATCGGTATTACTTGCATGTTATTTTCTAAGACACGTGAGTTTCTTTCGTACCTACTTACTTCCTCTTCCTTGGGATCTAATTTCGTTGTACTTTTTGTTGTTTTTACGTATGTTTTGTATGATATATTTTGGCTGCTATGCGTTCTAATAAAGACGACGAGTGGGTGATGGTTGACCAAGCCAGGGTTTGAATCTGGAACGCATGCAGGATCGACCACAGCCAGTACGCTGGCTTACGTTGCAGTTAGCGGTGCAGGACAACTTTCAAAGTAAAGGTATTACATATTATAGCATTAACATTGCATGCCAATCAACAGGTTTGCGTCTGGAATGTTACTATTTTTATGAATGACAAACCGAGGTATAGTTAATGTGTATGCCAAAGACGTGTATTACACAATATATCTCGCCGATCTAGAGTCAAGTTCAAGAAATATTTCCTAAATTCAAGAGAGTTGTCTTGTCTGGAAATACTACGGGGATGTTTTTGTAGCCAACAAATACTAAACAGTGTTGCAAGAACGTAGCAGCTAGTTATTTTATGTCCTTGTCTCGACTAATTAGGGTTTTCCATAATATTTCGATAACGTACCTACACTGTTAGTTTTAAGTGACACAAAATCTAGATACGTCCTGTTGAATATGCGTACAAGAATATAAACTCAGCTTGTTTGTGTACTACATAATATCTAATTATTTCTGGGCCATTTCGACGCTTGTTTGAGTTCAGTGGTGCAGGCTAAGGTCTGCACCCGTCACTCGACGTTTCATCAGAATACATCTGGCATCATCACTGGCGACGTTTCGTTCCGTGCTCCTGAATGACGGCATACATGACTCGTGATCATGCTTGTGTGGTTCTGGTGAAACGTCCAATGATAAGGTGGGTGCAGGTACCGGATTGCAGCAGTAACCTCAACTGGAAATGTACCTGAAAGAAGTTACTTTCAGTAAGTCCGCGAAAACATCGGTATAACATAAATGTATAATTAACTTTGATATTTGGACTTGACTTGTTACATTCGGCAATGATGCTATCAAGGAGATCATTGGGTGAATTCATATTTATGAAACTAAAGTAACTCCAGAACGCCATATGTGCCATGTATACCCAAGCCGGGATTCGAACCTAGAACGCTTCTATTCAGATGTTACTAATGACTAATGAGCATCGAAATAACATGAAAATAATTTATCTATACATGTCATAGGTATATAGATTACTACCTATGGTTTTTATTCGGCTCCCTAGTAGGTCAGTAGAATGAGCTTTACTAACTCCAACGTAAGTATTCGCATACCGACCGCAGATACTTATCTACTGCCCCTTTCACGCGCGCTAATTCAAAGAAAACCGACATATTCCGGGCGATCTTGAAATAAGCCACGCGCACCGTTCCAGATAACCAGCGGAAGGTCGTAACTTATCCCCAGATAACCAACGGAAGGTCGTAACTTATCCCCAGATAACCAACGGAAGGTCGTAACTTATCCCCAGATAACCAACGGAAGGTCGTAACTTATCCCCAATGGACCTGTTCGTGTCTGTAGTCATGAGAATACTTACGTTGGGCCAAGTTTAGTTAGTCAAGCGGTAGAGATAGAGCTACGCTTGTTTCTTAGTTGTTGCAGTTTAGTGGGTTCAATACTTACTAAAGTTGTTTACAAGGTTTTAACCAGTACGTGTTAAATATTCAGTTTTACTTGTTATATACCCAACACACTCCTTCCTAACTATCCACATATTCAAATCAGCTGACGTCGTGTGCACTTAACACAGCAATGCTACGAAGAAACTGTGTTTGTTCACACATCTTTAGAAATAACTCATGGGCCTACCCTATTTAATTTTATCTACATAAGTTTCAAGCTTAACGTTTTCGTACGTGAAATTTAATACCGCTTACATTAGGCCTACTTTTTAATTGAGTGTTAAGGGTTTCCGAGTAAAACCGTATCAATAGGTGTAAATAATGCACCGTTTCACCTTTGCTCTAATGGGTCTCATGAGGGACCTTTTGAGAGCGTTTAAGATGATATATAACTTCTACAATTTTGAAATACTGATCTTTACGTTCCCCGATGTCACCAATTCTCATTATCCTTCTTAAAAAATTTCTGAGAACTCATTTTTGTGATAAAAATGTTTTAGAATGCAATTAAAATCTCTTATACGCACATTTTGTCTGTGAGGACACATTTTTGCAGTATTTTTTAAAGTGTGTGCGAGCTTTAAAAGGTATTGAAAGAACGAAACTAGTTTAACTGATTAATATGTTAATTATATTAAATTATAGAAATGTACACGGTTCGTAAAAATATATTGATGGTAATATTTCAATCAACATACCGTGATTTTTTCAAAACATTGCTTTAGCCACTATAGACCTACTAACATACATCAGGGAATGTAAGAGGGATGCTCCCAATCCATCATAACTGGCTGCCACTGTGTCTGGCCCATCCAAGTCACATATAGAATGTTGTGAGCTACCCGGCCTTCTCCACCCGACTTTTACAACACACGGAAGAAGTGGCCTTGGGTCAAAGTTTTATTTCGACATATTTTGAATAGCGTCCCAGATGTAAAAAGAACACGATATATAATCCTATAAAACCACGTACCTCGTATATACACGGCGCTCACATCATTACACCACGTATGAAAACGAGCTTCTGGAATGTTTCGGTTTCAGTTTATTTCAAATATCATTATTACAATATTCAATGGCCAGAATATTTGTATGCCCCTCTAAGGGTAGAATTTGAGGTGGTACTGTACTAGAGTATGATAGACAAATAAGTAAATAGAGACATTTTTATACATGGAAGTATAGTGTACATTCCTCGAAATAATTGGTAGGCATGCAACAGTGAAAGGTTTATAATTATTTTGCAAAAAAACATCACCTACACATGAACGGATATAGTAGGTTATCAAACGTTGATATATTTTTAATCAAATTACACATCATTAGTATTAGAGTGAATATACAGTTATCACTAATCACTCAGTAATTAGGTACTTGAAATATTGAACAGCATATATTTGTGTTTAACTTGGATACAATAAGTAAATTTTACGTTTTCTCGAAATAGTCTTAAATGATCAATTCGCCATACATGCTGCTTACCTTATTGATAGCTGTCTGCATACTTTGGTGTTGTTAAGTGAATGTGCATTAGCTTATTTTGATTTCTTGTTTAGAGACAAGATCCAACATTGGTGGAAATTCTATAAAATAGAGCGATTTGCGAATGTACACAAATTAGGGAATAGCTCGAGGATGGACATAAAATGTAAACAACTTTGAGGTCATTCTTCGCTGTAAAACAGGTCACGTTTGTCATGTAAGACGACACGTTAATAAAGCAGCTTCCATGTTGTAGTTCTTGCAACACTTTGTAGGAGGATCAAGCTGGGTCTGTACGTATTTTCTGAAAGATTTGTTGCAAAGGATTTACAGACCGCAATTTGTTGGAAAGCAGGATTATGTTTAGATTGTGAGTAGAAATATTGTAAAGCTCCCTGTCACTAATGTTTTGTATTTTGAGATTTGATTTTTATACTGCTCAGATGGAAACACGGTGGGACAGGAATTATAGGCACGCTTTTTTGGAAAATAACCTGGAATCAAGATGGCAGGACGTATTTAAAAAAAATCGCCGAAATGTTATTATTAAATCTAAACATATGACCTCATGTTAAAACAAATACTACTAATAATATATGTATGTAACTATTGTGTATAGGTAATAAATTTAAATTAAAACATTGTAAAAGAAGAAACTGTGAATCTACTGGCGAAATTACTTGATAATACAGAACAGGAATTCTTGTTTGTGAAGAGTGTAATTTTGAGCGACCTTCTTTTACACACAATTCTAGCAATAAATCGAAAACTGAACGTTTTGCAGCAAATTTCTTGTTTTTCAACTCGTGATTTCTTCTGTAAACAAATTCACACAATTTTCGCTTCTTTTACCTGATTTCCGGCTAAATCTCTCATTTATTTGGAATTTGATTGATAGAAAAATACAAATGGCTAGTCAAAAACGCATTAAAAACTAAATCTATCAAAATCGAAATGTATGTCGATAAAAATGATAAAAAGCTGTGCTAATTATGATAGCAGTTATCATTATCACGATAAGATTTTTATAAATAATGAGACACTTGAAATGGCGAATGAAGTTAAGTACTTGGAGGATGTATTCTAGAATCTAGACGGCCAACTCAGTTTTGCTAACCATACAAAGTACATGCAAAAAAAATAGTAAGAAAATAGGCTTTCTCTGAAAAGTGGCAAGATATCTTTCAACCTGGTCTATAGATTAGTATATAAAACTATGATTTTACCTCAACAAAAATACGCTGCAATGCCTACAAAATAATGCAATGAGGATTGTTTTAAAATGTGGTAGAGATATCAAAATCAAAGATATGATTAAAGCACTATACTGGCTTACTGTGCGGCAAAGTATTGTGTTTAATAGTCTTATATTTATAAATCTAAAACATCATTTTCTCCCCACTTTGATTATATAATAGAACTAAGAAAAGATATCATGACACAAGAAATAATAATGGTTTAAATTTTAAAAGAGTGAAGAAAAACATCACCCATGACTATGTGGAGGGCTCATTGTTCAATATCTTGCCTAAAGAGGTATAAGACAGGCAAAATCATTGCCTATATTTAAGACTAAACGTAGGAAATATGTTATCCAAAATGTAAACTAGATTCTGTTGCAAATAAAGGCATAATAAATAAATAACTGATGTTAAATGATGTATTAAGTAATATTATTATTATTATTTTATTATGTTTCGAGCTAATTTCTTGTTTTACAACCTGCTACGGTCGTAAACTGCAACCAGGACCAACCCGCCTCGTACAGACGTTGTCCGGCATACCTACCTGACATGGCACCAAACATTTGCTAGACGTCAATACTTAACACAGTTGACAACATGCTCATTCCGTATAGCAAAATGGCGTGTTCCTGTTGCCTCTCAGGAACACTATTAGACCTTGGGCCAGCTATAAACCCCCCTCCCCCCCCCCCCCGGTGCGGAAGGTCTGAAAGTGGTTTTGAGTACTTTGATATATTGACTTCCGATTTTCACTTGTTAGCCAACATGGTTTTGGTGGGTGCACCCACCAGGGGTGTCCAAATGTGGTACTGTGAAAACCATAAAAATATTAATTGAGGTATGTTGCCAGTTCAAAGAATTAACTATTTTTATAAGGATGTACTCTTTTATACGTAAGCTACTAAATAATACAATTTGTTGATTTTCAGGGTTACACAAACTAGTTATCTATTCATGTTTTGTTTTTATTTCGAGCAAAAAATCTATATAGTTTGGCCGCTCTGTAACGCCCCACCCCTCAAATAATGGAAGGTCTTAAAGTGGTTTTGATTACTATTGTGTATGTACTTTTGATTTTCACTTGTTAGCTAACATGGGTTTGGCGGGTGCATCTACCAGGGTTGTCCAAATGTGCCACCATACAAATCGATATTAATATTATATGCAATTCTTGAGAATAAATCAAAATAGTTGTAAGTATATAACCTCAAGCATCTAAAATGCTCGATAACAAGCATTTGTTATTTTTCAGGGGTGAGAAAAACATTCTATGTACATTTTATGTGAATTTTTTAGGTTAAAATGTATCATGTTTGCCCCATCTGTAACCCCCCACCCCTCCAATATTGGAAGGTCTGAAAGTGTTTTTGTATACTTTGATACATGACCTTTTGATTTTTACTTGTTAGCCAAGATGGTTTTTTGTGAGTGCACTTACCAGGGCTATCCAAAATGTCGAAATAGTGAGCAATATTAATGATAATTGTGATTTTGACAATAAAATGAACATTTTTGGAATTAAGTAACCTTTAACACATTGAAATTGTTAATTATACATTTTTCCATTTAAATGGTCGCACAACACAATATATTAATACATTGTATTTAATAATTTATACATTTTATTTGTTTACTTTGAGCATAACATGTATAGGGTTAACCCCATTTGTAATCCCCCGTTCCCCATATGCCGGAAAGTTTAGAACTGTTTTTGGATACTTTGGTACACTGTCTTTCGATTTTAGCTTGTTAGCCAACATAGTTGTGGTGGATGCACCCACCAGGGGTACCCAAACATGGCGAAATAAGGAGCAATATTTATATTAATTGCGATTCTGGACAGTAAATCAACAATTCTGGACGTATTTATTCTTTAACATTCAAAATACTTCATTAAATACATTTTTCCATTTAAGGGGTGCACAAAACTTTCCATATACATTTTTTGGTTTACTTAGAGTAGACAGTATATAAAGTTTTGCCAGTCTATGACCTCCCATATTACCCACATTGTGGAAGATGATGGAAGCGGGTTTGAGTACTTGAATAGATTGTCTTCGCATTTATACTCAATATACAACACGGTTTTAGCGGGTGCACCCACCAGGGGTGTCAAAATGTGGCATCTCAAATGTATATACATAAATATGAATTGCGTTTCTTGAGCGTTTATGTAAGTATGTTTGTTATTTTGTGACTTTTGACTGTTCCACCAACTAAGTGACATGCATTTGTATTATAAAAGCTGCACAATCCTTAAATAAACGTGTTTCTTTTTTAACGACGTTAATTAATGAAAAAAAAAATTAAATTAAAAATTAAAACAATAACCTAAAATGGATATTATTCTATGGAAATCACATATTACAAACAATGTTAATACACTTACATATATTTCAAAGCTACAAAGAAAAAAAATGCAAACTTCTCACCTTTATTAGCTAATAGTGCAAAAAATAGCGATCGAAGTTGGATTTTGACGTTTAAAGCGTGATTACCCCCGAAAATGTATTATTGACATGTATAATAAATTACTTATTCGTAATGTACTCATCAAGACCTTTCATTAGAGTGGTCGCAAACGACATTTGTGACTAAAGAATTTCATGATGTCCAAAAAGACACAGGGTGATATCTCCGAAGATAATGGCCAATTGGGTCTCAAACAATTTTTATAAATAAGAAAATAATATACATAGTTAAAACCTTACGTAAAACTAACTACTTTCTTACTACAAGACTCACAATTAACATTTGTACTATTTAGACCAAAATCTTTGGACACCCCTGGTTGGCTGTTCCACCAAAGTTGTGTTGGCTAACAAGTGAAAATCAAAATGTAATATTAAGAGGTATACAAAACCACTTTCAAACCTTCCGCACCGGGGGGGGGGGGAGGGTTTCTATTAGCTGGCCCATGGTCTATATACATAATAATGTAATTCTGAAACACATGCCACAAAGTTAAGATTATATTTACAATGAATATACCTAATTAATGTGTTTATTTTTGTATTGTATAATTTAATTAATGGCAATTAATGGTAATGTAATGATCTTCCATCGTTAATGTTAATAGTTTATTTTCATAATTTAATCCTAATCAATTCAGCAGATATTGAGAATTGAAACATTCGTGGGTGCACATGTTTAAGTTTTGCAATTACGAGCACTATCCTAATAAGTTCAGTTATTATTTTTGAAAAATCATTTTACGAGGTTTTAAAATTGGCCTCATTCACCGAATCAAACTCCACAATCGCGTTTTGTTTTGTCCGGAATTCTATTTTTAAATCAAACAAACCATAGACATTTAAAATAGCTACGATATTTGTCCTCCTGTTATCTTTCATTACTAGAACGTCACTATCATTTTCATATGACTCACGTGTTATACAATTCAGCTCAAAGACTATATTTAATTTGTAACGATATGAAAACGGTTGTAAAATATTATCAGTCACAGATTATTGAGTTTGTTATCTTCGAGGTGAAAGGGCAGTCGAGAAGTAACAGGACAATCGTGTTTTGTTGCAGCACTGCATTCTGTAGTCTCTGTAGTCTGTACCCTGACCCCCGTCTAACTAACTAGCTTATAGGAGGCCGCTCCGTCCCATTCCATCGTGCGCTACGGTGAATGACGCCATTAGCCCAAAGGTTGACGACTCACATCACCCAGATAACCCTTACTAATTAATTGATTGTTAAAAAGTTACACTTACAGATATGATTGTTTAGTATCCAATAACCGAAAAAATCATTTACACACACACAGATTGTGTCAATAATTCTGCACGTGCGTCAGGCGAATACGTGAATGTCTCGGCGTTCTTACAAACATTATCTAAGGTCGTTAAACACCTGAAGTTTGACGAAGGAAGATAAAATACCGAAATACGTCACTGTTTAGTGGAGCCTAACTGGTGAATGATAGTGATGGTGATATGTTGTGAATGTGAGACAAAGGGCAAAGCGATTGCGATTGGACCTTGGAATCGATTGTAGACGTGCGTTTTTGTGTGTGAGACAACAGAGAGGGTTGATTTTTGTGGCGTTGGTGATATGGGAAATGTTATTTTTGTAATACTCAAGATAAAATATGTCGACTTACAGCGAGCTGGTTTTAAAACAGAAGCTTTTAAAAATCCAATATAATGTGATATATTTTCTCTTCGTATCTTGACTTAAGTCGATCTGGACGACGTTTCACTACGAAGAACAGTAGATATTTAAGTTGGAGATAAGATACTGATACAAACAATTGAGATAAATACTGTTTTGAATCAGAGGATAATATGTATTTAAAATGCAAATGCAAGATTGTATTTGCAATAATACTGATACAAAATTGGATAAATACAAATAATAGTTGTATACATTATACACCATCTGAACTAAGTTCAGTCATTGTCAAAAAATATATTAAATTGTAACCTTTGAACTGTTGACGATCTCTCCCTTTATATATTTCAAAGTAAAATTGATATAAAAAATATAAACACATTTTGATTCGCCAAATGACGACAGAAGAATATCTCGTGGACTGAAAACATGAACATGCATTAATTGTGTTTTTACTGGCTGTTGGATTTTGTGTACCGTATTTGGTAATTACAATGCATTTATTCCCTTATGACTATTATGTATTTAATATAATAACCTACCGCTGGAAAGTCCTGTGTTTAAATCAACTCACACATATAAAATGTATAATTTCACTAACATTAATTACACTTTTCTTTAATGGATCTCCAATTCGGGACATCGCGGGTTTATTTATTTACGGCTACCAGAAATCGTAAGTACAATATATATTTAGCAACTATTATAACAATAATAATTACACATTAATCCCATACTCATATGATTAATGGAAAGGATTCCAATATGGTACGATTAAAATATTACTTTGCTAAATGCCATAATAATGTTTCCCTAAGAATCCCTGCTGTAGGTTGCACACCAGCTCTACCTGAGGTCCCCTCTTCAGGGCCCTCATTCCAGTACGTAAGATGCAACCGGTTGCAACTTGCGCCCGAGTTACGGAATTGGGGGCGCAAGTTTATAACCGACTACAACCGCCTAAAACTGTTCTGGAATGAGGGGCCAGATGACAAACTGGTATGAAATGGAGTTTGTAATGGATATTTGGGAAGGAATGCCCGACTGTCCCAGTCAATGCCAGCGTTCATCTTGTGACTGAGGAAAACCTCCGGAAAACAAAAGTGAGGAATGTTGGAGGCCGGAATCAAACCGGCGACCCCAGACATAGAGTTGTGTGTTACCTCTGAGCCACCTCGATCGGTGTAAAATACAACACTATCCTCACGTCTATCAGATAGACCCAACACTAAGATGAGCGTTGGAGTCCGAGTCTGCCAGCAAACAGAAGACTTGGGATCGTGTCCCAACCCAGCGCGTGGGGTGGGCAGTGGTGTATTCGAGCCTAGGCGGGCTTAGGCGCCGCCTAGGCGCTTTTTCCCAGTACTGCTGTTTATTTTTTTTTAATTTCAAGAACCCATGTAGTATTCACAATGTCTATAATTGAGAAAAAATATGTTACCTTAACGTCTTCATAATATATTCAGGTTTAATGTATGTAACATCTTTGTCCGGCCACTTAAAGCAATCCGTCATCGCCCCCCCCCCCCCCCCCAGCCCCCCTTCACCCCGTGCACACGTTAATTCAACCCCCTAGGCAGTTTATATTTTAGGAATCCACCTCTGAGCGTGGGTGGGTCCTTTAAATACTATTATGTTGAGGTTCACTTCGGTCTTGCCTAATTCATTTAGTGAGCTGCTTGAAACGACATAAAATCATACTTGGGTCTCATATTTTGGTAAGGCTGCTAATCTAGACAATGTTTGTTTGATATGTACGAATAATGTTAGAAACAACACGTGGCAAACATTCCCAAGGCAGAATTAATATGAACCTAAAAGCAGGTATCATTACACCTAATTGACCAGGGCCAACAGTAACACATCAGTATTGTAGTACATTGTAGTAAACAGTACATCACATAGTAATCATCTATTGACATTTGCCAGTAATATGACATTCACCCTATCTATGAATCTCGTAATGACGTAATGCGCATATAGTTCTTTAAAGTATATTTCGTTCATAAATAAGTATATAATGGGATTATAATCTTTTATAAATAGCTTCTGTTTCACTACTTTTTTACTGTATACTAATATTAACTTTGTTTACTGCCCGCACACAATGATCTTTTTCATTATGTGGGCTTCTCACTTTCACAGATACAATATTTTTAATATTAACTTTATTTCTAACTAGAAATCTTGTAATTTTATGTCGTTATTTGATTTTATGTTTATTGGCAGCACTGTATATGATTTATATTTATTTATAATATTGATTTTTGTGAGAATAAAATATAACGTATCTATCTATTCAAGCATTATCCTTAGCCATTGTATTAAATCCATGTTATATTTTTCTACGACGTTTTAAACGAAACCCCTATACGTTTGTTTTTGTTCTTCCAAGTATGTTTAGAAGTCACATCTCGTCTTTACAAACCCTTCTAACTTTTTCCAATACTAATTAAGATGAGATTTAATTACAAAGACTAGGTCTTACGCCCTATAACTCGAGGTAGGTTGTGATCAATAAAGCTCCGGGGAGAAGGGTAATGTGGGGAGGCGGCTGACCCCGTGATTTCGTTGGCAGTTTACGAGGCTCTAGCTAGGTCACGAGAACTATGGATGCTGCGGGCGCTGCCGCCGCGATCGACCCGCTGCCACTTTTACTCGGATTGTTCTAGAAGCTTGAACCGTTTCATTGTGATAGGAACCGCTAAGCGTATACAGCTTTAAAACGTATGGAGCTTATAGTTTTACAGTGAGTTCATGTACAAGTACAACAGGACTTCCAAGAACAGGAGTTGGCTAAGTGCAGGTACCCCCCCCCCCCTCCCCCTCCCTCCCCTCCTCCCTTTCTCATAATCATGATCGATCATAATATGCTCTATATTAAATTTGCACTAGTATAGTGTATAGTAGGACCTCGGTCCTGTTGCAGATATAGACTGAATAATAATAATAATAATAATAATAATAATAATAATAATAATAATAATAATAATAGTAATCATAACAATAATATTGACAGTAATAATAATAACAAAAATAATAATAATAATAATAATAATAATAATAATAATAATAATAATAATAATAATAATAATAATAAAAATAATAATAATAATAATAATAATAATAATAATAATAATAATACTAATAATAATAATAATAATAATAATAGTAATAATAATAATAAAAGTAATAATAGTAAAATAAAAATAATAATTTTTTTTTTTTTTTATTTACAATATACATTTGTCCCATTACATAATTGGTTGCATAATATTATCCGGACATCCACAAGTTGCACAAGCAACTTATCTGTGGATTTAATCTAACTTAAAAAACACAGTATAACACTTCTGAACTAAATAAACTAAAGTATACTAAAGTATGGTATGTTCCACATATTCGAAACAAAATAGTAATGGAACTGAAAAAATAAAAAATTAATGCATTACAAATAAAAAAAACATGACACTGCGCAATATAATAAAAATGTCACTCTTGATTAATTGAACAAATAAATTAAAAATAACTACAATATTATATTATTTTATATTATATTTATTTATATTTCTTGTGTGTTTGGAGCTGTGCTCTTTTCTGCCAACGTCTATTCAATTCACTTTTGTAATGAATACAAATAATTAATAAATAAATAAATAAATAAATAAATTTACTTTTCAATTCCACGAACGTGTCTACTATTTTAATCTCCATTGGAATTTTATTAAAATAAAAAGGTAAACAATAACTTAATGATCTATTTCCATATTTGTTATTTACTAGTGGTAACCTATACATACCAGCACTTATTGCCCGAGTTGAAGTATCATGAACAATAGGAATTTTGTATTGTTGTTCGAAAAAGTATTTTAATATTAGCTTGTATATAAAAATTTCTCTTACTGGCAAGACATCAAATAATAAATATAAATCATGTACACTAATACTACTTTCTGCTTTCCCTCTTGTGCTCATCATCTTTAATATATTGTTTTGTATGGAAATTAAGTTTTTAAGTTGCGAGTGGGAGGCGTCTCCCCAAGCTAATATCCCACACGAAATGACGGATTCCGCGAGAGCGACATACACCATTTTTAAATGTTTAAACGGTAAAAAGTCTCTTAGAGCATAAAGCTGATGAGCACAAGATCTTAGGCGCTTACATATTTTTGAAATTTGCATATCCCAGCAAAATTTTTGATCTATTTCTAAACCTAGATATGGATGACTGTAAACTGAAGCGATGGTAGTGTGACATGAACATTAAATAATAATAATAATAATAATAATAATAATAATAATAATAATAATAATAATAATAATAATAATAATAAAAATAATAATAATAATAATAATAATAATAATGATAACAATAATAATAATAATAATAATAATAATAATAATAATAATAATAATAATAATAATAATAATAATAGTAATAATAATAAAAGTAATAATAGTAAAATAAAAATAATAATAATAATAATAATAATAATAATAATAATAATAATAATAATAATAATAATAATAAAAATAATAATAATAATAATTTTTTTTTTTTTTTTTTTTTTTTTTTTTTTTTTTTTTTTTTTTTTTTAAGTTTTATACATTTTTAAATCTTGGTATAATTTACACAGTATACAATAAATAAAAGTACACATTTAGAAAAATAAACCAACACAAAATAATATAATATCAAAATCACAACAATCACATATAATAATAATTAAATCATAACTCTCAACAAAGTGAATATTTAAATTAATCGCTTTGCCCACTAAGCTTATAGAAGCTTAACAGTGGGCTTCGCTTCAAATTAAAATAAAAAATATTGGAGCGGCATACATTCATGAGAAAAAAACTAAACAATATTCAATTTTCTTATACATCACAATAAAAGTCTACAATAAATTTAACAAACAAGGATAATTTATATTTTGAACAAAGGCAACAGACAATGATAGATCAATACACACTTTGCCACGAGTCTGGTGCACCAACTACAGAGAAAAATTGGAACGCGGAGAAAGTAAAGACAAACTAAATTAACGATAGAAGATAAAGTCTTAATCCTTTTTTGATTTCAAATAATTTGGTCAAGTTAATTAAATTATCAGGCAAATTGTTAAATGTGACTGGGACTAAAAACTCAAAACACCTTTGGCCATACTTGTTTATACACCTAGGAACTTCATACTTCAATTTTGACTGACTGCGAGTATTTAAATTTCTACATAACACAATTTTATACTCACTGATAAAGTAATATTTTAATATTAATTGATACAAAAACAGTTGTTCAACTGGTAGAACATTGCACAAATAATAGGCATCACGAGTCGAATGAATTTGAACATTGTGTGGTCTTATTTCACGCACAAGTTTATTTTGCAAAACTTTTATTTTATTCAAATGAAAAACAGTAGCAGACCCCCATGCCAGAAGACCGTACGCTATGACAGACTCTGTAAGCGCCAAATAAACATTACGACGCGCAGAAAAGGGCAAAACGTATTTTAAAAAGTAGCACTGCCTGAGGCAAGCCCTTAATCTATTACAAACCGCTTCAATCTGGGGTCTCCAACTAAAATGCTTATCAATGACTAAACCTAAATATACATGAGTGTCAACATTCTCGACAAAGTCCAGACACACACACGTAACCGGATCGACCTGATTATGTAAACATTCACTTGTGTGACTTATCACCCTAACTTCCTGGTGAGCATCCCTGTTATGAGGCGTACACAAATGAATAAGTTTAGTCTTACTGATATTAATTACTAATTCTGCATCATGAATCTCTTTTAATAAGTTGATAAAATCAATCTGCATACGCAACTCAGCAATTTTAAAATCTCTGTGAACCGATACTAACAAAATGTCATCAGCATACATAAAAACATAACAGTATTGAAAACATTTAACCAAATCGTTTACGTACACTAAGAACAAAATAGGACCTAAAATTGAACCTTGGGGAACCCCAGCATTAACCCCTCGTTCGTGACTGAAAACGCTTCCTACCTTTACCCTAATACGACGATTTGTTAAATAGTTTTTAAACCAACTCAAAATGGGTCCACGAATACCAATTCGCTCTAAACATTGCAACAATTTAGCATGATTTAGTGTATCAAAAGCTTTGCTTAAATCTACAAACATAGCAACTATGTGCATGTTATCATTTAATTTGTTATTAACTAAATTTGAAAATTTCACGAGCAGATCAGTGGTACTCTTGCCTTTTTGAAACCCAAATTGATTGGCGTTAATAATTTTAAATTTATCTAAATAGTTGCAAAGTGCGTCCGCTACCACACGCTCCATTACCTTCTCAACCACCGAGAGCAGTGCAATGGGTCTGTAATTACTGAAATTCATATGACTGCCTTTTTTAAATACAGGCCTTACAATAGATACCTTCAACATATCAGGTATTTCCCCCGTAGCTAAAGACAGGTTAATTATCTTTGCAATTATGGGACTAATCTGTTCGCTTACGTATTTTAAATCAATCACCCTTATCCCGTCAATTCCAGGCTGCTTATTTGTGTTTAAATTATCAATAATTTTGCGAACAGTAGCCGAACTGGCACTCCCGAAATACATTGACTGTCGCTGAGTGGAACGAGACAACCGCTTTGAGGTTTCAGTTGAGCATTGATGTTGAATCCCAATAATCTCTTCCACAAAACTATCAACAAATCTACTTGCCACTTCTTCTTCACTGTACAGAGTACATAAATATTTGTTAATTACAGAATCTACTGATTGACGCTTTGGTTTACCCATTACATCATTTATTACCTGCCACGTATTTTTAATGTCTCCTTTATATTCCTCAAATTTATTCTTATAATACTCACGCTTGGCTTTAAAAATCTCTTTCGCAACTAAATTGCGAAAACGTTTATATTCTGTTTCGTATTCCCGCCTCAAAGGGTTTGTTGGCCTAACATTTCTCCACCTACGAAATAACTGGTCCCTCTGCTGTGTCATAATGACAAGGTTATTAGTCATCCACGCCTTGTTAGGTCTTTTCCTCCTACGCCCCGATAACGTTAAAGTAGAATTAACGTGTATATTTGTTATTATATTTCGAACAGAATTGTAAAGCTTGTTACAATCTTTTATTTGACTTAAGTATGTCCAATTTACCTCTTTCAATGCAGACAACACTTTCCTTTCATTTAACAGTACTTGACGCTGGTTCTCTATCTGACCGGTAACAACATTACTTAACCCCACTGACGTCATAACCATGTAGTGATCACTTACTTTACATCGAAAAATTGCAGATCTTACAGAATCAAATTTCCCTCGGACAAAAATATGATCAATACATGTTTGTGACCACATATCCCTAATTGGTTCTTCTCTCGTTACGCCATCAATGCATTTTAAAAAACCCAAACCCGCCATACAATTCTCGTATGCATGAACACATGCGTCGCACTGTTCAAGTAAGTCTATGTTCATATCCCCCAGGACTATAACGTTAGGATTAGTATCACGCACTAACACAGATTCAAGCTCTCTAATGAAATTCATTTTCATTTCCGTAGGTGTTGACTGCGATGGGGGTCTGTATACTGCCATCAGTGAAATTTTAATTTTATTTGGTAATGTTAAAAAGCAACTTAGAGTCTCGCAATACAACATATTCTGTTCAACTAGCCTGAAACTTATAGTAGATTTAATAAGAATTAAAATTCCCCCACCTCTGTTGTTCGGTCTTGTTCTATGCACCGACTCGTAACCATCAAAACAAATAAACCTGTCCTCTACATTTCTAATCTCAGTTAGCACAAGAATATCAAAAATGCCAACCTGATTACTCAATAAGACCTTTACCTCATCCCATCTGCTTTCAGATAAAGATCGAACATTTAAATGAATGAAAGTATAACCTTCAACCTCACTAAACCATTCGCTTAAATCATCAACAACCTCGCATGTATTTACTTCCTCAAACTCGTGATCAATATCCATTGCCAGGTTTGTCAACAGCAACACACCCGAAAACACGACACAAAACAATTACTACCAATAACCTTTAGATCGCAATTTTCTCAAGATCCTTATAAGAAAATAGCTTAATAACGTTACGTGTATTTTCGTCTTTGCGGACGAAAACTTTTCCGAACTTGAACCACACGAACTTATAGCCAACCTCTCGAGCACGAGCTTTGGCCTTCCACAACAGGTCGCGATAAAACGGAGCCAAGTTCTCGCTGATGTAAATACGATCCTGCGATGAGTTGTTGATCTGAGTTATAACCTCACTTGTCAATTGCCCAACTTCTCGTTTCTTACTTACGAATAGGTCTCTCTTCTTCTTACTAGCTAATTGCACAATGATTCGAGGTGGTCGCCGGTCCCGGCCCCCTGTCCTAGAAGGAAGACGATGGGCGGACTCGATGTCCCTCTCCTTCAACGGAATGGCAAGCTCCTCAGCAACTTTCAGAACAAGCTGCTCTACGTTTTCACCCTGGAATTGTTCGATGTTGTCCAGCTCAAAGCTCTTGGCCCGGCTAAGTTGGTCCAGAGCCACTACTTGAGCAGTCAAGTCTTCAATAACCCTATCTTTATCCTCACACTGTCGCTCAAGTTTTAACACTGCGTTTTTTAATTTATCAAACTCATAAGAAAAAGACTTTTGGAACTCACGTAACTCCTCCGATAGACTGTTAAAGCTCGCGCGGAATTCAGCTTTAAGGTCCTCAACAATGGCCACAGAGAACATCGGGTGGGCGTCCACTGGTGTTGACTGGCCCGATTTTTTTAGATCACGACATTTAACACAACGCCAATTTTCTTTAGCTTCCTGAGATTTTGCACGGTATGTTGATTTCTGCAAGCCTGCACAATTAAAATGGTACTGACCACCACAGCCAAAACACTCAATGAAGTCACCATCCGCCGGCAAACTCTGCTTACATTTAGCGTTCGCGCACGACATCACTACAGTTGTACTGTAATACTCTCATGTACGGAGCAAAACAACTGCACGTCCGACCGCTACCGCTCCAAGACTGCGAATGATAATAATAATGATAACAATAATAATAATAATAATAATAATAATAATAATAATAATAATAATAATAATAATAATAATAATAATAATAATAATAAAAATAATAATGATAATAATAATAACAAAAATAATAATAATAATATAAATACAATAATAATCCATTACATGTATTTATATTATGCCCTATGTATGCACAGCTATGTAAAGTCGTTCCACAGCAGCCTTGTGGATGCTGACGTCATAGAATGTCAGTATTTGATGAAGCCCCCGTCGATTGGAACCGACTAACTAATCTATGACATCAGCATTCACAAGGCTACTGTGGAATTACTTTATGTACACTGGCGAACATGTGGAATAAATTTTCGGTTGGTGTGATAATTTCTAGTAGGCCTACACTTCTTCCTGGTTGTTTGTTTTAGAAGTCTGTTAGAGATGTTTGTCAGTTTTGGAAGCAAACTGTTCGTTGGCTCGTTCCTTCTTCTATGCAGATGTCCAGGTTTCGGTTCCCGATGACAATTCGAAGCTTCCCCAATAACAATCAGTGCTTGTAGCTGAGTGGGTGTAGCAAGGTGTAGACCTCCAAAGAGGCCGACGGCAGCGCCACCGTTTTGCAACGAGTGTACTTAGAAAGACTTGATTTTGACATGGCCTACTCCCATGTGCCTGCTCGATGTGCGTATCATAGTCGATAAAGAAGTTCCCTTCCAGGGAGGAGAACTTCTTTATCGACTCTGATTCGTATACACACCGAAAAGGGCAAGTTTTCTCCACTATTTAGGGGCGCTGGATGCCGTAGGCTATGTATAATATGTTTACTTCATCATTCAAGTAAACACAAAGTCAGATTGGGAAGAACGTAAGTGCGTATTCCGCCAGGACGCAAAAGTGAAAACCATAAAACAACAACATTGATAAGTGATAATACCACCCTCATCACATGCATTTCTCGCAACAACAACATTTATAAATCTTACCCACTCAAACCCAATCTTATCTGCTCAACTAGTTCAAGCTCTCATCGTTTTATCTCCCGTTTCGCCACGACTCCGATGTATCAGATGTTGTATATATAAAATATAAACAATACAATAATGTAAAGTGGAATGGAAACACTTAAATTCAAATCAATGTAATATTACTCTGTATCATATATAAACATTAATAACAACAACATTAACAATTAATAATATTAATTCCTTAACATTATTAAAGCAGTTACCGTACTATAACGGTCTTCAAAATTTTCACTTTTCTTCTTGCGTACAGTGCTCACATATAAATTACACGCTTTCTGTCTGTGTTTCACAAAAGCCATGTATAGTCTATACAGGGAAATAAAACTTTACTTATGCAAAGAAAAGTATCACTTACAACAAACTTAATTTTATATATACATATTAATAAAAAATAAAAAATAATATATAGTCGCGTTCTCAACTTCTAGAATGTCACTGACGCAACATATACTTAAACAATTACTTAATTAATTGTAGTAACTGTCTCTCTGCTCAGTACAGTGAAGTCTTCTACTGGCAATCAATTAGTGTACTCGATAGTGTATTGGAAGACAACATACATATTATTATTGTGAACGTGCTAATCGCCGCCATTGCATCAACACGTTCAACCACGTTTCGTTCACATACAAACATGTCGCCGAATCGATGTTCTCAACTTATCTCGACGATAGTATATTTAGGCCTCCGATACGAACGACGAATGTGCCAGACGACAAAGACAAGATCCTGGGTGCGGGTGTCGACGCGGTGCTCTATCGATTGGTACTTGCTTTGCTCGTTTCGTACAGCGCGGTGAACTCTGACATTTTCCCACCCCCCCAGATGAAAACTGCACCTCAACCACCCCAAATGTTAGCGTGTTGGGCCCAGTTGCAGCCTCGCACCCCCACCTACGCCTATAGGTCAAGAGGGCAAAGACGATCAACGCCCCCCCCCCTTCCCCCTCACACCACCCCCACCCACTCGAAGGAACTCTTATGTGGGGAGAATGGAACGCGAGGCGGAACACAAAAGAAGGGGAAGTGTTTTGCTATAGTAGAACGTAACCGAGAGTTTGAAATCGAAATCGAATTGTTATCACTTGAACATAAGCTGGGTATTGGCTCAATAAACTTTGGTCGTGAAACTCAGTGATGACGAAATAACAGCTGTTGTGGAATTGGTAATACCAAATGCGTGTTCGACATTTTAATCGCGTAGATAACTATAATCGAACATGAAATCAAAATCATTGTGTTCAAACAAATGATTCATTTAATAGTTTTTTTATCTACGCAATATGATGAAAATATTATCATTATCGAACAAAAAGTCACAAAACATTCTAATTATGAAACCCAATCAATTGCTATAATTGTGTATTGGCATTAAATACTTCCCACAATCAGTACGCCTAGCGTAAACTATACATTATAAATGTAAGTAATTGCATTTCTCGAACAATATAATGATTTGGCATAATTATTACTGCAGCACACGGCTTAAAGTGTCACGAAATCATACAAAAAGTGTCGAAAAAACGTACGTAGGGTATTCACATTCACCCACGTTTAAGCTCATTTCAAACACAATTGTTATCATTAGGATTATATAGTTGATGGATTGATGAAAAAAACAAGTCCTGGTAAAGCCAGGGTAGAACAGGTGAAATATTTTAGTTGTATGGATAATATTTTGATAACGTTGCTAATCGAGACGACGATTGGGTGATATCTGACGATAAGTATCGCCATAGCATCCCATGACTAAAGCAGGATTCGAACCTGGAACGCTTAAAATATAGTTACATTACCAGAGCAACGCCATTGTGCCGTCTTTCGGAACATCTGTTATGGTCTTATTAATTAATGTACTTTGAATTTTGATTTAAAATTAATGTTTTGCAGTAGCGTTAAGAACTGTTTTTAATAACCATACATTATTATTCTTTTTACCACCAACGTATATCAAGGTATTAATTAGTTGGAAAGGATTTGAAGAGTCAAATGGAAAACCAGTCCACAAAGTGCTCTGGCTGTGTTACATAAAACAAGTTATGTCAAGAACTGAACTTCATTTTCCACGGACGAAATGGGTTCAATCACATTGTTTATAGCAATACTCCGGACTCCGGACTGAACTGATGTTTGCATAAAATTTAGCTTATATATACCTTACTTTTGCACATTTTCATAGCTAACTCAAAATGGTCCAAATGTGGAATTTACTGGTTTTTCGATTTGCCTCTTCAATTATGAAGATGATGTTTCGGACTCAGTGTTTCTCTCATAAACAAGAAAAGTATAGATAGTATGAGAATTGAACCAACGGAGTCCAGCGTACCAACCAACAGTGGTGCGGTGTCAGCTGACCTGTAGCCTCTGTATATTTGAGTTCACCTAATCCCTTCCATCTCGCACAGTCGCACTACGGAAAAAACAGTGTGACATGTCTTGAATGCTTTCTTCCAATGCAAAAGAAAAGGTCCATAACAATTCAGAATCGAACACACTAAGCTAAACTATGTATTCTGGGGACCACAAAATGAACTACAACAAAGTAGGTGGATGTTTAGCTTTCAACTGGTGAAAATTTGTAATTATTGGAACTACAGTGGCGCAAACAACAATACAGTTTATCGGCGCTATCTCTTTAATAGTTGCGTTCTAAAATTATAATAGATTAGAACACGTATTGATAAAGATAAACTGTAACATTGGAGCCGTAACATAACGTTTAGCAAGGAGAATCAATTATTGTAATTAATTGAGAGCAAAGATTACAACTTATCTTTGTTGAGAGAATAAACTACATATTATTTTGTTTGTACTTGCATCCATAGTCGAAATACACACGTGTGGGTATGGATGTGGGTGTGGGTGTGGGTGTGGGTGTGGGTGTGGGTGTGGGACTCGAATCTTTGTCAGTATTTGAGAGTCTTTGTTCCAAACACAGGATGCAAAGGAAAATGACATAAATTACTCGTTGCTATGGCAACTGCTCACCGGCGATCGAAGTAACAATGAAATGACATGGATTTTCATGACGAGAAAAGTTTTATGGGTTCGTTCACTTCCTTTACGTCGTTTCATCTGCATTGCATTTTAATCGTCAAAACAACTAAAGTGTTTCTGTGTAGAAATTCATGACAGTCTTTTTCGTAAATACGATTATCAGTAGGTTGACTACAGATACAGTTATTTATTTGAAATTGAATGAAATAACCATCTTACCTTAATTAATTTATCTTATTATTTTTTTGAGCGCATGAAGTATTAGTATAATTACACTAAATCCTGTCAAAATTCAGTAGAATTTCTTTGACAACTACGGAAAATGCATAAATTAGTTTTCTACGGATGACAATTATAGATAATGCAGTCTACATTACACATATATACATATATCGATAAACTCGTTGATTAACACCTGAAAACATATAAATAATATTTATAATAATAACTGTAGAAACTTTATAGTAATCTCCTCCTTGATTTCTTGGCTCAACAAGCGACCACATTAACATTGGTGAAACTGATTATGTTTGTTGAACATGATGCAAACAAGGATAGTAAATACAGTTTCATATTGGACTGCGGATTAAAGTTTAAGAGTACACTGGCAATCCGCTCTGTCAGCAATATTGATGCTCGCATAGAAACTCTCGTAAACGGTGAAATTACCATAGAGAGAACAAATTGTGAACTTGTGTATACCAAAAGAAGTCTACACAGACAATACGACAGGGAAAACTCGCCAGTTGCTTGGGTACACAGCATACGAGATTAACGATTATCTAACCTAGATAGATATTTATATACCCACATCGGGAACGGCATGTTTTAATTTTCAAACTGTTTGATAAGTAAACAGTTTGATTTTTTGATACGTTAACAGTTTGGTAAGTTGAGATTTTTTGTACACGTTTTTTAATTCCAGAAGGACCTTTGACCTCTATTAACGACAAAGGGTAGTCTCACAACAAAAAGCGCGCGAAATTGAAGTTTTATTGTAATCTTCAGACACAGTATATTCCACATATAGATTGCAGAAGGTAGTTGCATTTCTCTGCCACTGTCTACCCCCACCCACCCCTTGTTGCGAGTGCAAAAGTTAGTATGTGAAATATATCTGTCAAGATGTCCCTTATAGTCTATTACACTTACTACAATGAGGTGAACCCCATCTCACCCCATTGTGGCGACGATAAGGGTAGTCTGGTAGACAGTGGCAGAGAAATGCAACTTCGTGACTGCAATCTCAACATGGAATACACTTTAGCTACACAATATTACAAAAGTGATACGCCTGCCTTGTGGTTTCTCGTAAGAACTAAAAACTAGATTTAATAAATTACAAATATTTCATCATTCAAATTCAGTTATTATTATATTATTCAGTTATTATTGGTAATGTAAACAATAACAAGAAATATATGAATTACTTATTACCCGGAAACGATACATATTTTAAATTTTGAATCCAGTTTTTTTTTATTCTTACGAAACCACAATTCGGGTATTTGTCGCGTTCTCTAGATAATACTAAAAAAAAACTCCAATTTCGCACAGATTTTATAGTGGGACTATACCCTTTCACCTTAGTGTGTACCTCCCTAATGATGCGCCTAGCTTTGTGCCCGTTTTTTTTAAATAGAAACTTATAATTATACAATCTAATGCTTGTGCAAAGACAAAAGAAATTCTGAAACGGATAACATTATAATATAATAGTATGTTCATTACAATTAGTGAATAGTTTCCACTTGTGCGCAGCAGACAAAACAATTGTGAATGGATACCTAAACAGCCCTTGAGTTATTGAAAATCTACTTAGCCTATGTACACACAAAATAATTAAAATATTGTGTGAATGTGAACATGAAAGAAAGGTGTTGGACTTTTGCGGACATTTCTTCTTGGACAATGGCACGACAAAATGTTTAGAATATTATATGCTCCAAAACATGGCATTCTTTCACATCAGTGAAACTTTGGCTCTCATGAAAAAGTAAGTATCCGTTATCTGCAAGCGGTATCCAACCAAGAAGGTAAAAATACATCTAAGAATGCACCGAGACCATAACTAATTGATTGCACTTTATAGGACTCAAAATCGTTGTATGTGAATACGTAGGTGACCTATATTTGCTTGAATAGAGACGGACACTTTGGTATATAGTATAGACATTGAATAACATTCTTCTACTATCAGCTTTAATAAACCAATTTTATCTTGATCGATAAGGTCCAATGATCTTTTTATGTTTCAGTGTTTCGTGTACTTAATGGGCCATTCCTATTAAACTGGAGGCTGGGCTACACAATGTTTCCATTTGTATTTTTGTACGAGCAAATGTCAATAATTGATGGTTATATGTTAATGGCCTGCAGACATTTGATTTGACCCACAACGTTTTACTGGCGTCGTTCGGTAGCATATGTTTTACGAAATCCATTATTTAGAAGGTGATAGATAATATTACTCTCATCACGATATACGTACATCTGTTATAATAATATGTTTGTACACTAAATACAAGATATTATCAATGAACTACAACGAAACAGAATGTCGGTATTCTCACCATCGTCCTTGACATTGATGGAGGTCAAGGGTTCGAATCTCCTCCTTCTACATAATCGATTACATCAGTCACACCTATTCTAGGTGGCGTTGTTACTGAGACAAACGTCAGTGAATTGATTGATGGTGGAGGGTCGAACCCATGACCTCCGGAATTAACTCTCGCACTACCACAGAACTATGCCTATGTTTTATGATCCAACTCAAACACACCCTTACCTGTTAGGACTTACGAAGAACATTATTTTTCTCCTACAGACCAAACACCAGCGACTGTTTGTCTACGATTCGTACAGTCAACATTTGCTAGTCGGCTAGTAGCGGAATGTAAACGCATGCACGTATCACCCATACGTACCATCGTGCGCTGTCATCGTCCTCTCACTTGCGTTCTGCTACTAGCTGAGTGATTATGTGGAACGGTTCGAAACACAGCAGACAGACAACCGCAGCCGTGCGGCCTCTGCCCTACAATACACACGACTGCATAGCTGTCAATGTGCCTTACTAGCAAGTTATTGGTCTGGTATAATAATCAAAACAGAAAAGTAATTCGAAATTTGTCTTACAGGAAGGTTGACCTTAACGGTTGGATAAAGAGCTCAATTTCAACACATACGTGTGTGTGAAACACAAACAAAACATATTAAAAGAGAACAAATTGTTCAGGACAGTACACTGGCTTTTGAAAATGCAAGGTAGTATGGATTAAAAGTGTCAGGTCAAGAAGTTGAAAACGTTTTTGTACGTTAGTGGTAAAACGCTTATTGAGGAGGATAAATCGTCAACATTCTTCAGACTTCAGGCATCCGCAGATACTTACACTCTCACACTACAACTTAGTGAGAAATGTTCTCTAAGAATTCGTGTAAAGAAGGAGGGACGACTAAGCTATTATAAAACATAAGCTTAGTGGTACCGTAGTAATAAATTCAAGCACATTTTTGCTCAAAAGTGTATGAGAAAGTGTAGCAAAAAATAAAATAAAAGCGTAGTAGAAACACGACTGATATTATCAGTGTTATTTATGTTGCTGTTGCTGAGTAAAGAGACACGGTGTTAGTTTGTATGTAAGTTTTTGTCTCGTAGAAGTGTCTATAGCTTCGAGAACATAATGAAGATGATTGTGAATTTGTGAATCTTACATACGCATTATTATTGGTATGTATAGAAAGTAGAAACAAACATTTACTTTTGATATTTTAAATGCATGCATTCTAGAGCACTGCAACACGAGAAAAAAAATTTGGTTATTGTAATTATAACTATACGTTTAAAAAAATCAGCCAGTGCAAATCGTACAACGGGTGTGAAGATGATCGAAAAATGCACGAACAACATACGAATTGCCCAAGCCAACCACATTTTGATACTACATTACAAAAATGATGAAAGGTGGTTGGTTTAAGGAAAGTTTGATAAAAATGGATTAATTTTATAGTAGGGAATGTACTGTTTTTTATGTTATATAATCAGACGTATTTGAACTTTGTTGAACGGACTTTTACATTTTGCAACTTCTTAAATATACACACTTAAAAAGTCTGTGATTTTAAAAATAATTTTTTCATAATTTATTTTGTATCTTCACTCACCCACAAAGAATCGATTACAGCTGGACTTTATTTCTCTACGAGCTGGACTTTCTTCTGTGCGAATTCAATACCCTCTGCTTTTTAGATACAAAAACCAAAACAATGTACACGTCTTTGAAACCAACACCAAGACAAGAATACGATTGAAAACAAGCTATCCATCAAATATGTAATAATTACAAATAAAAACAAATAATATATCTCCACCATATTTTAAGTGTGACAAAATCTGTTCAATGTGAACGAATACTAAGAATCGAATCAATTTATTCACTCGATTAAAGAACAAAACAATCTAGCCTCAAAACTGGAGATAAGAGGTTACTTTTTTCAGTAAAGCCTGGATGGATTTTGCTCAAAAGATTAAAGATTTCTCTCACATGACCTTGAATTGTATCAATCTCTTGTTCATCCTCTCTTTCTTTCACTGTTATAACGTTTTATTAATAAGACAGGACCGTGTGTGTGGGGGGGGGGGGGGTAACCTTCTTATGCCACCGTTAATGTCATAAACAACTCAAGTCTGTACATGTAGAAAAAGTACAAGGTTGGACTTGGGCGGGGTTGTGCAAACTAAAAACGAAGAAAGATACACATACCGATCCTAGATTACAAACTACCTCCAATTGATCACCATCACAAAACAAACAAACACACCCGTAGAAATACTATTAATCACCTAGCTATTTAGCTGATGCACAAGAAGAAAACAAACAGTCGCGTGTATTAATGGCAACGTCTCGGCTAGACGTCGTGAAGCTTCAAATCAATAATGCACAAGTACGTGGGCTTGTGACTTGACTCGAGGCGGCCTAGACGTGTCTTCTTCAGCTATATTCATCTGAGGCCTTCTTTTCATTAACCTGCCTCTATCAGTATCGTATTACTGAGATTACCGGAAAAAAGGAGACTACCGTACTTGGAGCAAATATCCCCAGGGAACAGTAATGTCCGCTCTCATATTACTATGCTGAGGTCTGTACATCTCCCGGTGGGGCTTCCAAGTTAGGTATAGATAATTTCATCAGTCCATAATTATTACTGTTATTATTATAGCAGCCATTTTTGTCTCCACTACTAAAACAGCTGGTTTATTCAAATAACCGAATCCTTTAATACATTTAATTTAAACTGTGCTATATAACAATTAATAAAATGCTTCTCACAACCGGCAGAGTCATCCTAGAACGATTCCACCGCAGATCACGACTAAGATTATCGCTTAATTATTTACAATTATGGTCATAAATTTAGTGACACATAAATTAATTTTATTCGAAACAACTCTTCCATTTGAGTGGTTGTTTGTGGGTGAAGTTAGATGATCTTCAGAGAATACCGGCGGTGATGGGCGGTATAAGTGCAATGCAAAATGTGTATAAAAATTAAATAAACAAACGGCAAATACTGTTTTAAAACTTATCACCTGCCCATGCGCACTTTAATACACAGATACAATGAACAGGACATTCGGGATTTTACTGAAGCTTATTCTTTTGTATGATTAGTATAGTTTCGCACCCAGCCCATATGTTTCCCAAATTCAAAGGTGAGTCCTCTTGCGTTCATTAAAGCATGCGCAATACAAGCACAGAATGCGCTGGGGAACAAATGGATGCTTTCAATATGCTTTCAGTTTCGTAGATTATCATTAAATTGAAGCTATTTCTGATCGGGAAATATTCAAACCTGCAAATGTAGTAACAAAGTTTCAAAACCAAAACAGTAACTAAGGTGCACAGGGAACGTTTGATCCAATTTGCATTGCTTTTATATCCTACGTGATGTTGTGTTACTTCATGAAATGATGCAACAATCAGTTACTATGAAGATAGTTTATAATTAATTATTACTTCAATTTATTATTAATCATAGTTTCAAAAGATTTAAATTTTTTAACTAGTTTTTATCCAAGTCAAAATAACAATGAAATGAGGCAACCACGAACAAGTTACACCACTAATGTTGATTGCTTACAGTTACTAGCTTCATACGTAATTTATCTCTAGAATAAATAAAAAATAAATCCTAGAGCAATAATACACATTTAGTTCGTACCATTTTAAACTAAAATCTTTTGGATTAAAATGTTTTCACGTGTTTGGTGTATAGCTCATATTCATGCCTCGTGTGAGCCAGGGTTTCATGGTTGTTTGATGGTGCGGGTGAGGGAGAATGATGCAACAATCAGTTACTATGAAGATAGTTTATAATTAATTATTACTTCAATTTATTATTAATCATAGTTTCAAAAGATTTAAATTTTTTAACTAGTTTTTATCCAAGTCAAAATAACAATGAAATGAGGCAACCACGAACAAGTTACACCACTAATGTTGATTGCTTACAGTTACTAGCTTCATACGTAATTTATCTCTAGAATAAATAAAAAATAAATCCTAGAGCAATAATACACATTTAGTTCGTACCATTTTAAACTAAAATCTTTTGGATTAAAATGTTTTCACGTGTTTGGTGTATAGCTCAGATTCATGCCTCGTGTGAGCCAGGGTTTCATGGTTGTTTGATGGTGCGGGTGAGGGAGAATGATGCAACAATCAGTTACTATGAAGATAGTTTATAATTAATTATTACTTCAATTTATTATTAATCATAGTTTCAAAAGATTTAAATTTTTTAACTAGTTTTTATCCAAGTCAAAATAACAATGAAATGAGGCAACCACGAACAAGTTACACCACTAATGTTGATTGCTTACAGTTACTAGCTTCATACGTAATTTATCTCTAGAATAAATAAAAAATAAGTCCTAGAGCAATAATACACATTTAGTTCGTACCATTTTAAACTAAAATCTTTTGGATTAAAATGTTTTCACGTGTTTGGTGTATAGCTCAGATTCATGCCTCGTGTGAGCCAGGGTTTCATGGTTGTTTGATGGTGCGGGTGAGGGAGAATGATTCAACAATCAGTTACTATGAAGATAGTTTATAATTAATTATTACTTCAATTTATTATTAATCATAGTTTCAAAAGATTTAAATGTTGAACTAGTTTTTATCCAAGTCAACATAACAATGAAATGAGGCAACCACGAACAAGTTACACCACTAATGTTGATTGCTTACAGTTACTAGCTTCATACGTAATTTATCTCTAGAATAAATAAAAAATAAATCCTAGAGCAATAATACACATTTAGTTCGTACCATTTTAAACTAAAATCTTTTGGATTAAAATGTTTTCACGTGTTTGGTGTATAGCTCATATTCATGCCTCGTGTGAGCCAGGGTTTCATGGTTGTTTGATGGTGCGGGTGAGGGAGGAACAAGCAAAATGTGAAGAAGATCTGCAACGAAGATGTGCACAATTTACCCAATATTTGATTACTCCAGAAAGTAGAATTAGCTACCTAAGGATAATACCAAAGATTATAGAGTATACCCTTTATATACCCTTTATAATCTTTGATAATACTAAGAACTTTGAATATAAGAGTTAACAGGTCGAGCTTTTAGAGGGGGGGGGGGGGGGAGGGGGGGGAGTTGTATATTTAGTCTAAGCACCTCCACCATATAACATGTGATTTTTGTGAATTTGAGATAAATTTATCAGGTTTACATGCCTTCAATTACTTAAAAAATCAGGTTTCATTTCAAGCAAAACCCTTTTACGTCTAATTTTATTTCACGCAGTCTGGACCATCTCTCTCTCTCGCTCTCTCTCTCTCTCTCTCTCTCGCTTCTCCTGATATCAGCTAACGATTGCCCGGCGGCTCCGTACCGTGTCTCCATGGGAACATGAACGCCCACACATCAGCGTGGGCGTATCCACCCCCCTCCATCCCGCCCCCCTCTTTTCAACCCCGCCGCGATGAAATAACCGAGCTACGTCAGCAAAAAGTGCAAGTTGCAGGGAATCGCAATGTTATTCATAGTCGCAATTTCACTTTATTGCGGTACTACGGGCAGAGACGCTTTCACACTTGACTGCAACACGAGTTGGAATACAACGTTTTGTAAACAAACACTTCATAATAAGCCGTCAATTCGGTTGGCTGTGTTATTACAGACACATTAGTTTCAAGGCAGCAGGATAACATTAGATATACACTTGAAAGGACTTGCGAATATGAGACTGACTCAGACATACCCACGAGACATGAAGCCAACACTGTCAGAGTCGATCCCAAAGTTGGATCGAGATGTAGATACTATTCGTGGGGGGGGGGGGGGGGGGGCCGAAAAGGATATGAAAGATTTTTTCTCAATTTCGCTTTCCTGTTATATTTCAGAACGCTATACAGCAACCCCCCCCCCCCCCCCCCCCCCTCCTACCAGTAAAACGATCTGCAGCATTGGCCGGGTAGTGGGGGGTCGGGCGGGGTTAGACTCTTTAGACGTCTCGTCTCCTGAAAAGAGAATTTTTAATTCTATTTGTCACTCCGTCGTTTTTTTTTTTTAGCTCGGTGTTAAAACAGATTCTACTGTAGTCTTCACTATTTTCATTTACATTCACGCTCACACGTTGTTCACATTACACGTTGTTCACATTACACTTTGTTCGCATTACATGTTGTTCACATCATACGTTGTTCACGCTCACACGTTGTTCACATGCACACGCTGTTCACATGCACACGTTGTTTACAAGCACACGTTGTTCACATGCACATACATTTATTGTTTTTCTGTTTAGTAAGAGCTCATGACTGGTTTTATTATCATTATTATAATCTACCACTATATTCTGCTGTGTGATATTATTTGGTAATGTAGAAACGACAATATTATTATGTATTCATTTGTCTAGTTTTATATTGTGTTGTTTCTACATTCTGTTGAACCGAGATTGGGGCTGGGGGGGGGGGGGGGGCATCGCTCGTGGTTATATGCTCTAATGCTATGTATTCATGCAATCTAATAACGCAACTAGTTGTGAAAACCACTGTTTTAAAAATGGATTTATATCAAAATCATTCTAGTATTGTAAAATGGGGCCACATATTCGAATTCTAAATATATATTTATATTCTTTTTACATTTGCATTATAATTTGGTTTATTGTAGTACTAACAAAATGAGAAAGTAGTTATAGTGGTATGAATGGCAATGTAACTAATTTCAGTAGTTATCGAGGGGTTATGTATATCTATCTTGTACGAAACGAACAGCTGGGATAGCCTTAAAACGTATGGAATTACTACTATTATTATTGTTATTGTTGTTGTCGAGTGTTCGTGGAAGTGCGCTAGCACAGATAATTGACGCGAGTACGGTGTAGTATTACAGCTGTCCTTCCACGTGTTGAGGTTATCTATCTTAGTCCTTGGCCGTACTTTTTACTACGCGATACTATCAACTTATCAAGTGACGAAGAACTCGGACAGCCAGCTCGCTCTGTCGTGAGTCGAGCGTACATCGTTGGTACCAGCAGACGTCAAGGCGTCAACTAACCCTTGCACAAATGTGTTGGAATAGTAAGTACTACTGTAAGCTAAAAAACTAATCACTAATTTGGAGTTCAAATTGCCAATTACCAAATATTTATATCGATTATCAATTGGGTGACAACTACCATATGTACTACTACCACCTTTTTTGCATGACTACCACTTCAGTCTACTATATATATATATATATATATATATGCCTATACTATCACTTCAACAGAAACACTTTTAAAGCATACACAAGTAATTTAGACTGCTAAAACTCCTTAGCAGAAAGTGTATAATTAGTTGTCTGTAAACTGACCTTAGTATTGCATAGCGGAATTATATTGAATATCAAAGTTTACATTCTTCCGAATGTACATTAGCCCCATCTTCTCTCTGTTTTAGCCAATCACGTGATACTGGTACCAACACAATACAGCTGGTCTGGTTGAGTTTAACTCTCGGTTGTTTTATTATCCCCAGACACATAAATTAACTTAATATGAAACACCAACGTCAGTATGGACAGGTGTAAAACATTTCTGTCAGTTTCTAAATGCTAATCTGTTTGTTACGTTACATAATGTGGCTGCAAAACCAATACAAACAAAATATTTCATTTATTTCTAAAAATATGTGTCAGACATAAAATAAGTTACTATGGAACAACAATGTCGAGAGGTGTAAGCTTGTCTGTCAGTGTGTGGATATGTGTGTGGACATTGTACCACACAAGCCGGCCGCCACGCAATTCCATTGTAATCAAACGTCAAGCGCATTACTCGTACTAGTCGGCAGTCAGACTGTCATAGCCATGGTGGATGATAAACGACACAGAAAAAAGCCGACGGATTTGACCCAGAAGCCGCAATTGTGACTGACTTGCAACGCAGCCTTTTCAAGTGGAGCGTAGCCAAAAATTAAAAGCCGTTGTACTTTCAGACGGTACCGATATGTAAACACAGATAATTTAAAATACAATTAGGCCTACATTATATTCCAGAAACATATAATCTTTAAAATGTGTCAAAGCTTGGGAGTGTGCACTGAGATAGTGTCGGTTCTGCTTAGCCCCAGAGAGGAGAGGAGGGGGTGGATGTGGGCTAAACCACTTAATTTATTTTCAAACCATTTGTGTCACAATTGTATTTGCTCCTCACAACTTCATTGAATATTTTGTAATAAGTAAGAGTTAAATATAGATCACAAGTATATACCTAACTTCAAAATTAATAATAATTCAAAGAATGGGAAAGTATACTAAAATAATGAATCTGTTCGATATTTTGGAATGTATATCAGTGGAATATAGGCTAGTTGTGAATAAATTATTATTTATTTGTATGCTCTACGTTATCTGTCATTGTGTTCCTTGATAAATATACTATATGAAATAATGGCGTACACATGTATTGTAGTGTTTCTACATTTAATAATAAATTGGCAGTGCACAAACTAAATCGGGTTCAATAAACTCTTTTCATTCATGGAGTTGCAGTAACAGAATGCAAGTCCATGTGTATATGTACGCTGGGAAGGTATCAAGTCAAGTGAAACTAGTATAACTACCTCAACACTTATTTTAAAATTAAACAGGAAGGATAGTATTGAGTTTTTTTTACAATAGAGTTTAAATTTCAGTGTTAGTAAGCTTGGATATTTAGTAAAAGAGGACAGTGGTGGATATTTTGTGTCTATGAGATATATTTATAACAGTTACACTATATAACATTTCAGGATTTTGACCAACTTGAGTGACAGTCACCTATATGACACCTTTGCATGACAATATCGCCCGACTGGTCATCAGGTATAAATATTAATAGAATGTCATACCACATGACATGTCACATGAAACATGTTACAAGTGAGTCCGTCTCTATCTCAATTCTCAAGGGATGTCACCCGACTGTCATTATGACGGAGTGTGGAAGGGACCTCGTGTAACTCGTTGCTAATATTAATGAGACAGCTGCGATTATTTCCACGTTTTCCTCGTCCCACATCTTATCCGCCACCGGAAACTGCAGTTCAGATGTATCCAAGATCTATGTAGCTCAGTTATTGAACACGTGCTTTTGTAATTAAGTAGACATTTGTGTTTTACTTGTATCTAATTGAATGATTTGTTGTTTAACAACGTACTCAACCATCTTCATATGGCATCGGAGATGTTTGGAGGAATTGGACAAGGAGAACGTGAAGGGGGAGGGAGAGGGAGAGAAGCTTCTCTGATCTATCCACCTGGACCTGTCCGGCTAGAGTGGCCCTACCAGAAGCACACGCTTCCACCGGCGTAGCTCTCGGGATCATCAAAGTACGGAAACCTGCCCACCACCATAAGGAAGCAGTCCTTGGGTAGGTACTTTTATATAATTGATAATATCTTGAGTATTGCAATTTTGTGTTATGTCAAAAAATGTAAGATTGTAAACAGCAAAACAGCAAAACTGGTAAATACTAAATAATGTATGCTGCAACTACTAGGCCTTGTCGGATGACTCTGCCACATGACCTAGCCATAAGACAGTGTAATAAAATGACCAAGTCCGTCTCCGTTTTGGGATTGCACCAAGTTATCTTCAGTAAGTGTTCTGCAGAGAAGTCGTTGTAAACTGAATATGTTACAGTTACACAGGGGTGAAGTAAAATATTCCGTAACACCTATAATGTTAAAGGGATAGTCAGGTCATGAGCGAAAAATACACCATATATACATGTTGACTAATAAATACGATTACGAAGCACATTTATAAACGTATCCATACTACAGAAGAAAGCGATTAAAATTCATCAAACTGTAATTTTTGGTAAGTAGTACCGAGAACCGAGAACCGAGCACCAACGTTACTGCCTGCGTGCGTGTGTGTGCGTGGCCCCTTGCGAAGGAGACTGCATTTGAGTAAGCATCAACCATAAATGTGTACCATTGGAATTTTAGTTTTTTTTTTTTTTTTGACCTGACTTTTTCTTAAGGTTCATATTTCTAGGACGCAAAAGTCCAAATGGGTTTTTAACCTAGTAGTAAAAACATCGAAACGAAAAAATTATAATTCATTTTTTAATTAGGTACATTTATTTTGGTTTACTTTAATGGTTTGGTACATATATATAAATGATTAACAATGATACACGGCCAGAGATTATTTATATGCCTAAAAAATGTAATAAATATATTTTTATTTATTATCTACCCACTCAGTTACAAGAAGTGATAGTCAGCGGGGGATGTTGTCGCATCTTATCGCATCATCTTCACAATCACATCATTTCACTATTTGGACTTAAAGTTTTTGAACGGACTTTAAATTACATTGCGTGCAGCTCGAGTAAAGAATAATTAAATTATTTTTATCCTGCATTTAACATTGCGATAGTTCCTGTTGTTCATATACCAGCGTCCAAACCGTTTATAAGGGACACAAGTAATAAGTGGTGAAATATTAGGTAGCTACTAATTGTTCCAGTCACGTCACATTTAGCGAAAACATGAATTTTAATTGCTGTTTAAAATGTAGGCAATGGAATTTACAATTTAGTGTGTTGTACGTTGCGATAGCGTGGTTGTTTGTTTTGGCCAGACTTTATACACAGAACGTGTACGAAAGCTCTTTCGTCCTTGCTAGTTCTAGGTCTAAGTCTAGATTTGACATCATCGATCGTCGATGACGTTGGAAGTGCTGTCCGAAAGCTCTAAGTCCAATTTGTGTTATAATTCTAAAACTGAAATTAAAGCTTGCAATCGGAAGTGCATATTTGCTACAATCTTAACAATGAGGGATGACCAACAGTAGATATTAGGCGAATAAGGCGAATACCATCAATATCGACCCTCGCTTTGAGGTCAGGGATGTTACATATTCTTACTTTGTGCCTTTTGGTTTCGTTTAAGGTGCATGAAAGCACTGTCTTATTCGTTTTGCGTCGACTCGCTTTATCTCATCTTCTTTAGCGTCAAGTGTTTGATTGATTGATTGATTGATATTTGGGCTTAACGTCTCATGTTTTTGCAGCTTGGCTTATCGAGACAATAAGTGGGTGATATAATATAAAGATGGAGATTTGTAATTGGCGCGTTAACCATTGCACAGACATACCGTAAATAATGTTTTTGTAATTCATATTTCGCAAGCTCTGCTCTAGATTTGGTATTGTACGAAAGCATTTAGAATAAGAATAATAATGTACTAGATAATTATAACTAGACTAGCTTAGCTCTAGACTTAAGATTTAGCAGCTAGATTATCTTTCGGACACACCCCGAGCGTGCAAAGTCTGCGTTTCCTTCCGAGTCTCGATATTCAGCTCATTAATCATCTGCACGTTATTACACAATCTTTTATTATTTAAACTCTTTATTACTCTCTGTACAAGATTGTATTATGCATATTATAGTTGTTGTGCGAGATGGGTAGTATAAAAACTACAGGCATATACAAAAACACTTCACTCTACAATGGAGAACAACCCTCTACCTAGCTGTTCGTTAATGAGTGTTCATTCATTAGAAACCAATCTAGCATGTCAAAAATAGTATCAATAAAAGTTCCTGTATATATTCTCAATAAACACAAGATATACTACATACATTTGTCTACTCTTGGGTAGCTTAGGTTCTTATAGAATAACAAGGTTTTATTAGTTTTCTCTTGTTCCTCCCACAACGCTTATACACTGAACTAACAAATGTAACTTGTGTTAGCCTATTTGAAGGAATGCACAACTCCTTGGACGTACTTCAGTATCATGCGTGCAGGTAGGGCCCAGCGAATCCCAGTAAAACAGTCTTGTACTACGGAGCTTGGCACGACATACGAACTTCACAGCCTGCTGTTGTTTATAGTCACGGCACAGCATCGATTAAAAGTCGATCACGGGGCGGACAAGTCGCGCTGCTTGCCTAAAATTATGGACTCGACTACCCCAAGCGTGACGCACGTAACAACGCAAGGCGATTTAATCGAAACTAAAAAACAAGTTGATACTCCTATCGGATTGTTTGTGACTTTAAATACGTGGAGAATATTCTAGTTTATTTATAAAAGTGTCTGTTTATTCATTGTTTTTGTTGTTAATTGTTATTAATGTGGATTTTTCTGTGTTTCGTCTAAAATAACTAAAATCTGTCAATAGATTAAAAAATAAGATTAAAAGAAAAGATAAAAATAGCTTCTAATAGGAACCCATCACACCACCACTCTAAGAGTCAAATTCATAGTCGTTTCTCACGTGCTTCTCAACTCAACCTTTCCTCAGACTTGCCCAATCATCAATCACAGAGCAGTTCACATTGTACACAAGAGAGAACACGGTTTTTTATTATTGATAATGCATTCTGTTTTCCATTGTTTTGTCGCTCTTAATGCAGTCTAGTCGGGCTGTCCTAGACGTTGATTGGATGGTAGATGATGCCAACAACACCCCTCATGCGGGACTCGAACCCCCGCTCTCAGGTGGCATTTACACTAGGTGTGTGTGAACTTGAAACAACATGTTGCAAGCACATGCAAGTGTTAAATTCATTGTGGGCCCACTTTACGATATATGGAAAGAAATCAAAAATAATATTAATGTTCTGCTTGTAGGTAAATGTAAGCCTATATGTTTATCCTTTCTGATGATGACGATGACGATGACGATGACGATGACGATGACGATGACGATGACGATGACGATGACGATGGCGCACGTTATTCTATTAAATCATAACGTGTTCTAGTTCTGAATAGTTGTACATAAATAATTGAAAACCAGACAAGTGTATGCGACTGCAGTCTGTATATGAAAGAGTAGTCTCAATATGTTTGCGTTGAATGGAAAGAATTGACGGCTCGGCTAAAAACATGAATCAACTCTGTGAATCGGGTTGATTAAATAGGTTCGTTCACGAACTAATTGGAAGTCACCACGTTGAATGCAGCCCCATGGAAAAATCAATTAGTTACTCTAGCGGGCAGATATCTGCGTTCATACACATTACTCTTATAGAGTTTCAAACTAATGAGCAATTAAAATTCAAAAACTGGAAACTCGAATTTGTTTCTCTGTTACAAAATATAAATAGTTTTAATTGAAGTATATGGTATGACTATACAATAAAATATCATAATCTAGATCCTTAAATTTCCATCATTGTAACAAATTAAAATGTAAATTTTTTAATTGAATTATGGAATACCAGTTTGAATGTTATTGTTCTCGAAATGTTAAGTAAGTGTATGCATCTAGTATATTTTCGGTTGGATGTAAGAAGTGATTTTGCTGTTGGTTTCAAATCTACATAGAATCAAATAAAAAAATAAATAAGGTGGAATATGATTTACAGAAGTTATCAAGTTAGTTAGTTTTTTCCCAGCTTAATCTGCAGAACTTTTTTATTTGGTGTGCTACATATAAAGTATAAAAATTATGTCTAAATTTATGTACAAGAAATAAGAATTAAAATAAATTTATTTATATCTATATATCAGACCCTAAATCACGAATCAAACCTGAACCTTCAGATTTCAAAAAAGAGAACTCGTCCACGAAACCACGTGACACCCAGAGATATACCTGTGACCGGTATCGAGCCAGGTTCCTCCGCATGAGCCTCGCGTGCTATCGCCGAATATATCAATAATTCATCATAATATTGCTAAAACCATAATAATATTAATTTCGATTCGAAAATTTATCATTGTTGATATTGACACCACAACCAATAATATTTACTCTTATTTCCTTTTTTGGTATAAAAATATCACTATGGCATTGTTGCATCAAAAGAAGCCCAGATCAATAATAAAATGGCCTTTCAAGAACATCTAAGCAAGTTATTATTGCTTGTCAACTTCTCTCTCCAACTCCCAACAACATAGCTGCTATAGACCTATTCTGTTCCAGACAGAGATGTACCATGGGAACAAATATGTATTATGTATATTATGTCACACTATGAACCATTAGAAACATTGAAATCAATCGCGTATATATAAGTGCATTCAATTTATTCAAACTTTAATTCTGTGACAATTGTTTCGTTTGTAATAATGTAAGCAATAATCAGACTAAGGCAACAATTCCACAATATTATACATTTTTTAGTAACAACTATTGATTTTTAAGGCCCGGTTTTTCAATCAGTTAACGGGTCGTTAACGGGTCCGTTAGCTGACGGTCCGTAATCTGTAACCCAACAGACCCTATACAGATAAAGACACGTCAACTAACGGTCCCGTTAATGACCGATTGAAAAAACGGGCCTAAGAACTATTGTATTTACACACCTTTATGGTTTTATCTTTATTTTAGGATTACAGTTACAAAAACATTAATTATTGGCGACAAATATTGTAAATTAAACAAACTGCAAGCGTTAAATGAAACTAAATAATTATTGGTATTAATAGATTTTAGTACTCAAAATAAGAAAAATATAGTTTCGACGATCAAAAATACAAAATAATCGGTGTGTTTTGTGTTTGTCCTTATTTTGTATTGTGCGCTTGTTGATGTTTTCAGTGTCGCTTTCATTTGTCTATTTTTGTAAGTGAAACGCGTGTCCTGGAATCGATCCACCTTTTACTGTAACGATAGGTTCGATTTCGTGGAAAGCGTTATTAATCAAGCCATGTATGCATTATGTAAGGTGTTCGTTGTTTGCCACGCGCATGTCCGATAGCATTGATAAGTGTCGCTGCTGCAACTCGATAAAGCCAGCCAGGTTTTATCTCAGTCAAGTAACACGCAGTCCCAGAGACCCGTGGTGTAATCTGCACTGCACCACGATGATCTATCTACCGGGGAAATGTACACACTTTTCCTTTTCCTTTTACTTTCCCTACGGTATTTTCTCTAACTTTGACATTTCATTTTTTCCTTCTTTTATCCCCTTCTATATGTTTGCTTTTTATATTTTCCTTTTCTAGTTATAGTTTTTCGTCTTGTTCTGTGGAGTAAAGTTTACAAAGTTGTTTCTATTCATCCAACACGCTATTCAATATAAACACTTTTATTTATGTTTGAGCGCATTTAGAGCGCTAGGGAAGTTTAAGTAGAACTGACAAACCGTGTTGAGAGGATTTGAGTGGATTGTGAGATCTGCTTACTTTGATTAGGCAACACAAAGGATCTCCACGAGGAAAGCTGCCCCGACTCATTTGCCTTGAAACTTTATATTAAAAGAAAGACGAAGGAAGGTTGTCACTGTTCAATTAATCTCTCAAATCCCGAGTGGCAAGAATCTTTTGTGCTAGTTTAATTACAATCAGATCTCTTAAGTCAATATTTTCCAGTTTACCAACTGTGATATCAAACGAACAAAATATGTCACAACGAACTGGCTACTTTTTTCAACAACTAAATCAATATAACGTACATCGTGATCAATACATAGCACACAATAGAAATAATATAAAATTGAGAAATATCCTGGTGACGCCATTTTAGTACCTCCCTTCAATAATCTTTACGCACAAGCCATTCTGTAATGGCGTCTCTTGAGTCAATAACGTTTTATAATATACCACTACAATTAATTAAACATCAAGAAAGCAATAAATACAAGCGTATAACATGGACGGTATAGCAGCCACTCTTGTTGTCTCGGGCCTTGTTTGTATTGATTACAAATTAATGTTCGCTAGAAAAACAGAGGGGAATTATGTCAATATTGGTGGAGGTGCCGGGTCACTTGTTAATGAAATAGCTTAGGGAACGTGATACGTAGGCCTATGTTTATTTACATTATGCTGGTTAATCTAATTTACTCTGAATATTATTGATTTTGTTTTGTAAAATTATTTAATTAATGGTTTCTATTCTGTATATTTTCGACAACTAGATACCCTTACGTCAGCCACTTAGTCGACACGTACGACAACAATCAGAGCAACCCTCATGGCGTATAGTACCACGAGGACAAACGGCCGGGGAGGAGTTTTGAGGAAAGGGATATGGTAGCTATTTTAATCGTCTCTTTTACCATCTGTGTGGCCCCAGGCCTATTCTACCCCAGACCTAGACTAGCGGTTTTGTTCTTGTTGGCCACACAAATTAGTGAGAGTGCCGCAGTTCCGTATTCACAGCCGACAACTTTGTCTGTTTTGTATTACCAGAAATGTTTTTCTATAGCAGTGCTCTGCGTGGGATGTTCGTATACATGTGTTTCACTGGTGTTGTTTTGTGGCGAGTTGAATGCACACCAATTACATTCAATTAGTTTCCTATTCGTAATCGACGCGGAATGGTTGGATGTATGTATCGCTCCCAGCCATCAGACAGATCGTAAATACGTGTATACAGTATACTAATGAAATCGGAGTTGCATTCGCGGCCATACATTCAAACAGAAAGTGGTGATGTCAATGCACCTATTTATTTATTTAACTGTCTGTGGTTTAATACATTGCCCAACGTTCGCTTGCATTCGAATTAGGGTATAGATTATTTACCAGCCAGTGGTCGAATGTGTGGAACGCTGTGGCTCCGCCCCCGTCCACCCCCACTCCGCCCACGCATTGTTCAACAATAAGCCGCTACGGGGTAACTAAGCGCCTTTGACCTGCAGCCGCCCACATGATTGCGAAGCTACGGGCAATGGCACAGACAGTTCATAAACCATCATTTAATTATACATTCAACGCGACAAAAACTTGCTACTCATTATAAAGTATAAAACATGGGCACGTACATGGATGTGTGTAATGGTAGATCAACACGGGGGTGGTTGCGTATGTTTCCACGCTCAAGGCTACTGTAAATATTGATACAATAAAGACAACATGCATGGATGTGTGTGGGAATCTTTTACGTATGAATTGCAATTTAGAATTACACGTGCAAACATCATAAATATAAATATGATAGGGGAGCTGATTGGTATAATTGTGTACGTGTATGTTACGTTGACGTGTAGATCTATCTAAATGCACGTACAGCAGTTCTCATACAGGGATTTTTTTTGAAGGGGTGGAGGGGGGGGGGGGGGGCTGGGTGGAATAGAGTGCGTTTCAAGTTAAAGTAAAAGTGTTTACGGTTTAAGTGCTTTGTAAAGCATGAAAAGAAATGTATCTTATCCCTTTTAAATATCAATACGAAAGAATTAGTGTTAGTTTTATATGCTTGTGCTGTAAATGTATAATTGTAGGAATCACTTTGCTCTTTCGCTGCTTTATTTGTCTGGTTGAATACAACCGTGGTAAGACCACTTGCTTTAATTTGATTTTAGTTTTGATTAAGCGTTTGATTTCATTGTTTATTGTAAACATTGGGTGTGTTAATTGATGTGTGTAATTCAGTTTGTTGTAATGTTCTCTATATAATGGCAATCTCGTTCACTATTATCTTTGTGTAATTTGTTAGAAATTAAATCCCCTGTTAAACTTTCTGAAAGATTAGTGGATGAAATCTATTTGTTTTTGGTTGTGTATTTTTTGTTGTTCATACTTTCTATACTTTCATTTGGTACGTATTATTTGTGTTGTATTTTATGCACGTTTGTTGATTTAATTTATTTATACAGCTGTATTACTAAATAAATATACACTGCACGATATTGTGTTATTGTTGTTTGTGTGGGTGGTGTTGTTCACTTTTTATTGGCAACATACATTCCTATGAATATTTCTCAGCTACATAGAGCTCTAACTTTCATGCCTAAGTTACGGTGGCAAAACACAGACCTCACTTTCAACACTTGAGTGTGAGTGAACGAGAACAACATAAAATAGGATGTACATCATTTTGCAGAAAATTTCATTAAGTTTTGAAAAATGTAACGAATTACAATTTTAACTTGACGTGTCAAGAATTTATAAGCTCTCAGCTAATATAGCTTCAAAAAAACCTGCTGTCGGGGGTATTTTTTCCCCACAATTCAACTCAGTAGATCAAGAGCCCAACTCTACTATGACTATGTGATTGTGACTGTGACTTCTCAGACAATTCTGTGACTCGATTCACTCCACGTAGTTCAGAACGGACTTTGCTCCGCTCCTTTTTTACAGGAGAGACTGAATGAAAGACGTTTTAATATCAGCTTTGTACGTACAGGGTGCGAAGTTGATATTCTTGGATAAATGTCGGGTATCACAGAGTTTGACTTAGCGACGAACATTGTGATAGAACACTTTTATCTTAGAATTAAAAACATTTCGTACACTATTTGACTCACATGTTGATTCTATACTCAACTGTCGCGTGTCGCTAGCTTTAGCTCAAACAATAAAGGGTCGACTTTTTTTACACTAAATAGTTCTACTAGTTCCACTAGTAGTAGTTGCACACTTATATGGATCGCGTGTCGATCCTTGGCTCAACGCATAAAGAGTAGACAAGGTAAATAGTTCATCCAATATTTGTCTCAAAAGTCGTGTGTCTCAAAGGAAACACAAATGATGCTTCGCTTTTAAGTTGAAACTCAGATGATTAAGAAGACACTTCAGCTCGGGATCTCGTCTTTATAGGAGCGCATTAATTCTAAACTTTATAAATGGAGGATCCAAATTGGTTAAAGAAAATTTTCTATCGTGGCCTAAGTCAATAAAAAGTTGGAAGAACAATTTGCAAGAGCTAGCAGCTAACAGCACGCATAATCATCTGAAATAAACTTAGCCATGTTTCGATGCCTGGATCTAGTCACAAAGGCAAAACGCGTTGAAAGAAAAGGCGAATACTTCACTAGTGAATCATAATGCAGATTGCAGCGTTGCTTTGAATGTATGTTTTTAAATGTTTCAGAAACGTTTTTGTAGTTTTGTTAGCAGACGGATCCCTTGAAAGTGATTTTAGTCGTGTAAGATGTTAGTGTAACGCATGTTATAGTTACTACCTTAACCCCTCATTTCCATATCACAGATTTTTTTGGCATTTTTTTTTATCAATCAAAAGTTACATGAATCATATTGGCGCGTAGCATGTAGGCAAATCTTTCCATTAACCTGTATGTGTTTGCTTAAAGATGAGATTAGTACTACTGGGTCCACGTTTCGAATCTTAGAATCAAGGAGCACATTTTAAAGGAGACGCAACATAAAAATGTTATTTTTATTTATTTTTTAAATCACATTTTTGGAACCACTCTCCTTTTCAAAAAGATACACAAATATCTTTCACTAATGAGCCACCGACGTTTACATCTGTCCATGAGCCTTGTGACGTCATCACGGCTGCCAATAGATTCTGCAGATCACTGTATATTATCTAACCACGCTCGCCAGCCGCCCAACAGTGTGTGACGTAATAAGACACGAGATCCCGCACAAAAGCACTCGTACCTTCTAAATTACTGTATTATTTTGTCCCGGAATAACTATTTACTTTCAATGTGCAATCATAAAGCACAAAACAAGAAAGCATATTGATGGCCACAAGAATAGGGCCCAGCCTTATAGTAAATAGTATATGGCCATTTGCCACCATTTACGTTACATTACAATATCATTCATATTACCAGTGGTGTAGTGGTGCGTATACGGGCGTATACGCCGTATACACACTGCTCCGGCTAAAAAACTTTCGTATACACACTGGTTTTGGTTATGATACGAGTGATACGCAATGATACGGTCGTAACATGCCTCGAATGACGGACACATTATTCACGATTGTCAGCTTTTCCCCATTGATCAAATTGTGCTCCCTGGCAAGGCCTCAATTCTTCAAAGACCACCCCTGGATCTGGGAGTCCCGACATTCAATTTTAAGTCCCGTCTCGCCAATACACCAAGTGGGATACAATTGTCTCGCTTGGTAAAAATATTGCGGTGTCAATTATCAACAGCCAAGTATCAACCTATATACGGGCCACGGGCAGCGTGTGTGTCGCAAAACCACTTCCCATGCCCCAAAACGTATTCCTGAACAATTCTCGTCAGTGTTCCAATTATTTTTGGTGATTTTCTGGTTTTGTACTACAAAAACTGCAGTATTTCGGGATTGCATTCAGTCCGGTATTGGTATCTAAAACGCTCAAAACACACTCTAGAAAGCCTGTTTTTTTCTAAATCGCCTGCGGTGCCATTGTTGGGGGGCTCTGCCCCCCAACCCCCCCATCTTCTTTTGTCTGGAAAGATGTGTCTCTCCAGCTTCCCACTGAAGCGTATACATACTGGTAAATTTGGCACTACACCACTGCATATTACTATTATTCATAATAACTACCTAAAGAAACAAAATAAAATACAATACATTAGTAGAATGTTACATCACAAAAAATGATACCAATACGAGCTAAGCCTAATAAAAATAATTGTTAGTGATCCTTGCCGTAGCATAAGTATAGTACAATAATACCTGTATTTAATTTACACTTAACAATAGAATAAGTGGCAGGCTACAATTTTACAATTCATTTTATTTCCAAAGATTAACCATAAACAAATTATAATATATGATAACTAAGTTGCAATTAGGCATTATTATTATATACAAGCGGAAACTTGGCACAAAAATCAATATTAATAAAGAACATTATATGTAAATGTAGATTGAGGAATTAAGAATGTGTTCTTTAATAGACTTATAATGGTATATCTGATCGTGGTTGCCTTGTGATGATAATTTGTTGTCTTCTATCATTAATCTTCGTCAACAAATGAATACTAATGACAATAATATAGTTGTATAATGGCCGGGATTATAAACTTCGGTTACAATAAAGTAAGATGCTAACTTGCTTTCACCATGGCAATCAGACTTCCTATTGGTTGTTGCCATAGTGAAAACAATCCTTCTAAATATGTATCCAAAGTTCATTATTATACCGGGCCTAAGTCTAGTTATTTTAAATGAAATTAACTCAAGTAGTTCGCATCCATGGAATGTATCAGTAGCGTTTAGTTTAGCTTTATAGTACGATGCACCGTATGTATGTTTAATTGCACATAGTAGACACGTCATATACGGTGTCAAACCATGCATTTATGATAGTGTCAAACATCGATAGACCACCGCCAAATCAGAACACAATGTTTACGTAACATCGTGAGCTTCAGTTGTTTATTATTAATACAATTAACTATTGGCCAATGAAAACAGACCCGGATGCATTCTGCAAGAAAATAAATTATTATCATTAGGGGCTTTGTTGTCAATTTGTTGAATAGGTTTCTTGTTAAATCGTCAATTACGCAGATTTTTATCGTTAAATGCAACGCCATTTATTTGAGAGATTGACTTTTCTTTAAAACTTAGTTTATTGCAAGTTATTTATTGCAAATATTTGCATGTTGCTTCACGACTTAATGAACTTAATAACTAAAGCTAATTCGTCGTTCAAAGTTAGCTTAACAAATGGTGGTATGTTATATGTACGTCACTTTGGATTTTACCATGCGCTGAGGCTAGTGTATAAGGAAAAAGTGGAACTGCGCAAACATAGAGGCAAAGTGCTAGGGGGTCTGGGGGGTGCGGACCCCCAAGTTAGCCCCACAGATATTTTTTTTTTTTTTACCGTTTTTCAAGAACGTGTTTAAATGGCTCGAGATGTTCTTCAACACATTTTATTAGATTTACTATGGCATGTTTACACGTTGCAAGAACGTGGGATAAACTGGAGATCGCATTTTGGGATAGATAGCAAGAACATACCAAACACTTATTGACTGAAGCCGTGTCAATTTACAAAATTTTAATTTTACCTAATTGTTTGCACATTAACCAACGATGCATTTATGAATTAATTACAGTTGCTCGTTCTACGATTTTTTTAAAAGAAAATTACGAACCGAATCATTAAAATTCCACATTTGTGACATTTGGTATATTGGACAAGAGTTTCAGTTGTAAGTAGGCCTATATTTGGTAAATTTTAATATTTTTACTATAATAATCATTCTATCAGTTCTTTTAAAGACGAATTCTTAACTGCGCAAATCACACATTGCAGCTGCGCAAATGACTTTTGCAACTGCACAAACAGTGTCCAGCTGTGCTCTTAATTAGGCACTGCTCATTGAATCCGTGCTGTGATGCTAGGGCTGAAATTTGTTTTTAAATACACGTTCAACATTTCTCTAACATTTCAAACCGTTGCCTCTAATAATGAATATACAATCAACAAAATATGACGTATGAGTTTGGGGGGCCGATAAATGTGTGTTAGGATATAATGGCCAGTTGGCAATTTTTTGGTGATGTAACTTTTCCAAATCAACGTTTTACAGACAGCTCTGTTGCGTACACTAAACATGTCCGTCGTTTATGGCGGCTAAAAATACAACCAAATCCGATGCTATAATAATTGCTAATCATCAATCACGTCGTTAGGCATTTTCATGGTTGATATTGCTTTGCTATTGTTGTTTTGAGGAAAAATTGTATTTTTATAATACAGTATTGTTTTGTATTGTGTTGTGTTAGTTGAAAGGTAACAATGTCAGCGACAATGTGAAGGAATTAATTGATTTTATTTAACGTGATATTTAGAACAGTTGTAAAAAATCTAAAAATACATATACATCATGATTCATGAGTTTCATGACCGAAGAACCGCAGTCTGGCTGTACAATGTACATTCTGAAATATGTTGATACAGGTGCATTAGATGCACTACCTTCTACCCGATACGTACATATACGTTCCTTTGTTGTATGTTTGGTGGGGTCAGTAATATTTTATTACGCTATATCAGGGAAAGTTTATAAATAGTTAAGCAGGAGTGAGGGTGCAAGTCGGAATGACCTGCGATATCTCTTCAGTGTGGGTCGAGGTCACGCTCGGGGATCGATCGAGCTGCCCGGGGCTCCGGCTGGCTGAGCGGCGAGGGGTGGGGGGGATGGGCACCGCCCCCTCACGATATCCCCCCCCCCCCCCCCCCCCGCCCCCACTGCATGGAGAGACTGCGTGCCTCTACGAGACATAAGGTGAAGGTTGAACGACGTCAGGTAAATACCCTGGTTGTAACCATAACTTTAAATGAATGTTATTAACTATCAAAATAGCGGTATTTTACATGCGAGGCTAGGTCAGCATCTAGACTTGTCTGTGCATGAGTATCTCTTTTTATAGGTCTTGGGTTTAAATATTTACACCTGGGCCGTAACAACAGGCAACGTACAGAAGTGTACATGAAGATTATACCACACAATTTTTTTATGTTTGTCATACATATTCTTGTTCATACGGCATCAAAACAGAACATACTAATATGCTAGATACGTAAATAATATCCCTTGTTTTTATTCACAACTGATAAGCTACAGGGACTTTGTTTGATTGTTCTACAATAAAAGATACGTTTCTTTATTCTATTTTAAAAATTAATCGATATCTTCCATCGAAAGTTATCAAAAATATAATGTACTACACAAAAAGTAAACAATTAAATTCCAGGATGTTTGTTTTGTCTCATTGGAGTGGGTAAGGAGGTAATTTCATACATCAATATAGCCGAGTTAGTCATGAATGTTATTTACGCTGTTATTATATCCCACATGATCGCACTGAAAGGTTACAGAGTCACAACGTCATCTGTATAATTAGGCTTTCAGACTTCTTCAGTGTGTTATTGTTTGTTTCGTAATAAAATACAAAAACAAAATATATTTATTATTCATTAGAGAAAATTCACATGTAGAGCAAAAGCCTCATGTATGGTTTCTAGACAACACTCATACCGATCGGTAGCATTATTTTAGTACATAAATAATATGTAATATGAGTCTCCAAATGTTCTTATTGATGTTATATATTTTAACAAGATACAAACACATATATTTTTCTAAAAGCAGTTGTATTTCAACATATTTCAGACATATTCATTTTTGCTTCACAGTATTGTAGGCCTTAAAATATCGTGTTACCCCCTTACCTCACCAACCTTATAATTTGTTAATATTTGAATTAACTGGCATGGTTTCAGGAATCGCCGTCCATAAAATATTAAAGGGTAGGTGAATGAGGAGGGCGGGAGAGGGAGGGGGGGGGGGGCTTGTTTACCAAGGCTTTTCACTAGACGGTAAGTGATCATCTCGGGATTAAAGTTCAGTGAAAACGAGCACAGAATTAAACGTTAATTCATAAAGAGGGTTATTTAGAAACTACCACTTATATCTAATCCTCAATCTAACGCTATGTTTAAAGCAGGGGAAATAAATTACAAAAACAAACGAGACTTATTTATTGGCTACCCAACAACAATCTTCCTTTCTTTCTTTCTTTCTTTCTTTCTTTCTTTCTTTCTTTCTTTCTTTCTTCCTTTCTTTCTTTCTTTCTTTCTTTCTTTCTTTCTTTCTTTCTTTGTTTCTTCATCTTGCAAGTACTTGTTACCTGCAGAAGATGAATTACGTGGTTTTTTATCCTACAACTAAAATACGTAATACGTATAAACATACCGTAATTTAAATTTGAACGTGACTAAAAATATCAACTATATATCTAGTAGGCTATACGCTGGTTGATACGGTTGAGGCGATGGTGTGAGCCATATGGGCAAGCCAAGACAATTCTGTTCTAACCCGCGTAAGTCATGGTCTTTTGCAAACGTGTAATTCACATTTATATTTTAGCCATCCACTCCGACCACTCGTGGTCTTAAGAGAAGTCTTAAAGTGCGTTAATACTAAAGAAAAACAACAAAACACAACATTATATCAAACACATCGATCAATATTGTAGTATGTTAATGCAACATGTACGTGTAGAACAATCATTTCCTATAGTGCTGCCGAAAGTAAATTTATTTTAAAACATACAGTGTAGTTCTTCACGTTTTTATTTTTATTTTAGCTTTTAGCTTTAGGTCAAACGTAATTTTTCTGAACTATGAACAAATTCACTATGTAGTGAATTTATCAATCTCTCCCACTTGTCAGTTTTAGTGACTGCAAAACATTACAAAGCTTTAATTTAATTAATATGTGTAACAATGTGTAGTATGACACAGGTTTCCCCTGTTAGAAACACACAATGCGGGTTATTAAAGGCGCGTTCACACAGAATGACTATGGACTAAGACTAACAATGGAGTGATTAAGCCTTGGGAAAACAACGTACTCGGAAACATCCATCCCCAAATGTATTTCAACAATGCCAACAATCAAAAATCAACTTTCTTAATCACTCGTTCTTAAACACTAATCACTATAAAAGTTTGTTAACGCTTAGACATAAATCGTATACTTCAACCCTGTTAAACCTTAAACCGTTAGTCTTAAACACTAATCGTTAGTCTTAGTCATTTTGTGTGAACCCGCCTTAATTGAAAGACTGTGACCCAGTAACCTTATGTTTCCATGGAAACTGCTGTGCAGGGTTTTAATAACAGGTAATCCGCAC